>JARYHS010008074.1:278067484-278390032 GCA_031002005.1 Vandiemenella viatica | reverse complement strand
TTGGGGTAATGCAACATTCGCATTTGCTTGATTGTGTTGCCTGTATAACTGATACTGTTCTCGAAGATTCTAAAGTTCTTTAAACCGGCTGCCCACTGTAATTACAAATTTAAATATATTCTGAGAGTTTTATGAAGTTAAAGCTGGTATCAGATTAAACTAGTTGAAAACATTTAAGGCAAATCAAACTTCAAAATCACATATGAAGATGCAGGTTATCCTCCCAGGCGCTATACCGATGCAGCATTCACTCTTGCAAAAATATTTTCCATTTGCAACCCCACAACTAGAGTGACCTTCAAAGTAATTTTCAAACACTGCTTCTGTTGACTTCTTAAACTATCGTAAAGAAGTTCTTTCACTGAGGTTATCTTAAAGTTTCCTTAAAGTGAATGAGAAAATCCATGAACTTGTTCCGAGGTGAGATAGTTAAACTTTCAGTAGTTACATTTTGAATTTTACCTCGCGCTGTGACATGTACTTCAAAACTTTCTCAAGACTACTCCTGAAACTGTTCAAGACTGCCTGCACCGTAAAACTGTTTGAAAATTCTTACAAACTGCTTGCACTGGTAGGCTTTTTATAGACTGGGCTTATCTATTGCTGAATTGCCATAGAATAATGGTGTTTTCCCATGGGGAAACACTATTCTTTAGTAAATTAGAAAAAACCACTCCTGTGGAACACTAATTTTACTCGGATTTTCCCAAAATTTTAATATGTCATAGTTTAATTTTTCCCAATCTTTTTGGTTATGATAACTCTTCTAATCATTATTCTCATTTAAGAGATATTAATTTCTAAAAGTCACACATGGTGATGCTATCACATTATAACACTAAATTTCGTTTTTCTTACTTTAAATTTCAAGTTCGCTCTGAACTGTAATATGTTAATTACTAACTGATTTTTTCTCTTTCGTTTAAGCATACTTTAATCTTTCTAGCTCTTTTTTCTAAAAAGATCGAATTATTTTGATTTGAAATATCTCCTTATATAAATTTTAAAAGCACACAAAAACCACCTTAAGGTGATTGTTATTCTCTGCTTTCTTAGTGGAAATGAATGCAACAAAATTCATCATGACTGAAAAACAACCTTATTTGAGTATTATGTCTTTTACAAAAATGTTTTAGAATTGATTTAAAATGTGCTTTCTTGTTAAGAAAATCAATATAAAAGTTCTTTACTATACAATTGTATGAGATTTGCCCCCTTCTAAATGGTTTTAGCAAGATAATGAACATTTAACGAGGTTATTTTCTAACATGAAAAGTGTTTTACTATTGAAAACAATTATAAAAGTTATCCGCTATGTGCACAATAAGTAATAGGCCTCCTGCTGAATTTTTTAGGTAAGATAATGGATATATAACATGATAAACTAAATAGACACAAACAAACACGAAACATTTTAATTTTTGGTTATGTAGTGGATCTGAGAAGTACAATGGAGCCAGTCTTGCACCCCATCCTTATTATAGTTTTTAGGTGGTTTCTCGCAATCATCTAGACAAAAGCTGAGACGGCCTCCAATCTATGGCTCCAAACAACACATTTCACCCCTAACCAAAAAAACATTTTATGGAATATAAGTTACATGTGACACAGTCATATAATATAATAAGCCTTTATAATGGTATTGGCAAGAGATTGTTGTGAGAGCTCCACATATTTGGATGGAAACACAATTTTATAAAGAATAGCTGTAATATTAAGTTCTTAATTAATGGTTAATAGTGGAATAATGATTTTGTTATTTGAGAGTTTCAAAGTGTCTGTTCTGACAAAAAATATGAGTTCATTTGCGAAACGAAAAAATAGCAAATACATGGAGACAGTTTGTATAAGTATAATTAGGAAAAATAATGTGTAAATAATTACCAGGGAAAAGAGTAGCAGATAAAATATAAATTATTTGCTTTGATCCCAACAGTAAGAAAGTTAGTACCCTTGGAGGTGAGTCATCGTTGTAAGATATTGTAGGTTGGCATTGTTAACAGTATTAAAGAAATAAATATACAGTTTGAATTTAAGTTGAAAGAAGAGGAAAAGAAGGGTAAACATTCATTTGATTAGTTGCTGGAAAGAAACTTAAATAATCGATCCTGTGTGAAAAGGGACCTTCACAACTTGCTAATCAGAATGTTGTGCAAATTTTTTACATTGTCAAATTGTTATTGGAGGAATTGTTTAAAGAATATAAGATAAATAAAAAGAACTGAGTTACAAAAGCTACAATGTATATTTTTATAGCAAGTATGTAAGTATTATAATGGTTGCAATGTTTGCTGGTAAACAAATGAGCAAGCCGAAGTTTGTATCAAAAGAAGATTAGACATATACTCCAGTACTGAGAACCAATAGTTTATTTATTTAGGTGTCAAACATCTTATTAACCATAACCACAACCAACATTGAAACAAGATGGCAGCACAAACATTCCATTCTTAAGTTAAATGCTCCCAGTCTAATAAATCTGGTTCTAACTATAGTGGGCCGACCTTCACTCTCCACACACTGTCCTCTTGATTCATACTTTCATACTAGCTCCCTGTACAAACAATTAGGTAGTGTCTACATAGTCTATAGTGCTTGCAATAAGAGGAAAAGTGGGAGTAATTCAGAAATATGTGAATTAAAAAAAAATCACTTCTGCTGACTGGTGGTTCCTAATTAACATAGATGGGATAAAGTTAGTAAGAGGAGGGAACAAGTGGGAAAAGAACAAAAAGGAATTAATTTGGTATTATCTTAATGATAGTGTGGAACACACTTTTATTGGGAAGCAAGTTTCCACAGTTGGAACTAAGAGGGGCTGTTGCTGTTGGTGCAGAATCTGAAGGCTTAAATGATAAAGCAGGATTTCAAACTATTTATATCATGCACAGTGGCATCAGGAGCCGCTGGCTGATTTGGAAACTGAGATAATACCATTTTCATATGATCATTCATTCTTACTGGGAATTTGCTCCCATGACACCTATGTAAGAAACCACATACAGGTTAACTTTTACGTATCATTTAAGGTTACACAGGCTGTAAGCGCTATGATGAGAAAGCTTTAACCAGTTATAAGGTTGGAGAAATGGCCACAGCAAGATGCATTTTACACATCTTATGATGAACTTTATTCCACAGTAAGAACCCAGAAACTGATTAGTGGTGAGATTAATGGCTATTGGTAGCTGATTAGTGGCTAGACTGATAGATATCCACCAGTTTCCTGAAATCCTTATCTAACATACCTTTTATCTTATCCCTTCTTAGACTTATCATGAAAGAACTTTACTCCAACTCTAACATAATTATCCTATTAGTAGACAGGGGCACTGATACAATGCTTATGAATCACAGTGATTACCTGAGTGAAGCACTTTATCAATTATCAGGTAGGAATACCTGCTGCTCCCCAATCTATCTTCCCACATTAACTGACCATATGGTGATCCAAAAATTAATAGGGATCAATGGGCGTATGTTCCCTCTAAAAGCTTGAAAATCCATTTAACCCTGCTTCTCAATATCCATAAGCCTGTTAATCCAGGATGACCCTCTTTGCCAATTATGGATCTCATTAAGAATGAATTTCCACCTTAGTAAACCAATATCTCCTTCCCATATTTAACAATCTTTACCTCTCCATTCTCAGGTCCATATCTCCATCTGGCCATCCTGATTTCAGTTTTCCAAAATAATTCCATGGGTTTAAAATATTCTTGGGCCTCCCACCGGCAAGCACATCAATTTGAAGTGACATTCTGAAGCCGGTCTCCAACTCCATCGAAGTGTCAGGCTCCCGGAGAGTCTGTCCATATAAATCCCTCGATGGTAACCATTGCCGATGGTATCACAGTCACATGCACGGAGGGCCTATTGGTGTAGAAGTGGTGGGGTTGGAAACATGGTGGGGCAAGCTTGGCGGTGGGGCGAGAGGTGTGGTGGGGGTACACGCGGTGGAAGGGGCCAACTGGAAGTCAGATTGTAATCTGTGATGATCTTGATGCCTATGTCTGCATTCTTAACTGATCTACAACAGGGTTCCATGCCACACTGAGTTGATATCCCATATCCCTGTTTACGATGTCTTCCGTAAGACAAGTCTCCATGGCCTCCTTAATCAAACGATCCTAATATTCTTTTGTGCGGATTAGTATTTTTGTCACCTCGAAGTCAAACCTGTGTCTTTCTTCAATGCTGTGCGAATCTAACCAACAACTCCATAATATGTCCCAGATGAACACAACACTGGGACACAGAGCATATTATCTGCCTGATATACTGTTGCATCCATTCACATGGGATGGAACATAAGCCAGGATGTCTAAGACCCAAACTATCCTTTGTACAATACAGTAACTCCCTTCTGTCCCTTGATGGATGGAATAAAATCTTAATTCCAGCTTTGCCTAACAATCTGGTGAGTTTTGCTGAAGTTGCTCCAGAGTACTTTAAAAACACATGTTGATCTGCTATTGTTTTCCTGTCTTTCTCTAGTTTTTCTTGTGTAAAGCACTGTTGATTTGTGCTTCATTATATCCATTCATGTGGAATGTACACTGCAAATGGTTTAGTTCCACCAGAAAGTTTCTGTGTTGCAGATGTCTCTGGCCTGATGCACTAGGTTTGATAATACTGAACTGCACTGAGGAGGATGATGATAGCTCTGTGCACTGAGATATAGGTAAGTCTGGTTGGTTTCCTATACACCTCGAGTCATCTGAAATCCTTCCTACTAAAATGTCTAGAAATGGCAGGCAACCTTCTGTCCCACTTTCATCATAAATTTGATTCTATAATTTATTCCATTCAGTTATTTAAGGAAATTGTCCAATTTTTCTCTTCCATGAGGTCATATCAACATATCTATAAGAGCAAGACAGTCGCAGTTCTTCACTTTTCAGTGCCATGTCCACAAAATGTTTCATGAACATATTTGCTGTCACTGGAAAAAGTGGTGAACCCATAGTGACCACATCACTCTGTGGAAGAAATCAGACAAGAAACATGCCACATCCTGTCAAGAGGCATATATCTGTGTCAGAATGGAGAGTACTTCAGAAATAATGGGAGAAAAAGGACATTATCACTTTTTCTGCAGATACAGCGAACTCCACTATTGTCATGACAACAGATGACTACAGGCGGAAAATCAATATCATTATGGAAGACGAAGTGTACAAGAGATCCAACATCATCAGTAGTCAGTATTCAGAAGCATCAGTTCTTACACTTGAAATCATCAAATGACTTCAGCCCATAGTTCCAATACCTTCCAGGATGTATGGGGCTGCCTAAAGTACACAAAGAGGAAGTCCCATTGTGATGTATAGTGAGTGCCATTGGATCACCAATGTAATCACTGGCTAAACATTTCTCCATAGTTCTGAGTCCATTTGTGGAAGATTGCGCTCAACATATACAGATTTCGTTGGAATTTGTTGGCACGCTGAAAGACAATGGTAAGTTTTGATGTGGTTTTTGCTAGGGTCCCTCTGACTGATACAGTGGAGTTGCTCAGACAGCAGTTTGAACCATGATGGTGGAACTTTTTCATCACACTTTGACTTCGACATACTTCCTCCTGAAAGGTAATTATTTTTGAACAGTGTTTTGGGACTGCTATGTCTCTATTTCTCCAGTTATACCACCTAAAAATCCATCAACACGGTGGTTGATGTCAATCAAGCTTATTTATCCAACAGAATTTCTCAATGCAATGGAACCATTTGTAAAATTAAAAACTGGCTCTCCTTTAATTTTTCTGCACAAATTGACCAACCAAAGCTGTGCAACGGGAGGAGATTTCTTGTTAAAAAATTGCTCCAAAACATAATTGAGGCAACAAAAATAACTAGAAACACAAAAGGTACAATTTATCACCAAGATATCCATCATGAATGATTTGTCTTTTTATTTTAAATGCTTTAAATTCTCAATTTGACTTACATTCACCATCACTCAGGGTCACTTGCTCAATATGGTGTACACAAACTTAGATAGATTTGCTTTCCCCATGCGTAGTGGCCCACAGGTTTTTGGTAAAATATTAAGGCAGCTGTGATTTCACACAATGCTAACCTCAAGCAGGTCAATTGCAACAGTTAAAAGAAACAAACTCTGTCAGAGGAATGTGGTGAGTAGGGTGAAAAACAGCTTGAGTAGGTCAGGCAATCAGCGATTAAATCAGAGCAACAACGTCATTTGGAAAGGATGGGAAGACACAGGAGACAGTCATTGGTTGAAAAGCTTCCCCACCCTCAGAAGAAAGTGGGAGGTAGTCGAATAAAACCCAAGTGCAGAGGCAAGAAGGATGTCGAACTTGGTCAGATGGCCAAACTAGCTTAGAATCATCAGAGCGGCTCTGGACTTAAGGGGTCCTGGAGTTGAGCGCAGTTAGAGACAGTCAGGCGAAGAGAGATGGCAGCTTAATCATCAGGACAATGATACCAGCAAAGCATCTGGGAGATAACTAATTTGGAAATGTAAAAAGGGATTTGAATATTATGGCAGTTAACATAATAATGGGCTCTGACATTAGTTGCAATGGACTTTATAGTATAGAAGGGAACTGAAGGAATTATTTGGAGTAATAGAGACAATTATGTACCTTTGTAATAAATGTGAATATTGTACAGACTGTGCTGGAGTATCATTTATGTATTATACTGCTCACATGACATAGTGGTTTACCCACATATTTATGTACCTCTTGGGAAGTGGCAGTGTGAAGAAAAAAGATTTGCCAGTCCACCACAGTACGGGAAAATTGAATGGTGTCATGGTGTGGCATCAGCCAACAATAAGGCATTGGGCACCGAGGGTAGAAAATACTCCAGTAAGTTACAACTAATGAGATTAAGGGAGAATAAGATAAGTAAGAATTTGTACGCAGAAAATACCTCTAGTTATAACAGTGTTTTCAGAATCTGCGAAGCAATTGCTGTTATTGCAGTATTGAAGGAATGGATTCAGGCTAACACAGGCACAGCAGTTGCAGAAGCAGGGTTGGCGCAGCAGCAGCTCAGCAGAAACGAGTGAGTAAGCAAGATTGCAGCAATGCCTAACAGTGCAGGAGTCAAGGACTCCTCAAAAAGCGACGTAAAAAGGGATAAATCAAAACTGAGCTTGGTAGAAGCCTTAAAATTAATTCCAAACACCTCTTGTGGTGAAAAAGGAGAACTAGATAAATTTTTGGATGATTGAGATACGGCATTCAGCCTGACTGATTGTCAAATCATGTATTCGAGGGCAAGCCAGACAACAGATTCTCGTACAAGAAAAAGTGAAAGAGTGGAAGGATGACAGTGCAATATTGGTGGAAAATTATCGGCAGATTATTATGCTATTAGCATGTTTGCAAGTCGACAGCAGACTGGCGAAATGGTTGCGGATTGGGCTAGTAGGCTGGATAGAATTGTGCATGTGTTTCAGGAAGCAACAAAGAGAGAGTTAAAAGGCAGCAAGTTGACAGGAGCATTAAAATTAATACACAATCTGAGATGTGCTGTGTTCACTCAAGGTTTTATACATGAGAAAATTGTTAAATGATTCTTAAGACCTCCGCACCTGCCATATCCCGTATATCCCATCCAAACCATTACCTTTCCTGATAGGTGCAATGCACCCTCCACCAAACACTTTTAGTGAATCGCGGAGTAATTGTAATAGTAGTAATAGTAATTATAGCTTTACGGGCTATGCCGCATCATTTATTGGATAATTTATCTAAGTTTTTGGCTGTTATACTGTTTATATTTATGTTCACATAGCAACCATCACCAAGCATCGCAGACGGAAAAAGCCACTAATCTTCGTTGATCTTGTTCGAATTCCTTAAGATTTCTGCGGAGAGACATAAAGAACATATCTGCCACAGCAAATATAAAAACAGTGACAAATCTGCCGTCGTTCGCCATGCTATTGACACCGGGCATGAAATAAAATTTCAAGACACGAGGCTGCTGTGGAGAGAAGACCAGTGGTGGTCTTGACGTGTGAAAGAGGCAGCAGAAATCTTAAGGAATTCCAACTACATCAACGAAGATAGCAGCCTTTTCCTCTGCGATGCTTGGCAATGATTGCTATGTGAACATAAATATAAACAGTATCTCTGAAGAAGGCTTGAGTATAACAGCCAAAAGCTTAGATAAATTATTCAATAAATGACGCAGCATAGCCCGTAAAGCTATAATTCACAGAGAAAATTGTAGCATTTTAAGAGCGCAAGGAATGGATTTACAGTTAGTAGAAATTTTTTAGATCACAATGGCAGAAAAAACAGTAATTTTGTCAGCTAAAGAGAGCCGGCAACACCAAGGCAATGATCAAAGACAGAGGTAAACAGAGGAAGAAGTGAAGTTTAGAATTCTAGCAGGACGGCGGAATTTTTTTAATTGTGAGGAGGAAATGGTCATGACGCACGGCAGTGTGTGAAGAAGCCTGTTATAACTAGCGTGATAAGTACAAGGCGTATAAGTCACAATTTCTTGCTATCAACTTCTTTTTACTATAAATTCATGTTTATCATCTGAATATTTGTGTTAATAGTATGAGTCGGTGCTGATTCATTTTTCCTAACAATTCAACACTGAAACTATTAGTATAAAATCAATTCACATTTTATACAGTCTGTAAAATGAGTACAATTCAAGTTATACAATAATAATGACTTATAATCCTTGTAATTATCATGATAGATAAGGGAAGTAGCACAACAGATGTGAGGAAAACTTTGTGTTAGCTCTATGTAACACAAGAGTGTATTTAGAGTGAAGATCTGTTTGTAAACAAGACTTTCTGAAAAATGTTTCAGGAAATCGTAGTATGTCGTGAAGCAAATGCATAAGCAAAGGAACAGATGAAGAAAGGCAGTACAAAAGTGACAAGTAATTCAGTATGTCAGATGATAATGTGTTTTAAGTTGTGAGAAATCAGGAGGTGATCATAATTTTTAGTTTGTTAACAGGAATAACAAGGCTAGGAAACAAGGCAACTAGTGAGCTGAATCAGCAGGCAGTAGCATTACATGAGTCAAGGTTTTGCTGACAGCAGACAACAAGCATGAGCAGGGCAAGCATGCAGTGCATCACAAGCGACCTTGAACAAGAGGGTGCGTGACAACTACGGTGATCGCAGCGGACAGCAGATACATGCATTGGAGCGCAGGCATGTGGTGCAAGAGTAAAGACAGTGGCATCGGAGAAATGGGGAGAAGAAGATCGCGAAAGAAGATGCTGATTGAAACCACACAAAAACAATAAATATTGTATACAAATACTTGTAACTTCAAGCACTTAATTGTAGAGATAAAAAACAAGGAAAAAACCCACAGAGTCCAGTAAGGGAGAGAGAGTGTGATAGATGTAAGTCTTAGTGGAACGGACATGTCAAAGGATACCAATCACTTACAACTGATAAAGGCAGGAGGGCGAGAAGAACACATAACAAACACAAATTGCATAATATTTTGGTAAGAAACTTAGTCATGTGAGAGGGGAGACATGTAGGAGTAGGAAAGATTTGAACACATTCCGACATGCCAAGGTGGAACACTAAGGGTGGCGGTGGAAGTACCAGTGGGTGGGGGAAGGGGAGGGAGGGGGAATGTGGAACAGCAATAAAAGTGGAACAAAAAAATCTCTGTGATAACTAGTTAGAAAAATTAAAAAGTATAATTTTGAATGGTTATAAGGGTAAATAAATAAAGTTAGAACTGTATATAAAATAAATAATGAAAAATGTATAAAAAAATATACATATTGTGGTGACCCATGAGGTTTTCTTAGGGATTTATTGCACACATGATTTCATATAATGTTACCAGAGCCAGATCAGTTACAATAGTAATGATAAACAGTTTCAGGCATCAGAATGTGATGATGCAGAAGGCAGTGCACAGCAGAGTAGTTCTTAGATTGTAGATCATGTATCGCTATCTTGGATCATCGAGGTTCTATCACCGGGGGCCATAATGGACTTGGAGAAGGCAGCCAGCAAGGAGGAGAGCAGTTGGCAGCCTGAGCAGTCTACACCTGCATCATCAGTACAACAAGTTGGGAATGATCCACAGTGGGAATGTTAAGTTGGAATGGAGTGAATCAATGGGAAGTTAATGGAAGAGGAAGCTCTGACATTTGTCACAAGGAATAACTGATTTTGTTGTAGCAAGAGGCTTAGGGAACACACGTCAGACAAGTGTGAGATTTGTTGGTTTGCTTGAGCGTTACGATAAACCCTGGATGTGGCATAACATCAGGCGTACAAATGCATCCTTGGAAAGGGTTCTCTGGCAGCCGGCTAATTCACACATTGGTTTGATTGATGTGGCCTGCATTGGTAGGGACAGTTATACTCGCCATGGACTCCATCTGAATGTCAGAGGTAAGAGGAAGCTTTCGCTTCTTATTGCTGATGAGGTCAGAGGATGCCAGGTGAGTGAAAGAGGTATTCCTGTGATAAATGGTGTTAAGTCGCGGCCTTTTTTAGGGTAAATAAAATAGATTTCTTAAGATGTCTAAAGGAAATTAATGTCTCTGATGATCATAATTTGTTGAAATTTAAAATTCCAACTGATATACCAGTATGTAATAATAAAATAAACAATTCAAAGTCATTGCGTCAAAGTGTTCAGACCAGTATTTTCCACCAAAATATAAGAGGAATATTTAGTAAAACTGATGACATTACCTTAAGCCTAGAAGAGATTCAAAATTCCAGAAATTTTAATGTAGACGTTTTGTGTATATCTGAGCATCATTTGTCTGATACAGGAATATCTCAGCTGTCCATCCCAAATTATAAATTAAGCTCTCATTTCTGCAGATGTAAAATGGAGAAAGGGGGAGTTGCCATTTTTGTTAAAAATAATATTGAATGCAGTAGTGTAGTTGTAAGTAAGTATTGTATAGAACAACACTTTGAATGTTGTGTTACTAAACTAGAATATGATAAGGAAGAGCTGATAGTGATAGCAATTTACAGGGCCCCCTCAGGTAATTTCAGAATGTTTTTATCTCATTTAGAGTCTTTGCTACTAAGTTTTACAAATAGCAAACAAATAGTATTATGTGGAGATTTCAATGTTGACTTTCTGAATCACAGCAATGATAGATTATATATGGAAGCCTTGATGTTATCTTTTAACTTAACAGCACTTGTAAATTTTCCTACGAGAATACAAAATAATAGCAGGACTGCAATTGATAATTTTTTTATGGATATTTCTCAGTGCAGTAATTACAGCATACATCCAGTAATAAATGGTATCTCAGATCATGATGCCCAGCTATTATGTATCGAGTCCAGGAACACTGTTAAACAGATAAAGAAAAGCTGGGTTTATAGAAGAAATATTAGTGAAAATAATATAAAACACTTCATAGATACCTTAAACAATGAAAACTGGTTAGAAGTATATAATGCGCAGGGTGTTAATGCGAAATTTGATTCCTTTCTGAATATATTTCTAACACTTTTTGAAGGTAGTTTCAAAAAAAGGAATATTCTCAACACTCCAAACAATGAACTGGGCATGGGATGGATAACAAAGGGTATTAGAATCTCTAGTAAAACAAAGAGGGACCTTTATTTAAAAATGAGAGAATCGGATAACTATGCGCTGAAAGTTCACTATAAACTTTATTCTAAAATACTAAGAAATGTAATAAGGAAGGCCAAGAACAGGTACATATCGGCGAAAATAGAAAATTCAGACAATAAAATGAGAACAATATGGAATATAATAAAGACTGAAACAGGAAAAACTGTAAATCACTCTAAAGACATAAAAATAGAACAAAATGGATATGTGTATAGCGAAGTAGGGGAAGTTTGTGAAATATTTAACAAACATTTTACGTCAGTAGTAGATAAATTAGGCATAGAAAAGCAATCCCCACATAGTGCTCTAAGGCTTCTTGAGACTGCTTTCCCAAATAGCTTTGTGGAGATGAAATTGCCACCAGTAACAGTCTCAGAAATAAATAAACTCATTAAACAATTAAAACCTAAAAATTCTTCCAGCTATGACAATATTTCAAGTAAATTACTGAAAAGATGTTCAGACTGTATCAGTCATGTACTTGCTCACATTTGTAATGAATCCTTAATACAAGGTGTTTTTCCCGATAGACTAAAATATGCTGTTGTAAAACCATTATTTAAAAAAGGAGAAGTAACATGTGTAGACAACTATCGTCCCATTTCATTACTTTCAACATTCTCAAAGGTTTTTGAAAAAGTCATGTATAGAAGAGTAATAAAACATGTTACACACTATAATATCCTAACTAATTCACAATTTGGGTTCAAAAAAGGATCATCCATAGAAATGGCTATATATTCATTTTTAAATAACACATTTGAGGAACTGAATAGTAAAATGAATCCTGTAGGAATATTTTGTGATCTTGCAAAAGCATTTGACTGTGTAAATCATGAATTACTTTTGAAAAAAATGGAATACTATGGTATTTTTGGGACTGCAGGTAAATGGTTTAAATCATACATTGAAAGCCGAATGCAAAAAGTTTCAATTTTTGATTCTAAAATAAGTAAAGATGCTTCATCAGACTGGGAGAAAATAAAACATGGAATTCCACAAGGCTCTGTCTTAGGTCCCCTCCTCTTTCTGTTATACATCAATGACCTTCCTGGAAATTTATCCGACAAAGTTAAGAGTGTTTTATTTGCAGATGACACTAACCTGACTGTGCGTAAAACACCAAACAGTACTATAGAATTTAATGTAAATGAAGTACTTAGAGTAGTAGCAAATTGGTTTAAGGCAAATTCATTAAAATTAAATTTTGAAAAAACACATTATATTAGGTTTAAAACAAAAAACTATGCACAGCCAGATATATGTATAAACTATAAAAACAACACAATCTTAGAAACAGAGATTATAAAATTTCTTGGTATTAAAATAGATCAGAAACTCTGTTGGCATGATCATATCACTACACTGCTGGCAAAGTTAAGTAGTGCCACCTTTGCAATACGAACACTTTCTCTAACAGCAGATCTAGAATTAATGAAACAGGTGTACTACTCATATTTTCATTCAGTAATGTCATATGGCATAATTTTTTGGGGAAACTCTTCACAAAGTAAAAAAGTTTTCATAGCACAGAAAAGAGCTATTAGGTTTCTGTGTAGGGTAAAACCAAGAACTTCTTGCAGACAACTCTTTAAGAAACTCAATATTCTTACAATGTATTCTCAGTATATATATTCTCTCATGAGCTTTGTCATAGAAAATTTTAACCTGTTTACACCTAATTCACAGGTACACAGTTTCAATACAAGAAACAGAAATAACTTGCATAAAACACAAACATCTCTGTCATTAGTACAAAGAGGAGTTAATTATTCTGGGATTCATCTGTTTAATAAACTACCTAATCGTATAAAACAGATAATAAAGATGTATTCAAACAAAAACTTAGAGATTATCTTATTGGCAACTCCTTCTACTCCATTCAAGAATTTGAAGAAAATAATTAATTGTACTCATTATGACGTTTGCAAAACTCAGTTGCAAAAATGTATGTTTATTATTATTTCTTGTATTTGTAAAACATGTATATATATATATTTACTATGATATGACTCATATTATGTGTATATGTATCAACAATAACATGTTTCACATCCCAGAGGTATTTCCTCAGCAGGGATCCATGGAACAAGATTGCTAAATAAATAAATAAATAAATGATTGGTTAAAGATTTGTTGTGTACAGCTTGTAAATAAATGCAAATGTATATACAGTGCTGGAATATCATTTATGTAAATTACTGCTCACATAACTTAAGAGTCTTACCTATATATTAATGTTCCTCTTGGGAAGTGGCAGAGCAGAAAAAAAGGAGATTCGCCAGTCCACCACAATATATATAACTAACTAAAAAATCAAAGATAGCAAATGAAAAGTTTAGTGTAGGTTAGGCCAGGGTTTCAAGGGTATGTTGGTAGGCAAGTTCCCATCTGTGGAGTTCTGAAGGTGGTGGTGGTGTTTGGAAAAACTTAAACAGCTCTCATTGTGAAACAGGTGTTGAGGTAGAATCATGTGACTTGACATGAATTGACACTGGATGGTCTGGGTTGGAAGTACAAACTTTTTGCCTGTGGCAATTCATCCTGTACAACAGTTGTTGAGTGGTGAGACGGATGTAGGAAGCTGTGCAGTGGAGACAGAAGAGTTGGTAAATAGAGTGGAAGCATACATTGCATGTCCAATTATATGAAAGGATTCTCCTGTGACAGGATTAAAGTAAGTGGTGGTGGCTGCGTGCATGCTACAAACTATTGTTTCAACTCCCAGATTTACCACCTGATATGTGGCACTTCCATGGGTACCCGCATGGCCCCATCCTATGCCAACCTCTCCATGGGCTGTATAGAGAAAAAATTTCTGGATAACTGCTCCCTCAGCCCCCTCGTGTGGTTCAGATACATACATGATATATTTATGATCTGGATTTACAGGGAAGACCACTTCCTAGATTTCCTCAGCTCATTCAATAACAGTCACTCCATCAGTCTAACCTTGTCATATTCCCACACCTAAGTAACCTTCCTTGACTTGTATTTCACCCTAAGACAAGGTGCCCTCAATACCTCTGTATGCATTAAAACCAACCAATTTACAATAATACCTTAACTTTAACACTTGTCACCCCTTCCACACCAGACGTTCCCTCCCATACAGCCTTGCGATCCGTGGCAGACACATCTGTTCTGATCATGAATCCATTTCCAGTTATTCCAAAAAACTATCCCAAGTCTTCGTTTTCTGCCGATATCCCCAGGATCTCATGGGAAAACAAATCTTCAATACCATCGGCCATAACCATCATTCTGCACCTCCTAAAACTGACTGTGGACCAATACTTCATACCTAGTTCTTTTGTGGCCTGGAATCTTTCAACCAGATTCTCCACCATGGTCATGATTTCCTATGGTCCTTCCCTGAAATGCATCTTCTTCTTCTCAAAACACTACCCACTGCTCCCCACTTGCTTCAGCAAACCACCAAATCTGAATAACATCTTGGTCCAAAAGTATTTATCTTCTGACCCTCCTTGACCTCCACAGGGATCTTTTCCCTGTAACAGACCCCTTTGTAAAACATGCAGCATGCACCCAGCCACCATCACTTACTCTAATCCTAACATAGTAAAATCCGTTCTTAAAATTGGACATGCTACATATGCTACCACTCATCATATTTACCAACCATTAATTTCTCCACTGCATTGCTTCCTACATTTGTCTCAGCACTAAACAATTACCTTACAAGATGAATAGCCACAGGCAAATGTTTATACTTCCAACCCAGACCATCCACTTGCAACTCATGCCAAGTCAAATGATTCTACACGTGTTTCAGATTGAGAGCTGTTAGAGTTTTTCCAAACACCACCACCCCTTCAGAATTCCACAGATGGGAACTTGCCTACCAACATATCCTTGAAACCAGACACACTCCAGGCCTAAACCTATACTTAACCTGTCACTTACTATCATTCAGTTTTGTAGTCATTTATATATATATCATATATTTTTTTTATATATATATTTCTAACTTTATTTATTTACCCCTATAACCAATCAAAATAAAATTATACTTTTTAATTTTTTTTAACTAGTCGTCACAGATTATTATGTGCCATTTTTATCGCTGTTCCACATTATCCCCCCACTGCCAGCACTTCCACCACCACCCCATGTGTTCTGTATTTGTTTCATTCATGTGGCAGGTCAGGACATGATCACATCTTTCCCCCTGCCATATGTCTTGCCTCATAGATGACTAAGGTTTCTTACCAAAATATTGTGCAATTTGTGTTTGTTTTTGGGTTTTTTACATGTTCATCTCGCCCTACTGCCTACATCTGTGGTAAGTAACTGGTTATTTCTCCCTATCCTACCTTATTTTTAGAGCCCAATGGCAGTTTCATTTCCATTATCCATATATCATAATAACTGAGATTCACAAGAATCCTTGACTAAAGCGATGTTGCAGACTTGCATACTAAAGCTCTTAACATATATTTCTGATTGCATATCAGTCTCTCCATTAATTTCCCTACCACTGATGTCAGACTGATTGGCCTATAGTTTTCAACTCTATTTGTCCCTTGTTTATGTACCTAGTACCACTTTCACACATTTCCAGTCCTCTGGTAAGTAGAAAGCATCTAGACCCAATTTAAATAATGTTTCAAGATAAGGTACAATGTCACACCCTGCTATCTTTAAGACATGCATAATAATATTATCTGCACCAGCCCCTTTATGACCTTTTTACCAGCTTTCTTAGTTCCTTCATGATATCCTCAGGATATATTTAAAATTTTCTTGTCTGCCCATTTTTAATTATGTGATTAATCTCATTCTCCAATTTACACCCTCCCATTTCTGAATCATTGTCCCTAATAGTTCACTAAATCTGTTACTTAAAATCTCTGCCTCAGTGACTTCTTCTTCATCCTCATCTAAAATGATCTTAACACTCTCCTTTCCCATCAGTTTTCTAACATTGCGATGAAATTTCTAGATGCATTAGTCAGTGGTACCCTTCTGGCAGTAATACTCTTCATAAATCCATCTCCAGCCACATTTTATGCTATTACTAATTCCTAGTTTGGTTGTATCAAATAATCCCTATTACCCTGATGTCTATTAACTCTGTTACGTTCTCTTCTTACCAACCTCTCTAGCTACCTCACCTGTAGTTTTCTTTATTTTATGTTTTGAAATACATATTTCATCACCATTTTTTATTATCTCCTTCAATCCTTCCCACCCTGACTACTGTACTCATGCCATCATTCCATTTGCTGAAACTTTCACTAAAATAGTTCTTTAATTTTAAAATCCTTTTTATGATTGTACCTATTATTCCCTTCAATTTTTGCCACTGGTTTACTGAATCCTCTGAGATTTCCACCAGAACTGCTTCATGATCACTTAATCCTTCAGTTAGTTGACAACCCACAAGCTTATCATTTGGCTGTAATACGAAGATATTCAGCCTGTTTTCCCCTACCACTTGCAGAAACCCTGCTTCCCTTATTAAAGTATTTGTAAATCTCTTTTCCCTTGCATTAGTAACCTTATTTCCTACCCAGTTTACATTAGTCTTGTGTAATTCGCGAATGAACTAGTTCGGAAGAGAGCTCCCACGAGCGAACTAGATCCCAGATATGTCACTCCTTAGTTCATTAGTTCGCTCGGTCCTTTCCCGAAGAACTACTTTTGTTTTAGTTCATTATCTAAAAGGTAACATAGTTCGCTGTGGACACATTTCACTGAAGAGACAGACATAAAAAAAAAAAAAAAATAATAATAAAATGTAACTGTAAACATTAATAATTATTGCAGAAGTCAAAAATGGAAATTTAACATGGAATGTAAAAACAAAACACACTTTCATCCCATTAACACTTAAAAGACAACTATCAGTAACCACAACTATCAGTAACCACAACTATTATAACAAAGAAGAGAGCGCGTGAAGTAGCGCTAGCAAAACGAGCTGTCTTTCTGGAATTCCAGAGCAGAGCGACCTAGTTCGCGAACTAAACACAGTGCTACTGGTCGCGAACTAAACACAGCACTACCGCTCGCGAAGTAAACTGAGCGGTACCGTTCGCGAACTAAACTGAGCATTCCCGGTCGCGAACTATCACCATTTGCCGCTAGGATTACCAACACTTTTTCGGTTAAAGGTAGAATTTTTTTTTTTAGAATAACCTATAAAAATATAGTACAAATCAAAAATATAATATTTTGCGAAAGTGTAGAAAAGGACAAAGGATATGTTTTTTTACTATTTTATTTTTTATGCTATATTTTTTTGCACTTCTTGCAACTTAAACAATTTTCTGTCTACAGTAAAATTGTAATATGCTTTATTACTTTCAGTTTTTAAATTAATGTCGATCAAAAGCTCATATTTACTAATGAAATAATGCTCTTACTTTTACCTAGATTTTGTGTAATATTGTTATTTCAGAGTAAAGTTTGTTCACTTTGATACTCATTTTTTCTCATAAATTTAGAACCTCTAATATTGTCTCACAGCCATCAAATGAAACCTCGTGTTTGAAATTTAATTTTTGGATTTTCAATAGCCAATTGCTTTCATTAAAATCTAACTATTTACTAAGATACTCCAGACATTTATCAATGAATACTAGAGCATTATTTTTAATATTATCACTTTCTGTGGAGAATTTGGCTTCTGAAGGCTTTTTCTTGTTTTCCTAACCAAAGAAACAGTATCTTTTACATTTTTCTAGCGCTGATTTTAAAGCTGACATAATATAATACTTATCTCAGTCTGTTGGTTAACAGATTTGTGAAAGTTATGTAAAGAAATGACTTGCGAAATTCAAAAAGATTTTAACTTTTGTGTCTTCATCAGTTTCATTCGTCACCAAAATATTGTAAATGTGTGTTGGATTATCCTCCCCTACACTAATTTACCAGAAATTTGGGCACTTTCGTTATTGTTACTACTTTCTCATTCAAGGGTCACTGTCATTTTTATATGTCTAATTGTTAGGTATCACATTGGAAGTATTACTGTTACTTTTCTTAATAATATAGGTAATATTGTTTCTGTCATATAGTACTTAACTTGTAGCCAATAGTAGAATTATATTTTGTTCATGATTTACAAAACTACATTTAAATGAAAAAAAAGCCGATTACTTATAAACGGGTATTTTAATTCATCAAAATAAATGCATTTATAATATTTTATAAGTAATGTTGTGTTGTTGTTGGGGTTTAAGGGCACGTCGATGGCGGGGTCATTAGCGCCTTTTATAAGTAATGTTTCTTCCATGAACTAATAAAAAAATCCATTAAAAAATTAATATTCTACGTATGCATGTAAAGTAAATAGTAAAAACAGCATAGTTATTCAGTTTACCCATATGTGCAAAGGACAATGAGCACTTTGGTTTATCGGCGGCAAATGATCATGCTAATGTCATTTGAAAGGGCTATTATTAAGCAATAACTTTTATTAAGAAGGTCATATTAAATTCCATTTAGAAATGACAAAAAAAATGATTATGTCCAAACAAAATAGTGGATGCAGTAACGGTGGCAAGGTGAGCGAACGATCTGTTTCTTTGAATTCGAGATGCGAACTAACAAACTAAAAGAGTGAACTAGTTCATGAGGGAGCTGCGAACTAAACTGAGCGCTCTTCTTCGCGAACTATAATGCACAAGACTAGTTCACACCTCATAAATTTAAACTCCCACCAATAATGACAATTCTATTCTCACTTCTGAACTGTGAGTATGAATTTAATTTCTCAACAAGTCATTCGTTCACTGTTATAAGCAGCCAACAGCCTGATTTTTTCTTTTTTAATAATCCAGAAATCTACCCTGAGTTAAATTATGGTCATGATCTATGAACACCATTGAACTGTAATAGTTTTTGTCAACCAGTAAGAAAACCCCTTCACCAATTGCTCCTTTATCTCTTCTCTTACACTCAGCAACCATTGGGATAAACCTCATTGCATAGCAGTTCTTCTTTTAACAAAGTCTCTAATCATGTGGTTCGAGGATCTTTATTAAGTTTTCAAATTCAGTTACTTTGATCATTATACTTGTTCGGTTTGCCAGTAACACCCTTATTACTGGCTTTGTGATATTTTCAGTACTAACCTTCTCCTTCCCAGTCCTGCCTCAGTCAGTTAGTGTTTCAGCAGCTTCATAAATTTATTTGGCATTTGTGATTTTTCTCATCGTTGATCTACAATCAGTATCATTTTGATCATTTGTTTACATACCCTCACCAGCACCTTTTAACCTAAAAAAAGGCACAGTCCTGAACCCATCATCACTTAAAAATGGGCCCCCTTACAGCTTCAGCTAACACTCAGAAAGTACCCCCTTGACCCTTCTATTTAGGTGTAAGACATGCCTAGTAAAACTACACTTACCAGTGGTGTTCACAGGCACAACCCCCAAAACAGAATCGACGCCGTTCCCAAGAAGCACCTCCGTTTCCATATTTACCCACCTCACAGTGTGTCAACTGTAGGTAGTTACGGCAACTGCATGAGCTCAACCCTGGAATGCTGTGCCTCCTTCACCACCTTTCTCAGTCCACTCTCTATAATATAACTAGCATTTCTATCAATACTATTTTCCTCACCTCCCACTATCATTACTCTGTCCACTTTTGAGAAATTCCTACAAAGTGAACCTATATTGAACCTATATCCACTGTTACCTGACTAATTTTTCACTAGGTTTGAAAAAACTTATGACCTGGTAACCAGTGCCTAACTTTTCCTGCAGAAGAGGGCCTTCACCTCCCCAATAGCTACTACCTAACAGCAGAACACTTTTCTTCCACCTGTTTCCTTGCATGCCCCTTCCATCGCTTTTTCAAACTCTTTGAGTAAAGGAAGGGTTCTGAAAACTCTACCTGTCCCTAGCCCAGTATGTTTTGTCCAACTGATTCTGTGGCTCATTCTGTTAAATGACTAGAATAGATTCAATGCGACCAACTTTCAATCCCTTATCCATTTCATCCAAACTGTTTAACAAAAAATCCTCTAACTGAAATTGACATGGATACACCACCTAAATTTGCAAACATCTTTCCTTCTGCATATACCTTTTTGTTGTCATTGCATATCTAACTCTGAATCAATTTAGC
This sequence comes from Vandiemenella viatica, assembly GCA_031002005.1. Taxonomy (NCBI): domain Eukaryota; kingdom Metazoa; phylum Arthropoda; class Insecta; order Orthoptera; family Morabidae; genus Vandiemenella; species Vandiemenella viatica. The sequence continues at coordinate 278,369,322 of JARYHS010008074.1, read as the reverse complement.
TATCACCGTTTGCAAACAAATTCAACCAAAATTGTCTCTCCTTCCTTATGAACTGGGAAAACAACTGCATGTTTGCAGGGCTCTGATATGCAGGAGGTCTCCAGAAGCTATCTAAATAGTATGTAAAAGTATTATGGAATGGCATAGCAACCAAACTCTGATACACTCATAATAATATATTCCGTACTGGATACCTTACAGTATTGGATTAGCCATGTAGCAGGAGTTAGCAAATGCTACAGGCCCCATGCCTTCTGGGGGCCCACACGCCTTTTAGGGGGCCCTGCATCTTCTATAGCGGGGCCCCACCTAAGATTCCGGGAACCTCCCCGTCAGACCCCTTCTTCACATTTGCTACAGGCCCCGTGCTGCTTTAATCCAGCACTGATCCCTTATGCTTTTTTAGCCTGCCTTGTCCTCTCATAACATTCCCAATTTTTATTTCTTATTTCCTAGCATACTCATTGATATTTGAGCTCCAATTTCCCCACCCCCCTCCCCCCCATACTTTCGTGATAGTCCCCCAAGCTCTCATTAAATCAATTCAACCAATAATGACCATCCTACTCCCACCTTGGAACTCCTGCCTCATACCCCCGATAACTTCTTTTCCAGCCTTCTCCATAACTATAGAAATACCTTCCCCTGCCCTTAATTTTCTAATATAGTCATAGAAATTTCAAGTTTATTATTATTATTTCTGAATTGACCCTACTAAATCACGCAAAGCCTTCATTCTGATCATGACTTGTAATTAAGATTTTTTACAATGTTTCCACTGGGTAGTTAGAAACAAGGACCGTTAGCTCCTAGAGCAATAGGGGTGGAGGGGTGGGGGTGGGGAAAGCTTGATTGTTGCCTCTCTGCAATTCGTGTAACTTATTTTTCTGTGATACGTGTATTTTTGTTTGTGAAATGTGTAGTTTATGAAGCAGAGATTGGGGAACTTTTTCCAGCATTAACTTAGGTGAGTGTGGTAATCTGCCTGTAAACTGCAATCAGGTCAGCAGTTACATGAGATCCAGGACTCAAACCTTATCCCCAATACACTGAGGTGGCACCAAAACATGTGCAGCTCACTGGCAGGTAATTTCAAGTTTAACTATTCAGTCATCCTCCTTCAGCAATAATATTCATGATGAGTGCTTATTTCATTTTTCTGTTAGCTGCTATTATTAATTCGTTAAATAATTGTTTCAAGAGTATCCCTACTGCACTGTTATTTTCTAACTATATTGTACTGTTTTCTTCAGTCTTCTCTCTTCCATACTACAGTATGTAAGTTCTGTATTTTTCTCTATTTTCCATAAATATTTCTTCCTCCAATACTATCATCTCTTTGAACTATTACCACTTACTCCCCACTGTACTGGAGTCCCCCTTCCACTGAATATTTCCCTCAAATTTCAATTCAGTTCTGAAACACATGTCTTTTTTTTGTAACTAATTCTATAACCACTAAAACCACCTCATTTATAGCCACCAATTGAATGAACCCTCTTATATCAATCAGAACGGTTTTTTCATTCTGTAATCTGAGGATTCGCAAAGATATCATTAAGCTTTACTGGGAAATTCAAGGTACTTTGCTATACTGCCTAAGTAAAGTCTCCTTTCCTCACTAAAGTATCTGAAAATTTCTGATTGTTTGTGTTTTTAATCCTATGCTAACCTGATAAATATAGGTCTCAGTCAATAATGACTATCACATAACCAACCCTGAATATGAATTTATTTTCTCCACAAGGGCCTAATTTTGGTAACAGAATCTACCAAGTAACGAAGATAGTAATCTTCATTTTGTATACCTTCAGAAATCTGACACTGGATGTTTGGGTGGAATAGAGTAAGGTTAGGGAGAAGAGGAATGGAAAAAAGGGAAGAAAGTTATCCTAGCTAGGAAATTACTTACTAGAGCCTTCCCCAAATAATTAAAAAACTTCGAAACATGCGATACACACATGTCTCCAACACACTCCATTGTATGATACATTCCAGATTGCCAGTCATGTATCAACTGACACAAGTGTACTGTCCTGCTCCTTACACTGAACTCACAACCAAAAGTAGAGGTCTAAGGCTGACACTGGATAATAGGCATTAGGACAATCCTGTTCAACATTCATGACATCAAAACCTTAAAACATGCAGGTTTATCAGGGGCTTTCTAGATGCCTCAGAGCCCAGGTGATGTGATCTGGCATATCAACACATTCCTTAAACCACCACCAACTCATTTTCTATAGTTCTTTCACCATTTCAAGAAACAACAAACCAAAAGAAATAAGTCAGTGATCAAAGCATTATTAAACTTACATTAATTTGTTATGAGGACTTTACTGCAGGTAATCCCCTCCTCAACTTACTTTTCCTGTTCACATTTAATATTTCTTCTTACCACATGCTAAAATTTCATGCCTCTCCACACATTTCTCTGGTTAGAGGATGTGAACACATTAATGAATGCTGAACGAATTTTTCTGAAATTTTTTGGTAAGAATTGCTTTTGTGTGACTACTTATTCTATCTGGTTTTTTTTTGTGTATACATTTAACAATATTTAGAGGACAGGGAACAATAGCAAATATTGTTTAACAGTTTAAAATTGATAGCTTTAAATTACGTACTGTCATACTTTGCATGAGGATGCTATTCCGTTCAGTATTATCAGCAGTAAGTCGAAAAAGCTCACCATCATTTTCTAGATAAGCTACACCTGCAACTGAACAACGACGGAACTGCATATCATTTTCTGTAAGTGTTCCTGTTTTATCAGTAAATAAGTATTCAACCTGTAAAGAAAAAAAAATAATTTGAAACAATGAGAATAAGCTAAAAATTGTACATTACAACCAGGAATTAATGAGGGTATCAAAGTATCAACCACAAAAGGAAATTTACTGACAACTTAATTACACAGATAAATAAGCTAACAAGTATAATTCCTGCAGGAAAGAGAAAAACTGATTGTTCAAAACATACCACAATTAATATGTCAATCTAAAATGTTAAAATCCTAAGGACAGGGATATAAACTGCCAACAGAGAAAATATTAAAGGAATTAACCTGCAAATATAAATAAGGAACAGGAAAGGAATAATAATCATACAGATGAAATTAGGGTGGCAAGAAAAGAAATATAGTTCCAATCAATTACAAGGTTGAAGCGGGTTGGATAGAAGCAACGAAAACACTCAAAAAGTTTTGCCCTTGCCCTTCTTGAAGAAAATAGATACCTGTGACAGAGCTCAAGAAAGCTCCCACAGTCAACACAGCCACATGTATGATGATTGATGATTTTGACCATTGGAGGAGGGGGGGGGGGAGGTGTGGAGGTAGCAACAATATCCTTGGAAAATATAATTTTGGGGAAAAAATGAATCAAAATAAGGTAAGATATGAAGAGGTGAAAATGTTTACACTAAAAAAATTATAACAAAAATTATATATACAATTGGATAAAGGAAACAAAGAAACTGCTGAGAGGCACTGAAAATAAGATAGGATAGGGAAAATAAACAGTTACCCGTCACTTACCACAGATGAAGGCAGGAGGGTGAAACATGTAAAAACACAAAAACATACGAATTGCACAATATTTCGACTTTAGTCTTAGTCATGTGGGAGGCGAGACATATGGCAGGGGAAAAGATGTGGTCACATCCGAGCCCGCCACATGAATGAAGCACAGGCGGAAAACGCATGGTAGTGGTAGAATTGCCAGGAGGGGGGGATAGGCTTGACCAGCGATAAAAGTTAAACAAACAATATAATCTTTGTATAGCATAATTCAAAAAGTTATAATTGAAAATAAAGTAAGATAGAAGAATTTAAATATATATATAGGGGGAAAAAAAATAACCGACTGTAAAATGAAATGAGAGATGGCAAGTGACAGGTTGACACCAGACACACCCCTAGCCTAAACATATGTTAAACCTGTCACTTGCCATCTCTCATTTCATTTTACAGTCAGTTATTTTTTCCCCCCTATATATATATTTAAATTCTTCTATCTCCCTTTATTTTCAATCATAACTTTTTGAATTATGCTATACAAAGATTATATTGATTTGTTTCACTTTTATCGCTGGTCAAGCCTATCCCCCCCCCCCCTCCCTCCCAGCAATTCTACCACTACCACGCGTTTTCCGCCTGTGCTTCATTCATGTGGCGGGCTCGGATGTGACCACATCTTTCCCCCTGCCAAATGTCTCGCCTCCCACATGACTAAGACTAAAGTCGAAATATTGTGCAATTCGTTTGTTTTTGTGTTTTTACGTGTTTCACCTTCCTGCCTTCATCTGTGGTAAGTGACGGGTAACTGTTTATTTTCCCTATCCTATCTTATATATATATATATATACAATCAATTATGCTACGAAGTGATAAATATTCTAGTAGTCCAGTAACGGGGTTGTAAAAAGGGGGTCTCACAAACATTATATCACATAGAACTTTTTTTTTCTTATCTTGTATATATTGGAGAGAGTATGCAGAAACCAAGTTTTCAACCTCAAACACCCTCGGCACAATTTTCTGTAGCCAAAAAACATAAAAAATTTTGGTACATTTGTCAGTTTTTCGTCTATAACTCCTTTCTGATGAGTCCTAGCTGGAAACCATGAGCGTATCCAGCGAGGGGCAGGGGGGGTGGGGGGGGGGGGACTGCTGCTCCCCCCAGAAGAAAAATTGAGTTACCTTCAGTACACTTTGACGAGTGAAGAACTGGCTCAGCAGCACTTTGTGAGAGAAAAGATTGACTAGATTATGCCTGATGAATGTGCATAGAAATTTTGTGAAAGAACACTGTGAGATATTGAGAAACAAAGATATCGAAAATTTTTCTAAGAATCCGAGATAATAGATGTTTAGATAAACTATAAATGAGTTACGATCTTAATTTACTACATAGTAGTTCCTTAGGTTAAGTGGTTGGATTACTGTATTAATCAATAATAAAAATAGTTTCCTCAATAGGTTAGAGTTTCATTTTGTAAGAAATCGTTATGTTTCAGTGCCCGACTTCCTTGAAACCAATATGAGTTGTCCCCCCCACCAGCTCAAATCTTGCCCCCCTCAAGCTCTGATCCTGGATACGCCCTTGCCGGAAACACTCTATTTCCAATTAGAAAGACGACAAAATTTCCTACAACTTTCCTAGTACAAACTTTTTTCTAAGTTCAAAACGAAGCAAGCTGCAGTTCTTCGAAAAGCAGCCAAATTTCACACTTTTCCTAAAAGTTGGGTTTTTACCTACTTTGCCACTCAAAATGACCTGAAACCCCTGTATATATATATATATATATATATATATAATGTTTGTTGGTTGGTTTGTTTGTTCTTCATACAAATCGACAGTTTTTATCCGATCTTGATGAAACTTTGCACACTTATTCTTTGAAACAAGGTGAAAAATACTGTCTACATTTGGTTGGAAAATTATCTGTATTAATAAAACAAATTGTCTTATAATTTTGAAATATTACTGAACGGCGATAGACAGACGTGTTGGATTTGGAGGTCTCTGTACTGTTTTTCCGTGTAGCAGTCAGCTAGCTCAGTGGTTAAAGTGCTTGATTACTAATGTTTGGGTCGTGGTCTTGGGTTTAAATCACTGTGGACACTTAGATTTTTTAAAATTGTTTTTGATCGTAAGAGTCACGCCTGAGTTGTCAGTTATTCGGATTGATTGTTAAACTGTAGATATCACAAAGTTATGGGTGCAATCCGAGGCAAATCGTAGGTAGAGTACACTTTTTTACCTTATATTGATCCATCACGGGTGATAGTTAGTGTGTGTGTGATCTGCCGTAGTAATACTATAAATGCGGAAGTAAGTCTCTGTCTTATGTTACGTTTTGACAACTAAATGTCTATACCGATAATGACATAATTCAACAAGAAAATCGGTAGGGACATTTTTTGTTTTTTGGTTTGATTAAAAGTTGTAGTCACGAATTTTTGAGAACTCATTGAATAGTGACAGAGAGACGGATGTGTGTGTTAGTCTGTAATGTTTTGTTGCTTGCTCAAGCTATGCTTCTTGTGCATTATGTTAGTGTATAATTTGTTAATAAATTTCGTTTAGAAAAAAAAAACGTATTATTTAGTACAGATGTCATTTTCTCTGTCCTATTACTTTGTGTCTGCTAAAATATTTCTGGCACCAATTTATTTTGCCTTCTTTTTGGACATGCCTTGCGGGCGTAAACTGAACTAAGTTGTAGCTCTAGCAGAGCACGAGCAGCTTAAGTTGTTAGAACCCAAGAATCCGATGCTCCTGCTGAAGAAAGAAGAAAAGTCCAAGCTGAAATAAAGCTGCCCTTAGTTACCACCACACCCCCCCTCCTCATCCCCCCACTTTCTTTTTTTTCTGTTTTTAAATATGTTGGAAACTGATTCTCTTCAAGAGACTTGTTCGATGGTAGAATTATATAGTGATGGATTTCCGTTCATATTATGCCGACTCGGTGTTGTTTGGGACCAATCCTTCGCTACCAATAACATTGTATAATCAATTCTGGCAAAGAAATTCTTAATCCACACGTACGAAGTCGCAGGTATCAGCTAGTATATATTACATAATATATTTTTTTACTACACTTTGATTACTGATGGTCTATTCAATAATCATATAGCATTGTTGACCCGGAGATCCCAAAGGATTGTTCCACCGCCAGGTGACAGTGTTTTCAATACACCGCGCAATGCCCTCTTTTGTGGCCATCTAACCTAACCAAGTAATTGTACCGGATATAGGGAACCTACAGCTTAAGCTGGAATCGAAATCACAGAATCGTTCTGGCTTACTTCATATTACGCAGCAAGCTGTGGCAGAGGTGAAGGTCGGGTCAATGGCCTTTGAAAATCACTGCTGAGACCGGGATTTCGATCTCCAGTCAGATACCTTAACCACTGAGCTACCAGTCCGAACTATTACATGATGGTATTTGAAACACTTTTAAAAACAGATTTGTAAAATTTAAAACATAATATTATGGCACAAAGTTTATTTATACAGTCAAAATTAAGTCACAATAAGTAAGAAATTAGTCATAAATCCATTTCTTTTTCATTTTAAGGGATTGAGGTAATGTTTTCCATTTGAATTTGTTCCGAACTTCAAGGGAACAAAATTGTCTCCATATGAAGCATTTAAATCTCTTCAAGATGCAACACCTAACATAAAAAGTTTTGTTATGGATGGATGATGCCTCCTGCATAAGGTTGTGTGGCATCGTAATGAAGACCTTGGCTGCATCTATGGAAAATATGAAGCCTATTTGACAACAAGCTATAGATCCAACATCACAGTTATATTTGATGGATACCGAAGTGATGCTACGCGGAGAGGAATAAAGTCATCTCAGACATTTTGTAGTTTGAAAACATCAGATACTTCAGCGGACATCATTTTCAGTGAGGAAACAATTGCTGCAGTAACATAGCAAATGAGAAGCAGCAAGAAATGTGTAATGTTGATACTAAAGCAAAAACTGGAAAAGGAGGTATCCAAGATCAACAGGCAAACCAAGATGCAGCTGGATTGATCGTTTTTTTTCCTTACAGCTTTACGCCATGTCGACGGCTAAGGTCATTAGAAGCGGGATGGGACTGGGGACAAGAAACGTGAAGGAATTTGGCCATGGACTTTTTGAAGGAAGCATTCCAGCATTCACCTGGAGTGATTTGGGGAATCCATGGAAAACCCAAATCTGGATGCCCGGATGGGGATTCGAACCAGAATCCTCCCGAATGCGAGGCCAGAACGTTAACTGTTCACCCACCATGCTTGGTGATTGATCGTTGACGCTATTTCTGAAGCAGCAAAATCTGACAGTATGATGATTCTAAGTGAGTATATTGGGCTTTTCGCTCTGCTAATGGGCCTTGGTGACACGAGTTTGAACCCACACATATCCTCTTCATCCATGCATTTGCAAGATGTGATATAATATCAGAATATGGGAAAGAAAAATGCTGCTGCCTCATTCAATACCAACTACATCTGAAAGTAACATGCATGCTAACTTCTCAGAACTCCTAGCTTCCAGATACCAGCATCTGGAGAAGATGCAGGGGAACGGCTAATCTTGGAAGGGTATGGAAAAATTGCTTGTGCTACATTGGAAGGCTCGGATACAAAATGTTTAAGAAATCTGCCCAAAAATACATTCAGGCTAGCATGGTTTCCACCAAAATCAAATGCGGCAACGTTTCACTCAATATGCATGTACCACCAAGTAAAGGATGGTTGGGTCGAGAAATGTACCTATCGCCATAGGTATGAAGGAAAGGCTCGTCTAGTCTTATTCCAGTTACAATAATAAACGCATTCAGAAGGATGCCGGTTCGAATCCCCATCCGGGCATCCAGATTTGGGTTTCCATGGTTTCCCCAAATCACTCTAGCTGAATGCCGGGATACTTCCTTTAAAAGGTGATGGCCGAAATCCTTCCCGCTCCTTGTCTACAGTCCCATCGTGCCTCTAATAACGTCGACATCGACGAGGCGTAAAGCCATAAGAAAAAAATACAATAATAAAAGACACTGCACATGAGTTTACTCTGAAGTTTGTATCATGTTCCTGCGAGAAACCTTGTATTCCACCATGCAGTTGTCGCTAATCAGGAGAGCACTGTTCAGCTGCTTGCAAAAATTTCTCTGGCCTGTCTCGTGAAAATGTTCCTGACAGGAAAGACAAAGTTCTTCGACCTCGAGGAAGCTGTTCCTGATGCAGTTGATGAATCAAACACAATTCATTGATAAGCTGGCACAATTCAAATGGAAAAGAAATTTATTTATGACCATTTTTTAACTTATTACGAATTTATCGTATATATTATTTCTATAAGGTATTTTTTTGTTACAAGCCTGTATCTTCCATCTTACTTAACTGAAATCAATGAATGAGGTGTCATTTTAAAGCATATGGTCTCCAATTTGGTTACATCATATTTTAAGAAATGAAGTTTTCGGAATTCGACCCGTAAAGGGCAAAAATGTCAATATTTCTAAAATGCTGTTTCCTATGTTACGAGTCATTCATCTCCCTGGATACCTATCTGAAATCATTTAATGAAGTATCATTTTAAAGATTAAGATCTCCGCTTTAGTGACGTCACATATTATGACAGAAAATTTCTCGGAATTCGACCCTTAAAGGGCAAAAGTATCAATATTTTTGCAATGCGTTTTTGTGTCACGAGCGATTTATCTCCCTTAATATCTAAGCGATATAGATAAATTAGGTATCAGATTAAAGACTGAGGTCTCCGCCGTGGTAACATTATATTTGAAGAAAGAATTTTTCGTAATTCGACCTTTAAAGGGCAATAATTTCAATATTTCTGAAATGCGTTTTTTGTGTTTCGATTCAATTATCTCCCTGGAATTTTAACCAAAATCGACAAATGAAGTAGGAGTATCAAGAGTAATGACTCAGCTTTGGTGACATCATATATTAATAAAGAATGTTTTTGTAATTTACCCCTTAAGGGAAAAACATATAAATGGTTCTACAACACATTTTTGTGTCACGAGCCATTTATCTCCATTAATATCTAACCAAAATACATAATTGTGGTATGATTCTAAAAATTACGGTTTCCGCTGTGGTTACATCACATTTTAATAAATGAATTTTTCTGTATTGAATTCTTAAAGGGTATAAATATCACTATTTCAAAAGTGCGTCATTTATCTCCCTTGACAATTAAACAAAATTGATAAACGATTAAAAGATTGAAGTTTTCAGAATGTATTCGGTTCCGTTACCTCATTTTAAAAAAGAAATTTTTAAAAATTCTAACCATAGAGGGCAAAAGAATTAACATTTTTACAGCGAATTTTTCTGTCACGAGCTATTTATTTCCCTTGATACCAGACCAAAATCAATAAATGAGGTATCAATTTAAATATTAAATTATCCGCTATGGTCACATCATATTTTGAGAAAAAACTTTTTCCAAATTCAACCCTTAAGGGGCAAAAATATCATAATTTCTCAAAACTTTTTTTTTACCTAGCTTGATAACTAACCAAAATCGATAAATGAGGTATCATTTTAAAGACCAAGGTGGCTGCTTTGGTCACACCATATTTTATAAAAGGAATTGTTTTGGAATTCAACCCTTAAAGGGCAAAAGTATCAATATTATTTATACAACGTGTTTTTTTTTTTTTTTTTTTTTTTTTTAATTACAAGCCATTTATCTTCTTTGATACCTAGCCAAAATCGATAAATGACATATCGTTTTAAAAATTAAGGTCAGCAGCTAGGTAAAATCATAAATTAAGAAAGAATTTGGTGCTTAAAGTGGTAGGGCATATGAGACTGTTCAGAGCCAATTCCCTAGATTCCAGATTTATTTATTTATTTATTTATTTATTTTTTTATTTATTTATTTATTTTTTTATTTTTTTTTTTTTTTTTTTGCCTGTTACGGAAACACTGTTCTTGTGCTATACAATTCCAATTTAAACATTTTATTCGCACAGCAACAAATATTTAAGAGATGTTGGTATGTTGTGTGCATTTTGTTCAGTTTGGTTGTATTCTGTTAAGGTCAGTGACAGTTTATCATAAATACAAAGTGTTTTAAATTTTCCGAACTGATTCATAATATGTTGCAAGTATTTTGATGTGTATCTATTACACTAAAAAAAAAAAAAATTTGCTGCAAAACTACGGTTCTACTTTTCATTATATTACAAGCATTCAACCTCACTATTCATCGCATTTTATTCGCGAAATTTTTCGCACGGGTCGTCTAGTTATGACTTAATAACTTCGTGCCATAACATTATGCATTCATTTTTGCTCTAATATCATCAGTAATAGAGCGATCTGGTAGCTCAATGGTTAAGGCATCTGTCTGGAGATCGAAATCCCGGTCTCAGCAATGATTTTCAAAGGGCACTGGCCCGACCTTCACCTTTGCCACAGCTTTTTGTGTAATATGAAGTAAGCCAGAACGATTCTGTGGTTTGGATTCCACGTGAAGCTGTAGGATCCCATCATCCGGTACTATTACTTGGTCAGTTTAGATAGCCACAAAGGAGCGCATTGCGTGGCATATCACCTGGCGGCCGAACAATCCTACGGGATTTCCCAGCCAACAATGTTAAATGATTATGGAATTGACCATCAGTAATTAAAGTATAGTACATATATATACTACGTCATACAGAAATATGTATATATCAGTTATATATACAGGGGTTGCATGAGCTTTTTAGCAGCAAAGTAGGTAAAACTGAATTTTTAGGAAAAGTGTGAAATTTGGCTGATTTCGAAGAACTGTAGCTCGCTTAGTTTTGAGTTTAGAATAAAGTTTGTACTACAAAATTTGTAGGAAATTTTGTCCTCTTTCAAATTTGAAATAGAGTACTTACTGCTAGCGGTCATCAGAAAGGAGTTATAGATGAAACACTGAAAAAGGTACCAAAATTTTTTATGTTTTTTGGCTACAGAAAATTGTGCCGAGGGTGTTGGAGATCAAAAACTTGGTTTCTGCATATTCTGACCCATGAATACAAGATAAGAAATGAAAATCTTCTACGTGATATAATGCAATTGAAAACTACCCCGTTACTGCACTACAGGGAGATAAAGCACGTATTATCTGAGATTGAGATGTTGGTAGGCCCACCTCCAGAGTTTGGAGGAGTATTTTTGATACTCCATTGTTGGTGGGAGTATAGAGTTCTTAATTCTCACCTGGTATCGATCATATATATATATAAATCAAGAAATTTTATTGTTTTGTGTTTTTTATGATTTTTATGTACATGAGTTTGTTGGCCTGTCATCATCTGTGTTAAATGATAAATATATGTCCCTCCATATTTTTATTTATGAGTAAAAGTTTCAAAAGACTCTACACAAAATTTCATGTATTACAAATATGTCAATGAAAAGGAAATTATTTTTGTGATTAAAGATCATTTTACACTAAACAAAATTCTTTTTAACAGCAGAGGTGCAATTTTAATCATAATATGAACAGAAAAAACCAAGTAGGGTCATGATTAAATTTGCAGAAAGAGGACCTGGCTTCATCCAATTTCTCATATACCTACTGCCTGAGAATTATTTTGTGCTTGAGAACTTGGTGTTAAACAATTGGTGAAAGTGATCCTGCATAATGGCAAAGTACTATTTGTCATATACTTAATTCTGCAGATTCATATTCCTGACATGAATTTTGAAACTGTGTGCAATCTTATATATAGAGGAGAATCGGGTAATATGGAATAGTCGGGTAATATGGAATTCCAAGGTTTCTCCTCTGCCAAATGCTGCTGTATAGTGGAAGTACCATCAACTGCTGCTCAAAACTCCTCTAATGCTTTGTGATGAAGGTCAGTCATTTGGAAGCTGAACTGTGTTTGTTGTCCAACAAAGTTTGTCTTTCCATTTTCGAGAATTTTTGCAGATAATTTTTCTGAAATATATATAAAATATTAGATTTATTTTGTTGATCGCTAGTCTTAGTGTAATGTGTACTAAAAAAGTGATGGTTTGTTGTACAGTTCTCTTTTCTAGCTGGCATATTTTTTTATAATATCATCAAGCCTATTTTGTCCAAGATGGCGATTCGGGTAATATGAGATACTTAGTATTCTACAAAACCAGACATAAAACTGTGGTATTCCATATAACCCGAAAAATAACTACTGAGTTGAAATACATTTTTAATAAAATATAAGTGAGAGTAATATGATTTTTGTTAATATTGATTGAAAATAATAAACTAACAATTGGGAAAGTAAATATTTCTGAATTAGTTTATTAATTATGTTTTGTTTTGTGAATAGCCGAAAAACAAAGAAGCGAAAGCTATTGAATCCGACAAGGATGATGATGATGTTGACTAAAAAGTATCATTAAATCCGTTTTTCTCAATTCCAGATAGTTTACGTTATTTGAAACCTTCTATTCCATATTACCCGCCTATTCCATATTACCCTCCAAATGCCAATTTTTTAAAAACTAAATTATACTAATTAAAAAAATGTGTTTTAACAGCTTTTTATTAGATATATGTTATCACAAGAGGTTAAAGGTTGTATTGGTTTTAGTTTCAGGTTTTAAATTGTTTTCATTACTATTTTGTACAACAAAACATAAATGGTATTCCATATTACCCGATTCTCCTCTATATATATATGTGTGTGTGTGTGTTTGGTTGTGTGTGTGTGTGGTTGTGTGTGTGTGTGGTTGTGTGTGTGTGTGTTTCCCGATATTTCATGTTTCAGCCACCACTACCTACCATACATCACTGTTGTCTGTGTGTGGTAGTAGGCAATGGCCTAGCTAGGTTATCAAGGGCCCAGTGCAAAAAAAAAAAAAAAAAAAAACTCAACAAAGTCTTGTGAGTTTTGCTGGCAAGGCTCCCTGAACTTTTGGGGGCCCCATGAGAAGAGCTTCGGGGCCACCTGAGCTGCGCTTGGAGGCCCCCGAGCTTGTGGGCCTTGGTGCACAACCCTGTCTAGCCATCTGATAGCTATGCCACTGGTATTAGCATGGAGTTTCCAATCGTGTACAACATTGGCCGAATGTCAATAGCTGTGGGGATGTGGGAGATATGGTGGTTAAAGGTAGTCAGTGTAGGGCATTTTCGTATTTCAACCATAGACTTGGTGTCCCTATACTTCTCTTTCCTGCCTCAACTACATACCACAGACCATTGGTTGAAATTATTGCAGAATGCAATCAGTGATAGAGGAGCTGAAATGGGATTCATTGCAAGACAGGAGGAGGATGAAGAGGATCATGGGAGTGTACAGGGCGTATACTGGCGATGAAGCATGGAAAGATATTGGAGTAGGTATGAAAAGTAGTGCATGGAAGAGAAAAGATGACCATGACCATAAGCTGGCACTCAAATTCAGGCACAAGGGTGTGGGAAGATTCTCTTTTTTAGGTAAGGGTGTCAGGGATTGGAATGAGTTACCAAGAGAGATGATGAACAATTTACCGAAAACATTGAAAGAATTTAAAGATAAAATTTGTAGAGGGCAAATATAGGTGGGTGCAGTATAGGGGGAAGATGTGGGTGTAGGAAAATTGCCACCAGAGCATGTGCACCATTGCAATTAAATTAAATTAAATTAAATTGGTGTTTGTGGGTGGAGATAGCATCAAGTCTCCCATTGTGCACTGTGTTGGTTGCATGTTGGTAGCTATGGGGAAGTTGGAGATATGGAATTTGGAACCGGTTGACATGGCGCACTTTTGCATTTCAATTAAAGACATAAGGATTCCTATGTATCACTTTTTAGCCAGAAATATCAAGCACAGATCACTGATGTTTGTGTGTGGTGTTGGAGATATGATGGTTAAAATTGGTCGATGCAGGGCACTTTCATATTTCGACCAAAGACTTGTGTGTCCCTAAACTTCTCTTTCCTGCCACAACTGCATACCACAGACCATTGGTGTTCGTATGTGGCAGTAGCATCGAGATTCCCATCATGACTATGGTGGTTAGATGTCTGTAGCTATGGGGGTGTGGGATATATGGTGGTCGAAAGTGGTCGTCAACCTGGAGCACTTTCATATTTTGACCCATGATGTATGTCTCCCTATTTATCACTTTTCAGCCAAAACTATCGAGCACAAATCACTGGTGTTTGAGTGTGGTAGTAGCATAGAGTCAGCTATCGTGCACAACATTGGCCAAATGTCAATAGCTGTAGGAGTGTGGAAGATATGGTGGTTGAAAGTGGTCAATCAAGGATATTTTGTATTTCGACCAAAGACATGTGTATCCATATATGTCACTTTGCTGCAGACCACTGGTAGTGGCCTCAAATTCCCATCAAGCATTTTGGGTGGTTAGGAGTTGGTAGCTATGGGGGTGTGGTGGATATAATGATTGAAAGTGGTTGACATAGGGCATTTTCCTATTTCTACCAAAGACGTGTGTGTCCCTATATTTCACATTGCAGCCAGATCTACCAAGCACAGACCACAGGCATTTGTGTGAGGTAGAGGCGTGGAGTCTTCCATCCTGACTGCATGTCGGTAGTTGTGGGGATGTGGTAGATATGGTGGTTGAAAGTGGTGGACCTGATAAAAAAATAGACTTGTGTGTCCTCACATTTCACTCCACAGCCAAAACTACCCAGCGCAGTCCACTGGTGATTGTGTGTGATATTAATCTCAAATTTCCCATCATACACCATGGTGGTGTCACGTCAGTAGCTATTGGGGTGTGCGAGATATGGTGGCTGAAAATGGTTGACGGAGGGCAATTTCATATATTGACCAAAGACATGTGTGTCACTATATTTCACTTTGGAGCCATAAAGATCCTGCGCAGATCATTGATGTTTGTGTGTGGTATTAGGCTCGAGTATCCCATCATGCACTATGGTGGTTACATATCGGTAGCTGTCAATCAAAATTCTTTACAATCATGAACGAAGTCGTGGGCATTTGCTACTAAATTATATATTCGGATAGATTGCCAGTTGCCTCCCTGAATATATTGCAATAACAGCTCATTGACAGTGAATAAAAAAAAAATTGTAACTTGTAATAATTTTTTTCTCTATGATTATTATTCGTATTGTATATGTATTATTAACTATGACATGTTTCACTTCCCAGAGGTGCTTCCTGAGCAGGGATCTATGGAACAAGATTAATAAATAAAAAAGATAATACACAGTTTAAACAATTATACATTTTTGCAAAACACTAAACCTTAAGAATCATAAAAAATATTACAGATTATTTCTACAAAGAGAACTATCAAATGCATTTCAGTGACGAGAGTTTGATCGTAAGCACTTTGTTACAAGGCATTAGAAAATGCTGGCTAAACTGATAAATATTAAGGGATGTAATTAAAAAATTTCATTTGTATGAACTAAACAAGGAACTGCTTATGGAAATTAAATTAATTACGTAGGACAGTATAAAAACAATCCTGCTGTTCAGCAGTAAGCAATAATTAACTGACAAGCTGTAAAAAAATATCGGTTGAAAAAATCCTATTCACAGACAGTATCAAATGAAGATTCTAGCATCATTAGCAACATAAATGAAGTAATACAAGACATTCATAAATCTTTTGAACTTATCACACTTATTGAAACTTATTTTCTGCACAAAATTCGCTTTATATTTATGTTTCTGTCTGTCTAATCATAAATCTGTAAAAATGGATGTGTATATATTTGTATGATCCTTATACAAATTCACTGTTTTTATCTGATCTCAATGAAAGATTGCACATGTAGACTTAAAAACGGGGGAAAACAACTTTCTAAATTTGGTTTAGAAAAATCACCTTCCATATGCAAAATTGTTTCAGTTTTTTTGCAAATATCTTAAAAACAGTAGGGAAATTGTGCAAATGGATGGTAATAGTCTGAAAACCCCCCAAAAATATTATTTGTTGGAGGCAGATTATTAATGACCGAGGAATTCGAATTTAATAATGGTTTTAAAGTTGATGTTGTGACACACTAACCCACAGTGTTTATCTGACATTAATTACACATGTAATTAAAAAAAAATGTCTACACTTGGTATACAAAAACCCAACCCTACCAACCTTTACCCCATAAAGTAAAATTTATATGTGAAATTATTCAGTTTTTTGCAAATATCTCAAAGACTGGTAGGGAAATCAGCCAAAGTAGTTAGTGATGTTCTAGAAACCTATAACATTTCCTGTTGCATTGTTCTTATTCTGATCATACAATTGCTGACCAAGAGTTTCAAATCTGAAATTTAAAAAGTATCTTAAAGTTGATACGGCTACACAAAAATCTACAGGAACAAATATTGAAGGAATTTTTCACACGTATGTTTAAATTAAATGGAGAAATAATGTTTACAATTGGTTAGCAAAATTGCACCTATTCTCATCAATCACTCCTCTTAAGATAAATTCACACATGCAACTTTTCTGGTATATATATATATATATATATATATCTTGAAAATGGTAAAGAAATTTGTAAAAGTGGATAATGGTGGATAATGTTTACAACAATCTGACAAAATGCTATAAAATATCAGCCACCGATCAATCCTGGGTACTATGCAAGTTATTAAATATTTAATTTAATTTAATTGCAATGGAGCACAGCTCTGGTGGCAATTTCCCTAAATGGTACTAATGAGTGAAAATAATCTACATCTACATATATACTCTGCAATTCACAAAATTGTGGGTGGCAGAGGGTGCTCAGCACCAAAGCTAATCTCTTTGCTGTGCATTCCAAACCTGAATGGTACGAGGGAAAAAGAATTCATATAAGAATCTGTGCGGATCCTTATTTCTCTAATCTTATCTTTGCTGTCATTCCGACTCAAATAGGTTGGTGGACGAAGTATTTCACGACACTCATAAGTGAAAGTGGGAGTACGCATGTTTACCAATAAGATTAAATGAAACGTGCATCGTCTATCTACCAGAGACTCCCAGCCCAGTCTACTAAACAGTTTTGTGACGCTTTCATAAGGACTATAGCAAGCGGTCACAAATCAAGCGGCTCTTCTCTGTACTTTCTCTATACT
The DNA here is from genome assembly GCA_031002005.1 of Vandiemenella viatica. Classification (NCBI taxonomy): domain Eukaryota; kingdom Metazoa; phylum Arthropoda; class Insecta; order Orthoptera; family Morabidae; genus Vandiemenella; species Vandiemenella viatica. The sequence goes on along the minus strand of JARYHS010008074.1, from coordinate 278,351,773 downwards.
GTCAATCAACCGCTTACAAAACGGATCCCAAATAGCACAACAGTAGTCCAAATGTGGACGCACAATAGATTTGTACATTATCTCCTTTGTTTGTTCATTACAATTTTTCAAGACTTGACCTAGGAATCGCAGCCTAGAATTAGCTCTACCTACTAACAAATTAATGTGTAAGTCCCATTTCATGTTCCTTTGTACTGTTACTCCCAAATATTTCACTGAATCGACCATATCAATTACTGAACTGTCTATCTCGTATTTCTGAACAATTGGATTCTTTTTGTTAGTTATGCTCATTGTCTTGCACTTTTTGCAATTTAGTGTGAGTTGCCATTCAGCACACCATGCCAAAATAACATTCAGATCACACTGAATTTCTAAGCAATCGGCCGAATTTCTTACTTCTGTATAAATAACTGTGTCATCACTAAACAATCTAAAAATGTTTTTCACTTTGTCTTCGAGATCATTTATAAAAATTAAGAAAAGAAGTGGTCCTATTACATTTCCTTGAGGTACACCCGATGTAACATCTAGATTAGAAGAAGTTTCTCCTTCAATGATGACATACTGCGACTGACCAGTTAGAAAATTCTTTATCCATTCACAAAGCTGATCCGATATACCGTACGCTCAAAGCTTCACTATAAGGTGGTTGTGTGATACAGAGTAAAAGGCTTTCTGCAAATCTAAAAAAATTGCATATACTTGTGAACCTGCATCAATAACTTTCATTACGTCATGTGTAAATAGAGCCAGCTGTGTTTACATGATCTTTTCTTCCGAAATCCGTGTCGATTTGTTGTAAGCAAATTATTTTCATCTAGACAATTCATAATGTTCGAGCATATAATATGCTCCATAACTCTACTACAAACAGATGCTATAGATATGGGACGGTAGCTTCTAGGATCACCATAATGTAACCTTCATTCTTTTTGCCAATGATAGCTTGTTTCTTGCTTACAGGAAGAAATCTGTAGTACCATACACTTTTTTTTAATTATTGCTTGATGCCTCAGTGATGTCAAGGTCATTAGAGGCGGGATGGGACTGGCGACAAGGAATGAGAAGAAATTTGGCCGTGGACTTTTGAAGGAAGCATCCCGGCATTGGCCTGGAGTGATTTGTGGAAACCATGGAATATCCAGATCTGAATGCCTGGACGGGGAATCTAACTGGCGTCCTCCCAAATGCCAGGCCAGAACATTAACCGTTCACCCACTATGCTTGGTAGGAGTACCTTTTATTACATTTTATGAATAATAAAATAAAGATAGTTAGATGGGAAGGAGGCAAGGAACTTTGCTGAACTTTATAAATTAAAAACAAGTCATAAAAACATGTCCAATTTACCAGTGGAGAAGAATTTCTTTGTGAAAAGTTTAATGTCTATGGCCTGGATAACGTATATCCTACAGTTATGTAGTAACATGATAATACTTCAATCCCAACTTTGGTTAAGATGGACACCCTGCTGAAACCAAAAATAATTATACAAATCCAGCTTGTTCTGCCCCAAATGCTACATACTTCCTTTAAATTAAACAATGTTTCATTCTCAATCTTGAAATCAATATGCAATAATAAGCTCTAAATTTTAGTGAAACTCCTGCCTCAAGAAGCCATTTCCGAATCTCATCATTCATTCATCTGATTCCAGTGTTGGATTATGGTTACAATGAGGCTGGAGCACTTGGGAAACAAATTAACACATACAAATACCAAAAGTCACTAAATTTATTCTTCAGTTTCAAGAACTGATTCAGTTCTAATCAAACTCCACAAGGATACTTTCATTGAACCCATACTTTACCTGCATTTAGAATTACACATGTATCATGTATATGTACCACAATTTTCATTCTCTATGAAGAACATCCCAATTTCTGGTGTTCCTACTGTAGTGAAACATAAATCTACTAAGCTTCCTACATATGAACATCCAGATTTATGTTATGTATTTAAAAATAAAAGTTATGATGGGGAAAATAAACAGTTACCCTTCACTTACCACAGATGAAGGCAGGAGGGCTGTAAGCACCTTAGAATTTTGGCAAATTCTAGTTTTCTTAGGCGGGACTTAGAAATTTCGAGAAGTCCAGTTTTCAACTTAAGGAATTTCCCTGTAATCTTGCTCACAGTTATAATCCAACATAAAAATCATTTTAAAGTGTAATTATCATATCGGGAAACGTTTGGTTTAGGAGATATTTAGGTTTGTTCATGTTTTGAAACACGCGATCGGAATAGTGAAATGCTAAGATTCGCAATATCTTCAAATCCAGTAAAGCTACAACCGAACTTTTATCACCAGCTGTAGTCAGCACTATTCCCGATATTTTGGCAGTAAAATTAAGTAATTCAGCAAAGTCTAATTAGCGATTTTAATTAAGAGAAAATAATAAGCTTTTTTTATTAAAAGAGATATTAAATTAAAAATTACATCAGCAGATAGCCCTAATTAAGACGATTTCATACATATATGGGTTTCCATAAAATGTTTTAGCATTTGTCCGGTAATTAAGTTTTTGTAAAATAGATTGTCGCGGATTGTTGTGCACGCGCGTAAAAAGTTCTACAACACTTAGGGATTTTACCTAAATTTGAACAGCTAAAACTTTAAAATTAATTACTCTAAATTTCTCAAGAGACTGCCGTCGGACTCCTAGTGGATAATTCCAGATACTATCAAAGTTTAAACATTTTTTAATAGTCGGGATCGTCAAATAAATTTCGTACTCTTTGAGCTATGCGGAGGAAAAAGATGTGATACATTTGCTGACGTCACTGGTTCTCGTGGTTTCGATAAAAGAGCCGGTCTGTTCCTGCCGGTGGGCTGTTCCGGTCTGTCTGTTCCTGTCCGCGGGCTGTTCCTGCCTGTGGTCTGTTGCAGTCTGTCTTTCGTCGCGCTGGTTGTAACTCGCCAGCGTGGCTAGTTCAACCATGTTTGATCGTGTCGTGTTATATAGTAACTAACATGAACTTTTAAATTTGTTAAAGGGGTTTCGGTCGGTTAAGTTTCTCTCCCCAACGTGCAATTTTTGGAAAAGAGAGTTCGATATGCCTGCTCAACTGTAAATGCAATTTTGAACTTTGAATTTTGAAAATAAAACCTTGAAGTTTTCTAACAGTGAACTTGTGTGCTTCTGTTGTTAGCATAAAACCCTTTTCTCTATTTGTGGGTAACAAATATAGTGGCGACCTGGCTACATGGTCAATTCAAAATTATTTAGCGAGTTTTAAAGAGAACTGTGAAGTGCGATCAAGAGTTAAGTTAAGGCACCAAGGCGATACTGTAACCCCGGTATCGGCCTTTGTCCTTACAGGGCGAGACACGTAAAAACACAAAAAACGAATTGCACAATATTTCGACTTTAGTCTTAGTCATGTGGAGCGAGACATATGGCAGGGGGAAAGATGTGGTCACATCCCAACCCGCCACATGAATGACGCACAGGCGGAAAACGCGTGGTAGTGGTAGAATTGCGGGGGGGGGGGAATAGGCTTGACCAGCGATAAAAGTGAAACAAATCAATATAATCTTTGTGTAGCTTAATTTAAAAAGTTGTAATTGAAAATAAAGGGAGATAGAAAAATTTAAATATATATATATATATATATATATATAAAATAAATAAATAAATAAATAAATAACAGACTGTAAAATGAAATGAGAGATGGCAAGTGACAGGTTTAACGTAGGTTTAGGCCAGGGTGTCAAGGATATGTTGATAGGCTAGTTCCCATCTGCGGAGTTCTGAAGGGGTGGTGGTATTCGGAAAAACTCTAATAGCTCTGACTGTGAAACAGGTGTTGAGGTTGTTTGAATTATGGAAGTTCGCATGAATTGCCACGGGATGGTCTGGGTTGGAAGTATAAACTGTTTGCCTGTGGCCATTCATTCTGTAGGAAAGTTGTTGAGTGGTGAGACCAATGTAAGAGGCAGTGCAATGGATGCAGGTGAGTTGGTAAATAAGGTGAGTGGTAGCACATGTGGCACTTCCAATTACTTACTCTAATCCTGTCACAGGCGAATGTGTGGGTGTAGGACATAAAAATACTGGAAAAAAAAAGCTCAGAAGAAAGAAGAGAGCTTTAAGAACAAATAAGTTTCTGGTCTTTATGAGTAAAACAGATCTTTTTGGGAAGAAAACCTTTACAGTTACTGGAAATAATAGTATTGTGATAGCTTACCTTAATTTATCTATCAATCAACTGTTAATCATAATAAATCAACGAAGCACACTGTTTTTCCCCAGACACAGGCTATGCCAGATTTAGGGAGACAGATGAATAACTGGGGTACTTGCACCGGTCAGGAATTTCTGGGGAGGGGGCAGCAAAATTATTGGTGGTAGTAACAATATCTGAAGGGATGGCAGTCTCACAGTTTTTGAACCTCCTCTGAAAATTTAAAGCTCCATCAGTGGACATACATCCATGGAGATTTCCACAACACTAGAAACCATACAGAGCAGAATCTATACACTAAATTCTTTAATCTCAAACACTTATGGAGCAGGAAGAAATATCAGTTGGTAAAGTTAATATGGAAAGTGAACTCATCACATGTCAAAGAAGGACTGCAGTGACAATAACAACGTATTTAGGGCTATGTTTGTACTCATGAAGATAGATTTTGATGCACATGGCTAGGTTGGCATGTGAACCCATGGTGAACCCAGTTACATGGATGGTTCATAGTGGACAATTTGTTTCAGAGCTGAGGTGGAGTTGTAAATGTTTTATAAGGAAAATAATACAATGGCATAGCCACAAATGAGTTATACATCATGATGAATGGTCACAGACAAACAGTTGACTCACAAAATCTAGACTGCCCAATTGATGCTCATGCATGTTCCTACAATTTCAAAGACCTTAATAACTGTTTCATAGCAGAGCAATCAACTTACTCCCTGAAACCTCATTCCCATCTGTACTCCATAGGTTTGAGTGGCCTACTAATTCTTCACATCAGACACTCCCCAAACCTCAATCTCAGATATTACTTATATCCTCTCTACAATCCCAACCTGATAAATCCAATAATTGTTTGCATAATTCATTCATTTATTTTTAATGTCTTTAATTTTTACTTTAAGATGATTGTGATAATGAAACAGCTGTTAGGCAATAAAAATAAGAAAGGGCACAGAAAATAACATTTCATTTTTCATAGATGAAGCAATAGGTGCAGGACAAACGCACTTTACGGTATTTAGGTAAAAAAAAAACAACATACTTATGTTAGTGGTGAGACACGCGTACATGAAGACCTACTATGTGACTTCCTATGTATAAGATAAAAACTAATAGAAACTAAAACTTTCTTTGGAATCAGATTTATTTAAATGTGGTAACACATACATATAAGACAATACTGTAATTTAATGTCATGAAACATCACAGAGTTTAATAATACTATATAAAATGCTGTTATTATTTTGATATATGTATTACATATGGCAGCAAGCTGGAAGAAAACAAATAAGTACATAAATGAGAAATGCAAGGGAAAAAATATTTTAATTTACTCTTCACATTTTGTTTCAGAAACATGAGGTTCACTCATTACCAAACAACACAATAAAAGAAAATGAGCCTGAAAATTAAGACACTATATACCTTTATTTTTGATGCATCTGATTGTGTCAAGTGTTTCATCTACTTGAAAGAATAAGCTTCAACATCAAAATATTGTTTTACAGATGTTTATCTCTTTTGCATTATCTTTTTTGAGTCTGTTCTTCCCAGCTACTATCATCTATGGTAAGTCTTGCATTCAATTTGCCTAACCTTCTTTAATTTCCCTACTAATTATATTTATGACACTAAAATTATGTGTGAAAAATAATAACAGATGGTACAAAAAAGAGATTGGTAACTAAGCTAAGCTTGGTATTCAAATGAAGGTTGCATGAACCTTCCTGCAGAAGGCCAGTTTTTTTCCTCCTTACCTAACCTAACCAAGTGCCCTACCAGATAAAAGAGACCTACAGTTTAACATGAAACCCAAACCATGAGAGTTTTCTGGTGTACTTCACATTACAAAGCTGTGCCAGAGGTGGAGGTCAGGTTAAATGCCTATGGGAATCCGTGCCAAGAAAGGGATTCAAACTGAGGACCTTTCTACCTCCATTAAGACTCCTTAACTACTGAGCCAATGGCTGATAGATTTGTAATTATCAGACTAAAATAATAGTTCATTTCTTTATCACCTTTTCTCATTAAAATAAAAAATAATATAGGCTGAATCAAGAGAAGTGGTTACCACGTCTTATTACATAATGAATAATGTACTTTTAGTTTATTACCTGTCCTAATTCTTCATTGAGGTCTGATGTGTTGCAGATGGCACCTTGCTGAGTGTCTTCACAGTACAATTCCAGATCCCATCCAAAGAACAGTGAGCCCAAGAACTTCTGCATTTCTGAAACAATGTCCAAAAACACTATTTAATTTTTTATTATTAACTTTTAAGTAAAGATGAAAGAAGTACTACTGGATATAAATATGAGTAAATGTACAGAATGTGATCAACTTCCATTGGGAGCTTAATATTGGAAGCTGAAAATGCACTTCACTCTCCTTGGAATTGATTGCCTTGCAAAAGTACCGTAGTGTGGAAAAGAGGGAACTAGAAAGTAGGATCTCTTGTCTCGAATCCACAGTGGCTGAGTTAACTAAAGAACTCAATGTTTTGAAGGCTGAAAAAGCAGCATTAAATGCTAAGAAATTCCAGTGGATTGCAGCCAAAACTGGAGGGAAACAACAGGACCTGCATTCTACAAATTTTCAGTTGGAAGTTTCCAATACTTTTTGGGTGTTGGAGAATCTAACTGAGGATGTATCAGAAACCACAGCAGGGCTGTCTCATTGCAACAAAGCTGTAAAAAAGCACACATTGTGCAAAGCTTGTAAAAAGAAATCCAAGAAGGTATTATTGCTTGGAAGTAGTCACGGTAGGGATTAAGTGCAATGTTACAGTCAAGCCTGGGTTCTGATGTTGAGGTGTGTAGTATATTTAAGCCTAATGCAGAACTTGGTAATGTTGTGGATGAAATTTCAAACCTGGGGAAAGATCTTACTAAAGACGATCATATAATTATAGTTGGGGGTCCTGGAAATAGTCTGTCCAGAAATCTCAATTATTGTGTTGAAACAGACATTGACAACATTGCTAAAAACACCACTCACACCAATGTTGGTTTTGTTGACCTCTTCAGGCATTATGGTCAGCCCTGGATGCGTGGTCATGTACAGCGTACACAGGCAGATCTGAAGTGTGCATTGAGTCAGGCTGACCGAGCAAACATTAGTCTGATAGATGTTTCTTGCATTACACGGAGTGACCATACCTCCCATGGACTCCACCTGAATGTTCGGGGCAAGCAGAAGCTAACGCAACTGATTTCCAGTAGCATCAGGAGAGGCAGGTTGGATGTGCACCCCATCCCAGTGGTAATTGGTGGTAGAACTCAGTCTTTTTTAGGCCAAACATCAAGAGTAGGAAGAGTTATTTAAGAAATGTACTTAATGATATTACAGCCAAAAATAAAGAATGGCAGTCTAAAATAGCTTTGTTGCATCAGAACATTAGGGGTATCTCAAGAAAACTTGATGAATTGATAATATCTATAGAAGAAACCCAAAAAACATTGAATCTTAACATAAATATCATATGTCTGACAGAACACCACCTGAAGAATTCTGAAATATGTCTCCTCCCTTTTATTGGATATAGGTTAGCTTCATGTTATTGCAGGTCACAGATGAGAATGGGTGGTGCAGCAATATATGTAAGAGAAAATACTGAAACAAAATCATTAGATCTAAGTAAATAATGTATAGAATAAGATTTTGAATGTTGTGCAATACAGTTAGAATTAGATAACAAATATTTTATAGTACTGACAGTTTATAGGGCTCCCACAGGAGACTTCAGTAAATTTTGTAATAAACTTGAAGCGGTTCTAATAAATTTATCACGAACTAAAAGGGAAATTATCCTCTGTGGAGACTTCAACATAAATTTTGCTGTAGAATGTAACCAGACAGATTATCTTCTAGACATGCTTAGATCATTCAATCTCTATCAAACTGTAAATTTCCCAACTAGAATACAAAAAGATAGAAGTACCAATATTGATAACATTTTTGTAGAGCACAATAAATTAGAAATACATGGAATAGTTCCAATGGAAAATGGTTTGTCAGACCATAATGCTCAAATAATTACTTTGGATGTTGTGGGAAATGAAAATAACAAAAAGAAAGAATTTGTCAAAATTAGGCCAATAAAGAGCAATTTAATAAAAACATTAAATGATGAACTTCTCAATGAGGACTTGAGCACTGTTTATAAATTAAAAGGGGTAAACAATAAATTCAATTACTTTCACCAAAGGTTTTTGGAAATTTATGAGAGGTGTCTTCCTACAAAAATAGCTCCAATTGGTCAAAAATGAGTAAACAAAAATTGGGTTACAGTTGGTATTAAAACATCTTGCAGACATAAAAGGGAAATGTATGTAAAAGTTAGGAATATTGATAAAATGCTTCTCGGACAGCATTACAAAATGTACTGTAGAATTTTATCCAAAGTAATAAAAGAAGTTAAACGTTTGGCCATACATGATGAGATTAGTAGTTCAGATAATAAGATAAAAAGTGTTTGGAACATTATTAAAAGAGAAATAACTGTATCACCCCTTGAACATAAACCTATATCATTAAGCATTAACGATAAACTTGTAAATGACCCCTCTTATATAGGAAGTGCTTTTAATAACTACTTCTTAACAGTTGCTGAAAAAATAAAAGGAAAATAAATTGGGAATATGGATGCTATAGCAATACTTAAATCCTTGTCACTGAAAACAGCATCTATGTCTCCATTTCTCACCAGTCAAAATGAAATTGAAAAAATTATTAAATCCCTCAAAAATATAAAGTCATTTGGTTATGATGAGGTTTCAACCCATGTAATCAAACAATGTAACACCAGCATTAGTAGAGTTATTAGTCATATTTGTAATAGTTCTTTCGAAGAAGGTATCTTCCCTGACTCACACAAGAAGTAATAATCAAACCACTTTATAAAAAGGGTGATACCTCAAAGATTGAGAATTACAGATCCATTTCACTTCTATCAGCATTTTCAAAAATCTTTGAAAAAGCATTATATAGAAGGGTGTATGCACATCTACAAAAGAATGAACTACTCAGTAAAGTACAGTTTGGTTTTAGGCAAGGTATTAACAGATTCAGCAATTTTTGCTTTTGTAAACAATATACTGGAATCAATGCATAAAAAATTAAATTCCCTAGGTATATTATGTGATCTTGCTAAGGCTTTTGACTGTGTTGATCATGAGATTCTACTAGGTAAATTAGACCACTATGGAGTTAATGATAAGCCAGGACTTTGGTTTAAATCATACTTGGAAAAAAGAAAGCAATATGTATCACTGAAAGATGCTAATACAGGAGATGTTATAAATTCAGAATGAGGTATAGTTAAATGTGGTGTGCCTCAGGGTTCAATTCATGGCCCTCTGCTGTTCTTAATCTATATAAATGATCTCCCACATATACTAGGTGATAATGAATATGTGGTGCTCTTTGCAGATGATACTAGCATATCGTTGAAGGACCAATGAGTACATAACCTTGAAAACACAGCAAATAATGCTATAAACAAAATAAACAGGTGGTTTAATGCTAACAAACTAATACTTAATGTAGAAAAGACACAGTTACTTCAGTTTGTTACAAAAAAAATAAAACAACAGACAGCTATAATGTGATATCAGAAGGAAAAGCAATTAATGAAAGCAGTTTTACAAAATTCTTGGGTGTATATCTTATATATATATAAAAATAGACATGTTTTTTCCTAAAATTTCACTTTTCAGCCACCACTACCTAGCACAGATCACTGATGTTTGTGAGTGGAAGTAGCATGGAGTTTCCTGTCGTGCACATCATTGGCCGAATGCCAATAGCTGTGGGGATGTGGGAGATATAATGATTAAAGTTGGTCAGTGCAGGGCGTTTTCATATTTCGACCAAAAATTCATATTTCCGTATACTTCTCTTTCCTGCCACAACTACATAACATAGACCTTTGGTGTTTGTATGTGGTGGTAGAATCGTCTTTCCTGTCATGCACTATGGTTGTTAGATGTCGGTAGCTATGGGGGTGTGGGAGATATGGGGGTTGAAAGTGGTCGACCTGTGGCAATTTCATACTTCTGCCAAAGACAAAAGTGTCATGGTGTATCACTTTTCAGTGAAAACTACAGATCACAGATAACTGGCGTTTGTGTGTAGTAGTAGCACAGAGTCACCTTTCGATCACAACAGCGGCCGAATTTCAGAAACTGTGGTACTGTGGTAGATATGGTGGCTGTAAGTGGCCGACCAAGGATATTTTCGTATTTCGACTGTCTCCGCATATGTCACTTTTCTGCCTCAACTACATAGCATAGAGCATTGGTGTTTGTGTTTGGTAGTAGAATCGTATCTCATGTATTGCACTATGGTTGTTAGATGTCAGTAGCGATGGGGGTGTGGGAGAAATGGGGGTTGAAAGTGGTCGACCTGGGGCAGTTTCATACTTCTGCCAAAGACAAAAGTGTCATGGTGTATCACTTTTCAGTGAAAACTACAGATCACAGATAACTGGCGTTTGTGTGTAGTAGTAGCACAGAGTCACCTTTCGATCACAACAGTGGCCCAATTTCAGAAACTGTGCTACTGTGGTAGATATGGTGGCTTGCAAGTGGCCGACCAAGGATATTTTCGTATTTCGACTGTCTCCGCATATGTCACTTTCTCTGCCACAACTACATAGCATAGAGCATTGGTGTTTGTGTTTGGTAGTAGAATCGTATCTCATGTAGTGCAATACGGTTGTTAAATGTCGGTAGCTATGGGGGTGTGGGAGAAATGGAGGTTGAAAGTGGTCGACCTGTGGCAGTTTCATACTTCTGCCAAAGACAAAAGTGTCATGGTGTATCACTTTTCAGCGAAAACTATAGATCACAGATAACTGGCGTTTGTGTGTAGTAGTAGCACAGAGTCACCTTTTGATCACAACAGCGGCCGAATTTCAGAAACTGTGGTAGATATGATGGTTGTAAGTGGCCGACCAAGGATATTTTCGTATTTCGACTGTCTCCGCATATGTCACTTTTCTGCCACAACTACATAGCATAGAGCATTGGTGTTTGTGTTTGGTAGTAGAATCGTATCTCATGTAGTGCACTATGGTTGTTAGATTTCGGTAGCTATGGGGGTGTGGGAGATATGGAGGTTGAAAGTGGTCGTCCTGTGGCAATTTCATATTTCTGCCAAAGACAAAAGTGTCATGGTGTATCACTTTTCAGCGAAAACTATCGATCACAGATCTCTGGCGTTTGTGTGTGGTAGTTACACACAGTCACCTTTTGATCACAACAGCGGCCGAATTTCAGAAACTGTGGTTGTGTGGTGGTTGTAAGTGGCCGACCAAGGATATTTTCGTATTTCGACGAAAGGCATGTGCCTCCGCGGATTTCACTTTTCTGCCACGACTACATAGCATAGAGCATTGGTATTTATGTGTGGTAGTAGAATCGTGTCTGTTGTCGTGCACTATGGTTGTTAGATGTCTGTAGCTATGGGGGTATGGAAGATATGGGGGATGAAAATAGTCGACCTGTGGCAATTTCATATTTCTGCCAAAGACGCATGTGTCACGGTGTATCACTTTTAAGTGAAAACTATCAATCGCAGATCACTGGCGTTTGTGTGTGGTAGTAACACAGAGTCTCCCATCGATCACAACATTGGCCGAAATTCGGTAACTGTGGGAGTGTGTGAGATATGGTGTTTTAAATTGGTCGATCATGAATATTTTCGTATTTCATCCAAATACTTGTGTGTATCCGTAAATTTTACTTTGCTGCCGGAACTACATAGCGCAGAAGACTGGTATTTGTGTGTGGTAATAGTATCGAGTCTCCCATCGTGCACTATGGTGGTAAGATGTCTATAGCTGTCAATATGAATTCTTTACAATCACGAACGAAGTCGTGGGTACCAGCTAGTATAGATAAACAATTGAACTGGAAACAACACATTCAACAACTTCTTAAAAAACTGAATTCTGCAATATTTTCACTGAGGGTAATATCTAGAATAGCTAATATAGAAACCAGAAAGTTAGTATATTTTGCATATTTTCACTCCCTGCTCACTTATGGCATCTCATTCTGGGGGAACTCGTCACAAGCACAGAGGGTATTTAAATTTCAAAAGCGTGCTGTAAGAACTATTTGTGGTGCAAGCCCACGAACATCTTGCAGAAATCTATTTAAAAACCTGGGTGTACTAACAATGCCAGCACAGTATGTATACTCGGTAGTATCATTTGTAGTGGAAAATCCTGAACACTTCAGTCTTAATGCTGACATACATAGCCATAATAATAGGAATAAATTTAATATTTACAAGGATTACAATCACTGTCAATTGTACAGAAAGGGGTAAAATTTACTGGTGCTTCCTTATTCAATGTCTTACCAACAGAAATTAAATGTTATCTATGAAAACCCAACTACCTTAAGTCCATACTGAAAGAGTTTCTGCTTCAGAATCCATTTTACTCTGTGAAAGAATTTTCCTCTTGGAATTTGGTAACTAAGAATGACTGATAAAACAGTATATTTGGTGTATGGAAGGGAAAGGTGTCAAAGTTGTCCACAATTACTAGAATGATATATGGCTTTTCTTACTATTAACTTTTGACAAATGAAGAAATTACACTGTTTACAAAATTCACTCATATATGGTTACTAACATGGGATAGCATGCACTCAAAAATTGCTGTGAAAAAATTATCATGCTAACAAGTTTTTAAGTAATTGACTGCTAATGAGATGTTGGTAATATAATTGATTTTTTAATAAGTGTGTGAACTGTTCCACATAAATAGTAACTAACATGGTATTATGTAGTTGTATATTACAGTGAAACTTGTAATGGTAACTGGTTGGTGAGAAAAAAACTGGTTATTAGATGCTGGTAACAAGTGAATACACTGTTCCACATAATAAGTAGTAATTAACTCAGGATTTTATTTGTAGATTACAGGGGATATTGATTATATTAATGGGATATAGCTAACTTGTTATCAATGTATAATAATAATATCTATTATATAGTAATATAATTGACATTATTATTAAGTATATGTACTGTTCCACATCCCCGAGATTATTCTCACATGGGATCAAAGTGAACATATCTATCTATCTGTCATGGTCAATCAAACATAAATTAGATTCTGCAATAGGTGAGAGATACCTCAATGCTCATTAATGTCAAAATAGTTTATATGATATGAGTGCATCAGCATTCTAAGTTCTACACTATTGTTTTAATAGTCCTTTGTTAACTTATCATCATGATGAGTGAACATAAAATTCATTTGCCCATTGAATAAAGTGTATTCATAAAGTTTCTAGTACTTGGAGGAGTCAACCAAGCAGAAATTTTCAACAGATTTAGTGTGCAGATAAGAAAAGATATACTTTCAAAGCCTTAGGAGTATAAATGACATCAGTTCTTCTGTGCAGGTAGGACAACAGTTTCTATTCTCTAATATGTACATCAAGCTACAGACAACTTAACAAATTCAAGATTTTATTCATGAAGAAATATGAAAAACTGTTCATTAAATTAGTGTGTTAACTGAAGTAAGTTAAGGAAATGTGTGGACAGTTGCTGTAGGGTTCAAGCATGTTCGATGCAAATCAGTAGGCCAAAACTGCTGAAATTTCTTAAAAGACTATGGAATGCCTTACATCAGAAAGAGGTTCACTTTTAAAGTACATTCTCAGATGCAATTAGTGGGTATAAAATATTAAAAAGTATGAGTGGCTGCATTGAATGCAAGGCTTGCATGAGCTCAGGAACTTACTTCTTTTAACCTGAGGAAGGGTTTAACCCTAAATATTGTATTTTCTTTGTTTGTGTATTGTTTTGTGTTGCTGCTGTCCTCCCCCCTTCAACTTTGGTGAGTGTTGGGTGTATTTTATCTGTACAATAGGAGAATATCCGGCACACCCAGAACAGTTAGTAATGAAAAAGATTAATTAGTCTTTGCAAATCCTTTCAAATGAAGTTAATGTTAACTTCCTTTAAGAAAATTAAGAGAAAATCTAAAACATGGAATTCTCCAAATCCTGCACTGGGTGAATTTCAGTTGGACCATATGGCAATATCCCAAAGAAACGTGAAAGAACTTATGAATGTCAAGGTTATAAGAAATGGCGAATTTGACTCTGATCACTACTGTTGCGTCCTGGTTGGCTTTTACTTCCGCAAGCGGTTCGGAAGATGAGAGCTCATAGGAGACTGTCTAAAGTTACCTTTTGAAGTCTCAAAACTAAATGGGATTCGGGTTTGCAGACAAGGGAACTCGGAGTGGAATAACTGGTAGAAATAAAAACAAACACACACAAGAATTACAAGAGACAAGTTTGCAGCTCACGAAGACCGACTTACATCTGTGAACCTAAGTTCCGTCGATAAGGCTTGCTAAGAAAATCAAAGTCTAAGGGAGGCGCGAGTTCTGGATTCTAAGTTCAACTCCTACATGACATACTATTGTAGAAAGTCAACCTACTGGCGACAGAGACTAAGTCCTGTTCTGGCAACCAAGCCTCTGCCAGAGCCTAAGTTCTGCTTCCTCATGAAGCCTGAAGGCGAGAGTCAAAGGCCTGCTAGTCTAGCTGCCGCGCCCCGCTCCGGACAGCTTCCAACCCCACTCACTGGCGGCTGGTCCCTAACTAGCTCTGTTGCTTGCTGGCCCTGCTCTGGCTTCAGTGGCCAAGCGACCCACTTATATATCGCTTGATTGCGTCCTTAATCTGCCTTCTAGAAGCTTCTGTAGCTTCTGTCACATACTCTCCCGGGTCACGTTGCAATACACGTGCTTATCCACCTATTCGTGCCCCCGGTGGCTGCTTCCCGGATACTTCTCTTGGTATCTTCCATGCCTAATGACGTTGTTGATCTGTGGCAGACTTTCACTGGTTGCTTCACAAAACAGATTTCCGTTCGTTCATCACGCAGGCTTCTAGTGATTTCTTATATCTTGCATTACAGCTTATTTAATTGTTTAACGCTTTTAACTACCGTTGCGAATATTTCGCGACACTACTTATCAAAAATTAAAATCAAATTACATCCACACAGAAATTACAAGAAAAAAGAAAGAGTAGTGAAATACAATACTGATAAATCAACCATTTCACAAGATACAATAAATCAATTTCAGCAGGAAATTGAGGTAACACAACATCCCAGCTGGCAATATTTATATGCAGTAATCAATAATGCAGCACAGAAAACATTTGGTACTGATAAAATTAAGAGAAAACCTTGTTGGAATAGAACATGGGAAGATGAATTAGTGTGAAGACTAAAACAATGGACAAGGTGGAAACGTTCTAGACAAAGTGACCATTATGAACAATTCAAACAACAAAGGAAAAACACAGCAAGAATAATAAGAGGAGTCAAAAGATCTTTTCAAAAGTCACAGGTTCTTGAAATACAGGATAGTTTTAATAAAAACAGCTCACACAATTTTTATCAGACTTTTATGAATCAGTTGAAAGGCTATCAAGCCCTAAGTGTTTAGGGATAAAAATGGTAAACTTGGTTTTAACAATACTGAAAACTGTGACATACTTGCACAACATTTCGCTCAACTTTTAAATTGCCCAGAACTAGAACATAAATTAAAATTTCTGGACATAAATTAAAATCAGGAAGATGACGTACCTCCCAATGTTGATGAAACTGAATTAGCAATTGACTCTTTAAAAAATAATAAAGCTAGTGGTCATGACTCCATAACATCTGAGCTATTAAAATGGCCCAAACCAAAGGTAGTTTGTAACATAGCAGTTCATTAAAAAACAAATAAAACTGCATATTAGACAGATAAAGGCCATAATATTAGTAAATTAAAAGTTTAAGGGAAAAAGAATAGCAGGTCTAATAAAGATTGTTTGCTCTGATGTGCTTGAAAATATATCTCTGAAAAAAGAAGAACAGAGGAGAATTGTTGCTGGAGCTGGCAAGTAAGACAGATCAATCTAGCAGCGGATTAAGTTTGGAAAGAATAATAGTTGCATAATCAGAAGTTCGAACATAATATTTGCGGATAGAAAATTTAATAGATCTTGAATAGAAAAGAATCTGCAAATCTTTAGGAACAAACTTGATTATTACAGACACGGTCATTGTTGGTATGAGAGGATTTTATACAGAGGAAACAAAGGGTAATATATTGCAAACAATACAATATTAATTCTGTCTAAAAAATCTATTTATTTCATATCGCAAACAAGCATAATAATGTGACAAGTTAAATATCTACACTTAATCTTTGAAGATATTTGGAAAACAGAAAAGATCCGAATGAATTGAAGGTAACTTTAATACACCCATTACACAAGAAAGGTGATAAACAAGTGGTTGATAATTAAAGGGATATACCCCTTTTGCCAGTTGTTTACAAAATGTTCTACATAATTCTGCTAAAAAGAGAAGACCCTCGACTGTCATTTAGGTGAATACCAAGCTGGGTTTCGAAAAGGTACATTTTGTTCAGAACAGATTTTTAACTTGAAGTCCATTATCATTTTCATAGACATCTGACTTCCAGATACACAGTCATAACATTTATAGACTTTAAAAAAGTCTTTGATTTGGTGGATAGGGTAACCTTAGATAAAGTAATCCGGGAATTTTGAGTTAAATCAAAATTGGCAAACTTAATACGTAAAACCCTCACAGATACTATATCAAAAGTAAAATTTATGGGTGAAATGTCACAGTCACTCAAAATAAATACAGGTGTATGACAAGGTGATGGTTTATCGCCCATTCTTTTCAACTGTGTCTTGTAGAAAATAGTGAGGATGTTCCACTAACAAACCTTGGGAAGAAAAAATAAAGGAGTCAAAATACATTGTCTGGCATTTTCATATGACTTCGTTATCCTTTCAGAAAGCTTAAAAAATGAAAACACAAATTAATCTATTATCTTGGTTCTCCAGATGTAGCCGCTTCGATATATATCGATGTGGCTCCAACCGGAGAACCAAGATAATACATACAGTGACTGCAGAAGCTTTCGTAACAAATTAATCTCTTGAAAGAAATAGCTAACAAAGCAGGTTTGCAAATTTCGGTGGAAAAACTAAATTCATTACAAACGTAAAAGATTCTCAAAATTTTTAATGACACATATTGGATAAGAGATTTCAAATATTTAGGCGAGATAATTGAAAAAATGGATTAGAAAAGTTTGCAATAGAAGAAAGGATATGCAAAATGGAAAGAGTGTGTGGTATTACTAAGAATTTTTACAGTAAAAAGTGCCTGTCGAAAAGCCTTACTATAAGACTACAATACAGTGGTGAAACCAGAATGTCTCTATGCAAATGAGTGCCTGGTATTAAATTATAAACTGGATATGCTTGAAGTATTGGAAAGGAGAATTATAAGGAAAAATTTGGGTCCATTGAAAAATACAGCACAATGGAAGTTAAGATCGAATGAGGAAATATATCATGACATTGAAAAAATAACAGAATCAACCAGTTAAAGGAGAATGATATTTTTGGACAAATATATAGCATGGAGGACACCAGGCTAACAAAAAAAAAAATATTCAAATACTTTTGGGAGAAAAAATTAACTATAACATGGATTCAAGAGATTAAGAAAGATTTTAAACAAAATAATATCAGTGAAGACGACACTATGGAAACAGAAATCTTTCCAAAGCAGATTTCGAATATGGCAGGATTCCAAGGTAGAGAGAAGAAGAAAATTGGTGTAAAATGGTTTGAAGAGAGAAAGAAAAAACACAGTGCAATAATGAAGGAATACTGGATAGGAAGAAAGAAAAAACAACAGAAGAGGAATTGAAATTGGCACGTGGTCCCTAGCTGGTCATAACGAAAAGAAGAAGAAGACAATGGAAAGAACTATGCTGTGAGGCAGGTAAATATGGAGATGCTGCTTGGGAAATGTATTAGTTCTGTATTGAGGATTGTGCCTATGTGCATCATTGGCGGATGCAGTTTAACTAAGCTTGCTCACATCTAAATACAAGCAGTTGTTTACCAAAGCTGTAAGGGAACCTACTTCTGTTTATGATGAGTCAAAACTGTACCTCTTTTATGTTAGAGGCTGATGGTGGGGAAATAAAAATATGTTAGCAAAGCGATAATGAATGCAGTTTCACAATACAAGAAACCATAAGTACTAAAGAAATAGTTGAAGCTGATGATACAATAAATGATGGTGTTGCAACAAGAAAAGATGAAGAGAAATGGTGAAAATATTACAAAGACTGCCACTTATGGAATGTCAGAGGAGAATAAACAAAATAATAGAGTTTAATAACTTAAGAGAAATAGTTATAGGGGTAGTTTCTCTGGTAAAAGAAGGTGTGGTAGACTATGAGGTTTGCCTTTATAGCTAACAGTGCACAGCAGAGACAGAGCAGCAACTGGTAGAGGGATTCATACTGAGTAGCACAGACTATTGCTATGGTGGTGTTGTATGGGATCCACATTTTGGGTATCAAATACGGGAGTTGGAGGATGTTCAAAGGAGGATAGCTAGATTTGTTTATGAAAATTACTGCAGAATGCAGTCAGTAAAGGTAACTGATATGTTAAAAAAGTTATGCTGGGAGTCAGGAAGTGAGCTAAGACAGTGCTGAGAGTTATTTATTTATTTATTTATCAATCTTGTTCTATAGATCCCTGCTGAGGAAGGACCTCTGGGAGGTGAAACATGCCATGTTTAATACACATACATACAATATGAGTCATAATCATAGTGAAAACAATTGTACATTACAAAGACAAATAAAGAGAATAAAAATAATAATTAACTTTTACAAGTGAGTTTTGAAAAAGGTCATATTGAATATAATTAATTGTTTTCTTCAAATTCTTAAATGGAGTAGAAGAAGTTGCCAATAAGATAATCTCTCAGTTTTTCTTTAAATATATCTTTATTATCTGAAAGTTGTTTTATACTCTTGGGAAGTTTATTAAACAGATGTATCCCAGAATAATTAACTCCTCTTTGTATTAATGACAGAGATGTTTGTGTTTTGTGCAAGTTATTTCTGTTTCTTGTATTGAAATTGTTTACCTGTGAATTAGATGTAAGCAGGTATGACAAAGCACATTAGAGAATATATACTGAGAAGTCATTGTAAGAATATTGAGTTTTTTCAAGAGTTGTCTGCAAGAAGTTCTTGGTTTTACCATACACAGCATCCTAATAGCTCTTTTCTGTGCTATGAAAACTTTTTTTACCTTGTGAAGAATTTCCTCCCAAAATTATGTCATATTACATCACTGAATGAAAATATGAAGAATACACCTGTTTCATTAATTCTAGATCTGCTGTTAGAGAGAGTGTTCATATTTTAAAGATGGCAATACTTCTTCAGTAGTGAAGTGATATGTTCGTGCCAACAGAGTTTCTCATCTATTTTAATACCAAGCAATTTTATACTCTTTGGTATTAAAAAAAAGAGACATTGGCAATAAGACTTGGATGGATATTAGTTGAAGAATAGTAAACAAATGGGAAGAGATGACCACGACCACTAGATTTCAGTAGTAAGAGAGTGGGATTATTTTTTTTTTCCAAAATGTAAAACATAATACTGATATAAAAAAAGTAAACTACCTGCCATTTGTCCCTTTCCTTGAATCATTTTTAATAATTTATATTAGTAGGTCCTCTTTCTGCTCTTTTGTTATAACAGTTTGTATAGTCTTTAAACAAATGATTTTCTTAAGTTCATAATGCATCATTCCTTTACTGAACATGCACAGAAAGTTCGCTAACAATATTCCCTCAACCTTTTCTATTGTCTCATCTGAAATCAAAGGTCTTCTGCTCCAGTCTTCTACATGAATGTCCATACGAGAACCTGTAAACTTCCTACGTCATTTGGGGGACATGTTGAACAGCAATTCACTGTTCACCACACACTTCTGTTAACGGTCAATGAATGTTTATTGGTGGAATCATTATTCCATTAAAAAAAAAAAAAGAATTATGCACTTGGCGGTAGCAGCAATTAGCAGCTCCATCATGAATGGTTTATGAACCAACACTACATGGCATAGCAGTGGCTGACAGGGTGGGATTGAGTATGGTAGAAATACTACACATAGCAGTGTTGTTGAATTTCATCCAAAACCTCTTCCTGAGGGCCCAGCATTTTGGGAACCTTACTTTACAATCTGCCCTTGTATGTCATTATTGAAATGATTATTTTTACCTGTCTCCTTTTTCACAATATCCCATACTGTCTTCATATTTTTTTCAAGAGTCATAAATCTTCTGTTTATTTTTATAATTGCTTTAATTACCTTATTACATATTTTGAAATAATGCTTTTAATGAGCTTTAATTATAGCTGTGGCTGTTCCTGGAGGCACATATAATTTCCCTTAAGAAATGTATGATGTTCTAATTCCCACAGTTATTTATGGTTTTTGTTCTTTCTGAGAAGCATGACACACTTTCATGGGAAAACAACTATTAGTATAATTAAAGAAAATGTTGCCAAATATGTTGTGTAAAAATAAAGAAGGGTAAGAAAAATAAGTCACTTACCACAGATAAAGGCAGATGATCTAGGATGAACACACTTTATTATTAAATATTGTGTACACATTGTGCACTGTAAATATTATTCCAGTTTGTGATATTAGGATAATTTCCAAACTAACTAACTGATTCATCTTTATTATTCACTGAATTTTACTCTAGTAATTAGTTACTACTAAAGTGATGATGGTTACTAAGTGGATATTAGTCCATTTACAGAAGGATTGATTATATAATAGAATTTTGAGATACTTTGAAAAAAATTACATATTACTGACTAATTTTGTTCATTATTCTATTGGATGCAGATCTGCTTGTATGATGAAAAAGATTCCACTCTGATTTTCACTCTCCCATTCATTATAGTCCACAGTCTCACAGAACCAGATAATTAATGTCTCCATCTTCTTCATATCCTCAGCACCTGCTTCCCCATCCTTATACCCAATCATCTGTATACCCTGTCCTTCCCTCTGTTATCTAACATAACCATAGAAATTTCTTGATACATCTTTCAGTGGTCCTCTCCCACCCATAACATGATGCATTTTTATCTCTTTTCTGTAATTAAACTTTGCTTAATTGTTTCAATCTGTTCCCTATTAACTGTTTTCTTACTCTAATGTATAGTTTCAAAAACTGGTGGGTGCACTCTCCCTCCTACCCTCAGGTGGCATAAAGACATTCAGGTGGGACTTGGGTGTGAAGTATCTTCACCTCCCAAGTGGACCCTAGCTCTCCACCGTTACAAGTACAGTAGAGTCTCGCTAATCCGAACTAATTGGGACCGGGCCTTGTTCGGATTACCGATTTGTTCGGATTAGCCGGAGTTACAGTGACTAATTTCTACAATGGAGTATACCATGCATATAAGTAGGTACAGCATGGTAACAATTGGGAACAACTGGGTGAACATTGGCTCACTCTCACTCCCTCCCTTTATTGTTGAGATGTTTGAAGTGTTCGTGGTCAGTGCACTCTCAGACGGCTCGCGAACTGCTGAGTTAATCTTAGTAATCGATTGCTAACACACTTACAAAATTCGTGTACACTAGCGTGTTATTGCCATGAGTAAACGGAAACATACGAAGTTTCTCAGAGAAAAACTGGATGCTTTGAAGCGATTGGACAGTGGTGAGAATGTATCTAAGCTGGCGACGGAACTAGGTGTTGGTAAGGCAACCATTTGTGATTGGAAGAAGAACCGAGTGCAGCTTGAACAGTGCTGCGCAACGTCTTCGGGAAAAACACTCGAGATTCGGCAGACTCTGAAACAGTCCCAGTACGATAAAGTGGATGAAGCTCTTTTCTTTTGGTTTACACAGGAAAGAGAAAGGGGAACTCCTCTGAGTGGACCAATGTTTCAGGAAAAGGCTGTTTACCTAAACAAATTAATGAATGGTGATGAGTCTTTTAATGCGAGTACGGGTTGGTTGGACAGATTTAAAAAAACGTCATGGGATTCGTCAGCTAACAATTACTGGAGAGAAGCTTTCTTCTGACCATGATGCAGCGAAGGAATACGTGCATGAATTTAATAAACTGATAAGAGAGGGAAATTATTCTCCCCAACAAATTTATAATGCTGACGAGACAGACCTTAATTTTAGGGCATTGCCAACAAAAAGCCTGGCATCAAAAGCAGAAGTCCAAGCTCCTGGCTTTAAAATGAGCAAAGATCGTGTGACTTTACTAGTGTGCAGCAACACTGCTGGTAATCACAAGCTCCCTTTAATGATGATCGGCAAATCTGTTAGCCCCAGAGCTTTCAAAAACTGCAACATGAAATCCCTACATGTATACTATCGCAACCAGAAAAAAGCATGGATGGATGGTAAGCTGTTCAAAGAATGGTTTCACGACCAGTTTGTTCCCTCTGTCCGGCGGTTTTCCAAGGAAAATAATTTGCCTCCCCGTGCTATCCTTTTGATTGATAACGCACCATCTCACCCCAGCACTGAGGAATTATGTGATGGAGAAATCGTGGCGAAGTTTTTGCCGCCGAATGCTACACCACTTCTACAGCCGATGGACCACGGCGTACTACAAAAATTAAAACTGATTTACAGAAAACAATTCTTTAGAATGCTGATCCAAGATGATAACATTCCTTTAGTTGAAAAAATCAAAAAAAAAAAAAAAATCTAAAGGATGTTGTTTATTGGGCTGCTGAGGCATGGCAGAAAATTTCAGAAAACACTTTGAGAAAATCTTGGAGAAAACTATGGACATCTCTTGAATTTCAGGACATACCAGCTGAAAATGAAGAGGAGAGTTTCCTAAAAATGGTACAGACAATCCCTGGATGTGAAGAAGCCTGTGAAGCAGACGTAGATGAATGGATGGCAGCGGATGATTCAATACTGGAGCACCTTACTGATGTTGATTTAGTGGCTGCTGTGACTCAAGACCAGGTAGAAGTGGAATGTTACGACGAAAGTGACAATGAGACGGAATGTGACAAAGGAGAATTGGTGTCACACACTGACGCGGCAGAAGCCTTTGATCTCGCGCTACGATATATGGAGCAACAGACCACTGCTACACCAGCTGATTTAATGTTTATCAGACGATGGCGCAACTTTGCGTCATATAACAGACGGTCTTCATTACGCCAAAAAACAATTACTGAGTTTCTGTGCTCTAAAAAGTAGGGATGAAATGTGTGTTTCTAACCGTTGTAACTACTATCGTAAGTTTGGCAGTTTTTCTTTCAGTGTTATGCACTTTTTAAATTTAATCTTTTCTAGCTAATTTTTCTGTATAAATTAAAATTGTGTACATGTACAGTAGTTAACTACACAATTATATAGCGTATGAACTGTATTTTCAGGGTGTTTTAATTCTTTTACCATTTTTTATATTAAGACTATGTAATGCTTTGCCATGTTCGGATTAACCGGACGTTCGGATTACCGGGGTTCGGATTAGCGGGACTCTACTGTAATGTGTCGCCTTTATTGCCTCTTAAAGTTGAAAAACTTTATTCTAGCATTATATACTCATTGAGTTAGTACTGAGAAGTAGGCATTGACCTTTTTAATAACAAAATTGTTGGCAGGGAAGGGGGGTGAGAACTTTTCTTTTATTGGAAGAGGGGAGGGGGGCTAGGAAAATGTTTTGGAAGCTCCTACTATAATGTGTTCCAACCTCTCTGGCCTTTTCACCCTCCTGTTATAGAATGACGTTTCTATGCTTTTCTTTATCTTGTTTTGGAACAAATATTTATTCCTCCATACTCATTATTCCTTTAACTATTTTCACTTACTCTACACTGTAGTCATTCCTTCCTCCCATATTCACAACCTTTCTTTCGAATCTCCCTTGAATTCTTGGATTTATGCCTTTTTATAATTGTACTTAAAACCACTTCCCATTCTTGCCACTTGTAAACTAAATGCTCTGAGATCCATCAAAACTGCATCAGAACTGACCATATAATCCTTTTATAACCTGAAACTCCACAAAGTTAACATCTCATAAAGCTTTGTTCCCTCAGTAAGATATTCTCAAATCATTGCTCTCTTGTGCTTTTAATCTTATTTCCTTCCTGTTCCACACCTAGTAAATTAAAGTCTGCACAAATAATGGCAAACACTGTCCATCTGTATATTCTGAATATGAAATTAATTTATCTCCTAGTACCTCATCTCTGTCACTCCTTATTCCATTGCAGTAAGCAGGCAAGACCATATTTTTTTTCTTTGTATTTCCAGTAACTCAGAACTATGATCTATGAATACCAGGAAAGAAGGAGACACAACATATCAATTTCCTGATATGTCATGATTGGTCTCAGTTGTACTCAGTTGTGACACTGGTAATCTGCTTGTAAATGACATTAGGTCCACAACTCAGGTTGTGTTTGGGGGAGCTTTTGGAAGGTGTATTTCACTAGGCATGAAGGAGGATGACAGTACCATCTGAATTGTTGGTTGAAGCTGTAAGGGTGACCTTACAATTCCACTTTATTAAAAAAATAAAATAAAAAGAAATAGTTGGAAGCTGCCAGATTGGGGAGGAAAATAAGTTACCAAAGGGATACTGAGAAATCATAAATACAAGAGAAATTGTTGAAGCAATGAAAGGAATGTCATTAAAAGATGGTGAAGATGAATGATTAGAATATGCCAAAAACAGATATGAGATTTCAAGGAATATAAAGAACAAAGTAATATAATTTAATATTTAATAGAGATCCACAAACACCAAATAATTATCAGAGATCTGTTTAAGGGAGGAGCATTCAAAAATTGGGTTTTCCTCAATGGTTATGGAATGTACTGCAGAGATAGAAGAGGAATCAGTCAAGAAGTAGTCATACTGGTTTGCAAATAGAACTAAATTTTACTGGTATTTATTTATCATATGCCTAAGCAACTAAATAAATATATACAAGGACAAGAATGTTGGCAGCATTCACAAATCGATGTCTAGTAGTTGCAGCAGTCTTAACAGTCTTAAGAAGGAAGGTGTAGCACTGATAACATCTTGTACCCGTCTCTAAAGACCTCGCTGTTAAGAGATGTTAAGCAGTTAAAAAAAAAAAAAAAAAAAAAAAAAAAAAACTTCAGCTGGGAGGAATGAAATTGTAAATAAAAAAAAAATCTTAGAGCATTCCTGAATGATGTGCTCCGCAATCTGGGAAGGAGAATTCCAAAGTCCTAACTTATAGAGCATGACATTGCATTTTGCATGGCCTGTTATTAAATGGTTTTGTTTACCCACTGGTGTCTCTTTAGATAGAATCCCGGAATTCTACTTCTAGGATCTTGATTATCTTGGTGTTTCACAGGTGAAGAGTTTCAGCTTTGTCATCAGTTTTTCTTGACATTGTGGTCATATACCTCATGCTATAATGTATTTCTTGATTTAAGACAAGTGGGGGTAGGTCATTAAGAACCTCATGGATTTGGAGACCCTATAGATAGTCAGGGTGATGTAACTTTCTCCGTTCACGCGCTGTGGCTTCTTGCTGTCTTACTTCTGGAGATGGTATGTTACTAGTGACATGTAACCAAGGGATTGGGGTGGATTTTAATGTATTAGTTATGATTCTCATACACTTGTTCAGATATATATCAATTTTTGTAGTATGAGCACTACATTGCCACACTGGAGCACAGTACTTAGCTTCAGGATAAATCATGGTGAGAGCACTTATATACAGTGAGACCACATCAGCTATCCATGAAGTGTTGACTAGCATCTTCATGATGTTGTTTCAAGTATTAAGTTTCTGACATGTTTTTAAGGTGATATTTTTTATTATTATTATTTTATTTTTTTAGCATTAAGGAATTATCTAATGCGATGTCAAGATACTCAGGGCAGAAACTGTGTTTAAACCTTTGTTGACAGAAGTTTACTTTGAGCTGTTGATGTGCTATTCAATTATCAAGATCGAATGTGCGTAATTCAGGTTTGGACAGAGTCTCTACTTCACAAAGTATGCACTCAACGTTTCTAAATCATTTGAGAGAATGATTTACCTTCTCTCATGTGGCAGTTTGGACAGTGATAGCTGTCATTAGCATAGCAGAATTTGTTGCAGATAGTGTCAGACATGTCATTGGTGTAAAAGCTGAAGAGTAGTTTATTTTTTACTGTAAATGACTTACTTGTCTTTTGCCCCATGGTGACCTAGAAATATTGGTTTGTCAGCATGTTCTTTAGGGGTGATGTAAGTTTCTGGCAGAGTACTATGTAGTAGTCCATCCAACCATACCATATCATATGGCACAAAAGTTACTGATGTCTGTAAGTAAGCCATCTTGAATTCCGGGGGGATGATCCCAGTGTCCAGGATATCACTGAAGAAGCTCTTGAGCTATGTTCTTCCCTGTTTCCCAAGATATCTAATGAACTCTGGGAAAATGCCATCTAAACCTGCAGCCTTCCTCTGTTTTAACATTTTGATGACTTTCTCAACTTCTTTGAGGCTTAATGATTTTGGACCTTGTTATAAACATCAATAATCTCTCTTTCTATCTATTTCTTTATTGCGAGATCTGTTGAAATTTTATCAGCTCTTGCTCTGATATGTAATGCCATTTCAGTTGGTGTTTTTCTTGGCTCCTCTTTGAATGTGTTTAAGGTTTTTGAGGAGTGTCCATACTTTCCTACTTGAGTGAATAAAGCTTAACTGAGAAGTTAGATCTTTCCATTATTGTGTCCTTCCTTCATTCAGTTTTTCTAATATTCTTTTCCCTGTTTCAGGGTCACCAGTTTTTGATAAATTTCATAAATAGTTGGAATAGATGTAATCCAACATGGAATGTATTGTTTTCTATAATCTCAGGGGATGTTTTGTCTAGCTGCAGTGACAACAGCACCTAAAAATAGCCATAGTTATCAGTTACTGAAGATTGATTTCTGCGTGGATTTGAAAGATAAATTAAGGAACTTGGCTACTAATGGTGTAGTTCAGTGACTAGGAGGAGGTATTAAGGAATAAATTAAATTTATTTTCAGAACTTGGTGTTTGGTGGGAGATGCAAATACTATAATGGAGGAAGTAAAGTTTATTGTTGGAGCAGAGTACTAGGTGACAAAATTTGTTGGAAATGTTCCTAATAACCTTGAAAATAACTTTATGGGGTCTCAGGTTACAGAACAAAAGCCTGCTCATGAAGCAGTTCTGATGGATATGAGAGGTTTTAATAAATCATTGGCCAAAATTGAATATGAATATTGGTACAATTATATACATAATCAGATTTCAGATTTGAACAGATAATTCAGGGAAAGGTTCAGTATGTAGAAGGAGGGGTTTAGTAAGGTGAAGAAGAAGTGGGATCAGTTTAAAAAGATGGTGATAGACACGTTTATTCCAAAAGAAAATAATGAAAAGCATAGAACCAGCAAATAAGGAGGCGAGAAGACTCAAAGTCAGTAAGAAGAGAGAACCTTGCAGTTAGAAAACAGCAATGCAGCAGAGAACAATTGAAACAACTAAGCAACAACAGCAGTGAGGAAAGTAAACATCCTTTTACAAATACAGTAGAGCTTCAGTTATCCAACCATCTGGTCAACCGAATGAATGATTAGCTGAACACAGGGAGAGTGGCATGGTTGCCCCCATACAGAGTTAATGTCACTGAATAATCCTTTGCATTCTATAGTAATTGAACACTTTTGCCAAATTTGTTGTGTAAACTCACTATTTGAAATGGCTAAACTTTAGTGTATTATTCTTTCTATGAAACATAAATAACAGGACTACAATGCTGCCAAGTTGAATATTATGGATATAAAGAAACAAAAGACAAGCAAACAAATTTTAAATGAAAGTTAGCTTCTACTAATGGATCAACAAGTCATTAAACTATGAAGACCCACAAACACAGATCTAGATGAAGCAGTTAATGAATGGTTTACACAAAAAATGTTGCAAGTAGAACCAATCTCTGGCCCTATTCTATGTGAAAAGTCAGTTCAAAGTTAGGGTAGGAAATGTAGTATCAAAAGAAGTTGAAGTAAAAATGGGTGTGCCACAGGGTAGCGTATTGGGACCATTGCTATTCATTATTCTAATAATGAATAATTGTGTTGATTGTTTACTATCTGAAATTAGATTGTTTGCAGATGACATAATGCTGTATAAAAGAATCAAAACGATAGAGGGTTGTCAACAGTTGCAGGGTGATCTGGACAGGATATCTAATTGGGTTGGTAAACATGGAATGAAGATAAATGCAAAGAAGAGTCAGCTTATTAGATACACAAATAAAAACAAAAGGTTAATTATGAATATAAGGTGGGGAAAGAATTGCTTGCTGAAGACTTGAAATGAAAATATCTTGGAATTACTTTTGATAACTAACTTAACTGGACAGGACACATAGGACAGGTGGTAGGAAAAGGTTTCAAAGTTCTGCACTTGTTGGAGAGAGTGATGAGGGGATGTACGAGAGAAGTCAAGGAATTTGGTTACAAAACTTTGGTCAGACCATTGCTCGAATATGGTAGTGTAGAATGGGACCCTTATTTTACGTATCAAATACAGGAGTTGGAGAGGGTGCAAAAAAGGGCTGCTAGATTCGTTTCTGGAAATTATCGCAGAATGCAATCAGTGACGGATATGATAAAGGAGCTGGAATGGGATTCATTGCAAGACAGGAGGTCATGGGTGTGTACAGGGCATTTACTGGCGATGAGGCATGGAAAGATATTGCAATAGGTATGAAAAGTAGTGCATGGAAGGGAAAAGATGACCATGACCACAAGCTGGCACTCGATTTCAGGCACAAGGGTGTAGGAAGATTCTCTTTTTTAGGTAAGGGTGTCAGGGATTGGAATGAGTTACCAAGAGAAATGATGAATAATTTACCAAAAACTTTGAAAGAATTTAAAGATAAAATTTGTAGAGGGCAAGTGTAGGCAGGTGCAGGATAGGGGGAAGATGGATGTGTAGGGAAATTTCCACCGGAGCCTGTGCTCTATTGCAATTAAATTAAATTAAATTTAAATTAAAATTTAGGGAAAAACTTGGAGGGAAATCTTGGAGGGCTGTCAAATTTTCAAAGAAGCATGGACTGGTTAAAATGGTTTAAGTTGAGACATAGCATTCATAAGCTTCAAATATAAAGAGATAAACTGTCTGCTGATTCTTTCAAAATCAAAGTAATGGACGAATTGAAGAAAGAAGATTATGCTCTTGAAAAAGTTTACAATGCTGACAAAACTGGGCTCAGTTGGAAGGCTTTGCAACAAAAAACTTTTGCTTCACATTGTGAGTCAGCAGCACATGGTCCTAAAGTACGCAAGGATCATATCACTCCTTTTGCTTGTGATAATCCTACTGGTAGCCACCAACTTCCTATGCTGGTCATTGGTAAAAGCAAAAAACTTCATTGTTAATATGTCTTTAATGACTATCGTTTACATCTTGCAAAACAGTGCCTGGTTGAATAGTAAAATTTTTACAGAAAGGATTATGGAAGTTTTTAAACCCATGTAAAAGCCTGTTATTTAAAGAATGGCAAAAGGGATACAACTTTATTACTTCTTGATAACACACCAACTCATCAATCATGTGACATATAAAATGAAAAAGACGAGTGTATAAAAGTTATATTTCTGCCAACTAATGTAATCTCCTTATTACAGCTTTTGGATCAAGAAGTTATTGAGACTTTCAAATGATATTTTAGATTATCATTATGTAAGTGATTGTTATAAAAGAAAGGAGAAGAGGAGGGAGAAGAAAGCCTAATCGGAAATCATAAAAGAGTTATTTGAAAGATGCATGTTACATGATTGGAACAGAGAAAAAGACCAGAATTTGAAAAAGTCTCAAATACAATTTCGAGTGAAGTAGAAAATTCGCAATGTGAAATGTTAAATATGCTAAAAAAACTCAATGAATGTGAAGAAGAAGAAGTTCGAGAGTGGATGAATGACATTGATGCAGTTCCAGGGTACCAAGTTATGTAGGAGAAACAAATTTTAGACTTGAAGCTACCACTGCCAGCACCTCATCAACTAGAGGGTCAGAAAACCATGAAAAAATATACATACTGCTTCTGAAGCATTTGCATGCTTAGCTACTGCTTTGCAATGGTTTGAAGCTCAAGATGAAAGTGACCAGTATCAGATATTTGTCCTGAAAAAAGTACGTGACTTAGCTGTGCATAAGGGGGTGGGCTTGCTTCGACAAATTAAGAATTTTTTTAAAAAACATTAATCTGTACCCACATGCATATGTATGTAGTACACAGATTACTAGGCTGTCTGCACCAGAATTTTTATGATGTTGATTTCTATTACCATTTAATAAAAGAGATTTTTATTATTATAAATATGGTTTTTATTATTAAATAAAAGTACACAGTTTGATTATCTGAATAAACCGGTTTTCTGAACACCTATGTCCCCCAGTTAGTTTGGATAACCAATGCTCTAATGTACTATGATGACTGGGGGGAGACTATTGAATGATGAGTCTAAAAATTATATAATTATGTTATGAAATTGAAGGATCAACAATGGGTTAAAATAATTATGGATAAGAACATAGAAGAAGTTACTTGAATGTGCAAAAAAATAGGGAAAATATTATTAACTGGTTTTATTTCATTGTTAGGAAAAGTCAAACATTCCAAAAAAATCCTTAGTGGAGATCTTAATCTTTAAAATGATTCCTCTATTTCAGTTGGATATCAAGGAAGATAAACGGTTCATAACACAAAAACACGTGGAAATATTGATACTTTTCCCTTTAAGCAGTAGGAATTTTCTGAGGCAGTGCAAGAACTTTGTGATTGCCATGGCTTCAAACAATATTTTGCTGCCCCAATTTTGACAAAACTTAAAAATTTCTTTCTTAATATATAACCTCACAAAAGCAGAGATCTTAATTTTTCAACTCTATTATGTATTTTGGTTAGATATCAAGGAAAATAAATGGCTTGTGACAGAAAAATTTGATATTAAATAATGATGCTTTTATATTCTGCATACCTTTTCAGTTATAATTTTTGACATATTATTTAATTTAGTTCCGCACAATCTGATTTTTTTTTTTAATCAGACGAGTACAGCAATTTATAACATTAAATGTTCTTAACAAAGGTACCTAAGGAAACTCTCCCTTTCAAGAATCGCAATTTATCATCAAAGAATTTCTGTACTGGTAATATTAATTTAACAATCTGCTTTTCCTCATAACCAAACACTCCATCAAACCCTGTTAAACATTTAAGAAAGTTTGGTAACAAAAGTTATATCTGCCTACAAAACAAAGGATACGTAAATTGTGCTTCGTTTTTTGCACATATTTGTTTATTTCAATAGGGGATGAAACTATTAACAATAGTCTTGGCAAAAAAATTTTCACTTACCAATAGTGACATACAAAGAAATGGGGATGATATAATTAAATAGCACAAAAAATGAGAGTGTATCTTCAATCACACCAAAACCAGTTACACCAGGGTTTGGACCAAGGTATTCCACAGCAACTGAAACAAACATTTAAATAACAAATTAGACACATATATCCATTGAGGTCCCACAGTAAAACACATATGTTTAAAATTTTGTGTAAACTCTCCTCTTCTTTATTCAACATTCCATAAATTAATATAATTTAATAATTGTGGATCAAATAGCCTAGTTCCAATGATCAGATACATATACTTTCACTTTTCATCTTAAATTTTTTCACTGTTTCAAATAAAATGTTAGGTATTTCTCTTGAGACATTTCCTGAACCACACCCTGATTAAACCACTGTGTGTTTCAGATACATAAATGATATATTTATGATCTGGACCCACAATGAAAACCAACTACTATAATTTTTCCATTTCCTTAACAAAAGTCATTCCATTAATTTTACCTGGACCTACTCCTTCACACACATCATGTTTCTCGATGCGGACATCACACTCAGGCAGGGTGCCCTTCACACCTTTGTCCACATTAAACCCACTAATTTACAGCAATATCTACTCTTTGATAGCTGTCACCCATTCTATACCAAATGTTCTCTCCCTTACAGCCTTGCTATCAATGGCAAACACATCTATTCCAATGCTGAATCTCTCTCCCAGTACTCCCAGAACCCATCCCAAGTTCTTATTTCCCATTGTTTCCTAGCAGATCTTGAACGTAAACAAATCTCCCATGTGATCACCCACCCTCTGTGTAAGCACTCCCGCCCAGCACCTCTAAAATCCTACCATAGCCCTGCCTTTGTCACCTAGTTCTCTCCATCAACTGAATCTTTCAACAGGGGTGTGACTTTCTTTGCTCCTTCCAAAAATGCACACTCTACCAAAAATTCTACCAGCTGCCTCCAAACATGTTTCAGCAGACCAGCTTATCTCAATAACATCTTGGCCCACAAATACCCTCTGTAAGACTTTCTGAAAAACCTGCCACATGCATCCACCAACTACAACATATTCCAAACCTACTCCAGGGAAAATCCTCTTCATCAATGGGCATGTCACATCACATGTTCCACAACACGTATCATATACCAGCTAATCTGCCACCACTTCACCAGTACCTATATAGGCCTCACTACGCAGCAACTCTCAGTCAGAATGAATGGCCACAGATGTTTGTCTGTCCATAGCTGCAACTAATACCTTCCAATATCAGAAAATCCCAATTATCACAATTCTAAAAACCTCAATGACTGCTTTGCTGTGAGAGGAATCAGAGTTTTCCCTGAAACCACCACCACTTCAGAACTTCAGAGATAGGAACTTACATACCAAAATATCCAGGATACCATACACCCACCTGGAATCAACCACCGATAAAATTCTACTTTTGACCCATCACCCATTAGTATTATCATTGATATCATTTAACCAGTAATAATTTTAATAAATTTCTTTCAAATTTCTTTATTTATTATTCAATTTAACATTCTGTAACTTTTTGTTGTATATATATCACCACCTGTGATATACAGATTTATATCTTAATTATAAGTGTCAGTCATGTGATAAATTTCGGTGTGTGCACACTTCCCGAACAATATGGCTTGTTCCCTGAGGTGTGTAAGTGATGAATCATTTTCCCTATCCTTTGCTTATTGCCCAAAAGCTGTTTCATTTTTCTTTAATTTTGAAACTTTATTTGTGTAATTGTCTTCCTTACTACAAAAGGAAATTTTCCTACAAACTTACAACTGAAATAAAGTACAAGTTACTGGTCACTGTCACTGTCACTCTACTGATACCTGATAAGGCCTTACATCAAAATAAACCTTATACGCTCCCAATACCCTCTTCACTTGCCTACTGTAGTCCTGTGACTCCTAAATCCAAGTCTTTCATCATATCAATAACTTTGTACCTCCAAAAACATCCTTATTCGATACAAATATTTAATTAAAATAGTAATGAATTGGATGATCCAGTGGCTATTTCCCTACACATCCATCTTGCCCCTTTCCTGCACCAACATTTGCCCACTACAAATTTTAACTTTAAATTCTTTCAACATTTTTGGTAAATTATTCATCATTTCTGTTGGTAACTTAATCCAGTCCCTGACACCCTTACCTTAAAAAGATAATCTTCCTACGCTCGTGTGCCTGAAATCGAGTGTCATGGTCATCTTTTCCCTTCCATGCATTATTTTTCATTCTTACATCAATATCTTTCCATGCTTCATCACCAATATACGGGGCTGTCTTGTAAGACAGGGAAGCTCATATTCATTGACTATGATTCAGCTGAGATTCTCATGTCTACAGAAGTAGGCTCTAGGTGGGTTAGGGAACAGAGTTCTCATTTTTGGTCAGGCTCGAAGAAAATCATAACCTCTTCGAAGGACTTGGTTAATAGATTCTAGGCTTTGAAGGTACTGGGTGACAAGAAGTAAACTGTGGTTGGTTTTTAGGGTTTGGAATGGTTGATAGGTTGAGTGGGTTGTTATGTGACATGTGAAAGTTGTTTATGAATTGAATTTGGTGGATAATTATTGGAAATCAGAGCTTTGGAGATGTTACTGGAATCCAACCAATGTGAATACAGTGTTATTTGAAGCTATTTCAAACAAAGCCAACCTTCTGCTTCTTTTGTTTTGGTGAAATTTAGCTTTCTAAGAGATGTTAGAATTAATTATCAACCATCTTCTTAGATCTCACTTTCCTGCTGGTCTTGCAGGAGTCATAGCGTCAATGAGCAAGTATGCCCAAAACCAGCTACAAAAATTGTCCACATTACACCATTTCCATCTCTGAGCAGGACAGTCCTTGCAAGTTACTAGGTCACGATCCCAATTTTCGACCTCCTCTCATCTCCTCACAATTATTTATGGCATATTGCCTCAATTTACCTCAACCACCCCCTTTAAAATCTTCCCCTCACCCATCCAACCAGAATCTTGCTAAAAGATCCAAACTTCTTCTTCATTCTCAGAATCTCAACTTAAGATACTTTCCAAAAGTCTCACATTTTTACCTACTCCTAAATTTTATCAGACCATACTTATCAATTACTCCCTATCTTTCAGACACACCCCACAAGAGGTACAACTTCTCCTCTCATGTCAGTAAACCAGATGCTCAGGATGACCTAGTCTCCAGAGAATCCAACAACTATCAATACTTGACATACCAACCTTTCCTCAGAACCACCCCCTACAAATATTTCAAGATCTCTTATCCACCAGCTTCGCTTCACCCAGTTTTTTGAAATGCCTACCTAGTGGTACTGATATGGACCAGCCAAAACTCAGGTCATCAGGGAGATTTATACAAATCATCCTCCAGCAGATAAAGGCTCAGAGACAGTAGACACGAATAGTTGTGGCTATATGGTTCAGGCCCTTCATCAGTTACCTCATACTAACATCTACTGCACCTTTGCTGTGACCGCATACATGTGGTCAACAAGGTGATAGAAGTTCTTACAAATTTCAGTGGACCCCTCCAAAGCCTAACTCCTCAGTCTGTCTCACTCTTCATTCAAAGAAAGCTGCACATCCCTACTCTGCTCCTGCTTCCCAATGTCCGTAACTTTGGTAATCAAGGATGTCCTGTAGTTGCTGCTTATTGTTTGCCTACCAAATGTTTCTCTTCCTATGTGAACCAATACAATCCAATTTCAGCCAGCTTCCTACCATATCAAAGACTGTGCCAACATCTCTTCCCCAAACTCCATCTTAGTAATGATTAACATGACTTCCTTATACACCTATATTCCAAATACCATGGACTTAGCACTATGGAACATTTTCTTGACCAGTGCCCTTGCAAAAACTCCCAGCACATCATTCCTAACTAACCTGGCCCACCTGATACTTAACAAAAACCTTTTCTCCTTTGAGAGCAAAATTTACATGAGATTTCTTACACAAATATCATCCTAAGCCAGATGGGACAGTTGTTTCTTGATAAGGTCCACGAGGAACTCCATCTGTGGCTAAGATTTATTGATAACATTTTCATGATCTGGACCCTTGGGGAAAATGACCTTCTCAGTATTTTTATTGGTCTCAGAACCTTTAATACCCTAAATTTCTTATTTGTTTAATCTGATACACATGCGAAATTCCTATATTTGGATTTGTACCTCTCTAATGGCCACCTCAGCTCATCTGCCCACACCAAACAGTACCTTCATTTTGATGGCTGCTGTCCTTATCACACTAAATGCTCCCTTCCCAAAAGTTTTTTTAGGAGGCATATATGCTCTATCCATCAGGCCCTCACACTGTATTCCAACACATCTTCCAAACTATGATAGCCTGCAATTACTCACCAAATTTAGTTCCAAAACAACTTTCGCATTCAGCATCACAACCCACTCAGCCTATCAACTACCCCAAACTATCAAAAACAAACTACAGGACTGTCTTAGTCACCCAGTACTTTCCAGGCCTGGAATCAGTTGTCCTTTGGCAAGTATATCATTTCCTTCAAGCCTACTCAGAAATATGATTTCTCATCACCAGAATCCTCCCTGGCCTCCCACATGCTCTAGTAGACCTCCTAATATCACCCAACTCCTACTCCACAATCACTGACTTCCCCAACCCAAAAGACATGCCTAATGCTCTTTTCCATGAAAATTTTTCATAATACCCTATGCCTTCACCACCTTTACCAGCCCAGTGACTGGGGAAAGCTTTCCCATCATAAGATGTATCAGCTGTGATACCTCCCATGTAATATAGCAACTAACATGCAGCCACTGCCCCGCCTCTTGCATATATCTGACGACAAATCTGCTGGCCATAAAAATGAATGGCCACAGACAAATGGTATTCACTCAGAATGCCCACCAATAAGTATCTCTTCATGCCACCACTCATAAGACCAACAATTACAGTTCTTGCTCCTCCATCTGTGTCTTCAGAATCCTCTCAAACAGAAGCAGCATTTCTGAATGCATTAGGTAGGAACTGGTTACTAGTACAGACTCAGTACCAGTCGCCACCTGGTCTTAACATAAGATAACACCCATTAATCTTACTTCTTTCCCAACCTTTTTCCATCCCCTCTTTTTTCTTTTCTGCATGGATACAACTGTTCATCAGAGCTTATTTTTAAGTAATTTTTAATATCTTTACATTTTTATTCAAGTTTGTTTATATTTATAGAAAAATTATACTGGAATATTTCTGCCAACTCCTTCCACCTGCTCGTGTCTTATTCCAAGATATGTTACCAATTTTATAATTCTTGGGTTTATGCCTTTCAACTCCCATCCATACTTCTTGTTATGTTAATCTTCACCTACCATGAGCTGCTTATTAATAATCTGCATTTATAGTTAGCTATCAGGCACCATCAAGCAGCTACCTCACTCTGTTGTTGAAATCTTTTATATATATATAAAAATAGACACGTGTTTTCATATATTTCACTTTTCAGCCACCACTACCAAGCACAGATCACTGGTGTTTATATGTGGCTGTAACATGAAGTTTCCTGTCAAGCACAACATTGGCCGAATGCTGATACCTGTGGGGATGTGAGACATATGATGATTAAAGTTGGTCAATGGAGAGCGTTTTCATATTTCGACCAAAAATTTGTGTCTCCTTATACTTCACTTTCTTGCCACAACTACATACCATAGACCACTGGTGTTTGTGTGTGGTAGTAGGATCGTATCTCCCGTTGAGCACTATGGTTGTTAGATGTCGGTAGCTATGGGGGTGTGGGAGATATGGCGGTTTAAAGTGGTCAACCTGCAGCAATTTCATATTTCTGCCAAAGACGCATGTCATGGTGTATCATTTTTCAGCGAAAACTATCTGTTGCACATCACTGGCGTTTGTGTGGGGTAGTAACACAGTCACCTTTTGCTAACAACGTCGGCCGAATTTCAGTAACTGTGGTATTGTGGGAGATACGGTGGTTGAAAGTTACCGATCAAGGATATTTCTGTATTTCAACGAAAGACATGTGTCTCCGCAAATGTCACTTTTCTGCCACAATTATAGAGCATAGACCATTGGTGTTTCTGTGTGGTAGTAGAATACTGTTCCCTGTCATGCACTATGGTTGTTAGATGTCAGTAGTTATGGGGGTGTGGGAGATATGGGGGTTGAAAGTGGTCGACCTGCAGCAATTTCATATTTCTGCCAAAGACACATGTGTCATGGTGTATCAATTTTCAGCAAAAACTATCTATTGCACATCACTGGTGTTTGTGTATGGTAGTACCTCAGAGTCACCTTTCGCTAAACAACATCAGCCAAATTTCAGTAACTGTGATATTGTGGGAGATATGGTGGTTGAAAGTGGCAGATCAAGGATATTTTTGTAATTCGACGAAAGACATTTGCCTCCGCATATGTCACTTTTATGCCACAGCTACAAAGCATAGATCATTGATCTTTGTGTGTGGTAGTAGAATCGAGTCTCCTGTAGCGCACTTTGGTTGTTAGATGTCGGTAGCTATGGGTGTGTGGGAGATATGGGGGTTGAAAGTGGTTGACCTGCAACAATTTCATATTTCTGCCAAAGACGCATGTGTCATGGTGTATCACTTTTCAGTGAAAACTATCTATCGCAGATCACTTGGGTTTATGTGTGGTAGTACCATGGAGTCACCTTTCGCTAACAAAGTTGGCCGAATTTCAGTAACTGTGGTATTGTGGGAGATATGGTGGTTGAAAGTGGCTGATCAAGGATATTTTCATATTTCAACGAAAGATATGTGTCTCTGCGTATGTCACTTTTCTGCCGCAACTACATAGCATAGACCATTGGTGTTTGTGTGTGTGAGTAGAATCCTTTTCCCTGTCATGCATTATGGTTGTTAGAGGTCTGTAGTTATGGGGGTGTGGGAGATATGGGGGTGTGGGAGATATTGGGGTTGAAAGTGGCCGATCAAGGATGTTTTCGTATTTCCTTCAAAGAAATGTGTGTCCGTAAATTTTACTTTGATGCCTGAACTACATAGTGCTGATGACTGGCATTTGTGTGTGGTAATAGCATCGAGTCTCCCATCGTGCACTATGGTTGTTAGATGTCGGTAGCTATGGGGTTGTGGGACATATAGGGGTTGAAACTGGTTGACCTGTATTTTTCAATCCAAATTCTTTACAAACACGAACAACGTCATGGGTACCAGCTAGTAAGGATATAATATCAAAATTTTTAAGGCTCAATGTGTTTATACGTCTATCCATGTTTCAAAGCCACTACAGTCTTCAGCTTTTGTAAGTGGTTCTGCTACATAAATGTTTATTTTTATATACATACATTTAGTAATGCAAAAATAGGTGCTAAGTAGCAAAAAATGAATTATAAATTGGGATAGGGAAATGAATGACCACTTACCTGAGATGATAGCTGCATGGCATGAACACATAAAAAAAGTCAAGAAAACAAATGACATAGTAAATTTTGGGTGTTTGCCCTTTGTCAACAGGAGAACATAATGGAGGATGCTTTTTATAGGACACATGAAAAGGACTGAACTTACATTAAATGTTGCAACTATAGGATACAAACCTTCCTATGCAGTAGAACATGCTAGCTTGTATGCAACATATTTTATTGCTGAATAAGGGTTGTATGCCTGGTAATTGCAATGTTTCATGTGTGCTTATATTTTTTTTTGTGAGTCAGTAATGTCCTCCCAACATATTTGACAAGTGATGGTTCAGTCCCCTACTAATTTTAAATTATCCAGATAATACGAGAGTTTGTGTATTTATTCTTGGGAGTATTATGTTACTGAGCGGAACGGTGTAACGGTTAGCGTTCTCGCCTTGCATTCGGGAGGACGGCGGTTCGAATCCCCGTCCGGGCATCCAGATTTGGGTTTTCCATGGTTTCCCCAAATCACTCCAGGCAAATGCCGGGATGCTTCCTTCAAAAAAGGCCATGGCCGAATTCCTTCCCATTCCTTGCCCCCATCCTTGCCCCCCATCCTTTCCCGTCTCTAAAAGACCTCGATGTTAAAAAAGAGACATAAAGCAATTTAAAAAAAAGAGTATTATGTCCTTTGTGCTTGTGAAAATTGTTTTGACAATGTAGTTTTCCTCCCTTCAACTTTGGTAAGTGATTGGTCTACTTCATCTTTCCTTTCCCTACATAAATATACAGGGCCTATACATATATATATTTATTTATATAATTAAAAATTGGGATAGTGGAGTAAAACACTTTTGTCTGAGAAAATGGCAAAATTGCATAGACATGCAAAACAGAAATGAATACATGAAAAAACTGTAACTATCAGGTCTCTTTCCTTTTCTCAGCAGTGGAACATGAATCATTTTCTTGTAGTTTTCAGATAATAAGTAGGATTAAACAATAAAGTTTGATAACAATATACTGTAAACATTGGCTATATAAGTAGAATAGCTTATTTACTTATAGAATTCATTCCCTTCATGTACAGAGATACAGTAGGTGACCATGATTCAAACGTTTTAGGTTTATAAAATAGTACTAAAGAGATATTTGATATTTAAGTTGAATAAATCATGAAGGCGAAAAAACCGCCAAAACAGTTTTTTTCATTCTATAACTCCAAATTTTAAGTTACAAGGAAGTTTCATAGGTCAAAAGATGCAGAAAAATTAAAAATATATTATTTAAAATTTTGAATCATGAGATAAAGCATAAGTAACCTTTTTGGAAGTAAATGGTAATTTTATAAAACGTATACGATTTGCGCACTGCAGAATTCAGTCTGTTACATACTTCAGAGTATGTTTAAAACAAAGTAGGGTTGTTTCTATGCACACTGAGTGATTTTGGTAAAGATTTAGATAGTATTTTTGGCAGTTAGAGGAAAAGAAGATTTTAAATCTAAACGAGAAAATGGCAGGATGACGTCGTGAAACGAAATCACAAATTTTGAAGAAATGGAAGGAAGCTATATTAAGGAGAGTAGATAGCATATAAAAAACATCCCTACCATACAGAAAATTTGATTGACCAGTACTTTTGGAGATGCTGAATATTGAAGGGTTTAGTAAAGACACAATAGCAGTTTTCACGAAGAAATATAATTGTAATCAAGCTCTATTATATATCAAAAGTTAGAAGATGATTTTAAAGTAAGAATTAACACTTTAGCTAAAAAACTTTTTGAATGAGAGGAAATTTTAGGTTTTGAAACTTTAGGAAATTTTTTATACACAAATCGTTGCATTTATGGAAAAATCTATAAGGAACTGATTTAACATTGAGACTAAAGCTATCAGCCACAAACTTTTCTGGAACATCAGAGAGAAAATAAGGTTTAGCATTGTGCAATTTCTTGGAAAATTGCACCAGATAACTGATTTTCTATAAAAGAGATAGGAGTGGCTAGGTTGCAGTAAGTTTGGTAGTGTGAGGTTGTGTCTGCGTGGAGCAGTTTTTTGTGCCATGCATTAGGTGGAAAAGTGAACAGGAAGTAATGTAGTGTTTGGCAATTGTTATTTTGGTTTCAACACCTAGTGAAAGAGATGCTTAGCTCTTGATGAAACAGAACTTTGTTTAGTTTAGGTGGTTATCAGGAGTTTCTTTCTGCTTGTCTCAAGGTTTAAATATGCAATCAATACTTTTGGAGAAGAAGTTCCATGCTTTAAGAATTTTGGTACCGGTGATGTACAGTGTTTTGAAGAAAAAACAGCCTAACATTTAGTAACAGCCTACAGTGAAAATTATTTAAAGAACTTACCTTCATCTCCTGGGGTATTAAAGGGGATTGGTGACCAGAAGAAGGTGAATGATTAGACTACAGTAATGGTCGTAGCTTACACACTAGCTGTTTGCACTAACTCCCAAGCAACAGGTAGTCATAATTAGTTGAAGGTGAATTGATATATTAAATGGGAGGTTTTACAGGTAGCGTGTCCTATCATGGGAAAGCTTTCTCTGGTGACAAGGTTGGTAAAGGTGATGGGAGCATGATATATGTTACATATCTTGAAACATGGGTCTAGTGGGACAAGGATAATAGAGTTTCTGCAGACTAGGAGTAGCAGGTTAGAGGGCCATCTGAGTGATGTTCTGGAAGGCAGGATTTTGGAGAGGAGGGTCATCATTTCAGGGCAAGCTTGAAGGAAATTATATTCATGTTACCAGAGTCAATTGACAGATTCATGGTCTGTGGAGCACTGTGTGATCAGAATTATAATAAAATTGGTTTTAGATGGTTTAAGGTGGTTGTTGGGTTGTGATGTGGCCTGATATATTTTTTTGTGGAATAAAGCTGATGGATATTTATGGGATGTAAGCGCTCAGGTGATGTTGTTAGTATACTGTGTAAGGTAGTGCTGGTGAGAGCATACATGACTGCAACAAATACCAAGGCCGTAAAGAAGTGAGCATTTGGTGTGATAAGGGTGGCAATATATACATATATATTGAT
The DNA here is from genome assembly GCA_031002005.1 of Vandiemenella viatica. NCBI lineage: Eukaryota > Metazoa > Arthropoda > Insecta > Orthoptera > Morabidae > Vandiemenella > Vandiemenella viatica. The sequence continues at coordinate 278,309,747 of JARYHS010008074.1, read as the reverse complement.
GATCCCTTATGCACTCAAAGAAGAAAATGAAATTCTGTAACATGAATGAAGTCATTCGAATGATGCATTTGTCATAGGTCTACCTATTAAGCTTAATACATATACAATTATACTGTCTGACAATAAAGTGAAACACCAGAAGCGGATAAGGAAATGCAATTCACGGAATAAGAGGGTATATGATGTTATTTCAGTTATTATAAAATAAAGTGAAATTTGGAAAGAATTTGACAGTATGAGCCCACATCAGTATGATCTAGATGCATACATTGATTCAGATGAGAAGTATGTCCTCTCCTGAGGTAAGCTGGCCCACAATTGTTGTAACTGTTTCTTGATATCCTGCATATTAGTACTGGAACAGAGTTGACTTCCAAGCTAGTCCCACACACATTCTATTGGAAACAGATCTGGGGATCTTGATGGCAAATTGGAGTATGTCAACATCATGCAGACAGTTAATAGAGATGCATACTCTGTGAATAAATGTTTTGTCCTGTTTAAAAATGACACCATGATACCGCAGTCACTACCAGTTGTGACCTGAAGTCACACCCAGTAGCTTCCCATGTCTTCTAGTCATGTGTTTTGTGGTGTGCCTATACATTGGCCCAGCTGTTGCTAGTCTCCAAACAATGGTACAGGATGACACAGAATGTTCCAGGAAGTACATTACTAATCTCGGGTGGCAGGCAAAGATGTGAAGAGGTTATAGTGTGCTTGATGCCCAATACAGCGATCCTCCCTTGTAGTGGTCAGACGTGGTTAACCAGAACCTTGAAAATGAGAATACCTGCCTTCATGTTCCATGTATTCCAACGTTTGGCCACTGTCACATCTGAATGCACAACAAATCTAGATATTGCATGATTCAACCAGCCAGCTAAATGGAATTATAAAGTGAGGCCGCTTTCAAACTCTGTATGTTGCTGATAACACCGTATCACGTGAGTATGTGATGTCCTTCACAATGATAACTCAACATCTGATGTTGTTCATGTCCCTTACATACCCTATCAGACCTAGCAACAACACTAAACATGAACAACAATAATGCACTCTGATGGTTATTCCATAACAACTCTAATCATTTACATACACACCAATGGAGTGTATGACTATGAAATTACATTGACATCAGCCCATGTCTTCTGGCTGCTTCATTTTTTTGTTTTAACATATGTAAATTACCTAGTATAGATAATGTTACAACATATAAGTGAAAGACAGATAGTGATAACATTGTAATATTCAAGCATTTTTTTTGTATATTAAGTTTTGAGAGTTGTGTAACAGACAAAGAGTGCAAATTTACTGGTAGTAGGTTAATGACCTAAATCATATGATCCATAGGGCATTAGTTTTACAGAAAACTATTTAGAAATTGGTTTACATTAATTTATAGTGATTAAATAAATCTTTCATTATCTTCAGAGAATTTTGTAAAAACTGGCGTATATTATGTATTATAGTATTTATTAAATTATGATTACTTAAAATGTCTAATTTTGATATGGTTGTTGTGTAAATCAAAGCAACGGGACACACAGATTAAGTTCCATCTCAAGTTAAATAGCAAAATCAACCTATTAGAAAATTAAAGATTTGACTTACATTGCTTAAATTTGATCCAATTTTTTTTTTTTTTTTTTTTTTTTTGTTAATTTTTTCTGTATCAAGGTCCATTTATTAAAATAAAACAGTGGGTTTACAAATGTTGAAACTTGTGATATCTCCAATCACTCAAAGTTACATTCATAGCATTTAATCTGCGATCACATTCACCTATAGATGTAGGCACAATTTGTGTTGAGTTCACAAGATATTCCACTAGAAGAGGGGTGTGTTTTGAATTTTCTTTATAAAGGGGTGAAAGTCCTCAACAAGTGATAGGTACATTTTTGCTAACTGAGTTCAACATTTTACATAAATGAGGAATTAGCAAGTTGGAATAAAATACAGGGACATATGGGACTAATGGGATTTAGCATGGATACTTCTAAAAAGAAACATAATTATTCAAAGTGATCATTAATATTGTCTATCAAAGACTGAAAAATTTTCTTCTGAAATGATCATTATTTTCTGTCAATACCTTAATTGAGATTCCTTTGAAAATATGGCTTCCTTCTAATTCATTAACTACTATCCTTATATGTATTGACTCACAGTTTGGATAATGGAAACAAAGAAACTGCCACAAGGCACTGAAAATAAGATAGAATAGGGAAAAAATAAACAGATACCCGTCACTTACCACAGATGAAGGCAGGAGGGCGAGACGAACACGTAAAAACACAAAAACATAAACAAATTGCACAATATTTTGACATAAGTCTTAGTCATGAGCGAGGCAAGACATTTGGCAGGGGAAAAGATGTGGTCACATCCCAACCCACCACATGAATGAAGCACAGGTGGAAAACACATGGTGTACAGAAGAGAGAAAGGATGGGCCCGTGTTGTGATCGAAAGCTGGCTATAGGAGAGAGTAAGAGGAAGAGTGCTAAGCAAACCCGGTATGAAACTGCAAACTTTGTACGATGATAATAAAACAAAAATATAAACATTCATGGGGCAAATGTAAAAAGTTTTAGTCACACAGTTTCTATAACCATCAAATTGTATCCAAAAGTATGGTTACTGTTTTGTGGACAAGAACTGACATAAATGGTTGTTTGACAGTTAATTATATCACAAGAATATTTAATAATTTCTAAATTAATACACAATATTATTATTCTCAGACAGGCAGATAACAAAAACCTATTATTAAGACAGTTTCCAAGCTCCTGGGTTGATGTCATGTCCCAGTATTGATTGAGGATGCAGCTCCATCTTGTGAGCATTGAAAATATTTATTCCAGCCATGAATTTGTAAGATATATGAGAAAGATTTGTAGGTGAAAAAGTCATAAAAAGTTCTGAAACTGATGATATTAAGATGTGAAAAATAGTTGAAGGTGAATGTATGATAAAGGGAGGACCACTGGTAGAAGGCATTTTGTGTAAATTTCCTTACATCCAATTAGATGATAAGCTCAGATGGACAGAACATATTTGGCAACATGGCTGGGAAATTCTAAATTTATTAGAGATGCACAAGGGAATTAATGGAACTAGACTTTGTGCACTCTGGTATGGTATCAGACATATATAAGTATCAAAAACACTAGTTCGAAGGAGTACAAAGGAGCAATAGTTAGATGGATCTGTGAAAATTATTTCAGAATACTCTTAGTAACTGAATGCTAAAGGAACTGTATTAGGATTAAATAGTATGCAGGAGAATATAGTGGTGTGGATTCAGTAACAATATGTAGCATGGAGGAAAGTACTGTAACCATAAATTAGAACCTGATTTAAATCACGAAGAAATGAAAAGTTTTCTTCTGTTAATGTCAGTCACATATTCTCCTAAGGTCATAGGGGATGATCGCCAGGGGTGGAAAGTTCCAGAAGACTGGCTGGTCCCAATAATATACATATATATATTTACCACAGCCAGGCAGTCAAAATGGCGACCCAGCAACAAGGTGGTGACGACAAATCAGCAACAATGGGGATGGAAAAATAAGTTCGCAGTGGTGGCAATTTTACAGTTTTTGCCCTGGGTTGGAAAATTCCTAGATCTGCTACTGCTATAGGAGGGTGGAGGGTGGCCGAACGTATTCATCCAGGGTGCTACATTTAGAAATATGTTCCTGGTTATTGTCAGCAACTAGAATACCTATAGTGGCCCTTATTGATATAATTCATACAATGAAACAGTTTAAACTAAAAGTTAAAACAAAACGTAAGTGGGTGTGCAGAAATTGCGACTGGGATACAAGCTCCATTGCAATTAGTGGTTTCTTTGGCTTGAGGATCTCTGATGGGATAGTTTGGCTACCTAGTGGCAGAGTTTTAAATGCCTGCATCTTTTTCCTCTGCCTTGAACACTACACTAGTGGACGAAGTGAATAGTTGGAATCTGTCTGTGAAGAATGTAACTAGCTATATGTATGAGAAGTGTATGTTTGTTAGTGAAATGATTAATTCATGAGGCAAAGATTGGGGACCATCCTAACATTCAACTTGACGATTGTTGGAAAACCACCTATCAGGGCAACTGGTATGCAGGACAACTGGTAGCTTCAAACCTGGACCCATTGTACCTCCCCAATCCAATGTGGCGTACCTTAGGACAATTTAATTGCAATGTAATGCAAGAACTGGTGGCAATTTACCTACACACTCACTTTTCCCCTTTCCTGTACCCACCTACATTTTCACTCTACAAATTTAAACTTTAAATTCCTTAAACATATTTGGTAAATTATTCATTATTTCTCTTGGTACCTTACTTCAATCCCTGACCCCCTTTACCTATGAGAGAAAACCTTCCCACTCCTCGTGCCCAGATGAAAGGAACCCAATGAATTTTTTTGTTGTATGTATATATCTATAATCTTGAAGTAATGTACATAAGTATGTTAATTTGTTAAAACATTTTTTTTGGTAGTAGTAAATTACATTTAATCTAAATTGGTTCGCCATTTCTGAACTGAATATACCAGCTTTATACAAAATAGTCATATAATATTTTATAATGATGTCCTGATAATGAATGAAGATTTTATATCTAATTTAATGCCATGGTAGGATAGTTAAATTATATTAAAATAATTAGTGCTATACCACATCAGTATCAAAAAATCAAGTGACAGAAACATTAATCTAGGTTAAATTTTTTCATCAGTAATCTTGTACTCACCGAAATCTTCAACATATTCAAATCCATACTTCAGTCCCAGGCATAAAAAAACTTCAAGCAAGAGCAGCACAAGGAAGAACAGCAAGAAAGCATTAATTGATCTGCAGATGAACATTATAAAAATTATTCTTCTAGTATTTATTACATGAACGGTTTCTAAAGATCTACTGGTATGTCAGCATTACTTATGATGAATGAAACTTGCATACCACTTTCATCATGACTTTATTTTTTTGTTAAATGCAAACAGAATTCAAATAGTTAGTAACAATTAAGTTTCCTTCAAATGGATATATTGTTAGATACTAAATTCATTATCTGTTGACAATAGATATCATTAAAAAATTAAATCTGTCAGATGTTCAAGGCTCAGGTCACAATTATATTTAAATGAAGATGTTTAAGAACAATACTTTACTTAGTCTATAAAGAAGTAACATATTTTTGTTTCTTCAGCATTCAAAGAATGGATTTAGTGACAAAAAATTTATCACTGAGCCATTCATATCACTCAAAAACATGGGCGCCGGCAGGATTACTTTAAGGGAGGTATCTGTATCTTTTTTATACACTATACATAACACTTATTAAGGATACTGAATTTATTGACAAGGTGTTGAACAAATTTCTACAACAACCTAGGCACCTTAAGTTATTATTCAAACAGTGAATTTAATAATAAATTTTTTGTTTCTTAATCTTTTTCTGTGAATTTTCTTTCATAGCAAGAGGGTGCAAGTGCACTCACTTGCACCTCCCTCTCGGCGCCCATGCTCAAAATGTATTCCCCTCCTCCATAGTATTAATGAATTCAAGCTTTATTAATAATTTACTGAGTAACAAAATTTTTAATTGATAATCACCATAGAGTTCTAACAATTTAACACTTGTTTTGAAATGATTATTGTATGGGATGAGTTATGTGGTCATTAACTTACCTTTCTACAGTAGAAAATTTATTGCTGGTCAATTTTGAGTTCAAAGCAAGCTTTGTTTCTTGGCCTGTATAGACAGCACAGCCTAAAATAAAAATATCTATGATAATATTATTTAGGAAATATAAAGTACTATGTCATATAAGAAGGTTGCTCATGATTTAAACCAGAAATGAATGCAATGAACAGTATGTGGCAATAATAGGGTAAGAAGTAAACAATCAATAATAAAATGAAAAACATCAGCAAAAGATGATTCAATGTAATAACCATTTATCACTTTGCATGTTTTGTTTAACAAGGTTTCAGATGAAGTTTAATGATACACAATCCCACCAGAGGTAAAGTGATGACTAGGGCCCGGATTTTTCAAAAAAGCATATGCGCATATGCAAATGCATATTTTGAGGGTTAGTGCATATTTTATGGATATGTGCATATTTTAGCTTTTATTTCATCTCATAACTGAATATCCGATACTTCTGAAGAAACTGTAAAGCCTAATGTACCTGTATGTTGGACATCCTTGGCAACCGCAACAAGTAAGTTAAATTCTTGGAGTAAACAGGATTTTTTTGTACTGGCATTCACATGTAGAGAATTTTCTACCTTATCCAAACTCACACAGTGACATGTTTGGAGGTGCTGCAAATGGAAAATTTGTGTGGCGGCGACCTTCTCTACTGCCCTGAGTGGTAACATTCACGGGAAGGGCGGGTGGGGTCGGCAAAATCAAAGAATAGCTCTATTCTCCCTCAGGCGGCAAATTCTTGTTTGAGGAGACGACAGTCACAAGTATTTACCCCCACTTGGAATATTCGTTATCTACCAGTGTGTTTATTCGTGCGACAACTACCGGGAAGGCCAGCGGTTTTCTTTAATCTTTTCGGGAATATTCCCCTAATTGCGGTACGAGCCAGTTTTCCTGAGAACAGATTCCTGGCTTCCAGACCTGAGGGATTCGTACTTTTAAAGGGACGTGTACATTCCTTTCCAAAAACAGTAGCCTCTCAAAGTTTGTGTTGACAGGAGTGTTCGTGTGCTAAGATTAAGTTTCTTTAATCTGACTCCAAAAATGCCTAAAGAAAAATGCACAAGATCAGTTTTAATTAAGCAGTGGATTTCAGGCAACAGTGACTATTCTAGTGACGGTGAAGTTGTGTACTGTCAAGTATGTGAGAAGAATATAAAATGTGAGAAAAAATTTCAACTTGAACAGCATTCTAAAACAGCTGTACATCTCAGGTCAAAAGAAAAGAATAGGAACACGCAACAGCTACTTTTAACTCAGGTATCACGGTCTGTTAATACATTCTCTGCTGACCTGTGTAAGGCTTTTGTATGCAGCAATATCCCGCTGCATAAATTGAATAATCCAGATCTACGAGCATTTCTTCAAAAGTATTGTGTTAATCAAAGGATACCGGATGAATCCACCCTCAGGAAAAATTATTTGCTCTCTCTACACGATTCTGTCCTGGATTCAATTCGGTCTGACATAGGAGGGAACTGTGTCTGGATATCGGTAGATGAAACAACCGATTCATGTGGCCGATACGTAGCGAACTTTATAGTGGGCAAACTATGTCAAGAAGAACCCGGAAAACCACATTTACTTTCAACCAAAGTGTTAGAGAAAACCAACCACAGTACAATTGCAAGATTTATAAACGATTCCCTGCGACTTCTGTGGCCTACTGAATCGGAGAGTGATTGTTACAAGGTGCGTGTTTTAATCACAGACGCAGCTTCATATATGTTAAAAGCTGGTCAGTCGCTTCGAGTGTTTTTCCCCAATCTGATCCATGTTACATGTTTGGCGCATGGATTACATCGCATTGCAGAAGAGATACGTTCTCTATTTCCTTCAGTTAACAAAGTAATTTCAAGTGGAAAAAAAGTGTTCCTAAAAGCACCAGCGCGTGTACAGTTTTATAAGGATCGTCTGCCTGAGGTTCCTCTTCCACCGGAACCTGTTCTCACTAGATGGGGAACTTGGTTGTCTGCAGTGCTGTTCTACCAGGAGAACTTTCATCAAGTGAAAGATGTGGTTACAAGTATTGGTCATGACGATCGTGCTGCGTGTGTTCGTGAAGCAAAGTGCGCATTTGATTGTGATACTGTATATCGAGATATCAATTTCATCCATGTACACTATTTGTCACTTTCTAATGCTATTAAGGGTCTAGAAACTAGCGGTGCACCCCTTCACGAGTCTATTCAGTTGCTTCACAAAACAATTTCTTCTTTAAATGCCGTCCCTGGTGAAATTGGAGAAAAAGTTAAATCTAAACTCAGCAGGGTGTTAGACTCAAACCCAGGTCTGCAAAAGATTCAATCAATTAATACGTATTTAAGTGGAACCACACAATCTTTGCCAGATGAATGTTCCGAACAGTCAGCACCATCGTACAAGTATTGCCCAATAACGTCCGTTGACGTGGAACGATCATTTTCGGCTTATAAACTAATTTTGTCTGACAACAGAAAATCTTTGACCCCTGAAAACATTGAAAAACTGTTGGTAACATATTGTGATTCATCATTTTGTAAGGAATGAAACGTGTATATCAGTGAGCTGACATAAAATAAATCATTTGATAACTGTATATTCTTTAATAGTTAGTCCATGTTCGTTAATTGTTAGTGTATATTCGTTAATTGTTAGTGTAGATTCGTTAATTGTTAGTGCATATTCTTTAATTGTTAGTGCATATTTTAGGACTTTTTTGTGCATATTTGCATGCATATATTAGATGTTTTACGTGCATATATATCCGGGCCCTAGTGATGACATATGCAGATGATAAATAAGCAGAGATTAGCTGAATCTGAAAAGAAAATTGGAAAAATGAGGAAAGGAGGCTTGGAAGTGAGTGTGGAAGTAACACTTGTGCCTGGCATCTAGTAGGATGTGACCATTCAGGCAAATGCTGGATTAGTTTCTTCAAAAGGCCTTGGTCATATTCCTTGACCCTAATCCTCTCCTGCCTCCCATGTCCTCAATGTTAATAAGGCATAAAGTCCAGGTTATTGCAGTCATTTTTTTAAATTTTTTTTTTTTGCTAAGGTAATTTCATTTTTTCAAGAGATGTGTTAAATTACTGTTTTATTACAATTATTAATATTGTTAGAGAATATTATTATGTTTCTGCAGCTAAACTGCAATGCTGCAAAAGCTGACAAATTTCTTAATTTACTGTGATGGTACATTTTTAGTACACTTTCACTGTGGTGTAAAAAGCAGATGATAAAAGCATGAAATGTGGAAGTAAAGAAAATTTTATAGAGAATGTTTTAGCAACTCACCATAAATAAATTCAGTGTTTTTCAGTCTTGTTCCTCTAAGTAATAAGTTTTCTGGTCCCAAAGCTGCTGAGAGACTGACTGAGTGCCGTCTGTTAGATGAAATACTCAAACCACTGTTACTCCTCCTTCCCATACTACCATCTCGGTCTTCAGTTTGTCGGACTGATGAACTTCTCCTCACACTATTTCGAGGTAATGTAGTGTTCCTCCTATCTAATTCATCTCCTGTGTAACATGTTCGGAAACTTGCATTGTTACTCCATGTGGTATCACTGTTCACCTTTATCACAGAATTTCTGTTCATAGGCACATCAGCAGTTATCTGACTTGCCCTGAAACTGATAATACTATTGCGGCTTATTGGAATATCACCATTATTAACCTGATTACGTCTAGTCACACTTCCATCTTCATCTGAATCGCTACCCCTTATTGTCATAAGACTTGCCCGTCCAACAGTAATCTCTCCATTAAACTGTACAGTTTCATCAGGAAATATTTCTATTTTCCCATAGAACCTGTAGAGGTCAGGGTTTGGTTGTTCACACTCTATTAGTGCACGAAGAGCTGCTAATTGTTCAGGTTGTGAAAAGTAATGCAACAGCTTCAAGCATAACAATGTCTGAAACACAAAATTCATTAAAATTAACATATTTTTTTAGAGTCAATCAAATATTTGTGTAAATGAAAAATGATCTCTTATGCGTTAACTGAACAATACTGTCAGATAAGTAAAGTGGTCCATAATTAGCTGTTACAGTAAAATTATCTAGAGTATCCTTATTGAACAGTTACAATATCGGAGGTATATTATTCAAGCAAAGGAATGAAAGTGAAATTTTTACATGTAATTTTCTTGTAAGACTGGAGATTTTCTCGGCGTTGTAAATTAATAAAATTTTCTCGGGTTGCTAGCTGAGTTAGTCCATCATTTGACCACGACGTTTCGGCGGTCACAATCTCTGCCGCCATTGTCAAGTGACTGCTGCCGGTAGGTTATTGAGGTGCTTATATATCACGCGAAGTCCGCGCTACGTCATCCTTTTTCCAGTCGGCCAATGGCTAGTGACGGGAAACGTTGGCCACTAGCGGGAAGCGTTCCTATTGGCGGAAGCCATTAGCTGCTGGTGGGTTCCGCTGATTGCTGGCGCGCAAGAGAGGTGCGTGTTTCCCAGTTGTCCTGCTGCACTCTCATTTTCTGGATTGCTGGGCTCCAGGCTTTACTTAACTGAAATCCAGTATCTCTGTTAACAAGGTCCTTCGAGATACGAATTTCGATAGCTTCCGAGAAAACACTGTCCCAATAACCTCTCGTACACGCAAGAATTCTTGTTGCTTTGAAATTAAAGCCATGTCCCGTGTCAATACTGTGTTCGGCAACAGCTGACTTGTCGATCTGGCCCAGGCGGACGTTGCGCGCATGTTCGGCGCACCTTTGGTCAATACATCGTGTTGTTTGTCCGATGTAAGCCTTTGCGCCGAACATGCGCGCAACGTCCGCCTGGGCCAGATCGACAAGTCAGCGGTTGCCGAACACAGTATTGACACGGGACATGGCTTTAATTTCAAAGCAACAAGAATTCTTGCACGTACGAGAGGTTATTGGGACAGTGTTTTCTCGGAAGCTATCGAAATTCGTATCTCGAAGGACCTCGTTAACAGAGATACTGGATTTCAGTTAAGTAAAGCCTGGAGCCCAGCAATCCAGAAAATGAGAGTGCAGCAGGACAACTGGGAAACATGCACCTCTCTTGCGCGCCAGCAATCAGCGGAACCCACCAGCAGCTAATGGCTTCCGCCAATAGGAACGCTTCCCGCTAGTGGCCAACGTTTCCCGTCACTAGCCATTGGCCGACCGGAAAAAGGATGACGTAGCGCGGACTTCGCGTGATATATAAGCACCTCAATAACCTACCGGCAGCAGCAGTCACTTGACAATGGCGGCAGAGATTGTGACCGCCGAAACGTCGTGGTCAAACGATGGACTAACTCGGCTAGCTACCCGAGAAAATTTTATTCATGTAATTTTCTTGTTTACTGAAAAATTATAGCCAAATTTTTGAGCATCATTTTGATCTTCCACTGAATTAACTTCAATGAGAGGATCAATATATCACAAATTATGTGAAATTAAATACAAGGTTTGATACAAAATTAAAGACTTAAGACTTTGGAATTTTGGAGTGATGTATCTGTTGGTTTGGTAAAAAAAATATACAAGTAACACATGACCAAAGTTAGCATCATCCTGCTTGATGAACAAAGCACTATTTTTTTTTTTTTTTTTAAATGGTGCAGGATGTCATTCACTACATACAAACAGCCGTATGACAGAAGGGCACAAGTGTGGAGAACAGTCCAGGGTATCCTCTTGTGTTTTGTATATGGAACAGTTCCTAAAGGTGAATGAAGTATAAATTATTAATGGCATGGGCCTAAAGGAGGCAATGGAAAACAACTATAATAATGAACCAAAATAAATATTCTCTTAAATTACATAGTGATGATTTTTATCTGGATAAAATATTCTGTGGGTAATACTGGATCCCAGGAGAGACAGTTCTTTGGAAGGAGTTAACAGCAGTGATAGAAACATTATACAGGTCATTGTTTATAAAGTTGGAAGTCTGAATAAGATAGAGACTCAGAGAGATGAGGATCCCAGGATGGATAGTTCTTTGGAAGGAGTTAACAGCAGTGATAGAAATATTATACAGGTCATAGTATATAATGTTGGAAGTCTGAATAAGATAGATAGGTTGAAAAACTCAAAGAGATGAGGAATTGCTTAAGTGAAATGATGTTGGTGTTAGTGAGGTTTGATGGAAGAACTCACAAGATTTATGGTCTGGGGAAAATCGACCGATTACAACATGAGCTGTCAAAATTTTTACTGGTATCAAGTTTACAATGAACTAAAACATGGGTTGAGTCATTATGAATAGTTTTGTGACAAGAGTATTTCGATGAGGCCAGAAACTAAGACTGTATCAACTGCTTTAGAAAGAGGGTTTATGCCAACCTGTCAGAAAGATTATGACAAAATTAACAAAATATATGTTTCAACTGAAGTTCTAATTAAATCTATGAGGAGAAAATTTAATTTAATTGCAATGGAGCACAGGCTCCGGTGGCAATTTCCCTACACACCCATCTTCCCCCTATCCTGCACCTACCTACATTTGCCCTCTACAAATTTTATCTTTAAATTCTTTCAAAGTTTTCAGTAAATTATTCATCATTTCTCTTGGTAACTCATTCCAATCCCTGTCACCCTTACCTAAAAAAGAGAATCTTCCCACACCCTTGTGCCTGAAATCGAGTGCCAGCTTGTGGTCATGGTCATCTTTTCCCTTCCATGCACTACTTTTCATACCTATTGCAATATCTTTCCATACCCTATCCTGAGCCAGGCATTTCCTCTTCAAGATTCGTGTAACCTATGACCATGCCTGGTACCATATAAGCTTTAAACGGCTGCCAAACTTTTGATTAAAGGTCCAAAGGAAAGCTAATGTTATAGACTTCTAGAAAATTTAAAAGTTTGTATATTTTAGAAAAAAATTCCTGTATACATGTCAGTACCAGTAACTTTGAATAAGACATCGAACTTCAGATCTGTGACTATAATGACTGCAAATTAGGCACACTCACAGAAAGTAATCTTCCTTCATATCCCTATTACTGCTGAAATTTACAAGTAATGCCGAAGAAAGCTTTAGTTAGAACCAGCATGATGTAACAATTTAGAAATTTCCTGCACTATATCACACCCCCTGAGACACATGTCTGCTCCATTCAACTTTCAGCCAAAATCTGTATGTTTTTCCTTGTTTTCAGACCTCCTTATATGTATTTCACTTGGGATGACATCAGAGTGACCTTCGATTAGACAAGGAGGTTCCTTATTTTCACTCCAATCACTCTGGAATTTTTTAAGTTGTAGCCCACAATTTAAAAGTTATTTTATGTTATGAGAACTTTTCTCCTAAATGCTATAATTTTTTAGATATAAATTTCCAAAGTTAAAAATTCCTAAATTTATGATTACTCCTAGAATTCTTAATCCCTTGATCTAATTTTAGTGTCAAAACAAACTATAAAAATTTACCTAGTTTCTGACATAGATTACATTACTGTGCTTATTGTATTTAATAGTGAAAATCAAACTTTCATGATATGATGCAATCTTTTACAAACTTCAAAACTTAATGTCACAGGAACTAATGCTCCTATCAACCTGAAATCAGTACTGGATTAGCCACATAGCAAGAGTTAGAAAATGCTATGGCGCCCGCACCTTCTTGGGGATAAGTTGCCCCCCTCCCCCCTGACGCCAGGGCCTCTTGTTCACATTTGCGATAGGCCCCACACTGATTTAATCTGGCTCTGGGTGAAATAACTGTCATTTTCCCTCACAAAATTCCTCCTGGTAACTTCAACACATTCCTAAAATATTGGCTTCCTTGACTTATTCCATTCTATTGTTTTCACACTGTTTCGTTGTGTGATGTTAACATTGCAGCTGACCACCATCTTAAAATAAACTTTTAATTCAACTTTAATGCCTAAGGAATCTACAAGAGAAAGTGGATATTCTTCATCAGTGAAATTCTTTCTTTGATATGAATGTACTGAACATAATATCAGCAGCATACTCTGCTAATTTTCAAAATTGTGAAACCAGTAAATATCTGTCTTTTACTCTAGAAAACCTTTTTCTCGTTTAACTATTGATTCCAATATTTCATCTAGTGTGTATCTATTTATGCTGATCATTCTGACACATAAATCATTACTTTAGTTTGAAAATTAAGGCTGTTTGTAACCTACCTTATTCTCTATTTTCGATATTCAGTTAAAATCTGACGAAGTTTGAGGTTAACATTCAGTACATGATACCATAGTTTGAAATCGAGATAACAACACTTTAGGTTCAGAAAAGTAAATAAACAGCATATAACAACCTTAAATAAGAAATTTCTCATAAAATATAAACCATAAACTTACCTAAATGAGCGTAATCCATAATAAGTCTGAAGCAAAGTAAACAGATTTGGTTAAATAACCATAGCACTAATATTCCACATAATTGACCACTGTAAAGTACTTTCATAAGCATAATTTCACCGTTTGATATTATATTCACTAAAAACTCGCGGTTCCAGACTAATTTAAAGCAGTAAATATGATTTTCAAGGCATCACCACATGGGTTGGTTTCAATAATTAATTCCAGCACATCTAAGCAATTTCAGAGGTTTAAAAGTAGATTTAAACAAGCAAAATAACCGGCAAGCAAATATTCTTTAAGTTTCTAATAGCCATCAACTAATAAACAGAAGATATAAATATATGAAAATCCGTTTTTTGGTGATGCAATTTGAATTTCTTTCTGGCAAACATATTTCACAAACTAAAAACTTTTCTAAAGCACTTAAATAAAATAAAGGTACGGTTTAACAGGCCACAACAGACTTTAAACAAAAAGTGAATTAATTCCTGCACCACCTAGGAAATCAGCAAATTTTAGAAATTCAATAACTTTCGAAATTCCTTAACCAATTTAAAAGATTTTTACACCACTGAACTCAGCAGAAGCTGGGGAACACTTTGAAAATAGTATCAACTTGATATTTTAAACTTTAGCAAATTCATATTTCGGATGTGACGTTCGGCAATAGTCTAAACAAATGTGCTTTCCGATTAACCAACTTTCAAAATTCATTTACACCAGTCTGGAAGCTTTAAAAACAAAAACCAACCACACCACCACACTTGTCTCGTTACACTCTTCATCTTGTGATTTTCTGGAAGCTCTTAGTTAACAAAAATTTTTGTAGATAGACTGTTGTCTAGGTCAGTGGGCCATTTTTGATAAAAAGAAGCCCGGACATGGTCTCGTCCGCACCTCGTTGAAGTATCTGGTCGAGGTAACATGTAGTACGTTGTTATGCGGATTTGAGGGAGACCGGCTCGCGGTGGCTGATGGGAAACCGGAAATTTGGGCAGCATGGCTGACTGATGCCATTACCAACTGTAAAATTTTGAACTTTTCCGATATGTGATCATCGATGTGAACTTTTACTTTAATTCGGGGTGGTGCGGTCTGTTCTGTTTCATGACTTGTGATCTTCAGCAAATGATTTTATCCGATTGCCATTGCTAACTGTGACTTATGTAAATTCTGTGAAAATTTTTAGAATATATACTTCAGTGATCTGGACTTCGACTTTCATTCCTATTTTAGTACCTTACTTACAGGGGATTAATTCTGTAAGTGGCGGCCGTCTTCATCATTACAGTTAGCATTCTCCAAGGTTTTTCACGGTTATAGAACTTTTCCCGAACTTTTGGTAACATTTTGGAAGACTTCAAGTTTAGGTGTACAAGCCGATACCCGTACCCCGATACGGCTTATCCCCTAACATGTTGTCTTAAAAAAAAAAGGATTTTGATGCAACTTCTGCAAGGTGTAAAATTTATCTTTCTATTTGTCATAACTTTTTAACTAAATTTTCAGACTATAATTAACATTTTGATCATGATTTTATTCTACCTCTCTGAAAATGAATGCAGCCACATTGCTTAGGGAGCGTGCATAAACAACGTAGCTCCATTTTGGCCTCTTGTAAACCTCCCCTCCTCCCCCCCCCCCACATAGCTCTACTCTCCCCCCCCCCATGAAACATGTAGCTTTTTTCCCTTTTGATTCCAGAAGACAGTTTGTACCGTTTTCTCATGTCAGACTATTGTAAATTACATATGGACATAATTAACTGAGAGAAATAAATATTCACATACTATTGTGAGTTCTGTTCCCCATTTTAACTGTAAAAAATGCTATGAAAAGAGAGCTATGTGGCTTAGCTCCGAACACCCCCCCCCCCTACCCCCACGTAGCCCAGCATAACCATCCAGTTGAAGTAGTTGTTGATAGCAGTAACAAATATTGTTTAATTATTGCTATTATACCTTTATTTTCTATATGTCATTCTGTACATGGATATCGTTTAACATATCACAACAATATCATTTTTTTTTTTGCCATCCATCTTTCAACTGGCTTGATGCAATCCTCCATCCCTTCCATCTTGTGGTAACCTCTTCATCTCTACATTTCCTTACAACCCACGTCCTCAATTATCTGCTTCATATATTCTAATCCCTGTCTTCCTCTACAGTTCTTAACTTCGACTGTTCCCTCCACCATCAAATTAACCAATCAAGCATGACTTAAAATATTTCCTACCAGCCTGTCTCTTCATTCTGTAAGCTTCTTCCACAAACTTCTTTTCTCACCAATCATTTCCAAACTTCGTTCATTTCTTACTTTGTCTGTCCACCTATTTTTCAGCATTCTTCTGTAGCACCACATTTCAAATGCTTCAATTTTCTTTCTTTCCGGTATTCCTAAAGTCCATGTTTCGCTACGGTAAAGTGCTGTGCTCCACACAAAGAGTTTTAAAAAGTTCTTTCTAATTCCTAGATCAATATTTGAAACTAAAAGATTTATCTTTTTCATGAAGGCTCTTTTTGCTAGTGCTATTCTGTTTTTAACATCATTCCTGCATCGCCATCGGTTGTAATTTTGCTTCCCAGGTAATAGAATTCACTTACTTCTCCTATTGCATCCAATCCTATTTTTATATTTAATCTACTAGTATTTGTATCATTTCTGCCACATTTCATCACTTTAGTCTTGTTTTGATTTATATTCAGTCCAAAATCTTCCTTCAGTATTTTGTTCAAGCCGTTCAGTAACTTCTCAATATCCTCAGCCTTTTCTGCCAACAAGACAATGTCATCAGCAAATTGTGGCATACTGATTTTTTCTCCCTGAACATTTATGCCACATGGAAATTTTTCTTTTACTTTCATTATTGCTTCTTCTACATACAAGTTGAATAATGACGGGGATAGACTACAACCTTGTCTCACACCCTTTTTAACTGATGATTCTCTACTTTTATTATAGCCCCTTGATTCTTATATAGTTTACAGCAGTGCACCCGCCAAGTCGAGTCAACGGCGGCACTGCCTACCCTTTTCTCGAAGCGATTCGTACCAAATTTGAACCTCAATTTCTTCGGTCGTATTTATGCTATATGTCTCAAATTTTTTTTATTTTGTGCATACATATCAGCAATCTTAGCAAACGTACTTAATTTTATTATGTTACTGTTCTTAGTTCGTATGTTATTCGGATGCAAACTTCAGAGATTTTGTCACTCACTCACTCACTGACTGACTGATTGACTGATGATCATCAAAATTCTAAGGCACTTCCCGTAGCTGTAGAATGCTAAAATTTGGTACACAGATAAAATTTTATCCACATATTATAAGAAAAGTCTGAAACTCGTAAATGTTCATATACCTACCCTATTACCTACCACTAACGTGAAATTGCTTTCTACCCTAATTACTTTATAAAGCTCAGATTTTCACTGTAGAGTGAGCTTAATATGTTTAACAAAAGTATTTAATTACACTTCTTTCCTTTTCTTACTTTTGAAGTTATTGAAATTCAAAATTTTATTTCGGCACAACACCCCAACATCAAAATTCCACTGTACTTCCACTAATCCTAGAAACAAGTAATTTGGTACACATATATGGTTTCATCCCTAAATCATAAGAAAAATCTGATATTGGAGTTTTTCCCCGTATTTATCTATATATAAAAAGATGAATATTTGTTTGTTTATTCTTCATACAAATCCACAGTTTTCATCCGATCTCGATGAAACTTTGCACACTTTTCCTTTGAAACATGGAGAAAAATACTGTCTATTTTTGGTTGAACAATTTCTCATCATATTGCCACGTAAATTTGAAAAATTACCGAAACGAACATAGACCAACGTTTAGGATGTGGAAGACTCTGTAGTTCCATATACTATTGTGGCCTGGTGGTCCGTTGGTTAATGTGCTTGCTTACTAATGTTTGTACCGCCAGATCAAATCCCAATGGAGGCAAAGATTTTTAAAAATTGTTTTTGATCGTAAGAGTCATGCCTGGGCCGTCGGTTATTCTGATTGAATGTTAAACTGTGGATATCACAAATTTAGGGGTGCAATGCGAGGAAAATCGTAAGTAGTCTTGCAATGCTGTAGGTGTACACTTTTTTATGTCATATTGACTGCTCAGGGGTGATTCGCAGTCAGTGTGTGTGATCTGCAGTAATAAACTGTAAATGCGGAAGTAAGTCTCTATCTTTTTGTTACGTTATGACGACTAAATGCCTATACCGGTTATTGACGGAATTTGACAAGAAAATCTGTAGGGAGGGTACAGAAATTTTTTTTTTTCGGTATGATTAACAGTTGTAGTCATGAAATTTTGAGAACTTATGGAATGGTGATGGAGAGACTGATGTGTGTGTTAGTCTGTAATGTTAGGTCGGTTGCTCAAGGTGTGCTTCTCGCGCATTATCTTAGTGAATAATTTTCGTTTTAGAGAAAAAAACGTATTATTTAGTATAGATGTAGATTTTCTCTGTCCTATTACTTTGCATCTGCTTAAATGTTTTCTGACACCAGTTTTATGTTGTCTTCTTTTTTGACATGGCCTTGCGGGCGTAAACTGGCCTAAGTTGTAGCTCTAGCAGAGCACGAGCAGCTAAAGTTATTAGAACCCAAGAATCGGATGCTCATGCAGAAGAAGGAAGAAAAGAGCCAATCTGAAATAAAGCTGGCCTTAGTTAACACCTTCCCCCCCCCTCACCCCAATACCTTCGTTTGTTTGTTTTTTAAATACGTTTGGGAATTGATTCTCTTTCAAGAGATAGGTTCGACAGTAGAATGATATAGTGATGGCTTTCCTGTCATATTATGCCGACTCGGTGTTGTTTGGGACCAATCCTTCGTTACCAAAAACTTTCTATATTCAATTCTGGCAAAGAAATTCTTAATCCACGGTACGAAGTCACGGGTATCAGCTAGTTTAATTATAATCCCAAACATGAAAAATTCTGGCACATATTTGTGGCTAAATTACTTTGCTCCGGATTAAGCTATAATCCTGACATTTCTATACTATCTAGAGGTAAACAAGTTTAACAAAAGCTTTAAATTCTACTTTGTTCCTATGGTTAGTTTGGAAGTTACTTGTTATTTATTTGAGGTGGTAGATAACCAGCGGCAATGCTCATTGCTAGGCTACGACGCACATTAATTGTTTGCAGAGATTGGGGCATTGTTGGTAATGATATTGCTGATTTTCGTTTCTATTTATTCAATGTAAACCCTAAACGTGAACACGTGTCCGGTACTATATTTGCAGGTAAATGCTTCTGTTCTGGCCTGAATGAGTATGCTTCAAACTGTCGAACCCTACTCTCATGCAAGAGAATTAATTTCCTAACATATTTAAAACAGGAAAACAAAAATAGCGTGCGGGGATTGTGTGTGTGGTGTGTGTGTGTGTGTCTGTGGGGGGGGGGGGTTGTTAACTAATGGCAGCTTTAATTCAGCTGGTCTTTTCTTCTTTCTTTAGCATGAGCATCCAATTCTTGGGGTTCTAATAACTTTAGCTGCTCGTGCTCTGCTAGAGTTACACTTTAGGTAGGTTTACACCCGCAAGGCATGTCAAAAAAGAAGACAAATAAAATGGTGCCAGAAACTTTCAAGCAGACACAAAATAATAGTACAGTGCTGAGCAAACTGAACTCTATATTAATAATACGATTTGTCTCCTAAACGAAATTTAATAACAAAATCATACACTAACAAATCACGCTGAGAAGCACAGCTTGAGCAACCAAAGTATCATTACAAAACATAACACACGTTGCCATTCGATAAGTTCTAAAAATTTCGTGGATACAACTGTTACTCCTACCGAAAAAGTATTTCCGTTGTCCTCCCTACAGATACACAGTATTTCCTTGTCAAATTCCATCCTATTGGTATAGCCACTAAGTCGTCAAAACGGAACAAAAAGACAGAGACCCTAGTTCCGCATTTATAATATCAGTGCACGGCTTTGCACTCGACAAGTCGAGTCAACGGCGGCACTGCCTACCCTTTTCTCGAAGCGATTCAGGCCATTTTTGAACCTCAATTTCTTTGGTAGTATTTATGCTACATGTCTCAAATTTCTGCTATGCATAGATATCAGCAATCTTAACAAACGTACTAAATTTTATTTCGATACTGGTCTTAGTTCGGTTGTTGTTAGGATGCAAACTACAGAGATTTTGTCACTCACTTACTCACTGACTGACTGATGATCATCAAAACTCTAAGGCACTTCCCGTAGCCGTGGAAAGCTGAAATTTGCTACACAGATAAAATTTTACTCACATACCAACAAACTCGTAAATTTCCATACCTACCCCTAACGTGAAATCGCTTCCTACCCTAATAACTTTATACACTTCAGATTTCAATTGTAGAGTGAGCTTACTAAGTTCAACTAATGTGTTAAATGTTACTTATTTGCCTTTCTTATTCTGGAAGTTATTGAAATTCAAAATTTTATTTTGACCACGACACCCCGATATCAAAATCCCACTGTACCTCCAGCCATCCCAGAAACAAGTAATTTGGTACACATATATGATTTCACCCCAATTATCATGAGAAAAGTCTAATATTGGAGTTTTCTCCCGTATTTATTTAATTACAATCCCAAATATGAAAAATTCTGGCACATATTTGCGGCTTAATTGCTTTTCTCCCGATGAAGCTACATGGCTGAGAATTTTTTAATGCAAAGAGATAAGCAATTTTAAGTGACATCTTAAATTTTACTTTGGTCTTATGCTTAGTTTGGAAGTTACTAGTAATTTATTTATGGTGGTAGTTAATCCAGCGGCAATCTGCATTGCTCGGCTACTGGTCACATCAATTGTTTTCAGAGATTGGGGCATTGTTGGTAAACGTATATTTATGTCTTAAAATCTGAAATGTTCCTTATTAACCGATTTTCAAGTGGAATCATTACATTTGAGCGGCGATTCAGGATAAGCGATAAACTTACAAAAAGAAATGAGATCCCACAAAAACAATTCTTGTAAAAATAGGCCAGTCTCGTGTTCGTGCAGTGACAAAAAGTTATGAGATCTTCCTCTGAGCCAAGTCTACACTTTTCAGTGTATATTCACTTCACTTTATGAAACAGAATGGTTTCTCTCGGTATCATAGATCGTTTATTTAGGATAAAAAAATCTGATGACTTGGCCATTATGCATGCCATGTTTTAGTTAACGTACACAAACTTATAAATACGTAAAGGCCAAGATTTCCATCGCTCTTTTTCGAATTTGACAAGTATATATATTATGCCCTCAATTTAAGTTCAAATTATGACATGCATAATGGCCAAGTCATCAGATTTTTTTTTATCCTAAATAAACGATCTATGATACCGAGAGAAACCATTCTGTTTCATAAAGTGAAGTGAATATACACTGAAAAGTATATACTTGGCTCAGAGGAAGATCTCATAACTTTTTGTCACTGCACGAACAAGAGACTTGGCCTATTTTTACAAGAATTGTTTTTGGGGGATTCTTTTATCTCGATACTTTAGACCTGACTTCTTTAAAGTTTTGAAATCTTGTCCCACTTATATTATCAAAAGCTTTCTCTAAATCAACAAATGCCTAAAAGTATCTTTGTTTTTCTTGATCGCCCTTCAAGTATTAATCTTAAAGCCAGAATTGCTTCTCTTGTATGTGATTTTTTCTAAACCCAAACTGATCTTCACCTACTATCTCTTCTACTACCCTTTCTATTCTTCTGTATATTATTCTGGTCAATAATTTTGAAGCATGTGATGTTAGACTAATGGTGCGATAATTCTCAATTTGTCAGCTTGTGCTTTCTTTGGAAGTGTGAAGATGATATTTTTATTAAAATCAGTTGGAATTTCTCCTGTTTCATAACTTTTTGATATCAGCTTGAATAATCTTTCGATTCCTTCTCTCCTAAGATTTAAGAAGTTCTGCAGGGATCTCATCAATTCCAACTGCCTTATTTGCTTTCAAGTCATTCAGAGCTTTATTAAATTCTGTCCTCAAAACAGGATCTCCTAAGTCATCAATGTCGACATCGCCTTCCTTTTCCAATACACTATTGTTCAAGTCGTCCCCATCATACAGTTTCTCAATGTATTCCTTCCATCGGTTAGCTCTATCTTCTGAGCTTAAAAGAGGTTTCCCATCGGCAGCTTTAATGTTCATACCTCTTTTCTTCATTTCTCCAAAATTCTGTTTGATCTTTCTATATGCAACATCTACTTTCCTACGACCATTTCCTTTTCTACTTCTTCACACTTTTCTTGTAGCCATTTTTCTTTTTTTTTGCATTTCCTATTTATTTGATTTCTAAATTGCCTGTACTGCTTCTTCCTGCTTCATCCTGAGCATTTTGTACCTTCTCCTCTGATCCATCAGCTCCAAAATTTCTTCTGTGATCCAAGGTTTTCGGGCAGCTTGTTCCCTAAATTTTTTGCCTAGCAGCTTTCATTATTTCGGTCTTTAATGCATTCCATTCGTCCTCGGTTGAGCTCCTTTCACAGTTACTTCTTAGACCTAAGTCTACCATTTCTGCAAATTTTTCTCTTACTAGATTGTTTCAGTTTATTCACTTCCAGTCTGTTCTGCTTATACTGCTTCCTTATTCGCTTGAATTTCAGCCTGCACTTCATTACTATCAAATTATGGTCCGAGTCTATGTCTGCTCCTGGGTACGCTTTACAGTCTAGAACTTGATTCCTGAATCTCTGTTTGACCATGATATAATCTAGCTGATATCTGCCTGTATCCCCAGGACGTTTCCAGGTGTATATTCTTCTTGCATGGTTTTAAACAGTGTGTTCGCCACTACTAGCTTATATCTTTCACAAAATTCTAGCAACCTGCTTCCTCGCTCATTTCTTTCTCCTAGACCAAAACTTCCTACAGTATTCCCCTCTTTTCCTTCTCCCACTATTGCATTCCAATCACCCATGATTATTAGATTTTCCTCCCCTTCACATATTGGATTAATTCTTCAATTTCAGCGTATATTTTCTATTTCTTCGTCATCTTCCTGTGACGTTGGCATATATACTTGTACTAATGTGGTTGGGACGGGCTTAGTTTCTAACCTCATCAAAATAATCCTGTCACTAAACTGTTCATAATCTCACCTTTCCCTACTTCTTGTTCATTACAAATCCTACACCTGACTCCATTGACAGCTTGTGTGCTAATTATCCTGTGTTCCCCAGACCAGAAATCCTGTGCGTCCTTCCATTTAATCTCACTAATCCCAATTTAAGTTGTTCCATCTCAGTTTTTAAGTTTTCTAGACTACCTGTCCTATTCAGACTCTAACATTCACACTCTGACTTGTAGAATGTTTCTGTCCATTCTAATGACTCCTCTCTGAGCAGTCCCCACCCGGAGATCCGATGGGGACTATTTTACCTCCAATATTTTACCCAGGAAGAAGCCATCATGATATATGTAATTTGAGAGGATTACATGTCCTCAGAATACCCTTTGGGTCTTTAATGCATTGGTTCCCCGTTGCCTTCTGCATCCCCATGCCATTGATCATTTCTGATTCATCCGCCTTTAGGGGCCATTTCCAACCTCAAGCAAGAGGGTGCCCTGGACACTCCCAGCTCTTCTGCCCTCCTTTTGGAGGCCATTGGCAAGTAGTGGGTGACTCCTTATACCAGGAATCTTTCAGTGGCCAGAGCCTCGTCCATGCAAACAGGCTGCACCACGTGAAGGAGAGGTTAACATTTGGTTGGAAAAGGCTAGTATAGTCTCTCCCAAACCCTTATAACAACAATATCATGGTTGTAAGAAACTAGGAAGGAAAAAAAATTAACCACAATAATATTGTAATGCAATAAAATTGAATATTAATTCATAATCTAAGAAATTAAAAATAATTAAACAGAATAATATGATAATAAACTGTCACGGAAATGCTCTAATACAGCGGTTCCCAACCTATGGGTCGCGACCCACTGGTGGGTCGCGGCGTGTGTTTTGGTGGGTCGTGGAAAAATCGAGGTTTTTACCACCAAAATATATCTTAATGTTTTTAAAAAACAAAATACAGAAATAAACTATTTGTAGAAGGTTACTTAAGGTTAAAATTAAAAAGTGTTAGCACTGATATTGATGCCCTCATCAGTAAATACCAGTGCCAGAAATCTTACCGATTGTAAATTTGTGTTTTTAATAATTAAACTATTTTTCATTACCATTGTAAAAAAAAAAACGGGAGGCGTCTGCACAAAGCATCGCCTCATCGAGCTGACGGCTGAAATTCCAGGATTAGTTAAAACTCGATATGCAAATTAAAATGACTGTGATATGCCAAGTCATATCTTGGTGGGAAACACCTACAAAACCCATTTTAGTTGTTGACTGGTAAGTTTACCATTCTGTTTTCCTGCTCCTAGTCTTCCATATTTTAATACATTTGGGTGCAGAAAACACAATGATAAAGCTACCAACCAACCACTAAAATCAGGACTGCAGGTGGTTTACACCAAAAAGCGACTTGGAAGACCAGTTGCATTTTAATATGCTCATCGCGTTACTTCTAATCGTGGAATTTCAGCAGTCAAGTTGATGAGGTGATGGTCTGTGTAGCCACCTCCCGGTCTATAATATGTTTCTTGTTTTATGTGTTATTAATACTTGTTTTTGTTGATAGTATATCCTTTATACGAAAATTTGCCTTTTCGTAGGTTAGGATAGTCGATATCGTATAAAGGTCATACAACATTTCCCATTCTGATATTAGAAAGACTCTCATATTAGGTGGGTCGTGACATTTTTTTTTTTACTTAAAAGTGGGTCGTGTACCAATAAAGGCTGGGAACCACTGCTCTAATATCTCATTCATTTGGCTGGACATCAGCTCCAAGTTTCATTTTGTGATAGAAGTCATCTTAAGAAGTTGGTGTATTGTTTTTCTGACAAACTAACATCAAATATGAATATTTTTAATCTAAAATTGGCAGTGATGACAAATAAGTGCATCGCAATGTTACTATATAATATTCTATACTTGGCCTGCAATCTTGAAACTTGTGAATCAAATTGATTGTTTTGTAGTCTGTGTCATATATTAAATGACACGATCCATGGTTTTTTTTCTTGTTACCATCAATATTCTTATCACATATAATTTTACCCTTTCACTATTGTCAGCTTTTATTCAATTTTTATCTTTTGAGGTAGCTTCTTTGAAATCAACAAAATCATTCTGTGGTGTCTCATATCTGATTTCACTGTAGTTGCCTGTGCACAATTGTTGTGGTATATATACGTTCACCTCTTTTTGTTTTTTTCTATAACAGTGTGCATATTATCCCATTCATTCTTGGCATGTCCCTCTTTGAGAAATTTGTAGAAAACCCATCAAATACATGAAAAATACATATCAATTCTATTTTGGCCACTGCAATTATCAGAAAGAAAGAAAATATTTGATAACTAGCATTTGCCCGCTGCTTCACGCGCGCGTGCCTTGGCAGGTGTAGAAATTATTTACCGATTTTATTCTCTTATCAGACATTAACGTGGAAAGGCATGAACTGTTAATGTATTCTGAATAGTTTCGTTTGTTTCGGTTAATACGTTAGGTTCGGTTTTCATACTGATGTCAGAGAGTTGATTTATTCATATTTTAACGTGATGCAATTGATTCAATAGTAGAAAAGGTTCCTGAAAAATTAACAGTAGTAATTCGTGGTTGTAATTATTGTGCGTAGTATAAACATTTATTGTTTAGAAAGGCTTTTATTTTTGCGTTATAAGTAAATAAAGCAATGCTTAAGAGAAATAATATACTATCTTCAGCATACTTCGTAGGTCACTCATTGTAATGCCTCTGTGTAGACCACGTTTCTGGTCTGATTGTTCATTGTACATATGTACAGGCGTGATCTGCCACTCACCCTGGAGCAAGCAACGTATAGCTGGCCGTGCGAGAAACATGGTGTCCGAAGATCAATGCCTACGGTTCCCAGTGTCTGTCCCTGAGACTTGTTAATTGTCATGGCAAAACATAACGTTAGGGAAATTGTAGGCGCTTAAATTTGAACGGGAAGTTTGAAGGAATCAATGGTATTCGTGGAATGAATACTTCCTCTCCTCGTCCACATCCTGTTAAAATAACGGCCTCAATGATGTTTTTGTGCAATGATTTCACCAGAAGTCTAGTCCCATTGCACAGCTGTGGTGGTGATATGTTTCTCATTAGCATAATTGGAGTACCAACTTTTATATTCAGTTCATGCGCGGGTAGACCAGATGCGCTGAGGGAATTTAAGAACTCGGTTGGGTAAGTAGTCTCGTCGGCTTGATCTTCAACCATGTTTATAGCGACGTAAGTCATCGACGTTGTTTTCATCATATCCAGGATATACTTATTGATGACATTCACGTCTTCATTCCTGGGTGCCAGTATCGCAAGTTCACAAAACCAAGATTTTTCTTTGTTGGTAATATTTACTATGTCAGGATACACACTCGAAATTAGATCATCGATGTTTGGCACCATAATACAAAGTGACGAAGTCAATTTTATTTCTCCGTTTATTTCTGGCATGGTTCCTTCGCCAATTGCTAACAGAATTTTGGAAAATTGTTGAGACTCTGGATCTGCTCGGAGATATGTTCTCATGTTCGTTTTTAAAGAATACTTTTGTATGCTGAACCATAAAGATGACTGTTTTATACATGCATTCACTTCATCCGCCCTTGTACCTCTTGGCACTACAGGTAGCGTTTGGCGGAAATCTCCAGAAAAAAGAAATGTAATGCCACCCATTATTCTGTTATTATTACGAATGTCTCGTAACGAACGATCAACAGCCTCAATTGCATTTTTGTGTGCCATAGTGCATTCGTCCCATATAATAAGTTCACATGTTCTGATATGATGCTTTGTTATAGGCCTAAGAGACGATGCCTGCAGCTTTATAATCTACGCGGTGTAGCATTAGGATATGAAACATTTTTAATTTAAGTTTCTTTCAATATAGCCGTATTTTCTATGTAATTATTTCAGTCGCATGTAAGTACCTGGCGAAACAACAGCCTGGACCAGATGACAATTGACTCGTTTTGTTTAGCATCAGGCATAACGGGTTTAGTTTTAAAATTTACGCGGTGTAGAATAGAATTTTAGGATGCCTAGTTATATTTGAAATAAAAATTCGTTACCAATAATCACAGCATCTCAATTTTTTCTGATTTATTTATTTTTTGCTGTTTGGATATTGGTTTTTATTTTATGTTGATACACCATCAATTATTCCTGCTTTAAAATAGAAATTTATGTGAATTGGAATTAATCTTGGTTTCAAATCGTCGTATCATTATTGTCATTATTTCAGTCAGATATAATTAATTCAAAAATGTTAAAATGGATCACGGTACAGTATATGTACTAATGTGCATGTAACTCAAGCAATTATTTCTGAGTGGCAAAATTATCGCAAGTTGTAAATCGATTGAAATGCAACCTGGACAGTGATGACAGCTGATATGCTTTGTTATAGGCCAAAGGGACGATGCTTTTAGCTTTATAATTTACGCGGTATAGCATTAGGATATGAAAATTTTTTTATTTGAGTTTCTTTCAATACATCCGTATTTTCTACGTAATTATTTGAGTCGCATGAATTCGGATGCCTAGTTATATTTGCACGTTATAGCCACGAGACGTATTAATCGAATAAAGTACTTCCAAATATGTGCAATTCCGCACAAGTCATTATGAAAGAAGTATGTTTTATTACTTGCTGATATTTATAATAGCTGTTTTTCAGACATCGCTCTTCGAGAAAAAACTGAATTTCGTATTAAGTATTGGCTTATTGTGGCTGTATTGTACAGCGTTCATGTAGCAATTTTGTTCCAGAGACAAACTGTATAACAGTCAACCAGAGCCAATACATGTCTTCAATATCAGTAATATAACTTTTTCGTAATTCAACAGACCTGTTACGATTCAAGTAAATGCTGATTATACTTGATTCACGTATTCTTTTTATTTTGAAGTACTGCGGTCCAGTAAAATGAATCACAGAAGTAAAAAAAAAAAAAAAGGGGAAATCCTAAATTTTTTCAGGTCTCTTTATGAAAGGAGTGACCGTCTGTGTTCTACAGTTTCACATTTCTGAAGTTTTTTACTGACTTGCTTCTTCCCATGGTACATATTAGTCGTTAGCTACTTCTGCAGATGTTGATCAGCAACATTAGCTTTAAAAATTTGAAAAAACCATGCAAATTGATGCGGTAGTTTTTGCGTTATTAGAGATCAAGCCTCACTACAAACGCAGCTTGCTTACAGATTTATAATAGTATAGATTACTCCTTGAGGAGTAGATAGATATAGTTATTTCTATGCTGCCTCTATGCCCAATGCCACATAAAATATGATTCCTTATGCTTCAGTACATTGTAGATTTACAGATTATAGGTGCTAAGCTTTCATGTATAGTAAATTAGAGATATGTTTACAATAGTATGTTGAGTACAAATTACAATGTTTAATTCAGCAGTACAAACATAATAGAGCCATGTAATACAAATGTTTGTAAAACAATTCAGTGAGACAGGTGTATAGATTTGATGTTTAAAGGATAAATGTGATGTATGTAAAAGAACTTATGAAGCTAAACCACATGAGCCTTGGACAATAAAGGTGCCAGAGTCTTAGAACATTAGTCATGATTAGGGTTCGGTTCTTTAGGACAAGTCATATTTTTTCCTTCCTTCTTTTTGAGCTGGAATGCTGAATTAAACATCGATTCAATGTTCATTATTGTATTTAAATGTATTTTATACAGCATATAAATGCATATTCAGACCATTTTACTAGTTTTGGTCTTATTTTGATAATATTTATGGTCGTATTTTGAGGAAAAATCTCGTAGTTTTTTAATAGTACCAGGAATTCACTAGATATAGATGAGAAGAAATATACAGGTGGTGGAAAAAAAAAAACTAATTTTTACTGTGGTCAGAATTCATTAGTCAAGAATTAAAGTTATACATTATTGTCACTCACTAAACATAATGTTCCGCCTGCCTTTTAATCTCGACAGTGCAGCAGAAGCATGCCTCTCTTGATCCTCGTCAATCAATATCTCAATGACATATCCTCAGTCATCATTAAATCTGCAGTGGATCAGTGAGTAGACCTACCGTCATGCCGAAAATAAAATTTTCTGAAAGTGCGATGTTACACAAGGAACTTTAGAGAGGAGAGTTTTAGTACAGATGAAAGAGTTCTATTCTGTAAATTATCTGATATTAAAGTGACATCAACAAAATGATTTAAAATTTAAGATCTCAATGGTACAGCGAGCGATTGCACGGAAGTAAATAATGCTCTCTACATGAAAGCGAAGCTACTAGATAAAATAAATAATGTATAATTGAGCATGTTTTGATGTATAGTAAATTTAAATGTTTGGTCATATTTTGTCATTTTAGGTCATATTTATCCATTTTTAAGGCATGTCTGCCTGCATATTTCTATTCTCTACTTTTATTTTTTTTTTGCCATAAAGATCCGAACCCTAGTTATGTTCAGGTATCATTGAAAGATAACTGGTTTTGTAGTTATGATGTTTGGTCATCCATGTTTGCAAGTTATACCTGCAAATGTAGAGATACAGTGTTACTGCACTGACTGAACATAAGTTTGCATATGGAAAGATAAGTCAATTTTATTTTATGCAAAAGTGTCAGTTACAATAGTATTTTTCTGAATCGATGTAGTCTGAAATCAGGTTCAAAATTAGTCTCCAAGAAAAAAAGAAAGAGAGAGAGGAACTACCACTTTCCCCAGTGTGAAGGGAAGGTGCAGAAAGGAGGAAACAAATTTTTTTAAAAAAAATGAAATTTATTTTTTAAATCCTTTGTCAGTGTGTATAGTGCACTGACTGAGCTTGATGGGTAGCAGTAACACTCTGGCCTTGCATTCGGGTTCAAATCTCAATGCAGCCATCCAGATTTTGGTTTTACATGGTTTTCCAAAATTACTACAGGTGAATGCCAGGATGGTTCCTTCAGAAGAACATAGCCAAATTCTTCATCCCCCCCTCCCAAAAAAAACAATAATGCACCAGGAGAAAAATAACTAACAACTTATTACTTAATGCTCTTTATTGTGTATAGTTGCACAAATTTAAATTAATTTTAAAATAGTAATAATAAGGAAGGAAGGGATGAGAGTTCAAGTTGATACGAAAACAAACCCAGATCAATAAATAAATAAATCTACGCGTTTTAAAATGAAAATGCCAATACAATAAGTTCTGGTTCATATAGGACAAATAAAATGAATAAAAACAGTGCAGTGAATCAGCAGGACATTTGCTGATCAATCCATTACTAACTATAAAAATATATTGAATAGAAATGAAGGGAGTAGGGAGATCAGATGAAAACCAGTTTGGATTTAGAAAAAACAAAAAAACAAAAAATCTTTTTATGGCATTTGGAGTTATAACAAGCCAAAATAATATCAGATGGGACAAAAATTTCAAAATTTTAAAGAGGTTGGGTCCAAAACAGAAAAACAGATGAATAATTTATATTCAACTACCTATAAGGATCAGATATAAAGTAGAAGAAGAAGTAGAAGAGAATTATTTTTAAAGTACATTTTACCCAACTAATATTCAACTTTTATGTAGAGGAAGCAACCAAGAAGGTGAAAACTATATAAAGCTTCAAGAGGAAGGTAAATATGCTGTCATCTGCTGATGAATTTGTTCTGTTAGCAGATGAGTGAGGCTACTGAGAAATAGGTCAATTGCCTTATTAAGATATTTGGAGGGGCTTTGGTTTAAATATAAAAGATAAAGTTAAAGAAGTGTAGCAGAAATGATAATGATAGCAATCGAATAAGTATAAAAACGTATCAAATATAATAAAAGAATTCCTTAGTTAGGGGTGATTGACAGCTGAAGCAAGCATGCTCTCAAAGGCAGAGTAGCATTAACCCAAAAATTCTTCTTCAACAAACAAGTTGAGCTAGAACCATAAAGAACTATCCAAAAATATGAAAGTGAAGATTAGATGTTAGGAAGAACAAAAAGAAGGAAATATGAATCATTTCAAACGTGGTGTCACAGAAGTGCATTGGAAATGAGGTGGACAGATATAAAACAATTTGAATATGTTTAGGAAATGTTTGGTGAGGAAAAAATCTTTTGGAAGAGTCTCAAAGAAAAAAGAGAAAGTTGAATGAGTCATATTTAATTAGTTACAAGGAGCAACCAATCAATGGTAAAACACAAAGCAAATGGAGGTTGTAAATGGCATTTTGAGAGCAGCTCAGAATAGTAAGTTATCAGGTAACCTAAAATTTCACAAACTGCATAGTGAAATTTATTCACAAAACAGCAGATTCAATTGAATAACATGGTACATCAGTTCTAAAGTCAGTTATTTAGTAAATTCAAGCCATAAATCAAGTTAAACAGCTATATAAAGTCAGCTTATAGCAAAAAAAGACACATAATTTGGCTTACACAATGTATTAAAGTTTGTAAAAGGTCGATAAAGTTTAAAAGTTGATTTCTGGAGCAGTTTG
Organism: Vandiemenella viatica; assembly: GCA_031002005.1. NCBI lineage: Eukaryota > Metazoa > Arthropoda > Insecta > Orthoptera > Morabidae > Vandiemenella > Vandiemenella viatica. Next base: position 278,278,164 of record JARYHS010008074.1, on the reverse strand, counting down.
TGACAACTTTAAACACAGGGGTAAAGACCAAAATAACCAGCTTAGGAGATAAGTAAATTCAGTTGAGAAAAATAAAGATTCATTGAATTTAAGAAGTTTTTACCAAGTTTCAGCTAAATTCACAAAGTTATTGGGTCAAGACAATAGAAAGTAAATTTTTTTGGCAAGATGGCCAGACAGACATCCTTCAAGTGGATGTTTTTACAAAATTCATAGTAAATTGAAGAAAGCAGGTAGCGACTTCAAATTTATACAACTTGCAAATACAAACACATAGAAGTATTTAAAACATGTTTCACTGATGTCAAGTAGTTATTTACAGTTTCAAAATTAACGATTGCACAACATTTTGCTTCAAACTGTTAGAAAATAGTAAACCCAGTGTTTTTGGTGCCAAACGAAGGAGCCGTAAATTAAAAGTAAATTGAAAGTTATTTCAGCTTCATAGCTGCAAAATTGGGGAAATCAGGTCCATTCTTTGAGTTAAACAGAAAATAATTTTTTATGGCCAAACCATTAAAACTACAATTTTTTTATATAAGGATAAAAATTAACACTTTTTAATCAGCCTAGATCAGATCAATAGGATCTAGATTTCAGATCAATAGGCATATTTCGAGTCACTAAGGTTACAACTATGACAAAATACATGAGCGTGCAGGACAACATTTGATCAGATCATGGGACTGCTTTAGTTGGAAACAGGAAAATGAAGCGTCCCCACGGGCTTTTCTATAAATAGTAGCCCCAGGCTGTTCTCTGTGCCCACCTTTGAAAATCAGTTAGAGTGTGACCACCCTGTTTTGTGGAGTGCTTGGCGCCAAAAGGTGGGAAATGGTAGCATGGTGCAATAGAATGTAGGCAGTCATCTTATGATTTTGTGAAACGTGGCAGAACAATTCAGATTTTCATGTGACTTTCGTTCAGTAAAGAGGTTTGGTCTGGTCTGATTACTTATCATAACCTGCAGTCAAATTATTAGGTGAAGATTTTTGATTACCTATAGACTATTCATGTAAAAAAAAATTCTCAAGAATACAGTGATACTTTAACTTTAAATTAGACGCAGTTCTTTTTATTTATTTGATAAACCTAACTTTTCCATTTTGACGATATCAAGATGGTCAACCAAAACTTTTGAATAATCTAATATCCAAGGCACAACACACGGTTATAGTTGAGGTGATAACTGTTTATCGTAACCCCATGAACAGTTTGTCCTCACAAAGTGATGATGGATTGCATGAGACTTGTTAACAAGTTGACTGTGGAATTAAAATTGTAATCTACTTAAAACTTTTATATCATTAAATCACATCAAGGTGAGCTAAGGAAATCAAAACACTGCAAACAAACAAGAAGGCAGACAGAAAAAGCATAAAAAATTGTTTGAATACTGTTTGGAATATCACTAGATTGGAAAACATTTTACCCTTGTTCACTACATTATTCTACATTTATAATATTACAGAATATTGCTTTTTTAGAGCAAAAAATAAATAATATAAAAAATATTTCAAAATAATGACAGTACTAAATTAAAATATCTACAACTGCTGACAAAAATAAACAAATATTTCAAGTTTTTTATACCAGTTCCTTTCTAATTGCAACCAGCCTAATGGCTGGTCCATCTAATGTTAATATAAAAAGCTCCTTCCAATCTTATTGATTGTATAAAACCTTGATGGTAATGTTCTAATTATATGGTGTACTATGAATTGCCTCAATAATTAGTTGATACAATGACTATGAACAAGTGCTAAAAAGTATTAATGGTAAATAATAAAACCTTAAGATTGTTTCATGTACAGTGTGAATAAACAAGGTGTTTCTACCACAATGATTCTGAGCTATCTCCAACAGGAAGGCCTTTCATTAATAAAGAATCTCAGAAAATTAATAGAGGTATGCTACAATGACTCATTATGTGGCTATGTTAATCTTTAGTTCTATGCAAACACGGTGTTATAACACTTCAGCCATGCTAAAAATATAGATCCTATCAGCTTGAGAGCCAAAAACATTTTCATGCCGAAGAAAGATGAATTCCATAAAACAATTCTTGTAAAAATTGGCCAAGTCTAGTGCTTGTGCAGTGACAAAAAGTTATGAGATCTTGTTGTGAGCCATGTCTACACTTTACAGTATATTCAGCAACAATTATGAGATGCATGATGACCAAGTCACCAGAATTCTTTTTATTCTAAATAAATGATCTATAACACTAAGAGAAACCATTCTGTTTCAGAATACACACTGAAAAGTGCTGATTTGGCTCAGATAAGAACTTTTTGCTATTGCACAAGCATGACACTTGGCCCATTTTTTCGAGAATTGTTTCTGTGGGATCTCATTTCTTTTAAGTGATTGCTTATTCTGAATTATTGCTCAAATGTAACGATTCCATCTGAAAATTGATGGATTGGGATATTTCAGAGTTCAAGCCACAATATATGATACCAACAATTCCCATACTCTCTGTAAAACAATAGGTGCATGCCATGGCAAAGAACTGCTGATTGCAGCAAATTTGACAACCATTATATGCAAATAATGAGTATCTTCCAATGCATGTGTAGGAACAAAATAAAATTTAAGACGTTATTTAAACTTGATGTTCTCTACATGTAAAAGAAATTTCAGGTATATAGCAGCATCTAAAACAAAGCAATAAACCTGTAACAATGCACCAAAATTTTTCATGTTTGTGGTTGCCATTGAATAAATACAAGAAAAGTCATCAATATTAAACTTTTCTTAGGGAGCATCCATAAATCATATAGCTCCATTCTGGCCTCCTGTGAACTCCCCCTCCATCCCCCCCTACCCCCCGTCCGTTACAAGTAGCCCGGCATGGCTTTTGTATCTACCCCTTCCCCCCTTGCATAGCATGTAGCTTTTTTCTTTTTAATTCCAGAAAACATTTGGTACTCTTTTCTCTTGTCACACTACCATAAATTATAATGATGAAAATTAATATTCACATGATGTCTTGTTGTTCTGTACCTAATATTAACTGTGACAAATAAGATGAAAGGAAAGCTATGTGATGTCTCAGAATACCACCCCCCTTTCCACCACGTATCCCAGCATAGCTTTCTAGCCAACCTCTCCAATTCCCCCCCCCCTCCCCCACCTAGACCAAGCCACATAGTTAATGGACATTCCCTAATGAAAAAATATATGTGTACCAAATTGTCTGTATCTAGAACAACAGGATGTACAGTGGAATTCTGTTGTAAGGGTGTTGCACACAGAACAAAAAATGACTTTAAGTAAGTTTAAAAGTAATGAGAGGAAGGAAGTAACATTTAACACATTAGTTAAACTTAGTAAGCTTTGTCTATAATCAAAATCTTAGGCACATAAAGTTATTAGGATGGAAAGCGATTTCACGTTTGGGGTAGATAAGAGGTAGAAAAACGGGAAGTTATGAGTTTTAGACTTTTCTTATAATCTGGAGGTAAAATTTTATCCGTGTACTACAGGAAGTAACTTAGAGCTTTGATGATCATCAGTCAGTCAGTCACTTAGAGTAAAATTTGGATTTGAATAACATCCACACAAGAACAGGAACAAAACAAAATTTAGTATGTTTCCTAAGATTGCTGATATCTTTGCATAATAGAAATATGAAGCAAGCAGCATCATTAAGACCAAAGTAATCTTATATATAAAAATCAATGTTTGTTTGTGGGTTTGTGGGTTTGTGGGTTTGTTCGTCTTCTATGTTCCTATACCATTTATCAGATTGCAATGAAACTTCGGAGAGTTTTCGAGTGTGCATCTGCGAAGGTTCCTGTGAAAAAAAATTGCAAAAAGTCACCCCCTATTCGCAATAACACCCATAATTTAGGCAAAACCACATTTTTTATCCGATTTAGATAGGAATTTGTACACTTATACTTTAAAACAAACAGAAAAATATTGCCTACGTATGGTTTCCGAATATTCATCCCCTCTCCCCGTTTCCAACCCCATTACGTTTATGCCCCATAATTTAGGCAAGCCACATTTTTTATCCGATTTAGATAAGAATTTGTACACTTATACTTTAAAACAAACAGAAAAATATTGCTTATGTATGGTTTCCGAATATTCATCCCCTCTCCCCCTTTCCAACCCCATTACGTTTTTGCCCCATAATTTAGGCAAGCCAGATTTTTTATCCGATTTAGATAAGAATTTGTACACTTATACTTTAAAACAAACAGAAAAATACTGCCTATGTATGGTTTCCGAATATTCATCCCCTCTCCCCCTTTCCACCTCCATAATTTTTTCACCCCATAATTTAGACAATACCACATTTTTTATCCGATTTAGATAAGAATTTGTACACTTATACTTTAAAACAAACAGAAAAATACTGCCTAAGTATGGTTTCCGAATATTCATCCCCTCTCCCCCTTTCCAACCCCATTACGTTTTTACACCATAATTTAGGCAAGCCACATTTTTTATCCGATTTAGATAAGAATTTGTACACTTATACTTTAAAACAAACAGAAAAATACTGCCTATGTATGGTTTCCGAATATTCATCCCCTCTCCCCCTTTCCACCCCCATAATTTTTTCACCCCATAATTTAGACAATACCACATTTTTTATCCGATTTAGATAAGAATTTGTACACTTATACTTTAAAACAAACAGAAAAATACTGCCTAAGTATGGTTTCCGAATATTCATCCCCTCTCCCCCTTTCCAACCCCATTACGTTTTTACCCCATAATTTAGGCAAACCACATTTTTTATCCGATTTAGATAAGAATTTGTACACTTATACTTTAAAACAAAAACAAAAATACTACCTACGTATGGTTTCCGAATATTCATCCCTCTCCCCCTTTCCAACCCCATTACATTTTCACCCCATAATTTAGGCAAACCACATTTTTTATCCGATTTAGATAAGAATTTGTACACTTATACTTTAAAAAAGAGAGAGAAATACTGTACACATTAATTTCACAAAAACCCAATCCCTCTCCTCTCTTTCCACCACCTTAATTACCCCCTCTTCCCCATAACACCCCATAATTTAAACAAACCCGCAAACCGTTCTTCCGATTACGGCAAAGCTATGGTGAATTGTCGAGGGGATGTCGAAAATGGTTCCTGTCAAAAATAAATATTTAAAAACCCACACCTCTTCCCCATAATGTAACTCGACGAGACAAATCAAAAACAAATGATACATTTTCTTGATATCTAGCTTAGTTCTCAACATATTGTATGTCAAAAGTGAGGAGGTTGACATCATTTAAATATTTTGTCTACATTGTAAGTTAATAATAGTAAATGTTTACTACATCGAAGTGGTATTCACAGAATGAAACAACTGAATTATCCGCTATATTTCTGTATTGTGTACATATACCAATTTAGAATGAAAAACAGGCACAAACCGTCCGTTTACGGTGAAGCTTTGGTGAGATGTCGACGGGACGACGGAGAAGGTTCCTGTCAAAAAAAATATTAAAAAACCCACCCCTCCTCCCCATAATTTAGACAAAACCACATATTTCATCAGATTTCAATGGGAATTTGCACACTTATACTTTGAAACAAACAGAAAAATACTGCCTGCATATGCTTTCCAAAGCGCATCTCCTCTCACCCTTTCCAACTGAAAATGAATGAAACAGCAGTTTAAAATTTATATGTAACTATTTTTTCATTTAATCTATGTGTCTTCTCAAGTCCAGCAATAGTGAAACATTGCCGGGTCAGCTAGTTGAAGTATAAAAATAGCCCGAATCATTCTGAGAAAAGAGTAGGTAGTGACACTGTTGACTTGACTTGGCAGGTGCACAGCTGTGCACCCAGACTACAAGAGGCTACTGAAATGTCATCATCAATAGAGCAGCAGCAACTGAAACAATAGTTTCAGGCCAAAATATGAATACTGATGCAATGGTCGATAGTAAACCATATCTGCTGTGTTGGGTTTTCTGCATTCACACTTTGCATGCACACACTGCCAGGGGCGTAGCTACTATGGGGCTAGGCGGTGCAGTGCACCGGGGCCCCTACGCCCAAGCATACCTCTGGGGGCCCTGAAGCGCACCTCTTGGGGCCACAAAGCGCAGTTAAGAGGCCCACGAGTCTTCATTGCTAATGGCTTTTTTTTATTATTATTTAGCTCTACAGTCGTCTAAGGGGGCCCTTGAGACACCGGAAGCCCCTCACTAAGGGCCCTCTCACTGCTCAGGGGGGCCCCCAGCCACTGCTCAAGGGGCCCCTAAGCCAACTCAAGGACCCATCCTCAGCTCAGGGGGCCCCTACCAGCAACACAAATAAATAAATTAAAAAAAAAAAAAACATCGCTCATCTGGCCTGAGGGCCCAAAATAAATTTTTTGCACTGGGGCCCTTGTTGACCTAGCTATGCCACTGCACACTGCTAGACACTTTGCTGGACATTAAGTAAAAAATAAATAGGCATGAACAAAACTCAAGTTGAAAAATATAATCTGATTACTTTGAAGCAGCAGTCAAGAAAGAAGAGAAATCTAATATAGGAGATGTTTGTTTCCATAATCCACTGATTTTCAATTTAATGTTTAACCAAACAATCATTTTTTTTTTTCCTTAAACAATGAAGTACTGTTCATCTTATGAAAAAATTCTAGAACCACATGATACTTATTGATTAGTTCACCATTTGTACATCCCAACCAGTTTCTTTGCCTGAAAATTTCTACATGTGTTTTCTCTTAAATGTTTGTTTATTTTGTAGGACTTTAATTACTGTTACACAAAAAAACATATATTTTAAGATTATTTTGGAAATATAGCAGATAGTTAAACACTGATATTAAATGCAGCTAAAATATTTCGGATCAGTAGTATTAAAACTGATGCTTTATGGTCACAGCTTAACCAATAAACACACGAGATTCGTCTATAAAATTCAGTGAATGGAATAATAAAAATACAAAAACAAAATGTTGTTCTGAAAAATCTTTATTGGCTTTCAAAATAGCTGTCTCCAGACACAAAACACTTTTGACAGTGTTCGTAACTCTTTTTTTTTTTTAATCCATTTTCAGAATATCTGTCAAATTTACCTGAATCTCCTTGACATCTCCTAACAGTAATCCCTTCAAGGATGCCTTTAAGGTGATAGAACATGAAAAAAGTTGGCAGGAGCAAAATCTGGAATGTAGAGTGGGTGGTGCAAAACAGTCACGTCTCACTGAGCCAAAAATTGATGTACAAGGATGCTCAAATGCCATGGTGCATTGTCGTGCAGTAACACCCAATTTCCAGTCTGAATCTTCTGTGGCCTAAAGTACCAGATGTGCTGCAACAAACATTTGTGAACCTCCAGGTAAAATGTGGCATTCACTATTTGGCCAACAGGGACTAATTCCTTATGAATGATTTCCTCTTTGTCAAAAAATGTGATCACCATAGTCTTCACCTTGAAGTTTTTGCACACAGCTCTTTGCTTGTCATGGGGAAGAAGGTGACCACCATTCCATCGATTGTATTTTTGTTTTGGGGTCGTTAACACCAAGACCCATCCCCTGTGACAATGAGATCCAGAAAGGATGGATCCTTGTCCCACATGTTGATGAAATCGTCACTGGTTTCAAAATATATTGCTCTTTGCTCATTTGCTAAGATATGTGGCACAAATTGTGAACAAATCTTGTGTCTACCGAAATCTACATAGTTATGGCTCCAACTGTCTCTTTGTTAATTCCCACTTCGTCTGCTATTAATCACAGAGTCACTCACCAATATTTTGCTAGTAACACTTGCACACATTCAGTATTATCCGCTGTTTGTGGATGGTCGGTCCAGACATGGTTTGTCCTCCACCGATTCCTTGCCAGCGTGAGAATTTGAAAACCAGTTTTACACACATGTTTTACTCACATAATCCTGCCTGTACACTGACACCAACATTTCATCAGTTGTTTCATGGCTTTTGGTGCACACTGCTCAGAACATTATATTGAAACAAGTGCGGTAGTACTACACAAACAGCCTTGCACAATTCCCAAGAGAAGGCTGAACCAGACATTCCCATGCATGCCTATATACATGTGAGTAACTTTGTTTCAAGTGTTGAATACTGAATTTTATTGACAAATCTCATACACTATTTTGTAGGAGCCATCACATAAAAATTACAGATTATATTCTATGAAATTAATCAGTGGGAACTATTATGCATTACTGAAATCTTAACCAAACATGCAGGCAAAAAATAAAATGTTCATATCAAGACAAACAGGCAATTTTAATAATAATAATAAAAAAAAGCATATTATATTTTGAGGAGAAACAACACACCTTCAAATTTGTTTCCCCATCCAAATTTGCTGTTGTGACAAAGCATTTTCCATCTTTATGACTTGAAGATAAAAGAACTAAATCACAAGGGATGTCATTTTCATTTTCAATTCTGACTAGATCACCAACTCGCAATGATTTTGACTCAACTTTCTGAAACACAAGAAAATTTGTTTTTTGAAGTAATTGTAAAACACTGTTTACTTACTTTAAAAAAAATAGAGGAAAATAGTTGTCAAAATTTAAGTTACACCATTTGTTTTAGAGATAAATGATAGGTATTTACAGAAACTTCAAGTTTACGAACTTCCACCATACTGTTATCAAATCTGAATATGGAAGATTACATAGGCTTGTTTCCTTGAATCACAATTTAGTGCTGTTATAAGTGCAGTAAATATGAATAATTGTTGATTCAAAGTTAGAAATGACACATCCAACTCACATACAAATAGATGTACACATTACAGTCAGTATTAGTATTAGATTGATAATTAATGCCCAATTCACCATATGACTGATAATAAATAACTGAATATTATTTTTCTTAGGTAAAACAAATATTCATTACTTCCTTGACCCTCTTTTCCAGTGGTCAAGGTAATTAATTATTTATATTAAGAGGAAACGAGTGGCATATGTAGCTTGAGAGTGGGTACAATGTGCCAAGATTTTATGATAGATTTATTCCTATCTGTTCAACAGTTAACAGGTTTCAGTTATGATAGTCAATGTCAATGTCACTAGAAATCAGATAAAAAAAATCATAAAAACAACAGAATGCACACTATTTTATAGCATATATTTCTTAAGTTGTAATAGATTTTATTTATAAATCTTGATATCCACAGAAGTTAGTTTGCAACATTGAGATAAACTGGCCAATTGTAACAATTTTGTATAAAAAATGGCACATATGTAAACCACCAAGAACAAAATGTTGATTTATGGTGCACAACAAGATGAAATTATTGTGGAACACAATCATAAACTGAGGTGACAAAGTGCTGGTCTGAGAGTCAATAGAAGACAAGAGGCGAGTGAAGGGTAGTTGTGCGTGTATAAGGCATGCATTATCATGAGACTTGGATAGATATTAGGAGAAGAATTAAGAGTAATTTTTGGAAGGGAAGAAAAAAATCATGACCTCAAACTATTGCTCGATATTGGATGTAACCAAGTGGGCAAATTTTCTTTTGTATGTTTGAGACCCAAGGACTGGAGTAAATCATCAAAGGCTGTGGCAAGACAGTAATATTTCAGTACAATGTGGACTTGCAACCATTAAGTTTAATATATTTTTTATTTATCCTGGCTTGAAGTAAAGCATTTTTATAATTTAAGTAAATCAAAGAAGTATTTTCAGTAAGATTAATTGTTTAATAAGTCTTAGGTTTCGAGGAGCATTGTTGGATGTGGATGCGTACAGTTCAGTCATTATTGTAAGTAGTATGAGTTTGGCAGGCAGCGAGTGAATGTTAAGTTGCCATACCGCAGTATCTTGGAGAGCATGATAGCAAGTCTGCACTGCTTTTGAGTACAATGTTGTGAAGGAAATGTTTTGTAGCATGTTTCTAAGTAACTTGGGCTAAAGTTTCTGCATGTGGAGTTGGAGTGATGGTTAGCATGGTGTTGAACAGACCAGAGTGTGGTGTGAATCCGTGATCATCAGAAATGAAGTTTTGGCATTGCCCTATCTAATTTAAATGTTGATGATGATGCAGAACTTGTATGTGGTCAGCTAATAAAACCAATAGCGAAATTCAAGGCGACTAGTGTAATTATTCATTAGTACAAAATAATCTGCAATGTGAAAAATGGACCATGTATTAAGTCCTCCCACTTAAGCATCCTGCACCAAGGAAGTGCTGACTAATTTAGAATTGCTGCTGGAGCATGTGCTCCGTATGAGCACATAAAAAGTTTACTTTAACCAAGGATTATTCAAAATAAAAGAAAAAATAATATGCTTGATAATATTTTCTCAGTATTAATATTTATCTCCAACCAAAACCCTTAAATTTTCATTGCTAAAATATCACCATTCATATTACAATCATAACACCTATTGAATAAATAATTGAAATCAGAGATAAATTACTTTAATGAACACATTCAATATATTAAAAATATAATGCATACAATTTTACCATCAACCCACACATTACAAGCAGCAATGCAGATTTTGATTAACTTGAAAGCTTCTATAAAACTGAAAAGCAAAAGAATATATAAGATCATCTATAGTGGAACAAAACATTTATTACATACAGTTTTAAGTACAGCCAAACACTCAGCACAAATCAAGATACAAAGCTTCAATAACAGCTATAAAATAATTTCATATTTCTCAAAGATTTGTTATATGCTAAGTCCAGTTTCTAGCAACATCAAATAGGGTGAAGCAATGCTGAGACAATATGTATATTAGTAGGGCAGTCAGTGCAGTTTTCATATTTAAGGAGTTTTTGGCAAAGACTATAGTAACCCAGTTAGGACACAGTTTGGACCAAGTCATATAGCACTGTAGTAGTTGACAGGCAAGTTACGAGGATCATTGTGCCCTGGGTAGCAGCCCAGGTGTGACCTAATCACCTCATCAGCTTGAACATCGCTCCTCACCCTTTGCTCATGCTTATAAGTAGCACCGCATATAGCTGTTGTGTCTTAGTGTGTTGTACTGTATATCTTAGAAACTTTGCATCTTATGTAATAATCCTTTACATTAAAACAGTATAAAAATACTCCAGTAACCCAAAGCACTCTTTCATTTTTACAAGTAATAGAAGCCTCTGTTAATGTGCTGTAAACTAAAGCAGATATTCGCTCCCTCTGAGCAGGCCAGCTACTCAGCTATTGCATCCAAAGAACTCATCCACACTCCCATTACTTCTCAGGGATGATGGGTGCCCTTTTACCTACCTTACTGCTTTTAGTGGTTAGCTAAGTGCCTCTTCAGAGTCTCTGGGCAAATGTCCACTAATTTGCTGGGGAGAGGAGCTATCTTATCAAAAACTGTAAGAATCAGTTTAATTTTTGTGCCTATTTAATGATAAAAAGTTTGTACTGAGCCAAATCTACACTCTATGGTGAGTATTCATTAATTTCTAAAAAAGAAAAAGTTTCTCTTAATGTTATGAATTGTCGATTTAAAAAAAAATGAATTAGTAATTATGTTTGCCATCAATGATTTACTATAATATTTAGTCAAACAGACGTACAGCAACATCCTATATCTGTAACTTTGTAATTCTGTATCAACATACAAAAGCCAAGAACTAAACCTTCTCTTGGTAGCATACTCTTGCACATTTTTTTTTTGAGGATGTTGAGTCTTAGAATAAGTCATATAACATTATACTTTGTAACCAAGGGATACCATGTATGCTTTTCCAGAGTGAATTGAATATTCAGTTTAGAGTGTGGACTTGAATCAAGACAAGATTTCATGACTTTTCAGAACTAAATAGGCACAAGCTTTGACCCAAAAAAGTGGTGTAAGACTTAAAATTAATTAATTAATTAGTTCTAGTGCTAATTGTGTATGTCTGTAAAATGCACAGTAATGTGGAATTTTTAAGCATCCCAGAATTTCAGTAAATTCTACACTTTTTAGACAGATAGCATTAAGGGGGATGGAGTAAACTCTAAAGATTGTAAAATTATTAACATTATTGTCATAGGTATGGGGATTAGCATTCATGCAGAAGCCGATACCAAAGCTAACTCCAAATTTAAAGCATTTTAAAAGCAGTAAAGTAACTAAATGTATAATAATAGCCATAAGCAAACATTTAAGAACAGCAAATAATCTTTAGACTTACCGAAATTAGTTAAATCAGCCATAATCCAGTTTTTTATATAATCAATTTGCATTTCGAGATAAAATTGGTATTTCCACACACTTTTCAACATGGTAAAGAATGTGTAAAATAATAATAAATTCATAGAAACAGAATTCAGTAAGATTTTAAACCAAACACTCAGCTGAAAGCCGTTTATAATGGCAAAAAACAGAATTTTAAGCATCTGGCAACTTCTAAAAATAATAATCAACACTTTCAAACACATTTTGAACATGAAAGACACTTGAACAACATGGTAAACTTTTGAAGCAGTTCTGAGCAGGGGGTTAAGTGGGAAAGCAATTTAAAAATAATACTGCATAGCAAAACATACATTGAACACACAAATAAATTTTTTACAGCTAAACCAGACACTTTACAGGATCAGGGATACTTTCAAAACATGTATCTAAGAACAAGGGACACTATAGAAATTTTTATTTCAGGATACGAGATTCACTTTTTACACAATTCAAGGAAACATATGGGTTTCATGAAATTTCAAATATGGTGGCTGTTTTGGAACATTTGGTATTCACCACAATTCTAGACGTTGTGGGGGAAGTGGAGGTGACATATGGTTTTAGAAGAAAATTAATTACAGCTAATATGTTAACATGAAGAGGGAAAAAATGTTTAAAATCCTCAGTACTAAATCATACTAAAAGTTGAAGCCTCGTGGAGAGGTAATTTTAGGACACTATTTTCTGGTAAGTCATGTGATGCGTGAGAATGCTACAACCTATATAACGAGCTAGAGCAAACTCTTGTGCCAGTGGCCAGCGGGAGGTTGATAGGGTAGGATCTGCACAGCTTTTGGTTAACAAACTGGAAATTTTACCTTGCGCCAGTGACTGAAAGCATGGTTCAGTTTATGCCATGATGGATTTTTGAAGTGTCTAGTGCAACATTAGCAATGGTGACATAACTTTAAATCATTTTAGGGGTTTTCTGTCTGCTTCCTATGGTGCATAACTTGCTTTCTTCAGGAAAAGTATTTCTGATAGCGTACAATCAACTGTATTGAACTTTGTGTTTTAATTTCAGAATATACCAATAGTGGAACTTAACAGTGAATTTTATTTCTTAGTTGAACTCATTTCCTTTTCTCCCAGAAGGTAATCATGGGAGTGGAGGCCAACTTAATTAACAGCTGATTAAATTCCTAAGTCATTTTATGGTCTACAATTTGTGAACTTTCAGAAGATTATTTTCGAGGTGAAGAATTTTGTAAGATGTAACTTTGTTAGTTGAGGAGTGTGAGGCTGATATCCAACCCCTATATGCAGCTTCCCTCCTTACAATTTCTTTACATATAAATATCATGGCAATTTTTAAGTTAGTTTGTTGGTAAGGAAATTTAAAAAAAAAAGATATCTGACAGATAGTGAACATACATGTACTGGTGAAGAAATCTTAAAAACCAAAGAAATACTTGGCAATTAAATTAGAGGGTCATAGCTACAATAATGAAGATGAACAATAATGATCAGTACATGAGACAATTTATATGAAAGCTACTGATGAACTGTCAGAGTATAATGAACAAAATAACAGAGGTCAATAACTGAAATGAGGTGCATAAACCACACATAGTTATAGGAGCAGAGCCTAAGTTGAAACAAGAGGGTACTGCAAACATTGAGAATTGATAAAGAGGTTTCTATGCTGATTAGTATACAGTTTGCTGGTGTTAATAGATGATTGTCATTCATTAGTGAGGGTAATGTCTGGAGGAGTATTTGGTATAAAAAGTTTCTTGGAGAAGCTATGAAAGACTGAAGGTTACTCGGGGGGAAATTGGTAGCCATAGTAACAAGATTGAGCAAGCGAGAGCAAAAGTTAGTTTGCGTCTTTAAGTTGATAATATTACAGTTACAGCAAGCAAAGGACCTTTCTATTCTTCGGATTCCTATTAATGAAATGGAATAAATACCGATGAATCATATGAAAGTTTACTACTATTCAAATATGAGAAGTTAATAAGTTCGGACATTAAAGTTTCATTCATGAGTTCAAAACAGTTACTGTATCCCAGCTGCGACACCAAAAGAAGAAAATAAAAAAATACAAAATGGCGACCGTGACAAGACAGAAAAGTTGTGTTCCATTTGTTTTATATCATTGTTGTTACTTGTAAAAAATACACATTGTTATCTGGGTGAAGAAAATATAAAGGTCGTTATACAAGCCCTCAGTAAAAAAAAGTTTACCTTAGTATTTTTTACAAATATGTGATAAACTTGGGGAGGGTTGTGGTATAACAAGTATCTTGGAGAAGTTATAAAAGACTACATGTTACTCTAGGGAAATTGGTAGCCATAGTAACAAGAGAGTAAAAGATAGAGCGAGCGAGAGCGAAAGTTAGTTTGTGTCTTTGAGTTGATAATACACAGTTACAGCAAGCAAAGGACCTTTGTATTCTTCAGATATCTTTTAATCAAATACAAATTGAATAAATATTGATGAATCATATGAAATTTTACTATTATTCAAATATGAGAAGTTACTAAGTTCGAACATTAAAGTTTCATTTACGAATTCATAACGGTTACTGTATCCCAGGTCTGACACCAAAGGAAGAAAATAAAAAAAGTACAACCAGTATAAAAGTAAATATAGGTATATTGGCTGAGGAACAATGGCTAAGCAATACGAGATGTTTTGAAAGAAATTTAATTTCTAGTAAGTAGACTAGGAAAAGAGAAATTGATCTTAAGGATAGTAGCGAGGGAACTAGGTGAATTAGAAAATCATACAGGGGTCAATATAGATAACATTACTACAGATGGATTAAAGATAAGTGGATATGTGATCTTACTGTGCCTTGCATTATATTACTTGCATTGAGTCTGGAGAATTGTGGTATACTAGATGACCCGTGCAAAAATTTCGTGAATACAATGAATAGTAAGATTGGGGGTTTGTAATAGGATGAAAGAAGAACCACCTTATTTGTTTCAATTGTTTATTTGTTTAGTGTGATAGGTATATAACAAAAGTTGATGCCAATGAAGCAGTTTATTAATATCTCTGTGTGCTACTGCTATCTAGAAGTTAGGCAGTGAACTGTCTCATACATGCGACTTTCACAGTTATTAATTTTGCGCTTTAGGGGTCAAATTTCGAAGAATTTCATTCTTACAAAATGATGTTACCAAATAAGAGATCTAGATCTTTAATATGATAGCTCATTTCTCTATTTCGGTTAGATATTAAGGGAGATAAATGGTTCATGATAAAATAAAAAAATATGTTACAGAAATAATGATAATTTTGTCATTTAAGGGTCAAATTCCTTTCTTAAAATAGGATTTGATCAAACCAGAGACCTTAATCTCTAAAACAATACCTCATTTCTCGATTTTGGTTAGATATCAAGGGAGATAAATAGCTCAAGACAAAAAAAAAAAAAAAATACATTATGGAAATAACTATAATTTTGCACTTAAGGGTAAAATTTCTTAAAATTCCTTTTCTTAAAATATGCTGTGACCAAAAATGGAGACCTTAATCTTTAAAATTATATCTAATTTTTTATATTGATTAGATATCAAGGGAGATATATGGCTAGTCACACAAAAAAGCGTTGCAGAATTATTGAAACTTTTGCCCTTCAAGGGTCTTATTTCGAAAAATTCCTTTCTTAATATATGTTGTCACCAAAGTGGAGATCTTAATCTTGTAATGATACTTTATTTATTGATTTCAGTTAGGAATGCAGGGAGATAAATTGTTCGTGATACAAAAAACTGCATTTTAGAAATAATGACGTTTTTGCCCTTTAAGGATTCAATTCTGAAAAATTCCTTTTATTAAAATATGATGTGACCTTCTTGAAGACCTTAAACTTTAAAAGGATACCTCATTTATTTATACCAGTTAGATATCAAAGGAGACAAATGGCTCGTGACCCAAAAATTTGATGTAAAAATATTGATACTTTTGCCCTTTAAGGGTTGAATTTAAAAAAAAAATTGAAATATGATTCGACTAAAGCAGAGACCTTAAGCTCTAAAATAATAGCTTCTTTCTTGATTTCGATTAGATATCAGGAGAGATAAATAGCTTATGACTTAAAAAATATGTGATGGAAATAATGATAATTTTGAACTTTAAGGATCGAATTCCAAAAATTCCTTTATTAAAAAATGATGTGACCAGGATGGAGACCTTAATCTTTAAAATGATACCTCATTTGTCTACATCAGTTAGCTATCAATGGAGATAAAAGGCTCGTGACCCAAAAACATGTTGCAGAAATATTGATACTTTTGATCTTTAAGGGTCATATTCAGAAAAATTCTGTTCTTCGTATATGAAGTGGAGATCTTAATTTTAAAAGGATACTTCTTTTATCAATTTTGTTTGGGAATGGAGGGAGATAAATGGTTTGTGGAACAAAAAAAAAAAACGTGTTTTCGAAATATTGACAGTTTTGCCCTTTTAGGGTTGAATTGCAAAAAGTTCCTTTCTTAAAATATGATGTGATAAAATTGGAGACCCTAAGCTTTAAATTGATACATCATTCGTACTTTTCTTTTATTTATCAAGGGAAATAATGGCTAGTGACCAAAAACAATCTTATAGAAATAATATATACAATAAGAGGACTGCAAAAGTACCACAGTAGTATTAGATCTTAAAAGAGGAGAGATATATAGGGAAGAGAACTAAAGGACAATTAGTTTTAATTTAGTGGTTGGTTAGTTAATATAAATCTATGCAACCACATCAGAAATGTTTGAGAGGAAAGAAAGTGGTTTCTAAATCGGAAATGTGGATTTAGGAGAAGTTTTCCATTTGAATCTCAATTTGTGGTCTGTGTGCAACATATTCCAGGTGATCGGCAAGAGAGGCCAAATCAATATTGTTGCACTGGATCTCTTCAACATGTTTGTCAGAAATAGTCACAAAATTATATAAATGTGTTAAAAATCCTTGAGATTGATAAAAAAGTTACTTTCTGGAACCCTTAAAAACTAGGAAACAAATAGTTAAGGCAAGAAGTGCATCTTAGAGAGGTGGAGCTGGAAGAGGAAACAGGAGTGCTACAGGACAGTGTATTTAGACAATGTTACACGAAGCTGAAGCTGGGGATTTAATTTCAAGAGCAATGTAAGCTTTTCCATGTTTGATACCTTATTTGAAGATGCTAGGTTTTAAAAGGCTGCCAAACTATTGTCTCTACCCCAATAGCATTTAAAATAAATGAAAAGTACACTACTGGCAAATATAAATTAATATTTTTAAAAGAAAGTTCTCATACACTTTCAGTACCAGAATTTTGAAAAAAGCATCAAACAATCAGATCCAAGATTTTAAGGCTGCAGGCAAGCTTCCACCCTATCCCTCCTAGCTTGGATGAGGTTCTACCAGTTCGTACTGAAGAAAAATTTAGCTGACACAGGCTTTACACAGCTACTTAAAATTTTCCCCCTTCTTCATTGCACCACTCACTACAAACATCTGCTCCAGTCAATGTTGAGCCAAAAACTGCCTAACCAAGATGGCTGACAGGTACTCTTAAATAGAATTTGTTCTCCATGATGTCATAATGACCTTAGTTCTGACAAAGAATTTTACTATTTTTACTAAAATCATTCTGAAATTTGACATGTTGTAGTCCATAATTTGGTTGATATTTTATGCAAAGACGACTTTTGTAAAATCCACTAGTTTACGAGCTATTAAATCCTAAAGTTAAAAAAATCACAAAATTTCCAATTACTCCTAAAATCCCTAATTCCCTGAGCAAATTTTATTGCAAAAACATAATGTAAAAAATTCCCTATCTTTTAGTATATGTTACTCTACTTTACTTATCATATTTAATGTCAAATTCAATATTTTCATCATGTGACACAATTCTTACGAGACTTCAATGTTTAATTTCTTTGGAACTACTGCTCTGATTGAGCTGAAATAAACGTCCCTTTCTCCGACGAAAATTCTTCTGTCCTCTAGTAATTTAATTTAGTGCCTAAAGTGTTTCTTTTGTATATTCTTGCTTTGTTTCATCTAATGTTTTTTTTTTGTTATTATTTATCATACACATTGCAGCCACCTTCATATTGCCAGAACCATTAATTTAAGTTTTACCACTTAAATCTTTCCGTAACCATCAAACAAAGTATAATGATTCTGAAAGCTTCTGCAGTCGCTGTATGTATTATCTTGGTTCTCTGGGTGGAGCTGCATCAATTTATTCAAACCAAACATTTCTGCCATTGTTCTGTGGCTTTCCTCTGATGAAAGCCACAGAACAATAGCCGAAATGTTAGGTCTAAATAAATCGATGCAGCTCGACCTGGAGAACCAAGATAATACAAAGTATATATTTGCTATCAGGGAAATTTTATCTTTAATATGAATACACTTTCCAGCCAGTATTTCTATTACTTCAGGAAATGATGAAACCAGTCGGTATCTATTTTTTTCTAAGAAACCTATTTCTTGTTTAGGTATGGAATCTATTTTTAAGCACGATGTGCACCTTTTTATGCTGAATAAAATGAGGTATGAATCTCTTTGATATCTATACAACTAAGTCCAATATCCCAAAGAAACCGATTCTTATGCAATTCCTTACATGTTGTGATTGTGCTTAAACTTGCTATAACTCTTTAACTCAATTTTTCCGCCTATAAGTGACATATCTTATTTTGATTGTAATTTTATTCTACATGTCTAAAAATGAATATAACAAAATCACTTCTAAAAAATCACAAATCCTTTATATAACTTTGTTAACTTATGAGTTTGACTGAAATCTTTCTCCTTAAGCGCTTTTTGACTCAGAAAATGCTTCTAAAAGTGGTTTTCTATTAAGCTAGTCTGTTTTAAGGTTCTTTTAACCCTTTCATGGGCGGTGGGAAGATAGCTTCCCACATACTTTAAAGTCTTCCAGGGGCCAAGAGACTCAACATTCCCACATCTAGCTGGTGCTGCCATCTGTATATTAGTATGAGAAACACGCGAAAATTCCCGCTGCTGCCAGCAGTCACACTGACAACAATTGAGGGTGCATTATTTGTTTTTTGGGCTCAGTTTCGTGTAAGGAAATCGTCGTTTTGGTGTTACTTCGTGGTTATTTTTGTATATCTGCTGTTACCAAGACAATTACTGTCAGGATTCTCATCAAGGAAACGACGTGGGCGTCCACCTGTATTCGTTTCAAAAAAAAGCACACAGTATTAGTGTTCCTAATGAAGTCAGACTGTCAAATGTGGGTGAACATCTTCCAAAGAAAATTGTGAAGTATAGGCGTTGTCGTTTATGCAGTACAAGAAAAGAAGAATGAAGAACTAGAATAATGTGCTCAAATTGCAATGTCGCTTTGTGTGTTGATCCATGTTTCAGACTGTTCCATAACACTCAGTAGTGTAACTTTTGTTAATATTTTGTGAATAAAAGTACATCTACCAAAAATATACATTTTTTAATATTGTTTTCCAGTGTAAATTTTTGAAAGAAATCCGTGGTCCGTGGGAAGCCATCTACGCACATAAATTTTCAAAAAAACCAGTGCCTAATTTTTTTTATTTTTTGCGTGGTATGTAATAGGTGTGCCATAGCAAGTGATTGAACCCCCAACTGTTACCTCTAATAAGCTCAGAAAAATGTGCCCACGAAAGGGTTAAACTATTTTTGAAGACTTATCTGAAAAAATAAGTTTATATGACAATCACTGCTGTTTACTATTAAAACACATTACAAACAGTACTGCAAAATACTGAAAAAGGTTATTAAAGAATCTAAATGTATGTACTACAAACATAGAATTCATGATTCTGAAAATAAAATTAAGACTATATGGGACATTGTATAAAAGGAAACAGGAAAAAGTAATCAATCAAGTAATGATATTTTTATCAAAGAAAATTCAGTAGAATCTAATTTTTCAATTGCCGATATATTTAATAAATATTTTTTATCTGTTGCTGATAAATTGACTGCTAATAGCTCAGTGACACACAGTACGGATTTTGTCGGAACAGGTTTCCATGAAAAATTTGTCTGTAAAATTAACTACTCCAGAAGAAATAAGAAAAATTATCAGATCCCTTAAGAGCAAATACTCAAGTGGTTATTATGGAATTTCCAGCAGATTAATTAAAATTGTGCTCCACAGAATTAAGTAATATACTAAGTTATCTGTTTAATATATCTTTATTTGAGGGTACTTTTCCAGAAAGGCTTAAGCATGCTGTAGTTAAACCACTCTACAAAAAGGGAGATAAGGCAGCTGTATCGAATTACCGACCAATTTCATTACTAACAGCCTTCTCCAAAGTTTTTGAGAAAGCAATGTACAATATAGTTTATGAACACCTTAAAAATAATAATATTCTAACTAAATCACAATTTGGTTTTCAAAAAGGCCATTCAACAGAACAAGCTATATTTGCATTCACTGACAATATTTTAGAAGGAATAAATGATAAATTAATTCCTGTGGGAATTTTTTGTGACTTATCTAAGGCATTTGACTGTGTAGATCATAAAATTCTAATACAGAAACCAAAGTATTATGGTATAGATGGCATTGTTAATAAATGGCTTAGTTCTTACCTTCTACATAGAAAACAATTTAAATTGGATAGTACATGTTTCTGACTTATTAAAGTGACTGGGTGCAGCCACATTTGCAATTCGTACAATTTCAGCTATAGGTGATCTCCGTATGAGGCAGCTAGTTTATTTTGCTTATTTTCACTCCTTATTGTCATATGGAATAATATTCTGTGGCAATTCTACCCATAGAGACAAAGTGTTCAGAGCCCAAAAGCATGTAGTAAGAATTATGTGTGAGGTTAGCAATAGAACTTCATGTAGAGAGCTGTTCAAGAAGTTAGGGATTTTAACATTAGCTTCTGAGTATATATATACATTAATGTCCTTTGTAGTCACAAATTATACTTTGTTTGAAATAAATAGTAAAATACACAATTATGGTACTAGAAGTAAAAATGATCTTCACAAGGATTACAAGTCATTGTCATTTGTTCAAAAAGGGGTCCGATATTCAGGGATAATAAGCTCCCAACACATATTAAATGTCTAGTAGATGATAAGAATAAATTCAGGAAAAATTGAAAGAATTTTTAATTGACAACTCCTACTCTGTCAAGGAATTTATTTCTAAGGTATCTAAAAAATAACTGCCAGTAGCTTGTGTAAATGTAGTTTACATAATAAATTTACCATGTAATGCTATGTCTGTACATCTCCTGGTGTATGTATTTATTTTGTTACGCAATTGTTTACGGTATCATGTATGCTATGACTGTACATCTTGTGGTGTTATGTATTATTTTGTTATGGAATTTTTTTTAATGTACCATGTATGCTATGACTGTACCTCTTCTGGTATTTATATTATATAAGATATTATGGAATTGTTTAATGTACCATGTATGCTATGACTGTACATCTACTGGTGAACTTATTATTTTGTTATGCAATATCTAATTATTAAAGGGATACATGAAGAATGGGAAAGTGAGTTTGATGAAGAGGCATGGTTTTCTGTGGATTTCACTGTGGATAATATTCAAGATGAGATGCATTTAGTTTGGTTCAAGGTGGTTAAGTATATGGAAACTGGAGAGTATGTAGCAGTATATGAAGATTACTCTGAAGATGACATTTTGAGAGTGACTGGTTTGCTTCCTAAGAAAGCTAAGTATACTTATGTGAGAGCTAAGGCATGAAGTGAAGATATTGAACTACCAGATACTTTGTTTAATATTGAATGTGGAGAGGTAAAGAAAAATGTTGAGACATTTCCTCAAGGTAGCTTTGATATTGCAGTAACAGATAACAAAGAGTGCTTTGGGTTTGAGGAAATTTCTGAGAGAAAAGAAAGTGTTTCATTCTGTTAAAGATTTTGCTGGTACTGGGACATCTCAGGTAGTAGAAGTGTATCTTTTGTACATAAGTAGGGAAACAATGCAAATGGAGAGTAAGGCTGAAGTAATGGAAGAATGTAGCATCCCTGTTAACATACCTTTACTTAATTCAGAATGTAGTAGAGGAAATTTTGGTCTAGAGTACACTAAAGAAGAAAAGAAGGATGATTTATTAGCTGTAGAGGGATTGTCATATTTAGCAATAGTTGTAGAAAAGGAAGATAAAAAATTTGTGGAAGCACAGGAAATGGCTGATGGAGGGGGACATTATGAGTTTAATGTAGATAAAGAATGTCGAAATAATAATCATATATATTATTTCTATAAGGTATTTTTTTTTGTCATAAGCCTGTATCTTCCTTCATACTTAACCGAAATCAATGAATGAGGTGTCATTTTAAAGCTTATGGTCTCCACTTTGGTCACATCATATTTTAAGAAATGAAGTTTTCAGAATTCGACCCTTAAAGGGCAAAATTATCAATATTTCTAAAATGCTGATTTCTGTGGTACAAGTCAATTATCTCCGTGGATACCTATCTGAAAGCGTTTAATGAAGTATCATTTTAAAGATTAAGATCTTGGCTTTAGTGAAGTCATATTAAGACAGATATATTTCAGAATTCGACCCTTAAAGGGCAAAAGTATCAATATTTTTGCAATGCATTTTTGTGTCATGAGCGATTTATTAGTGTCTAACCGAAATAGATAAACGAGGTATCATATTAAAGACTGAGGTCTCCGCCGTGATAACATTATATTTCAAGAAAGGAATTTTTCGTTTTTCGACCTTTAAAGGGCAAAAATGTCAACTTTTCTAAAATGCGTTTTTTGTATCTCGAGCCATTTATCTCCCTGGAATTCTAACCAAAACCGATAAATGAAGTAGGATTCTGAGGAGTAATGTCTCAGATTTGGTGACATCATATTTTCAGAAAGAATGTTTTTGGAATTGAACCCTTAAAGGGAAAATGTATAAATTTTTGTGTCACGAGCGATTTATCTCCCTTAATATCTAACTGATATAAATAAATGAGGTATCATATAAAAGAATAAGGTCTCCGCCGTGGTAAAATTATATTTTAAGAAAGGAATTTTTCGTAATTCGACCCGCAGAGGGCAAAAAAGGCCATTTTTTTCTAAAATGCGTTTTTTGTGTCTCATCCATTTATGTCCCCAGATATCTAACCAAAATCGATAAATCAAGTACTATTATGAGGAATAATGTCTCAGCTTTGGTGATATTATATTTTAGGAAAGAAGTTTTTTGGAATTCAATCCTTAAAGGGAACAAGTATGAATGGTTCTACAATGCATTTTTGTATCACGATCTATTTATCTCCCTTGGTATCTAACCGATATAGATAAATGAGATATCATATTAAAGACAAAGATTTCCGCCATGGTTTAAATTTTCCTAACTGTTTCGTAATATGTTGTGAGTATTTTGCTGTGTACCTATTACACTAAATATATATATATATATTTATTTGCTACAAGAGTAAGGTTCTACTTTTCATTAAATTACAAGCATTCAACCTCACTATTCATTGCATTTTATTCACAAAATTTTCACACACGTCGTCTAGTAATAAGAAAAGTCAGGTTCTTGAGAGTAAACTAGTTCAAAGAAATGAAAGTAAAGTCACATGTGGTTGCCTGGAAAATGTAATAGATCCAAATGTTTTGTCCATTAGTATTAATGATATTGATATAGAAATAGAGAGTACAAAACTAGAAGAGACTACCCAATTTAATTCTAAGTTAGCTAAAAAATGATTGGCCACTTTTGACAAAATTAGGGATATCTTAGGCAATATGAAGTGGTCTATGGATTCTAAGGGTAGTAACTATTCAATAAATATTAAACTGGACATAGTTGAGGGTGGTGATTTCAGTGTAAACTGGGGAGAATTTGAATTCCAGTGTAAAGAAGATGATAGCAAGAAAGCGGAGAAAGGAGATACAAAAAGAAATAAGGCTAATGCAACAAAAACTTTACTAAAATCCCTTGAGGATAGTGTCAGTATCCCAAGTAATGTTAACAAAGAAATGCCTATTTCTATTAATGATACAAAGTTTGATAGTATTATTGCTGACAGAGTGTCAAATAGTGAAGGATTAGTCATTTAAAAGATATGGTAGTATTTGGAAGAGTAATCAAAGTAAAACAACCAATCGGTACTTAGGATAAAATAAAATTATGTTCATCGATTCAAAATGAAATTGTGCCTTTTCAGGGTAATGGTAGGATTTGTCTACAATCTTGTAACCATGTTTAGTGTTAGCAAAGACGTTTTATTTTTAAAAAAATACAGTTGGTTTTTGAATATAAGTTTGCAAGGATAGATTGGAAATGCAGAAAGAAGCATTTTCATTAATTTTGAGGGGCAAGTGAACTCACTACCTCATACTACATACAGATTTATTTTTGGTAAGGGGTCTAGATGCATAGTCCACCCGTATTGCAAATATTTTAAGTTTTTTTTTTAAATTGTGTTTTCTTTGATGTTAATGTTCTTACTTGACAGTAACAAGATTATTCGTATCTTTCTAAGCAAAAGTAAATAAATGACTAAGTGCTGTAAAAATTAAACAAGTCTATAAAAGCATGACACTTTTAAAAATGTTTCTGATCAAATTTGGGAGAAAGCAAATTTTAGAGACAATTTAGAGCAGGGGTATCAACATTATCTGACTATTTTATAAATTCCTAGTAATAATAGTCTTTGTAAGGTATGTGTACTTTGGAGTTGTTGGATCACGTGGCCAGAGAGAATACTGTGTAACAAGGAAAAAATGTTAACCTGAATGTGTATTAATAGAATTATAAATAAAGAAAGTATATATATATGTGAGACTAAAAATCAACATAAAAAATATTAATCTTATACTCTCCACAAAAATATAGTTAAAATTGTTATAACTACAGGTTAGAAATTCAAGACTAGCAGATAATATTGGCTGCAGGAGATATGATGAGATTAAGAGAAGGGCAGAGGAAAGAGCTGAATGGCAGACCACCGCAGACCAACTTAAGAATTGATTACCAAAGAAGGATGAAACAATTCATGCTATATCACACAAAAGCAATGAACTACAGATCATTAATGAACAGAAAAAATATCTGAATTGTAATAATAACTTACATATGCACAACCATTTCGAACAACAGTTACTAATATGCCATTCACTTCTCTGTCAGAACAATGTCTGAGCCAATCCTCATAGCCTTGTTTCACCATGGTAACTACAATCACAAACACCAGAGGCATGATACTGGTCAGTGGACTCACAGGGCTCTCAATTACCAACTGTAACATGAGTATTTTAAACATAGATAAAATGTTGTAAGAAACTTACTTCTACAGTTTAAGTTATTTTCAAAACAAGAAACAAAAATTAAGTACTAGAATAAAAAATAAAAAAAGATGAACAATCACTCATGAAACAGAGTACAGTTCAAATCTTACAACTCTTACAAGTATAAAACAAAACAGATAATTACATGTGACTTTCTATTATACATCAATGACCTTCCTGGAAATTTATCCGACAAAGTTAAGAGTGTTTTATTTGCAGATGACACTAACCTGACTGTGCGTAAAACACCAAACAGTACTATAGAATTTAATGTAAATGAAGTACTTAGAGCAGTATCAAATTGGTTTAAGGCAAATTCATTAAACTTAAATTTTGAAAAAACACATTATATTAGGTTTAAAACAAAAAACTATGCACAGCTAGATATATGTATAAACTATAAAAACAATACAATCTTAGAAACAGAGAGTATAAAATTTCTTGGTATTAAAATAGATCAGAAACTCTGTTGGCATGATCATATCACTACACTACTGACAGAGTTAAGTAGTGCCACCTTCGCAATACGAACACTTTCTCTAACAGCAGATCTAGAATTAATGAAACAGGTGTACTCCTCATATTTTCATTCAGTAATGTCATATGGCATAATTTTTTGGGGAAACTCTTCACAAAGTAAAAAGTTTTCATAGCACAGAAAAGAGCTATTAGGTTTCTGTGTAGGGTAAAACCAAGAACTTCTTGCAGACAACTCTTTAAGAAACTCAATATTCTTACAATGTATTCTCAGTATATATATTCTCTCATGAGCTTTGTCATAGAAAATTTTAACCTGTTTACACCTAATTCACAGGTACACAGTTTCAATACAAGAAACAGAAATAACGTGCATAAAACACAAACATCTCTGTCATTAGTACAAAGAGGAGTTAATTATTCTGGGATACATCTGTTTAATAAACTACCTAATCGTATAAAACAGCTTTCAG
This sequence comes from Vandiemenella viatica, assembly GCA_031002005.1. Taxonomy (NCBI): domain Eukaryota; kingdom Metazoa; phylum Arthropoda; class Insecta; order Orthoptera; family Morabidae; genus Vandiemenella; species Vandiemenella viatica. Next base: position 278,251,776 of record JARYHS010008074.1, on the reverse strand, counting down.
ATAATAAAGATGTATTTAAACAAAAACTTAGAGATTATCTTATTGGCAACTCCTTCTACTCCATTCAAGAATTTGAAGAAAATAATTAATTGTACTCATTATGACGTTTGCAAAACTCAGTTGCAAAAATGTATGTTTATTATTATTTCTTGTATTTGTAAAATATGTATATATATATATTTACTATGATATGACTAATATTATGTGTATATGTATCAACAATGACATGTTTCACATCCCAGAGGTACTTCCTCAGCAGGGATCCACGGAACAAGATTGATAAATAAATAAATAATAAGATTGTGTTGATAATTGAAATTATTCTAATTTTCATTTGCAGGCAACTTTGAGAACAGCAAATTGGCCATTAATACAATAATGCAATGTATTTGATGAACAGGATGTATCTTTCTGATAACCATGGCCAGCTGTCATCATATATAAAATGCACACATTTTTTTAAAAAATTATTTATTCCAACAGAAAAACCATCTTATATTAACATATCTTATGATAGCTATTTAGTAAATACAGTTATCACTATTTGTGAACAATTATTTGCAGTGAAAACAAGAAGATGAGAGAAAATAGCAAATATAGGATAATATTACTGAAACTAGAAAAATAATTACACAAGAGAAAATTATTAAATATACAAAAACTAATAATAAGACTAAACATACAACTACAGAAAAATAAAAAATTATAACAGGAAATAAGAGACAGTACTTGCACTAAGTCCATTGTTGTTGACTCTACTCATATATGAGTACTTGCTTTAAAACAGCAACACTGTTAAAGAAAAAATCAAGTTCAGGAGGTATACTGTTACCTAATCCCTTTATGCATTCTAAGGTGCTGCTAGCCTCGTAGTTCAAACACAGATGTCAACGACCACATAGCTCTCTCAACTGTGTACCAGACAGACAACGAAAATACATAAGTCTGAGAATTTCAGAGCGGTCTATTACACCTGAGATTACTTTGTGTAGAAATAGGACACCATGAACATTCCGTCTCAACTACAAAGGATGGAGGCCAAGTTAGGTTCCAACAGCAACCAACAGAATGTCTTTGTAATGAAAGCCCATGTGACAACCTATAAGCCTTATGAACTTATTTTAAAGATTTTGAATCTGTTGAATTAGTGTGCTCTGATGAGGTGACCATACAACACTGCAATACTCAAGTATAGGTCTGACATGGGCACAGTACAAAAGCCTGAGTGTCTGAGTATTTTTAATAAATCTGGAAGTGCGTGCCAGTAAGCCCAGGCACTTGGAGGCCTTGATGCATATGTTGTGGACATGTTCTTCTGGATTGAGATTGTATGTCAGAAGAACTCCTAGGTCTCTTATAGTTGTGCAGCTACTCAGTAGCTGATTTTCAATTTCATATTCAAAATGTAATGCAGACTTTGTGCGGTGAAAAGTAATGCAGGAACATTTATTAACATTAAGTTTCATACTGATTTGTTGACATCATTTCACAATAGCTTTTAAGCGATTCTGAAGTTCTAAGCAGTCATCTCGAGTCATGATTTGCTTAAAAATGTTATCTGCAAAGACAAGTCAACTGGCAAAAATTTTAACTAAATCATTCATGAAAATATTGAACAACAATGGTCCCAGGTGTGAACCCTGAAGTACTCCAGAAGTTGCTGCGAAAGCAAATGATAATGAGCCAAAAGCCTTAACCTCCTGTTGCTGAGGTAGCTACAAAACCTCTCCAATAATTTACCAACTATGCCATATTCCTTCAACTTAGCAATCAGGTGGCGATGGCTAACTTTATCAAATGCCTTTGAAAAGGCAAGATATATGACATCAATTTGCTTTCACTAACTAAATGCTCTAATTATTTCATTTTGAAGAATCACAAGATTGGTTGCTGTTGATTTTCCAGGAGAGAAGCCATGTTGGTTTGGAGTAATTATGTTATGAAGCATGGGATAGATTTTGTTTAGCACCAACTTCTCGAAGATTTTTGTTAACACCGATTGTATAACAATAGTTCTTAACATCTTCCATCGATTCAAATTTATGGAAGGCACAACATGACCAAGCTTAAATACATCTGGAAAAATTCCTGTCTTTAGAGACCTGTTAGACAAGTTTTTTAAAGGATAGAAAAGCAAGACTCTACAGTATTTTAAAATATTAGATAGTATTTGGTCAGGACCACAACTCTTTGAACAGTCTAGCTCACCCAATGCTTTGTAAACATCTTCATAAGTGACCGAAAGTATACTCAGACTATTATTTGTACTGAAGTGGATATTGGAAGTAGGCGAAGATGGAGGTCTAGTTACTGAAGAGAAGTATTATACAAACAGATCACACATTTGCTGTGGGTGAGAAGTGAAGTGATTATTAAATATTAACATGTTTGGTGCTCCTTTAGCCTTGCTAATGTTTCTGATGAAATTCCAGAATAATTTAGTATTGTCAGGTATAGTACACTATACATGTTCAACATAGTCGTTGAAGCATTTTTTTAGATAAGAGATGAGATTGGTTTCTTAATTTTGAACACAGGACATAGTACTCATAATCAAAAGTCTGCTTACAAGTTTTGTGGAGTCTTTTATTTTCTATGACCAATTGTATAAGCTCCATAGAGAACCAAAATGGGAATTTTGTGTTTCCAGTTTTTTTCAGTGGTGTATACTTAAGCACAATTGACTTCAATATGTCAGTGAATTTTTGAACAGTGCGTCAGTATTGGTTGATAAGTCAGGGGATTCAAAAGAAGATAGGTCCAAAGAAAGAAGATGATCAAAAACTTCACCTAGATTACACCTTGCAAAATCAGGAACAAAAGTGCACTGGTGATCCGGCAAGGTAGATTCTGCAGGGTGTACAATATTCAATGTTGGATGCTGAATATCAATAGGCAACAAAGGGCAGGTATCTTCCTTGATTGTGACATGTGGTTCTTTTTTTTATCGAGCCAACATGTGGGACGTTAAAATCACCAACCAGAATCACATATGATGGTTCTACCTGTTGGTAGGCTATCACTTCTCCCACCACCTGACAGTAGTTGGCATATACGTCGAGAGGCTTATTAGACGGAATATTTACACAGCTCAGCAAAATGCTTGTATCATGCAACAAATCAATTGATAAAAAATATAGACTCCACTGATAATGGGGACATTGCTTCAATACATCTAGAAGACATTCTATTATTCACTGCCACAAACACGCCACCACCACTCTCTTTAGAACTAGTTTGAGAAGACCTGTCACTCCTGTACACAGAGTGATTTGTGAATCCAAGTTCAGCATTAGAAATATCTGGAGAAAGATTGGTTTCAACAAGCATGATGACATCATAAGTACTTGTAGCTAGGGGTAATCTTAATTCTTTTAGTTTTGTCTGAATTCCATTAACATTTTGATAGTACATATTTATCTTGGTTTTTCAATTGGATTTAATTAGTTTTTTGCACTTTGCACTATTTTGGGCACTCCATTGATATCTTATATATTGAGGCCAGTTTCACCTTCCTTCGTGCACTTCTCGAGTTCAGCACGAAGATTAACTAACTCCTTAGGAGTTCTGTCACTGCCAAGTGAGATTTCAGAAAGAGATGGGTCCTTGCATGCAATTTCATTTCGCTTAAAACGTTACAGCAACATCCTTGGAACTTAGTACTAATTTGAGTGGTCTTTGGCCAGAGGTAGATTTCTTCCCCAAGTGAAAGAATGCGACGAGATCACTGATATTAACACCAGAAGCTGTCATGATTCACTCGATCTTGGACTTGTAGAATGCTTTTCTTGTTTTGTTGTCATTGCTTCTAGCTTCCAGAACCTTGAAGATAATGACATTCTTGGTCCTGTTTGACCTGTCATTGAACTCGGCTATTATATCTTCAGAATCACTAGTTGTTTTTGATAGATGTTCACTAAGAAGTCCAACACTTTCTTCCAAAGTTGAAACCTTTGTTTCGACACTGCAAAGACTTGGTTGTAGGTCAGCAAGCTGATTGGAGAGTTTTTCAATGTTTTTCCTGACACTGTCTATTTCATCCATGAATTCATTTTTGGTAGTAAGCGAAAACACCTTATCCAGCAGCAGAGCAATATTCTCCGACATTGAGGCCAATGTGCCTTGATTTTATGATAAACAATCATCTCTGTTGCAAGTCCAATTTCTATTTTAACCTTTTGCAAAGGAAGAATATTCTTTTCTGCTCATTCTGATGCATTTAGGATGAAACCATCATGAACATTTACTACTGCATTGTATCCATTTACTCAAAATTGGTTTGAGGCAACACAGACAAATATCTTGATTGTTAACGGGTGCCGTAGTATTCAAACCAGTTGTTGAAATTACACACGATAAGAATAAACAGTCAGAATGCTCTTTACAATCTAGTTGATATGAAGAGATAAAAAAATAATTATAATACTAAAAAGTCTGAAGTTTCTAACACAGAGTGCAGAAAATTGATACTTGAGTTTTTATTCAATATCCGTAAAAGATTTTGAAATTGAAAATAAATCAACAAGATTAATTCTAGACAACAAGAACATAGCAACTTGTAATATGAACATTAAGTGACATAATGTTATGAATCTACTACCAAAATATATTTTGTTAACCTAATTAAGGAAGGATAGATAAAATACTAGACGAGAAAGGGAGCCAGATGAACACAAAAACTAGAAAACAATCTACAATTAACATTATAAATTTGAAAGTAACTCTGTCTCTAAGTCTGTTTGTCATATTTTCAAGATAAACAGATAAACTAATCTTAATGAAATTTGACAAGGAAATAACATATTTCATTTTGATGGAAATATGAGAAAAAATAAAACATTTTGTCATGAAATTTTGGAAACTAACCAAACGATGACAGACATATGGATATCAGTAAAGTTATATTGGTTGCTAAGGTTTAGTTTCTCTTGCAGTAGGTTTGTCTAGCTTTTGCAATGACCATCAGTAAAGCTCAGGGACAGACACTGAAAGTATCAGGGTAAACTTAGAAAAGATGTGTTTTCCCATGGGAAGTTATACTTAGTTAGAACACAGGTTTCCAACACCCAAAGATTATATATATATCAAAGCCAAGGACAGCAAAACCAAAAATGTTGTGTACAAAATATTACTGACATTACATATCCCCAAAAATGACATAATTTTAAACCATAAACAAAAATCTTCCAGAGGAACTGTGGTAGGTAGTCTCTCTCAGTTAATCGTTACCCCTCATTTTTCTCTTAGTCTGTTGCTATTTTTAAACCTTTTTTTTTTTTTTTTTTTAAATGTTGCAATTTGTTTCTCTTCATGAGACATATTGAATGGAGTGGAATGATGATGGCTTCTCCATCGCATTATCCTTACTCCATGCTTAGGGATACCTTTTACATAACTTTCAGCTATCTATATCAAATTCTAGCAATAAAATTCTAAGTCCCATGGGTCATTGGTACTGCTAGTTTTCAATATTTTTATGGTCAATTGTACTGAAGTTGAAGGCAAGACATAAAGCTAGGAGAAAGTGCAATACACATTCAGACCTATCATGTGAATATGGTAGCCCTGGAGTAGAATTAGTGCAATCTTTTCCATTGTCATAATTTTCCAACATGAGGAATATTATTCACTGAAATATTGAAAACTGTGTTTTTGGGTTTATCTTGCCCTCCTGCCTTCATTTATAGTAAGTGACAGGTTATTTTCTCTAACTGTCCTTATTCTCATTGACTAAAGGCAGTTTCATTGTCACCTTTATTCAGTTTAATGTAAACAATAATTGGGATTATCAAAAACTGTGAAATTAATATTGAGTTTCTAACTTGCGTCACTCCATAATGTTTTGCAATACAAAATTATATCCAATATCTAATTTTCTGAAACATATTTTTTTTTAGTAATAATTAGGAATTAATTAAATCCTTTATGCAAGTAGTTTGGCTAATTAAGTTACTGTAATAAAACATTTTTCATCAAGTTAGTTTACGGTTTATGGCAAAAAGAAAATTAACTTTCATGAACTGTTTGATTACTTGAACCTGACTACTACCTGAAACATGAATACATTAAAATAAGCAAAATTTATTTTGCCATACCACTATTTTACTTTTTTTTGTATTAAGTACAATGTAACTAGATTAAAAAAAAAAAAAAATCAAACTTCAGTTCCACACCATTGAACATAAATTTTGAAATAAAGGTACTTACTGAAATAATTGATATGCAAAGAAAATAGAAGTTTGCAATACGTCGAAATTGTTCAAACAAATTCTTCGGCAAAAAATTCCATGGTGTATACTGCAACCAAAGAGATATAATAAATAATACAAATTTATAATGGTATTCCTTCAGTTAACTTTCTGCTCATTAGAAATAAAAACACAATAGAAATATCAGAGTAATAACTTTATCTGTAAACAAGATGCTTAAGAAGGAAATTGTTTTAAACTATTTTGAATAAGGACAGCCACATTTTTAAGCATTTGAAATAGGCTTTGACACACTTTTATCACCAGACATAATAAAAAAAAACAGCATCAAAAACCAAGTATTACTAATTATGGCAAAGCACATTTCCAATAATAGCTGTGGTTATACCAATGGAAATAATATACTTTGTAAAAGCCGCAAACAGCAACAATGGAAAAAAGTAATGACCAAAAACTTGGTTCAAGAACAAAATGTATATTTCTTACGTTCTACTTAAATACTGGGTCAATGTAGGCAAAAAAGTTTAAATTAAAAAAAAAAAATACTGAAATTATTGCGAATATACAAAGAGTCATGCGTAAGAAAAATAAATATTTTGCTTCAGTGTAGCTACGGCTTATGTGTAGAAAAATTACTTCACCAAATATTTTTATAATTAAAAAAACTATCACTTGGTAACTAATTTAAAATTTTTATTTACTGTTCAATTTACCTTTGACTTTTTTTCATGTAGTCCAGTAGTAATAGGCTATTTGACAGTATTAAAAAAATATTATAAATTCAACTTATTCTCATGGATTAATGCTTCAGGAAGCTAATTTCTTTCAGTTTTGAAAAGAAAAGTGGATTATTTTGAATAAAAAAGCGAAATAAAAATTATACTTTTCTTACCACTGGTCACCTGACAGAAAACGCTCTAGGATTGGTGGTCACTTGAGCGACATCACACGTCTGTAAACGCTGCGGTTGGGAATGGAACGTTTCCTATTATTCAAGTTTTCAACTATTTGTTTGTTGCTGGTCATTTCTTGTTATTAATGAAATTTCATTTTGAATACAAAATCGAGAACAATTTGTAAAAGCCTAAAACGGAAAAGTATCGAAAATAGACGCCTCGTTTCTGGGGCTAGCTATAGAAGAAAAAAAAAAACCTAACTTTTATTCTGCTGAGCTTAAAACTGTAACAGCATCAATTCAATTCTAGACTCATTTAAATTAAAAGTTAGAGATTGATTGTTTTGTGATAGCAAACTATACATCGAAAAATTCTGTACTCGAAATTTGTGCAGTCATGCTGAAAATAAAGAAAAGTTATTTGGGAGTCGCAAATAAGCGCAAACAAATGAAGGTATTTCTTGTAGCTAATAAGCAGCTCTTTCAAATAAATATGGTAAGAGATCGGTATAATGTGGTATAATGAACTAAAACTCAACATGAAATTGGCTCAGTAGTTTCTTTTTAATTAAAAATAATCACGCTATGTTTTAATGATGCTAATGTATCACGGAAAAATCATGCGTAAATTTAACTTGAGACTCGCCAAAAGCAATAGCAACACAGAAATCACTACTAACATGCAGAAACACAGTGTAATCAATGATCAAGCTCAGTGGAAAGGCATGGCCGACTGGAGCGCTTGATCGATGGATCACAGGAAGCCCATTGTTCAAACTATTTTTTTGTATTGTTAGGCATGAATTCATGGAAAATAAACCTTTGTTTCGAGTAATGTGGTTTATCTACTTTGAATATAAATAAATATTTTGTCTGCATAGACTATTATCAAAAATGATTTTTGTTCCTCTAGATTTAGAAAAGATCACACTGTGCAGCGTCCTCCCGGATGAGAGGCCAGATTGTTAACTGCTCACTCACCACGCTCGGAACAATTGGATGTTGTGGGCCGTTTTTCTTAATTGCAGATTAAAGATTATACATAAATGATATTTATTTTGTCAATAAAACTGAATTTGTTTGTTTATTCATTTACCTACCTCGTTTCACTTCATCTAACACGAAGAAACTGTAAGGTGTTTACTGTTAACATAAAGAGAAGCAATTAAGAAGTAGTGTCTGGATAGCTGCATGATTGAAGAGTGGTAAAGGAATTTAAAATGTCCTAAGTTTGAACCTTGGTTGGGATAATATTTTCTGCGTGCATTTTTTTCCGTTTTTGCTTGCTGTTTTTTTGCACTAACATGTTTTTACTTGAATAATTCATAATAGTTGCTAAGCATCATGCAAGGGTTTGAAACAAATTGCTACCCAATTTTTAAACTTACCAGAGAGTGAATATCTTGCAAAAAATACAGGTGGATGGCAGTGAATAATGGAATTTATTTTAGAAGTATCACGTGTAGAAATTTCATGTTAAACTTGCAACAGTTCCGGAACGCTTTGTGTCCTTTTCGTTGGAATTTTTACATGACGATACAACTGCAGGTTACCTTCCCGACATAAATGTGTCTATTAGGCAGTATTTACTATTAATGCGCAAGTAATTTTCTTCTTTTTTTTTCGGTGTACAAGTGACGTCCAATTTCCTTTTTGAAATCTTCTTTGGTTGTTTCAAATAGTTGTAATTCGCTTGTTATCCAAAAAGTTGTGAACGTTCAGAAAAAAGGAAAATTAAATTGATGTTTTGGTGGATTTTCAGGAAAAAATGATTATGCGATATAACCAACAGCAACTAGTATCCAAACAAAATGATAATAGAAAAAAAAGTGAACATATTCCAAGGATTGAAACATAGGACCCTAACCCAAATAATTCTTGCCTTAAACAAGGTATTACATTTAACTCTACGAAATTGCGGTGTAAATGAGCTTCACACAAAATCGTAAGTGACTTTGTCGCAACATCAAATTGAAGTTGTTACATTTTTAAGCTCCACAGAATAAAACTCGGTGGTTGTTTCTATAGCTTGCCCCACAAATAAGGCATCTACTTTCTATATTTTTCTGCTGTAGGCCTTTACAAATTGTTTTTGATTTTATATTCAAAATGAACTTTCATTAATAACAAGAAATAACCAGCAACTAACAATAAAAGTAGTTGAAAACTTGGATAATAGGAAACGCTCCATTCGCAAGGGCAGCGTTTACAGACATATGAGGTCACGACTATTGTTGCATGCGCCAGGCAGCAAAGGAGTGTTTTGGCGGGCTTTTAAATTCTTTAAATTTTAACTTTGAATTTTGCGCAAAATAAGGCACTTTCATCAAAAAAATCTCTGTACTCGGTGAATAAGGTGTACCAATAAACAATTTAAAACCATTTTCAATTAGTAGTCAAATACCCTATTTTCCTACACACTCATTTCCCCTTTCTTTTTTCTTTTTTCTCTAATCTTATTTTGTGAGTGCATGTGTGTGTGTTTGTGTAATTTCCCTCATTCCTACTTTCCCTTTAATGAATTTTAATTTAAAATTCTCCCAGCATTATTGATGAGTTATTCGTCTCTTCTCTTGGTAATTTATTCCAATCCCTGGCAATCGAATTAATAAATCATTCCCTTTCCCTTGCACCTGAAACCAATTGGCAGCTTGTGGTAATCTTTTCCTTTCCTTGCACTACTCTTAATTCTTTCACCAATTTCTTTCAAAGCCATATGGTACTGACTTTGTGGCAGTGAGGAATGTTGGTGTACGAGAATGTTACATTAATCATCACCAGAATTGAGATAGAAGGAAGAGGTGTGGGAATAGTAGAAAGATGGAAGAGGAAATGTTGTGTATCCTTCATCTGGGATTGGAGAAAATTGACTATCATCAGTCAGAGAACAACAATGGACCTCCCAGATTGCCAGGCTTATGGATTTTAGGAAGCAAGTAAACGGTAGGAGTGCATGAATTTTGAGTGATGTGAAATGAAATGGACTGTTGGGTGGACCTTAACGGAGCTGACTGAGCTCTATCAATTCCTAAATTTTCTCATTGACAATAGATATGGGATCCTCAGTGAAGGGTCAGCAAGTGTTAGTGTCTGATAAATGATGAAGGGCTTCAGACACAAGGTCAATGTGATTCATAACTGCTATAGTTGAGCCCAAGTATGCAAGGAAAGATGAAGAGTTGTTTCCTGGCACAAGTTTTGGCTGGTATTGGTCAAGGATTTCAGGAAACTAGATGAAGCCAACTAAGTGGATAAGAAATTCTCATATTTTGGAGAGGATGGCTCTGGGGATGGATCAAGTGTGGATTGTGGTTTGAAATTCTGCAGACTGGAGACTCTCTCCTCTACTTTCTTCTACCCCCCACTAACCAACTACCACTAACCAGAGATCGTATTTTTCTGTTTTACTTATTCATGTTTATTTAATTTGAAATTTTATTTATTTAACTATTTAATATTTTATTTTTATATATGCTCTATTCAATCACCTACAGCTTTTAATATTTTGCATTTCTCAGGTATTCCCTTCAAATCACTACCTCCTCTCCCTTTCCTCTGTTTGGACTTATCTGCTTCATGTGCCTTATTCAACAGTCTCTGTTTTGAAGCAGCTGCCTGCAACACCCACCCTCCACCATGATATACTCACTGATGAAGGGCTAAGACTTGAAAATTTAAATGTCCCTTGTCCATGACTGTTACACATGTCTACATTAAACTGCCATCATCTAAGGTAAGTGGAGGTTCATTTCTCTATCCTAATATATATAGTAACCAGGAAATAATAGGAGCTAAGTAGTGAATGGATTTACAAAAAAAGGATAGCGAAATGAATCACCACTTACCTTAGATGATTGTTTCGTGGGGTGAACACATAAAAAAAAAACACAAGAATAGGAAAAACAATGAATATTTCGGGCTTTGGCCCTTCGTAAACAGGAGAACATCACGGAGGGAGGGTGGTGCAGGATACAGTCTCACAGAATGACCATTAGTCAGGAACATGGTGGGAGCAAATTCAAACAGAGGACAGGGAGAGGGGGGCAATGAATTGGATCTAAGCCACGTGCAACTCAAAATGTTGCAAAAAGTGCAGAATAATACATTAAAATGTAAGAACGGAGACTTCCCCGGCATATGCTTGAAATCAAGTCTTCACGGGTGTATCACCAGATATTTCGACGACTAGCTCTATTGGATACATTAGGTGCCGAGACATCTGCACAGGTCGGCTGAACGTCAGATACTGAGACAGTCCAGGTGCTGCACCTGCTTATATACTCTGGTTGCTGGCAGTGAGTGGGCGGGGCTACAGTTGTTCGTTGTGGGCCAAGGAAGTTAATATGGGGCCGTTTGTGGCGGTTGCTGAACATGCATGTCATGCTCTCTACATAGAGTTGCCAAGGCTGGTTTCCATGCCTCACTAAGACATAGCCCACTATCTCTGTAGGTATCAGCCAATTTGATTGGCTGATACTGAGGTTCTTATAGTGGGAAATGAATTTGAGAAAAGATTTCGAGGACAGGTTGGATGTGAGGAATTCCTGGAACATAAGGAGGAGTTAGTGTTGAGGAAGGAGAGGTGAATCTAGTTTGGATGGAGGTATGAAATGCCCTAGGCAGGACTCAGTTTCAGCATGCTAAAGAGTCCCAAACCAAAGGAGCTTGGTCAAACTTTGGGGATGGGGGAAATGACAACCCCTTAGAGAGTTCAGAGAGTTGAGATTCTGATAAAGGAGAAGAAGAAAGGTTAACCACAGACTGCTGTGGTTTAGCAGGAGGTAGGGTGGAGGCTTTTGGAAAGGGTGGTAGAGGGGTTGGGTGGGGGAGATTGAAAATGTGGGCAAGACAAGGGGTTTTGGAAATCAAGGGAGCTGTAGGTGCGTGTTGAGTATGACAACCCGGACAACCAAGATTACATGATTGTGATGTTGGTGAGATAGGGGTAGACCCATAGCCAGATAACTTTTTGCAGTGCAGAAAGCTTGCACAGATGTTTTTGTGCTTGTTTTGCTTGAATCTGTAAACAATCCATTAAAATTTGCTGTAACTGATTAATTGTATTTGGGGCAGACAGGCAAAGAATTTTGTGTAGGGAGATAAGCTGGGCAGAATGCCAGTCTGCTTTGAACAAGAGCTGTTGAAGGACAAGTTTGGTGAAGTTAAGTGATTGGGTAAAACAAAAGACTTGGAGTGGTGGGTGCATTTGTGGATGGCAGCCAGAGAGTCTAATGGTTAATCCATTTTGAGGAATATTTAGAGAAAGGCAGGATTGAAGGAAGAGAGTGTGAACGCAGTTTGGCGAGACAGAAGGCGTGACACTTGTAGGAAGAGATGTATGAATCTATGGGTGACATATTAGGAGAACTTGATTAATATGAGGCCTAAAACTGTCCAAACAAATATTGAGATGAAAGGCTAAGAGTGACAAAGGTAATAACTGAATATGTTACAAAGGACATGGCATAGCAGAAAAATTCAGAAACAAAAATAAAATGTGATAAAAAATATTAAAAATTTAGTGCTGTATGAAGAAACAGCGAAAATATTGTCCAAAAATGATAATTCAGAAAAAAAATGTGAATCGGAATAATCAAGAAATGCCGATCGTGGGAACAAAAAAGATTGTAAATTACAACACATCGGAAAAATACAGAAACTGACCAAAAATGTGATAAAATACCCCTAGCAATACCCCTACTATTAAAAAAGCAAATCAGCATTGTTTTAATACTTGATTTTCTCATTTGAATTTTTTTTTGATCAAAGAGATGACAGAGTGCGCCAGTCTTACTTTGCCACTTTGTTTCAGGACCATTCTCAAATATCCAGGATTCATCATATGTGATCACACAATTGATTAATTTTTGGTCATTGTCAATCCACTCAAGAAGATCAGCATACATGTTTCTTCGATTGTCCTTCTATTCAGTTGTGAGGTTTATTGGCACCATTTTGGCACAAACCTTTCGCACGTCCAAAATTGTCTGTCAGAATTTGAATAACAGTGAAAGTGTTTAAATTTAACTGTTCACTCATTATCCTTATTGATAAATGATGATCTGATTTGACACGAACTCTCACACGCTAAACATTTATGTCACTTTTTGAAGTTGAAGATCTCCCTGAGTGAGGTTGATCTTCAACGTGTTTTCGGCATTCCAAAAATAATTTGTGCCAGTGGAAAACTTGTGTTCTCCGTAAGCAATGTTCCCCATAGGCCTTTTCCAACTTTTCCAAGGTCACACTTGCCGATTCCTCAAGTTTAACACAAAAATTGATTGCACAACATTGCTCTAAATTCCGATGCTCCATTTTTGTAACACACAACAAACATGCAACTTCACTGATGGCACTGTCTAAAGTAATGTGTTGGCTGGAATGGATGAACAAAACCGGCCTAGCACCGACCGGTGGACACAGCGTTGCCAAATTGCTGGCAGTATTACCAAACTCATTACTTTTCTCACACACCTCATATATATATATAATACACTTGGAAAAGATAGGTAAAATGCACCCAATGCTCACCAAATTTGAAGGGAGGAAGGCAGAAGCAACACAGAAAAACACACAAACAATGAAAATAAAATATTTCGGGTAAAAGCCCCTTTTTCAAGATAACAGAGGTAGGTGGCTGGGCTTGCGCATTTCTTGCGTTCAACGCAGCCACACATAGAATGCAATAGACCATCGGAGGTGGTGGGGGGAGCAACAATAATATAACCGCAAGTATAAGAAAGATTAAAATGGTTAAAAAAATAATAGTAATAAAAAATATAAATAAATAAATAAAAATATAATTGAAATTTTTTGAAAAATATATGAATCTATTGTGCTGGCCAGTGATGGGTGTATAGGGTGGGGATGGAAGATATTAATGGAAATTAAGGCCTGGGGGATGTCTGCAGGATGTGTTGATATGCCAATTCCCACCTGCGGAGTTCAAATTGGGAGGTAGTGTCTGGAAGTACACTAATGGCTCTGACTGTGAAGTAGTTATTAAGGTCGTGGGTGTTGTGAGTACTGGCATGGTGAGCAACAGGGAGGTCCAGGTTTTGGGAGTAAACTGTTTGTCAGTGACCATTTATTCTGATGGATAATGAGTTTGGATCAGGCCAATGTAGGAACTTGGACAGTGGAGGCAGTTGAGCTGGTGAGTTAGATGGGTGGCTGTACAGGTGGCATTACCTATTATGGGGTAGGTTTCACCAGTAGTAGGATTGCTATAGGTAGTGGTAGGTGGATGCATACCGCAAGTTTTGCAATGGGGTCTCTTACAAGGGAAGGATCCAAACGGTGGTTTAGGAGCATCAGAGGCTTGATATTTATGTACAAGAATGTTTTTTAGATTAGGCGGTCTGTTGAAGGTGACTTGGGGTGTGGTGGAAAGGATAGTGGGAAGAATGCGGCACATTTCAGGAAAGGATCAAAGAAAGTCATAGCCCAAACGAAGAATTTGGTTTAGCGATTCCAGGCCAGGGAAAAACTGAGTGAGAAAAACAGGGTTCTGGTTGGCTTTATGTTGTTTGTGTTAGTGTGGGGGACAGTCACTGACTCTTGACAGCTGTTTTTGAACTAGTTCTGGAGGATAATTGTGGTTTATGAGTGCCTGGGTCAAGTTATTTGCGTAGAGAATAAAGGACTCATGATCGGAGCAGCTGCGTTAGCCTCGAATGGCTAGGCTCTATGGAATGGAATGTTTTGTATGATATGGATGGCAGCTATCAAAATGGAGATATTGTTGTAGGTTAGTGGGTTTTATGTGGACAGAGGTGTGAAAGTGACCATCCTGTACAAAGATGTCTACATTCTTAAAAGTTATGCCAGTCTAAGAGTAGGACCAGGTGAAGTTTAAAAAGGAGAAGTTATTCAGTGAGTACAATAAGTCAAGAAGGAGTTTTTCACCATGGGTCCAGATCATAAATATGCCATCTATATACCTGAACCACATGGTGGGTTGTCAGGTAACCTTTTGAAGAAAACTTTCCTCTAGTCTGCCCATGAACTCCGCAGGTGGGAAATGGCATATCAACACATCCTGCAAACTGACATCCCCCAGACCTTAATTTCCATTAATATCTTCTATCCTCACCCTATACACCCATCACTGGCCAGCACAATAGATTCATACATATTTTTCAAAATTTTTCAATTATATTTTTAGTTATTTATATTTTTTATTACTATTATTTTATCAACCATTTTAATCTTTCTTATACTCGCAGTTATATTATCGTTGCTCCCCCCACCACCTCTGATGGTCTATTGCATTCTATGAGTGACTGCATCAAATGCAAGTCTTGCACAAGCCCAGCCACCTACCTCTGTTAACTTGAACAAGGGGTTTTCACCCGAAATACTGTATTTTCTTTGTTTGTGTTGCTACTGCCCTCCTCCCATCAACTTTGGTGAGTGTTGGGTGTATTTTACCTGTCCTTTCCATGTAAATATTGCCTCGTGGCATTTCTTTCCTTTCATTGTTACCTATTTATATATCTTCTGTAAACTATTTAATTCTGACTTATCAGTGACATAATTGGTTTTAAGACAAAAGGTTGGAACTCACCTTGGCAGATACAATACGGTTATCTGGATAAGTGACAGTTTCTCCTGTGACAGGGGCTCCACCAAGCCAAACACTGCGGGTGTCCCCCACTGATGATATACGGTTACCCTGAAAATTACAAAATATATTTTTTAAGTTTTCTCAGCACATATAAAACAAAGATCAATTGGTTGGAGATCACTGGAAAGCTGAAGGTGGGTGAAGAGAGTTAAGGATTTTTATAAGTCCTAAATTGTAATAATGAGGCCTGAATGGCTACTGAGTGAAGAACTGGGATTAGTATGTAGAAGGGAAGAGAGAACCTGTATTTCAGGAATTATGGAGAAGTTTTCATTTATAGATAAGAAAGTGGATCAATGGAATAGGTTGCTGGTAGAGGTTGTAACTCAAAAACTAAAAGAATTCAAAATAAAATTATGCATAATGCATTATTATCTGCGCAACTAGATTGTCAGTGTGGCATAAACCCGATCATAACTGATAGTAGTAAACAATATAAAGAGTTGTAGAATGGTGAAAAGACAGAAGACACTGAATGGGTCTGTGTTCCAGCAGTCAGACTGAGCCAGTGGCTAGCAGCTGAGCAAGATGACAATGAAGAATAATAATTTAGGGTTACTCAGAATTTATTTTGAGAAATCAAGAAAAACAAATGTCTTGAATCAAATGCATACTGAAATAAATGTTGTTCTACCTCATTTACTTCCAAACTCATCCTCCATCAGCGGAAAGTAATACCCAGGTCTTCATAGTTTTATAGAAGCCGTGCTAATTTTTAATCAGCCTATTATAATATTAATCAAAATTAAATATTCATGAGTTTTCATGCAGAATAAAAATTCTATGGTAATCACTGAAGACATAGACACATACTATACCATGCAGCATATAAAGAATAAGTACAACACTTATTCTTGCACAGTGAACAGCTATATTTTTTCTGTCATAATTTTGAAAGCAAGGTTCCTTCACTACTTGCTTGCTAGGTCCATCATAGTTTTTATGGAAGAGTGGATATGTTGCCATCTGTCTTTGAAATGTGTAGCTTGTATTCTCTATGAAAAGTGCACTTTTGTTTGTGAAATGTGTAGTATATGAGGCAGGGATTGGGAACCACTGTAGTATTCACCTAGGTGATCGTGGAAAACTGCCTAAAAATTGTAATCAGGATGGCAGGTACAGTGGGCCCTGGATTTGAACTAGGCCCATCATATGTCCTCGATCAAGTGTGGTGGAACTTTAAAACATGCATTAATCATTATTCATTCAAAATGCTTTAAAAACTATCAAAAATCAAATCTGTACATCAATATTTTTTGTTATGTAATACCAAAAATGAAACAAATTTCCACTTCCCCAATATTCAAATTCCATTCAATAAAGCAGGAAACAATATCATCCAAGATAGCATATAAGACCTTGAATTTATGTTGAATCTTTCTTTTTGTGTTTTTTGTTTTTGTTTTGTGGATAAATTTTATATATTGGGTAGGTTGCTGAAATCAATGCCATTGATACATTCAACATAAGCAATAAGAATATGAAAGGCTAAGGATTTATTTTGTTGGAGGCCTAAACAAATGAGCTGCTATCAATGATTAAATTAATTAAACTAAATTGCAATGGAGCGCATGCTCCAGTGGCAATTTCGCTAAACACCCATCTCCCCCCTTTTCTGCATCCACCTACATTTAGCCTTTACAAATTTAACTTTAAATTCTTTCAACATTTTTGGCAAATTATTCAACATTTCTCTTGGTAACTTATTCCAATCCCTGACACCCTTATCTAAGAAAAGAGAATCTTCCTACACCCTTGTGCCTGAAATCGAGTGCCAGCTTGTAGTCATGGTCATCTTTTCCCTTCCATGCATTACTTTAAATTCTTACACCAATATCTTTCCATGGCTCATCAGTCTAGGGCCCGGATATATATGCACGTAAAACATCTAATATATGCATGCAAATATGCACAAAAAAGTCCTAAAATATGCACTAACAATTAAAGAATATGCACTAACAATTAACGAATCTACACTAACAATTAACGAATATACACTAACAATTAACGAACATGGACTAACTATTAAAGAATATACAGTTATCAAATGATTTATTTTATGTCAACTCACTGATATACACGTTTCATTCCTTACAAAATGATGAATCACAATATGTTACCAACAGTTTTTCAATGTTTTCAGGGGTCAAAGATTTTCTGTTGTCAGACAAAATTAGTTTATAAGCCGAAAATGATCGTTCCACGTCAACGGACGTTATTGGTCAATACTTGTACGATGGTGCTGACTGTTCGGAACATTCATCTGGCAAAGATTGTGTGGTTCCACTTAAATACGTATTAATTGATTGAATCTTTTGCAGACCTGGGTTTGAGTCTAACACCCTGCTGAGTTTAGATTTAACTTTTTCTCCAATTTCACCAGGGACGGCATTTAAAGAAGAAATTGTTTTGTGAAGCAACTGAATAGACTCGTGAAGGGGTGCACCGCTAGTTTCTAGACCCTTAATAGCATTAGAAAGTGACGAATAGTGTACATGGATGAAATTGATATCTCGATATACAGTATCACAATCAAATGCGCACTTTGCTTCACGAACACACGCAGCACGATCGTCATGACCAATACTTGTAACCACATCTTTCACTTGATGAAAGTTCTCCTGGTAGAACAGCACTGCAGACAACCAAGTTCCCCATCTAGTGAGAACAGGTTCCGGTGGAAGAGGAACCTCAGGCAGACGATCCTTATAAAACTGTACACGCGCTGGTGCTTTTAGGAACACTTTTTTTCCACTTGAAATTACTTTGTTAACTGAAGGAAATAGAGAACGTATCTCTTCTGCAATGCGATGTAATCCATGCGCCAAACATGTAACATGGATCAGATTGGGGAAAAACACTCGAAGCGACTGACCAGCTTTTAACATATATGAAGCTGCGTCTGTGATTAAAACACGCACCTTGTAACAATCACTCTCCGATTCAGTAGGCCACAGAAGTCGCAGGGAATCGTTTATAAATCTTGCAATTGTACTGTGGTTGGTTTTCTCTAACACTTTGGTTGAAAGTAAATGTGGTTTTCCGGGTTCTTCTTGACATAGTTTGCCCACTATAAAGTTCGCTACGTATCGGCCACATGAATCGGTTGTTTCATCTACCGATATCCAGACACAGTTCCCTCCTATGTCAGACCGAATTGAATCCATGACAGAATCGTGTAGAGAGAGCAAATAATTTTTCCTGAGGGTGGATTCATCCGGTATCCTTTGATTAACACAATACTTTTGAAGAAATGCTCGTAGATCTGGATTATTCAATTTATGCAGCGGGATATTGCTGCATACAAAAGCCTTACACAGGTCAGCAGAGAATGTATTAACAGACCGTGATACCTGAGTTAAAAGTAGCTGTTGCGTGTTCCTATTCTTTTCTTTTGACCTGAGATGTACAGCTGTTTTAGAATGCTGTTCAAGTTGAAATTTTTTCTCACATTTTATATTCTTCTCACATACTTGACAGTACACAACTTCACCGTCACTAGAATAGTCACTGTTGCCTGAAATCCACTGCTTAATTAAAACTGATCTTGTGCATTTTTCTTTAGGCATTTTTGGAGTCAGATTAAAGAAACTTAATCTTAGCACACGAACACTCCTGTCAACACAAACTTTGAGAGGCTACTGTTTTTGGAAAGGAATGTACACGTCCCTTTAAAAGTACGAATCCCTCAGGTCTGGAAGCCAGGAATCTGTTCTCAGGAAAACTGGCTCGTACCGCAATTAGGGGAATATTCCCGAAAAGATTAAAGAAAACCGCTGGCCTTCCCGGTAGTTGTCGCACGAATAAACACACTGGTAGATAACGAATATTCCAAGTGGGGGTAAATACTTGTGACTGTCGTCTCCTCAAACAAGAATTTGCCGCCTGAGGGAGAATAGAGCTATTCTTTGATTTTGCCGACCCCACCCGCCCTTCCCGTGAATGTTACCGCTCAGGGCAGTAGAGAAGGTCGCCGCCACACAAATTTTCCATTTGCAGCACCTCCAAACATGTCACTGTGTGAGTTTGGATAAGGTAGAAAATTCTCTACATGTGAATGCCAGTACAAAAAAAATCCTGTTTACTCCAAGAATTTAACTTACTTGTTGCGGTTGCCAAGGATGTCCAACATACAGGTACATTAGGCTTTACAGTTTCTTCAGAAGTATCGGATATTCAGTTATGAGATGAAATAAAAGCTAAAATATGCACATATCCATAAAATATGCACTAACCCTCAAAATATGCATTTGCATATGCGCATATGCTTTTTTGAAAAATCCGGGCCCTACTCATCACCAATATATGCCTTGTACACTCCCATGACCCTCTTCACCCTCCTTCTGTCTTCCAATGAGTCCCATTCCAGCTCCTTTATCGTATCTGTTACTGATTGCATTTTGTGATATTTCCAGAACCAAATCTAGCAGCCCTTCTTATTTTGATACTCAAAATGTGGGTCCCATACCCCACTACCATATTCAAGCAATGGTCTGACCAAAGTTTTTAACCCAATTCCTTTACTTCTCTCGTACATCCCCTCATCACCTTCTCCAACAAATGCAGAATTTTGAAACCTTTTCCTACTACCTGTCCAATGAGATCTGACCAGATAATCTTGTTATCAAATGTAATGCCAAGATATTTACATTTCAAGTCTTCAATAAGCAATTTTCCCACCTTATAATCATAACAAACCTTTGATTCTTTAATTGTGTATCTAATAAGCTGACTCTTCTTTGCATTTATCTTCATCCCATGTTTACCAACCCAACTAGATATCCTGTCCAGATCACCCTGCAACTGTTTACAATCCTCAATCATTTTGAACCTTTTATATAGCATTATGTCATTTGCAAACAATCTAATTTCTTAGAGTAAACAATCAACACAATTATTCATTAGAATAATAAATAGCAATGGTCCCAATATGCTACCCTGTGGCACCCCCATTTTTCTTCCACTTCTTTTGATACCGCATTTCCTACCCTAACTTTCTGTTTTCAACCTTTCAAAAATTCTTCTATCCAGCAAATCACTTTCTGATTCACTCCAATAGATTTTACCTTATTTACTACCATTTTATGGCTCACTCTGTCAATAGCCTTTGAAAGGTCTAGTGCTACACTATCAATTTGACCTCCCTTGTCCATTTCATCCGAAATATGCTGCATATATCCCACCAACTGAGATTCACATGAATGTCCTTGCCTAAAGCCATTATGCCTATTTGAAAACCACCTTCGCTCCTCATATATATTTCTGGTGTGGTTGCATATCAATCTCTCCATTTATTTACCTACCACTGACGTCAAGCTAATTGGCCTATAATTTTTGACTCTATTTCTCTTTCCTACTTTATGTACCAGCACTACTATAGCACTTTTCCAATCCTTTGGTAAGCAGCAAGTATCAAGACTCAATTTAAATAATATTTCAAGATGAGGTACAATGTCAGATCCTGTTGTTTTTAAGACATCTGTAATAGTATTATCTACACCAGCACCTTTATGTTTTTTCAGCTTTCTGAGTTCCTTCATGATATCCTCAGGTTGAATTTCAAATTGTATGGTCTGCTCATTTCTAATTGTTTTGCTAAGCTCGCTATCCAATTCAGGACCTGCTGTTTCTGATTCATTATCCCTAATGCTCTCACTAGCCCAGTTACTTAAAAATCTCTGTTTTTTTTTCAAATCCTCCATAACTTCTTGTCCATCCTTGTCTAAAAGTGTCTCAACACCTTCTCTTCCTCTCAGTTTTATAACATAGTTATAGAAATTTCTAGATGAAAGAGTCAATTGTTCCCTGTACTGACAATACTTTTCATAACTCCATATTTAGCCACCTTCTTAGCTTTTATTAGGTCCTTGTTTTGTTTTAAATATTCCCAACTACCCTGCTGTCTCTTAACTCTGTTATGTTCTCTTCTTACCAACCTCTTTAACCACCTCACCTCCCTGTTATAGTACACAGTACACAATTCTTTTCATTTTCTGTTTTGGAATATATTTTTCTTCCCCATTTCTTATTATCTCCTTGAACTCTTGACACCTTGACTTTACTGTGCTTGTACCTTCCTTCCATTTGCTGAAACGTTCTCTGAAATATCTTTTCAAATTCGAAATCTGTGCCTTTTTATAATTGTACCTATTTCCCCCTTCAATTTTGGCTGCTGGTTCACTGAATCCTCTAATAACAAACAGAACTTCTTCATGATCAATTATTGCTTCAGTTACTTGAAACCCTACAAGGTTATCATCAGGCTTTATAGGAATATATCCAAAATATTTTGTCCCTTAGTGTTCTGTTCTACCACTTGTGTAAATCCTCCTTCCCTTATTAGAGTATTTGCAAATCTCTGTTCCCTTGAGTTATTAATCTTATTTCCTACCCAATTTACACCTGGTAAATTTAAATCCCCACCAATAATGACCATTCTATTATCACCTCTGAAATCTGAATGTGAATTTAATTTCCCCACAAGAGCCTCCTCTTCATCTGCCATTCTTCCACTGTGGTAAGCAGCCAACACCCTGATTTTTTATTTTTTATTACCCCAGAAATCTACCCCAAGTAACTCATGGTCATGATCTATGAACACCAGTGAACTGTGGTAGGTTTTGTTAACTAGTATGAAAACTCCTCCACCAATTGCTCCTTATCTCTGCGATACACTGTGTAACTATCGGGGAAACCTCACTGTCTAGTACTTCTTTCTTTTACCAACTCTCTACCCCTATTAGTACTTGTGGCTCGTGTATTTCAATTAAGTTTGCAAATTTGATTACTTTGTTCATTATACTTCTACAGTTCACCAATAACACCCTTATCACTGGCTGTATATTTTTAGCATTTACCTCCTCCTTCCCAGTTCTAACCCAGTTTATTATTGTTTCAGGAACTTCATCTGTTTCTTTAACGCCTGTGGTTTTTCCCATTGTGGATCTAGATTTAGTGTCACTTTGATCATCTGTCTCCCTCCCTTCACTAGCAGCCGCTAACTTAAAAAAGGCACTGTCCTGACCCCATCATCACTGGAAATGGGCTCCCTTACTGCTTTAGCTAACAACTCAGAAAGTACCCTCTTGCCCCTCCTACTGTAGGCCATGCCTAGTGAAACCTCACCTACTAATGGTGTTCACAGGCACAACCCCCAAAACAGAACTAATGCATTTCCCAAGTAACACTTCCGTTTCCACATTTATTCGCCTCACAGCATAGTTCGATTGTGGCCGGTCATGGTAACTTAGGACCTGCATGAGTTCCACCCTGGTATGCTGCGCCTTCTTCACCACTTTCCTCAGGTCACACTTCCATAGGCTCAGCCTCCACAGGCCACTAACCCACAGGCTGAGCCTCCATAGGATGAGCCTCAAGAACCTTGATCCTTTCACACAACTCTCTGATCATTTCGCCCATCTCCCTCAGCCTTTCATCCCTAAAAAAAAAGTGGACAAAACCATGGGAGAGCCTTATTTATTTCACACATTTCCTCTTCCCTACATGCCCAATGAAACCACTTATTACACCAACTACAACCCAAACCCTTCGCAACATACCTGGGACAGGTGCCACACTTTCCAGTCACGATTTTCTCAAATATTTCTAGCACCTTCAAAACGAACCTTAAATTTATTTGATAAAGTAGTCTAATAAAGTTTATACTATGTTTTTTTAACGTTTTTACTAAATTGCATAAGAGTTTTACCCATCAACCAAGTTATTGTAATTAATAAGTAGTTAAAAATACTTATTTTTTTTATTAAGACATAGCTATTTTAATATTTTTGGAAATAAGTAAATACGAAACTATTACGAGGCGTATTTTTTAAGTAAATACCGTTTTGTCACACTGTGGCTGCAGCGCTACGGTCGGCGTTCCGCACATGCGCTCGGGGTACCTGCCTATCTTGCCTACGCACTGACGCCATTACAGTCTAATTCTTCCTTGTTTACGTTGTTCATTGAGTGTTTAAGATGCCTCCGATAATCGTGAGTCCCGCCGACTGTGAAGTACGGGCTGTTATAAGATTTCTTTGTGCTAAAGACCTAAAACCGATCGATATTCATTGTGAGATCTATGCAGTTTACGGATAAAACATTATGAGTGAT
The DNA here is from genome assembly GCA_031002005.1 of Vandiemenella viatica. NCBI lineage: Eukaryota > Metazoa > Arthropoda > Insecta > Orthoptera > Morabidae > Vandiemenella > Vandiemenella viatica. The sequence goes on along the minus strand of JARYHS010008074.1, from coordinate 278,227,931 downwards.
GGAATGGTGAGAAAGTGGATGAGAGCAGTTAAAGATGGCCACACAAATGTGCATGATGAACAACGGAGTGGGCGTTCGTCGGTCGTTAATGAAAGTTTGGTGCAGAAAGTGGACAAGGTGAGAGAAAACAGATGCTTTACGATTTCCTCCTTGTGTAATGACTTTCCTTATGTTTCTCGTATTGTTTTGTATGGCATTGTGACCGAGCACTTGAATTACCGAAAATTGTGCTCACGTTGGGTACCGAAAATGTTAACGGATGTGCACAAAACCAAACGTTTAGGCAGTGCATTGACTTTCCTTGAGCGGTACCACAATTATGGTGATGATTTCTTAAGCCAAATTATTACTGGTGATGAGACGTGGGTGGCCTAAGTCACACCTGAATCAAAGCAACAGTCCATGGAATGGCGGCATTCAGATTCACCCAAAAAAGTGAAGTTCAAGCAAACGATTTCTGCCCGGAAAATCATGGCACAGTTTTTTGGGATAGAAAAGGAGTATTGCTTGTGGAATTTCTGCCTCGTAATGAGACAAATAATGCAGCAGTTTATTGTGAGACATTGAACAATCTGTGCCGTTCAATCCAGAACAAAAGACGTGGCAAGTTGAACAAGGGCATCGTTTTGCTGCATGACAATGCCCGTCCACATGTGGCTAATCAGACCAAAGATCTCAACACATCATTTCGATGGGAAACTCTAGATCATCCTCCGTACAGCCCTGATCTGGCGCCCAGTGACTACCATCTGTTCCTGCACTTGAAGAAACACCTGGGCAGTCAGTGTCTTGAAGACGATAACGAAGTCAAAACAGTTGTGATGCAGTGGTTAACAAGTCAGGCGGCAGACTTCTATGAGGAGGGTTTTCAAAAACTGGTACTACGTTATGACAAGTACCTCAATATTGAAGGGAATTATGTAGAAAAGTAGAGTAAGGTACAGGCTTTCATGTAAAAATAAAATTATTGATATATATTTGCACATCTTTTTTAATTTCAAAACAGTACTTACTTAAAAAACATGCCTCGTATATTTAAGACTGAAATAAGTGATTGAGAAACTATTATTTTTAAGACAGAAATAATTAATAAATATATATTAGGATTTATGAAGTTATATCTACAAATGATTTTTTGAATCGATACTATCGAACTAGAAATCAGATATTTACTATTATATATATTTGCTGTATTTCTAGAAGATTGTTGTTATTTTTATGCTTTAATACTAATAGAAATAACAAACTATTGTATTTCAGACAAAACAAAAGTCTAATTATGTCTTCGCAACAATCAACAACAATCTGAATCTGTAACACTTATTTTTTAGTTATACAAGAAATTTGAGATGTTGAATTAGATATACCTAAGAACTTTACAATTTGCTATATATAATCTATTAAACTTTCAGCTTATCGAAAAATTAGCGAAAAAGGAATGAGTATTAGCCAGTAATAATACACAATTTTCGAAGCTCTATTACCATGTGAAAATCTTGTATTTCGCCTCACTAACAATAATCCTAACTATTTACTTAATAATTGAAAGCTTTAAACTAATTTAGATTGTAAAACTTAGCTGATGACGAAGTTATTTCAGGTTCACACACACAACCAGAGCTCACTTCTTCATTTACTCATTATTCCAATTTGAATTGAGAAATAAAAGTGAGTTGCTTTTAAAAGTTGATAATAATTTTCTTTCTATCAACTGCTTATTAACTGAAATTTACAAAATCTCCACATAATATCAAAACTTCTAACATATAATCCCTTCTCATATTTTTATATGCCCTTAAAAATGCAATAACAATTTGGACTTGTTACTCTGATCGCATTATAGTTACTCAAACAGTCTGTGTACATTTCAATACTGGGTATTTGTTTTCCCCTATAATTATAATTATTTTAATAAAAATATTATCTTCACACTTCCAAAGAAAGCACAAGCCATCAAATGGGGGAATTATTGCGCCATTAGTCTAAAGCTTCAAAATTACTTGCCAGAATAATATACAGAAGAATGGAATGGGTAGTTGAAGATCAGTTTTGGTTTAGGAAAAACCACAGTACAAGGGAAGCAATTCTGGCTTTAAGATTAATACTGAAGGGCGGATCAAGAAAAGCAAAGATGCTTTTAAGATGTTTGTTGATTTAGAAAACGGTTTTGATAATTTTAGGAGGGACAAGATGTTCAAATTTTAGAGGAGTCAAGTCTAAAATATCGAGATTATAAACTATATAAGAATCAAATGACTTTAAAAAAAGTAGAGAATCATGAGAGAGATGCATCAGATAAAAAGGGTGTAAGACAAGGTTGTAGTTTATCCCTGTTAATATTCAACTTGTTTGTAGAGGAAGCAATAAAGAAAATAAAACAAAAATTTCCATGTGGCATAAATGTTCAGGGAGAAAAAATCAGTATGCTATGATTTGCTAATGATATTGTCTTTTCAGCAGAATATGCTGAGGATATTGAGAAGTTACTGAATGGCATGAACAAAATACTGAAAGAAGATTTTGGACTGAAAATGAATCAAAGAAGATTGGTTGCAATTGGAGAAGTAAGTGAATTGTAAATTCTGTTACTTGGGAAGCAAAATTATAACTGATGGCTGAAGCAGGAATGATGCTAAAAGCAGAATAGAAATAGCAAAAAAAGCCTTCATTAAAAACAGGAATCTTTTAGATTCAAATATTAATCTACTTTATGGTAGCAAAGCATTTGAAATGTGGTCCTATAGAAGAATGCTGAAAATGAAGTGGATGGACAAAGTACGAAATGAACGAGTTTTTGAAATGATGGGTGAGGAAAGAAGTTTGTGGAAAAAGCTTACAGAAAGAAGCGACAGGCTAGTAGGTCATATTTTGAGACATGCTGGACTGGTTAATTTTAGAATATATGAAGTGTATAATTGAGGATGTGTGTTGTAAGGGGTATGTAGAGATGAAGAGATTAGCATAAGATGGAAAGGGATGGAGCATTACATCAAACCAGTTGAAAGATTGATGACAGCAATAAACGGGAATAAAAATTTGGGTACACTACAAAATTTTCTCATTGAAAAGTGTTATGTAGTTTAATCAAGAAGTTAGTACTCATAACAAAGGAACAGGCCACAAATATGTTCAAAAACTGACTGCTACACCATATATGTGTCATTTCAAGGCTAAGGCAAAAACCATGAAGAATTTAGGAATATCACTTGCAAATTGATTCCTAACCATCCATATAATTTATCTAAGGTATTCCCCTTTAATTAGCTCAGGATCTAAGGGTGGAGGTAGAGGGTGGGAGGAATTTGCAGAGGTAGAGTTACATATAACCTTTCTAAGACAGTATTACACACTTGCCATTTACCCTCCAAATGAGGAGCTGTTCCATACATTCAACATTGTAACTATGGAATCTTAGCAACACAGTCTGCAGTCAGATTCTCTACCCACTCAATCAACTGAGTTACACTGTGCTTACAATCAACAACAATCTTTTTCAAACCATCCTGAGCAAAGATTTCCATGTTCATAAAGAAAGAAGTCGACTAACTAAAAAAAAAAAAAAAAAAAAAAAAAATTGTTGCTCTGAGTATGTAATGAGATAAAATACTACTTACGGAAGTTGATGTGGCAACCCATGATATCTTAGCTTTGTTAAACACCTTGTTGGAAATAGTACAAATAAAACATGAAGCTGCGAAGGGATGTAGTATTTCAATGCATCTATGAAGGTTAAGAAAACAATACTCAGCTAACAATAATATTTGAAATTATTTAACTACAATTTTATGTTTGGCACACACAAATTTCTTGCTGAAATCCCAGTCCTGTTGATGCTTTTTCTTGAAATTAAGCTGGCCACTGCCTTAAGAGGAAGCTTTCCATCTGCCAGTGAAGTAATTTGGATTCAAATTTAAACCATGTCCTCAGATTAATTTAAACTATAATACACAAAAGCATGTTATCAGATTGGATTACATTGCCAAAACGAATCCAAGACTGTAGGCCAGAAACATAAAACCTGATTAGTATATTAACAGTTACTTAACAATATTAGCCTAACACACAAATAGTTTGTACTAATTCAGATATCATGAATGTGAAAGAGAAACTGGAGACCACGGTTTTATTAGTAAACTGAAAGAGTATAATGAATAAAGTTTTAGAGTTTGGTAGCTTATTGGAGACTATCTTCATCATGTGGGATTTGGGTACATGCTGTTAACTCACAGACAAATTATCAAAGAAATAATGGTTGGGCAGGTAAATGTAGAGGAGTAGTACTATTTCTTTTTCAGTTTTCTTGGATCTCCTCCTTGTGAATTTATATTATTCACAATCCATGAATTACTTTTGATTACATTTGTTCCAACCTCTACCTGAAACTAAAATTAATCAGGAAACTTTATGTTTGTTGATGAACTACAAATACAATTCAGGTCTGTGAAGAAAGCCACAAAATGATGGCTGAAATGTCAGGTTTCAATAAAGTGATGCAGTTCCACCCAGACAATCAAGATAACATCAACAACGACTGCGGAAGTATGTGCAACCATAATTCAGCATTGTTCACATGTCTTCTATGCAGGCAATATTTGAAGTGGTGCTGTATTTTAAGGAGAGCTTCAGTGTATGGTGACAGTTAGTAGAAAGGCAGTAGAAAGTAAGTGGCAAATTTCAAAGAAATAAGAAGCGCAGGGGAAGACATGTTAATATCAAAATAAAAATTAAGGAGTAGCAAAGAGCCTGCTTACTGCACCAGTGAAGCTTAGAATCTGAAGAGCTAAATGAGAAGGGAGAATAATAGATTAAAAAGGAGCAGGGCAATAAAGAATTCATAAAACAACTAAACAGGAAACTAATTAGGAAACAAATAAAAAGCAGTAAAGAACCGGGAATCACTACCTACCAGCTATGGGTTTCAGCTCACAAAGGTATAAAATACAATGAACGGGTGGATACTTTAGCACAACAGGCCATCCTCAATGGATTTAAAGATGATATGAACCTCCCGACGTCAGATATAATTCACACAATCAAAAAACGAGCCAAAGAAAAAATGGCAAGAAGAATGGAGAACATCTCTAACCACCAAAGCGTCGCATTATGGGAGCATCCAACCAACTATTCCACCTCAACCTTGGTTTTATAAATGGATCACAAGCAGACGACTAACAACAATGATTTCCAGGCTGCGGTTCAACCACGGAAGATTCCCCAGCCACCTCTATTGACTAGGTCTGAGAGAATCTCCTCTCTGTGACTGTTCAGATCAGACTATAGGAGACACCAACATTATATTTTCCTGTAGAAAACTTAAATGGACCCAGGATACTATGATCAAGGAATTAGTCAACATAGCAATCCCTCTCCCTACCAACCTAATCCTACTCCTAGTTAGTGATGACAAAGCAGTATACAACAGCCTTATGAGATTCCTAAAAAATGGAAATATAGAAATCTAAGACCTCACCATCGGTACATAAAAATGTCAATAAGCATAAAATGAAGTGTATAAATGACTACAATGATTCTGTTTCATTCCTGAAAGATTGTAACTACGAGTAGATAAATATGACTTAAAATTTACATCAGTATAATAAAAACTGTAAGTAGCCTAAGTACAACTATAATTAGCATAAGAAATATTGTAAATAGTATAATCAAACCTGTAAATAACTAAGCATAATGAATTATCTTACAATTCACGGCTGTATGGTCGTATAACCGAACGTGAACAAAAGAAAATAATAATTTAGACTCATGAATACCAATGTCGGTATTGCCTCATGTATACCAACAAAATGACTTCAAAACGAATTGTATCAATTGCTACAGCGATTTGACTTTATACCTCAAATACTTTAATTGTGTTTAGATAAGTTCTATTTAAAATTGTAACCAATATAATCAAATTTGTAAGTAGCATAAGTATAACGATAATTGACAAATGCAATATAGTAATGAGTATAATCAAACATGTTATTAGTTAACCATGATGAATCATGTTACAAGTGATAGCTGTATGGTTACATAACCGAATGTCAATAAATAAATAAATAAAAAAAATAGCAGCAAAGAGGGAAGTTAGGGATAAATTCATTAAAAAAATCATGGACGAGATATTAAAAATAGAGTCACAGGATATGAGAGAGCTGTGTAGTTTAAAAAAACTGTTATGTGCCTGGTATAGATAATATTATTATAGATATGTTATAGGTAAGTGGCAAAGACATTTAGTTTGAGTGTGTTGACTTGATGACTAAAAATGTGCTGATTCATAAGGGAGGAGATACAAATAGTGTTGATAACAAAAGAACTGATAGGTATGACTTCAGGGATGGGCAAGTTAATGGAGTTAGAAGAGATTATTCTTTTGATTCTTAATTAATAGACTATGTACAGTATATTTTATATGAAATGGACAATGGAGGCCTAGTAAATAAATACTGAGGCAATTGACGGAGCTGATTAAAATAATGGTTGGGAATAAGATTAAGACAATTGGGATAAACTAAGATGTTTCTTGTTGGGTGGAGGAATTCTTAAGAGGCAGGAAGCGAAAAGTCAAAGGAGGTAGTGCAGTATCAATGTAGATGTAAGTGAGAACAGGTGTGCATCATGGCAATGTATGGGGACCATTAGTGATTATTATTGTAATGAATAATCTTTTGTTGATCTGCAATCAGTGGTTAGATTGTTTGCAGAGGATATAATGCTGTTTAATAGGATTACATCACAAGAGGAGTGTGATCAGCATAGGATAAAGAAAACTTATTACTGTAGGTATACAAATATGAAAATAAAGGTTTTGTACAAAAAGTAAATGGAAGGGAAATTTCTGTTTCACTGTTATTATTACTATCATCAATAAAAGTTTCCACTTTTTTGCAGGTCATCAGGTATATTCTCCTTCCAAGGCTGTGCTTATTTGAACAAGGCTCCAGCTATTAGTGGCCTATAAACCTACCATAGTTCCAATCGGGGAACACATGTGTTACTATCTGTCTGTGAAACGTGTAACTTGTGTTCTGTGTAATAAGAAAATGAGAAATTTGTCATTTATGTGGCAAGATTGGGGTTCATTAGAGCGTCATTGCAACTCACAATCAGGAAGGACAGTACACAAACCTGGTGAATCTTGGTACACTGTACCATCCTTATACAGTTTATTTGCACCTTAATGTGTGGAGCCACAATGGCAGGTGGAATTGCTTGTTGAAAGAATAAAATAGCTTTGAATATTAGTTAACAGTAAGCTAAACTGGTCAAGGCACACAGTGGAGATTGTAGCAAAAGGGTAAAGAGTACTGTATTTGTTGAAGAGGATGATGAGAGGATGTACCACAGAATTAACAGGAGATGAGTTACAAAATTTTCCTCAGGACTTTGCTAGAGTATTGTGGGATGATATGGGGCCCATATTATAGGCATCACATACTGGAGTTGGAACATGTGTAAAGGAAGGCAGCGAGATTTGTTCATGGAAATTGTCAAATGATACGTTCAATAAAAAAATAATAAAAGATTTGAGTTCGGAGTCCAGGAGCACAGCTATCGGAAGGCTAGGTGGTGCCGTGCATTGGGGTCCCCAAGGTCAGGTGACCTGAAGCACAGCTCAGGCGGCCCATGCTCAGATCAGGGGGACCCTCTAAAACTCAGGAAGTCCCTGCCAGTAAACCTCACAAGACTTGGTAGAGCTACTGGCCTGAGGGCCCAAAATATTTTTTGCACCAGAGCCCTTGTCAACCTCTGTGGGAGGCATTCAGCTTAGAAGCCAGTTGAAGAGAATTGTGTGGTGATGAGTCCTGAATAGATATTGATTAAAGATTTAGAAACATCATTTGGAAGTGAAGAGAGAACTATGATGATAAATTAGCATTTGATTTCAGGCATAAGGGAGTATATAACTTCTAATTTTCAGGTAGGGAAGTGAAGGACTAGAAAAATTACCTTAGGAGGTAATGGACACTGACTGCAAAGGATTTTAAGCTACAAACATATATGAATCATAAGAAGGTGTGTAAGGAAATTGCCATTGAGGCATTAGTTCAATTGCAATTTATAATGATAATTAAAAATAATGATAATAAATCTAAATTTCTCTATTTAAGACTGCAGCAGCCAGCTACCAAGGTGATGGAATCGGTAATGTAAATATAAGGGTTTGAATTAGAGATATTGTACAGTATTTTTAACTTATTATAGAATGATTTTAAAAAATGTGTGGAACACATGACCCCTACAAACATATTTTTGCCTCTGTTTGTATAAGATGAAATAGGAACCACGGATTGTCCTGGCATAGCTCACACAATCAAGTGGAACTCTCATATCAATTCAGAAGAAAGCTAAGTCCATTGTGTTAGTTACTGGTTATATCAATGTAAATGTGGATTTTGCAAAATTTGCAAAACAGGCTTTAAAAGCTGTTATGTTTGAACTGCAATAGTACATGGACTCCAATAATAGAATTTTTTTAATTAATCAATTTAATTTCAAATTCAATGGAGCACACACTTTTTGGTGGCAATGTCTCTATACCTCCAAATTCCCGTGCTGTGGTTTTTAACCACCTACCTATGCCCGCCCTTTACAAATTGCAACTTTAACCTCCTCCAATGTTTTGGTAAACTGTCCATTATTTCCCTTGATAATCTATTCAATTTCCTGGTTAATTTAATGACAAAAGAAAATTTTACCACTTGCTTTCATATGAATTGCCAGCTTATGATTATGGTAATTTCTTTACTTCCATGTAGAACACCTAAACCTTCTACTAAGATCCATCCATGGATTATCGCGATTTCATCTTCGATATGAAAAAAAAAAGAATGCATGGTACCACACCAAAGTCAGTGTTTACAAGTTTACAAGCAGTGTCTTTTTACATAAGCAGTTGTCAGAATCGGTTAATGATAAAAGGGGCCAATACTTAAATAATCATGTCAACGCCTAGGATTCTCGGGGGCCTTCGCGTTAAACAGGCCATACACGTTACGACGGTCGCACGGACCGTCGCACGGACTTGGGTCGTATGCGACAAATCCGAACGTGAATGGGCTGGTCGTAAAGCGGACTGTACGACCAAGGTCATGTCGCAAGGTCCGTTGAAATTTCCATCGAACCTGCGACACGACACGCCCCGATCTTACACGACACGCTCCGATCGTACACGATCGCACCGGTCGTAACGTGAGTGGTGTTGTTTGAGACTCTCCGTGCAACCAAGCTATCAGAACCGGGTACTGTAAAATGTCAAAAATTGGCATTTTTATTTTTTGAGTGAAAAATAATCTACAAACTTTCCTGATCACAATGATATACAGTTTATTGGCATAATACATTTCTTCGAGGTGTTATTGACGGTTTTCATTAACCCTACACTCAGACACACACCTACTTGATATTTCTCAAATCTCGAAAATTTCTACGATATGTACCTTCTTCTCAGGAATGGAATGTTAAATTAACTTGAAATGATGAATGATTTACCGAAAACTTTGAAAGAATTTAAAGATAAACTTTGTAGAGGGCAAATGTAGATGGGTGCAGGATAGGGGGAAGATGGGGTGTAGGGACATTGCCACCGGAGCCTGTGCTCCATTGCAATGAAATTAAATTAAATTTGAAATTTTTCACAGTTACAGACGCTTATAAATCACGATCTGTAAAGCAAAATTAAAATACTCGAAGCAATAGCTAGTGAGTTGTAATATAATAAATATCTGAAATATTTGAATAAAATTTTCTCGGGTAACTAGCCGAGTTAGTCCATCGTTTGACCACGACGTTTCGGCGGTCACAAACTCTGCCGCCATTGTCAAGTGACTCACTTGACAATGGCGGCAGAGTTTGTGACCGCCGAAACGTCGTGGTCAAACGATTGACTAACTCGGCTAGTTACCCGAGAAAATTTTATTCATTTACAACGCCGAGAAAATCTCCAGTCTTACATCTGAAATATTTGCTAAAAAAATAGTTATATAATTTCCAATTTATAAAATCTAAACCAGTTTCTTATCAAAAATAAGTATGCTTCACAAGTTGTATTATTAACATTAGATTACACCATACAAATTTTATTAAATTATCTAAAGTAACATCAGAAAAAAGGTACCAACATAACTAGGAGTCAGTTTCTTATTTTTTTTTTTTTTTGCTTGTTTACATGTGAATATTAATGAAAATATACAATGTATTTTAATGATAGACCCTGTTAATTAGACACTAAAAGAGACAATTCGACGACTGTGGTGAAATTTTGTATAACCGTCTATGCGACGAGTCGCAACGTGTGTGTGGTAATAAGACTGTCGTTGCGACGGTTCGACGTTCGACGGACAGTCTTTGCGACCGTCGTAACGTGTATTGCCTGCTTTAGGCAAAAGGAGCGACTTTTTTATTTAAAAAAAAAAAAAAAAAAAACACTGCCCCGTACGGCGAAAAACAAGGGCTACGGTACGGGCCCCGCGCTGAATCCGAGTCCCGTAAACAATCACCGCAATTTATCGATTGATTTGGTTTTGCTAAATCGAATAAACCCCCTCATTCTCTTAATGCTCAAGACCTTTGAACACACTTTCATCATCACGATCTTCATCAAACCGTTTACTAACCGAAGAGGCTCAGTCAGACAGGGGCGTAGCTACTATGGGGGCTAGGCGGTGCAGTGCACCGGGGCCCTCATACTCAGGGGGCCCCCAAGCATACCTCAAGGGGCCCCTAAGCGCACCTCTAGGGCCCTCAAGCGCAGTTTAGAGGGCCCTCGAGCCTTCACGGCAAACTGGCGACCTTTTTTTTAGCTCTACCGTTCAGGGGGCCCCTACCAGCACACAAAGCAAAAAAAAAGGTCTCCCGTCTGGCCTGAGGGCCCAAAATAAATTTTTTGCACCGGGGCCCTTGTTGACCTAGCTACGCCACTGCAGTCAGATAACACTCTCCAAAGGAACGATGTTTTGAAAATAAAATAAATGCTGTTCACAAAAGATATGAAATATTTACATCTCATAAATGTGATACTGTCTTTATATAAACTCTCTTTCGATCTAATAAAATTAAGAAACTTCAAAACTACTGTTTCAGAAGAGACGCACCTTTATCCAGGGCTGTGGATGCTTCTTCTTGCTCTTCTTCCTCCACGCTCTCGGACGAAGCATGACGATATATTTGCGACACAAGTTGTAGCTGAGCTATGAGGGACATAGCGTTGGTTCTTATAATATAGGCTGACATCCTGCAGAGTATTTCGATACAGTCCAAGGTAATGAATGTTTACTGTCATGCATCTTCCCCATAAATTGCTCGTGTTTCGCTGTCCAAAAGTATGGATCACAGACAACAAAAAATTTTGACACTGCGTTCTATAAAACGATAACACTCGTAAGACTTACGAGCAATATTAATTAAGCGCATGACACATCGCAGCAACACATTAGGGATTAAGATGGAACTAACACATTTTTCTGAGACTCAAGTTCTTCCAGAAATCTGATTAAAAAAAGAACTAAAACATCATATCCACTCGGAGTGATGAAAACACATTACTTCAGTTCAACAATAATAATATTACTTTAAAACGAAGAAACTGATTTTTGAAATTCTTAATGAAAAAGGGGAAGCCCACAATATCCGCACTGAACAGTGCTCATTGGCATATAAAGTGGATCAAACCTTCAGCTCAAACAAAATAAAATAAAATAAATATTAAAATGAATGTGCAACCTGATGTAATGTAGAATGATTTTCGCTAAGGGAGTAAGGGAACTAATTTTACGGAACTGAATAAAAGTCCTTGTCAGAGCTCTAAGAAAGGCTTTAAATATTAATATGCCACTAAATAATACAGCCGGTATACTTAAGATCATAAACTAATTTCACACAGGTTGCAACGTTAAGTGTAACAACTACACCTCACAACCAAATTGTCACTGGAAAACTGCAATCCCACTTTCCAGCTAATTAGTAGACTAACAAAAGAATAACACAGGCGAACTTCCCAGTATCTTCCAGAAATTCTGAACTGACGAGAAAAACAGCACAATATCGTCGATTCTTGAAGCAAACACTAACAGCTTATCAGTGTTTTGTCTCCTCTCGCAGCAGCAAGCTGGCACTGAATCTCACGCACTAGAGGAAAGGACGTCCAAGATGTTAAGTATCCAGTAAATTAGCACATGTTGCGCGCCACGGGCGCCAGTTAGACCAATCATCGCTCGCTGTAATTGTCTTTCTTGTGTATTCGCGTTAAACACATGTCACACTGTCCCTTGATGTTGGATTTAATGTTCATTCGCTATTATCCGATGGAAAAGTAGTTAACTAAGATCAATTTTATTTTTGATTCGAGTGAAACATGTGCTTGAGAAATGATTTGAGTAAAATTCATTAGATTTCTCAAAGAATGCCGCTCCATTTTGAAAAGATGCCTAATAACCAAGACCTGTAGGGAACAACAATACAAGGCACTAGATCAGATATAAATACGCACTTCACCTGCTTCTTTTGAGGCAGTAGCTTACTTCTTCATTCCACAACGATTACAATAGTGCATGTGACGTTATTAGCCGATAGACCGCCAAGCGTAAACTGACAGTCTCTAAGTCAGAGGTGGGCAATTGGTTTGGCTCGCGGTGCGGAAGCAGAGGTTAACTTTGCATTTCAGAAAAAGTTAAAATTGTACGTAAAATCAAAAAAATATAAATTAAATAAAACAGTGGCAGTTTTATTCAATTTATTTATTGTAATATCTGTAGCTGCAAACATATTCAGGCTAATTTTAGAATCAGTGTAATGAGGAAAATGTACCCTATCACACTTTTCTACATTTTTTTCTTGAAATCAGGAGTGATATTGTTTGTTGAGATGCTAATCACAGCCTGCAAGTTAATAGCAATAGTGAGAACAAGCAGTGGCTGGTATGTCTAACGGTCAGTCAACATCGTGTGAGATGGTACGAGTTGAAGCGGATGTCTCATGGACGCAATAGACAGCGTTGCTAACACTTGACAGATTTTTATAAGTCACATTTTACGGGATTACATGACAGCAATTTATTTATTTATTTATTTATCAATCTTGTTTCAATTGGCGATGTCGTAAAATTGTCTGGCACATATGGAACACAAATGCTACGGAAGCTCAGTGTTGGCACCAATAAGTACGTGAGGGTACCCATACTCGTTGTGAAGGTTTATGAAGCACAAGACTGACCACAACAAGGCAGAATTTTTATATGATGCATGAAGCGTTTGCACCTGCCACCAGGACACAACTACTCGACTGTATACAGCAAGGGTTCTCAACAAGCGGTTTTAGGAAATTTGTGGCCTGGGCCTTCCCTCTGGAATGATGTCTGAGGTTATGCCTCTCCATCCCAAATTATTATATTCAAATTAAAAAAACTTAGTCATTTAGGTTTAAAAACAATTGAAATGTGTTTTATAAAACATATTATTGAACAAATAGAACAATTTCATTAGTTCAAACATATTTGCTAAGTTTATGTATGTTTCACTCCTTACCCCTTCCCGGCGGCCTGGTTACACCGATCACTTCGTCTGCTGCCACTACCACTGAACACAGACAACTGCATTTGCAGTGGTGCTGAACCCGGAAGGCATGGACGGAGAACGAGTCGCGTCGCATCATGTTCAGCAGTGAATTGCAATTCTGCCTAATCACAGATTACCATCCCTTACCTTGTGCCATGTCCTTTCCTACAACTAATGGCGTATAGCCCTAAACAGAAAAACAAAAACACCCCTTCTTCGCGTATGGTAACGCTGAAGGGAGTTGACCGAACCTGCCAATGTTGTTCGGAAAAACAGCAGCGTTTCTCGTGGCACCATGGTTTGGAAAGCCATAGGTATTACTTCAGGTCCTCTGGACGTGATACCGCGGATATGTTTGTGATATCTTGAATCTTCATATTTTATGCCTCCATAGGGCAGACTTCTGGTTCAGTCTTCCACCAGGTAATGGCCATCCACACATGGAATATGACTACAGATTGACTGCCCTTGTGGAGGGCCTCTAGTAGCTATCTTGTTCTCAGATCAGCTGGGACCTAGTGCCGGTCTGTCGGATCCCGAAAGCCAGTTACGATAGTTCTGTGGTGATTTACCGCAGTGTGGGATACAACAGCTACACGAATCCCTTCTGCACCGAATCGACGAATGTATCAAGGTTCGGGGGGATGCGAAAACCTATTGAAATTGTACCCGTACTGCATTCTCCGATATCCAATTCATCTTACATTGTAATCGTGGAAATAAATTCACATGAATAATCAAACAGCGCAGTTTAATTTCTTTATCACCGCCTCTTCTGGGGGCTTAACTTTTTTTCGTAGGTGAATGTGCATTCCAACATAAATTCAAGAGGTACTAGAGGCATATTTTATTCAGTGTACCTACCAGTGGTTTGCTGGCTCAATGGTCTGAGTGGAGATCTAAAGGTCCCCTGTTAACCCGTCCTTCACCTTTCGCACAGCTTGCTGTATAATGTGAAGCACGCCAGAACGTTTCCGTGGTTCGGATTCCACGTTAAACTGTAGGTCCACTGTTCCCGGCAGGATTGCTGAATTAGGTTAAGGCGGCTACGACAGGGGCGGAATGGGCAGCCAATAGAAACCCTGTCATCAGGTCATTACGACCACACGGAATGATAATTATAGTGTATCTGCATCAAATTCTTGAACGTACTGATACTGTCACAACTTTGATCCACTGGATTAAATTTTCCCATATCTTCATTTGAGTCACAGCAGCGCTGACTGTACAAGAGGAAAGTTCAGAAATTGTAATCCCAGCACACAGAATTTTCCAGTTACAAAACTTCAGCAGTTTATAACAATAGACTATGCTTCCAACGGGTAGTAAAAATGTAAATCCAAATTATAGAAATAATTTGTCTTGTCTTTATTAATATTGGATGAAATGTGCCTTTCCATGTTACAAAATATTTATCTAACCAATAACAGCGCATTCACTTTTTAGTATGAGTATGCTTATTTGCTTTTGGTCATCAAGTGCTATATCATCGATTTTTATGCTAGATGATGCCTTCTGTTGTTTTCTAAATCATTTTGTTAATGGTTATGAGATGAGGTCAAGTCTTCTATCGAAGTTACTGCACGGTCGACTTGATCTCTTATTTCCAGAATATCAAAAATGCAGTGAGAAAAACAATTGGCTTACTGCTCTCAGAAATAAGTTAAACGACTGATGATTGGAGTCACACTAAACAGTGCAACACCCAGACGAAGTTGTGATAAATTAATTAAATTTGTCCCCAAGTATCCCCATATTAGTAGTATTAAATGATTAAAAATTGAAAGGTTTGCATGTAATTGTATGAGAATAACGGGGCTATTTATTATGTAAAATTGCTATTTTTTTAGCGTATAAATGGTGAGCAATGTGGTGTAGCATGTCACGAATTTGTTCACAAGTTCTTGTTGCCCAAGTATGCCAAGGCGAAGAGTGACAAACCTCAACACCCATACGTCTAACTGTGAGATAGGTCAGAGAATTGGCATGTTTGAAATGGGTGCATCAGCCATAGTGCAATGACAGTTTACAGACACAGTAGATGAAAAAAAGGCTCTAGTGCTCCTAGAACAGGCACAGTTCCATATAGAAGGATAACAGCACATGAAGACCGCTAAATTGTGAGGGTGCCTGTTGCTGGTAGACGGGTGACTGCAGACCAGATTCAAGCAGTGGTTACAGAGAGAGTTAACCCCCAGACGGTTGTAAATCAATTGCTTAAAGCTGGGTTACACTCTCTGACCACTATGCAATGTGTTCCATTAACCTGATTTCATTACCAGTATTCTCTAACGTGGTGTCATTGAAAACGCAAATGGACACGTGAATACCGTACATTTATGTTTAGAGACGAGTCTTGATTCTGTCTGTGACAAAGAGATATTTGGTAATATGTACGCAGGCGTACTGGAGAAAAAGCTTACCCTGCTGTGATTTTAGAACGTCAGACAGTTTCAGCCACTGGTGTAATGGTTTAGGGGTGGTTTCGACAGCATGTTTGAGTTGGTCGTTGTTGAAGGCACAATGACAGCCCACCACTATGAGGAAGGGGTGCTGTACTCTATTGTGATATCCTACATGTACACCATACAAATCGCATCTTCCAACAGAATACCGTGGCCATCACAACACGAACCTTGCAATGGGTTATTATAGTCACAATTTGGACTGCACGGTCACCAGATTTTTACCCAATAGGGCATATCTGGTATGCCAGGAGTAGACACATTACATCACATGGTCACCCAGCATAAACTGTGCAACAACTGACTGCACAAGATATGCAGTCGTACAGGTATCCGAACGCTTATTGATTCAATGCCAGCAAGGGTTCAGGAATGTATAGGTGGTCAAGGTGGGCGCATTTCTTACTGATAACTGTATCTAAAGGTACCTAATAAACTTGGCCTGATCAATTTCAATTTCTTATAATTTCTTCTGGAAATAACCCTGGATACATCTACAAATTTTCCTAAAATTCCACCATTTTTGTCTGGATGTTGCACTTTTAATTTACGCCAGTGTATAACTGTAGGTAGAAAGCGCTAGAAATTTAGTTTTTTTTTTCTAACAACCGCATTACATATTGTCTCTGCAGCATTAATCTACACCTTCGCTGGAGGCGGCTGATACTTTTAGTATCACCGTAATTAAATAATGATAACTTCGACGGTCTACTGACAGACATTCTTATCGTCTGCTCAAACCATCTAAACTAACCCGCTAATCCTACGACGTAAACAAATTCTACCAGGAACACAAATAGCCTGGTTAGAATTGATGAGATTCCTGTAGAACTAGAAATCCCCAGGAGAAGAAGGAATCCGAAGATAATTCAAACTGATATCAAAACGGTACAAAACAGGAGAGATTCCAACTTATTTGATTGAAAGTATCTTCACAGTTCCGAAAAAAGCACAAGATGAAAAATGTGAGACCAGTCACACTATAAGTCTGACATCAAATGCTTTAAAATATATAAAGAATAGAAACTACAATAAAATACATAGTATGTGAAGATCAGTTTGAGTTTAGAAAAAACCGGAGTACAACAGAAGCAATTATGGATTTAAGATTAATTCTTGAAGGGTGGATCAAGAAAAACAAAGAAACTTCTAAGCGGTTGGTTGATTTATAAAAAGCTTTTTATAACGTTAGATGGGTCAAGGTTTTGAAACTTTTTAAACAAGTCGGGTCTAAAATATCGAGATATAAGACTACTTACAAATAATAATAATAATAAAATGATATAAGAAGAACCAAATGGTTATTATAAATGTAGAGAATCGTGAGAGACATGTATCACTTAGAAATTGTGTCAGCAAGGTTTAATCTATCCCCATTAATATTTAACTTTTATGTAGACGAAGCAATTATAGAAGTAAAAAAAAATTAATGTGGCATGTTCAAAGAGAAGAAATCAGTATGTTACGATTTGCTGTTGATATTGTTCTGTTAGCAGAACAAACTGAGGATATTGCGAAGTTACCGAATTGCATGAACAGAATACTGAAGGTAGATTTTGGGCTAAACATAAACCAAAGAAAGAATATAGTAGAAATGATAGTACTAATAGCAGATTAAACATAATAGGATCGGATGCGACAGAAGTAAATGAATTATGCTACTTGGAAGTAAAATAACAGTTGATGGCAGGAGCAAAAATGATGGTAAAAGCAGAAAAGCAATAGCGAAAAGAGCTCTCATGAAAAGAGAAATCTTTTATTTTCAAATACTGATCTAGGACTCAAACAGAATTTTTTAAAACTCTATGTAAATAGCATCGAAGTATGGACTTAGGAATTACCAGAAAGAAGCAGCAATCAAGTATTAGAATTGTGGTTGTATAGAAAGATGCTGAAAATTAAGTGGACACATAAGGTACGAAATGAACATGTTTTGGAAATCATGGATGACGAAAGGAGTTTGTGGAAGAGTCACATTTTAAGACATGCAGGATTGATTAATTTGTCTGTACATTGTTTGTGTCCCCATTAAAATCGACCAGTAGTTCTTGCGTGAATTGCGTTCAACGAAAAACTGATACTATTTTCTAGCTTTTCGAGGTCACATTGAAATGAAACATATCCTACTTTTTCCCGGGTACCACAAGCTGTACATTATTCGAAACCCCGTCAAAATGCAACCAGTCGTTTCTGCGTAAATCCTATTAGTAGATGTACAAGGCGGATTCTGGGACAAAAGATCTTAAGCCGGCCCCGAAAGAGACTCCACTCGTCCGCGTGACGTCACAGTTGGATGGCGGGAAATTCTAATGGACCAATGGCGGCCAAGGTCGTATGACGTCACACGTTAGTTCTTTGGCCGGCCGCTGGGAGTGCAGCACCGGGCGGGCTTGCGCTGGACCGTTAGTTCACCGATCGGCGGCTAGATGGCAGCCCCCGTTAGTTCTTTGACTGACTGGTAGATGACGTTCGGTGACAGTATTTCCGTCGCACTCTGCGAAATGTGTACACTGTTTCAAAATTCCCACTCGACTGTTATCTCTGTTTGCTTATCCATTAAGCGTGACGAAATATGTGCCGCGCGGGTATTCCTAGCGTCCTGTTAAGCAAGCACTGAACATCTTGGCTACTATCGACACACAGTAAAATATTTTCTTCGGTTCTGTGTCGTGAAAAATACTTAAGCGTGAACCATTGCGATTTTTTTACTAAAGTCCACATCAACGGATATTACGTGAACAGACATCGGTAGCGTTGGGGCTAGAGTGCCGAAGGTCACCGATTCGAGTCCGGCCGCGGTGTTTTTATTGAAAAAGCCGTCAATTTCAAAACGAAAATCAAAATTTTAGTTTCCATACCTAGAGAGTATGGCGCCAGCTTGCCTTGAATAAAAAATTAGTCGAAAAGCATAAATGTTTCCTTTTAACGTGCGATATGGGAAAAAAAAAACCGTCATAAACTCCAGATATAAAACCGAGGAAGAATTCTATGTGTACCTGTTTTCATGAAATTATTTAGCGTTCTGGCCTTGCATTCGAGAGGACGACGGTTCCGGGCATCCAGATTTGGGTTTTCCATGGTTTCCCAAAATCACTCCAGGTGAATGGTGGGATGCTTCCTTCAAAAGACCATGGCCGAATTCCTTTCCATTCCTTGCCCCCCTCCCCTATCCTTTCCCCATCTCTAAAGACCACGTTGTTTAGAGAGACGTTAAAAAAAAAAATCGACTGCCGAGGTGCATAGTATCCCGTTTCCCGATAGATGGCGCGGCATGCTTCATTTCTCAACGCGAGAAGCTTTTAAGAGAAATATCTCGATGTTTGCGTGAGCGGCTATTGTTTGCTCGGGAGTCCGACAGGTTACGAAATGGCTCCATTACAGAGCGGTACAGCTTGGCTGGTGTGTGTTTGCCATCCACCATTATGAAAGCATTGCTGGCTGCCTGGCTGGCGGGCAAGGAAAGTAGGGCGTCCAACACAGCGTTCGTATGATTGCAGAATTTTGTACAGAGTCTCAGGCTTGCAGCGAATTTCGTATGCATTTGTTCAGGTGTCCTGCTATCGATAAGGAATTCAGGTTGCGCCATATGCTCATTGCACTGCAAAACCGCCCCAGCGGGATACATAGAAATATTTCAGCATTCACTTCGGTTCAAGAAGAAATTATTACGAGATGAGAATAATTATTATATGTCAGTTTTCGTAGTACAAATCTAGGAAACATTTATGGTAGCCCAATCACTCGTGTTTTCAAAACGAAAATCGAAAATTTTGTTTTCATTCTGGGTGAACAGATAAACTGCTTGAGTCTTTGTATTTAATTAAAAAATAGACCATGTGAAAGCGTAACTTTTACGTTTAAAACGTGATAATGAACCATGGAATGTCCTGACATAGCTCAAATTCACATCTATACAATGCAGTTCTGATATTCGAAATTGGCAGAGGGTGCTTTGCACAAAAAATAACTCTGTTTGAATAACAAGAGGAAATAAGCGTCAGTACGGTGGGATTCCAATATAATTAATCGTTAATGATAACTCGCGAATTTCTGTCACACCCCCATTATTTTAATATATTAAATTATGTGCAATGAAACAAAGGGAGAATCCAACTAATGTTTTAAACTCAAAGAAGTGATTTCCTCATGGATGTGTCTGCAACCTCGATGAACTTTGTGTGTATTTCTATCCTATTGCTATGGCATTAACTTCCCTGCCCATTTTATCTGAAGAATGCTTACTAAATTAGATTCACATAATTATCATTGCCTAATGCAAAGTTGTAGATGTGAAATCCAGTTTCTTTCCCTACAGACATTTCTGAAGTGATTACATGTTAATCTCTCCACTGATGTCAAACCAATTAGCCTGTAATTTTTTCAAGCTTATTTCTCAACCCTGCAGACTCAGTCTTTCGACAAGAGCCCCACATGAAAATACTTGTGATAGTCGATTTGAAAACCAGTTTCTTTCCCTACAGACATTCCAGAAGTGAATACACGTTAATCTCTCCACTTATATCAAACCAATCAGCATGTAATTTTTTTTCAAGCCTATTTCTCAACCCTGTCTTTGGACAAGAGGCCACTTGAAAATATTTGTGACAAAGCCTTTCCCACATCAAAGCTAGAAAAAAAAAATCAAAGTTTCCAGTATGACCATGGCAAAGCTCATGGAATGCAGTGAGGGAAGATAGAATTCATATTAGCATGATAGGCAGATGATAGCATGTCTTTACAATACACCTCAGTGCTCACCACACATACTTGATTTTTAATGTGCCATCAGTATAGCTGGTGGCTGGAACTAAACTCTAGGCAATGTTTGGCCAAAAGTCATTTGTTAATAGCAGCTCATCAAAGACAAGTTTTGGGTGAACCTGCCCAGGCGGGCGCGGCGAGAGGTGGCCACATATTACCGCCTCGAGCGCAATGAAATTCCGGTCTTCAGTGCGGTCCTAAAAATGCGGTTACCGGTAATAGGTCCCGGTCGGAAAATTCCGGTAATCCATCGCGGTCCGCGCTTTTAGACCGGCGTATTACGGTATTTCTGTCCGCAGTGGGGAAGGGTGGCCACCTCTCGCCGCGCCCGCCTGGGCAGGTTCACCCAAAACTTGTCTTTGATGAGCTGCTATTAACAAATGACTTTTGGCCAAACATTGCCAAGAGTTTAGTTCCAGCCACCAGCTATACTGATGGCACATTAAAAATCAAGTATGTGTGGTGAGCACTGAGGTGTATTGTAAAGACATGCTATCATCTGCCTATCATGTAACACCTTAGTGTGGACGTCGTGTGTCGGGTCCCTTTCCTGCAGTTACTTGTATGTGGTAACTTATGAAATTGTGGTATATGCATGGACATATGTGTGTGTACGTGTTCCTGTGTGGTTATGTGTGTAATTATGGTGGTAAGAGTCTACTTGAGATTTTTCCATCAGTGGACACCTATGTAGATGTAATCATTTGGGTATGATGAGCACCGAGGTTTGTGGCAAAGAAATGAAATATTTCGCACATCCTGTAGCTATTCAGTCTGGACCTAGGGTGTTCAGTCCTTTTCCTCCAGTTACATGTATGTGTGTGTGGTGATGTATGGTAACTGTGTGTATGCATGGACATGTGAGTGTGTGTCTTTCTATGTGGTTGTGTTTCTATCACGATAGGATTCTACTCGACTTTGAGATTTCACAATGACTGGCTACCTATGTGTTGATGTAATTAATTGATAATGTGATAAGTACTGAGGTGTACGGCAAAAACATGTCATCCTTTGCACACACTCTAACGTCTGTCTAATGGTTGTTTGTGTGTGCTTGTGTGTGGTGACATATGGATTAGTGTGTGAGACCTAGTATGAGTATGGGAGTTATGATATTTGTCTGATGACCATGTGCCTACTGATACTCGTGGTACGTGGGGCAAATATTACTGAATAGCAGAAAAGGCTTGTGGCGTGGGATAGAGGTGGTGCTGATCATGTGAACAGCTCTGTACATATTACCAACGATACTGAATGGCACATAGGTCTGTAGTGTGAGTTAAATGATATGATTTTGATGTGAGGAGTTTGTTACTTGGAACACATGTTAATGATGATTTTTTTTGGTCAGTCTTGAGCCATGGGGGTTCTGTCCCACTTTTTCTTTGCCATGATTGGGCTGGTTTTTGTGTTGAGCTCGCTGTAGGCATGGATATATGTGTCTGTGTGCGTCTTTCTCTGTGGCTGTATGCGTAAGCATGGTGATACCTTCCTTAAACTCATTTATCTGAACGTATGAATTGCTTTTCCACCCATATGTTTGTGCTTGTGTGGAGACGTATGGGTTTGTGGGTGAGACCTAGTATGAATATGGAGGTTATGATATCCGTCTGATAGACAAGAGTCCATTGTAAATCATGATACCTGGGTCACATGTTACTAAATGACAGAAAGGGTTGCGGTGTGGGCCAGACGTGGCTGTGATTTCAAACTTCACACATCCTGTAACTCTTTTAGTTGGATCTAGCATGTTCAGTCTCTTTCCTCCAGTTATGTGTGGTGTTGAATGGAACTGTGTGAATGCATTGACATGTGTGTGTGTGTGTGTGTGTGTGTGTGTGTGTGTGTGTATGTGTGTCTTTCTATGATTTTTGGCCAGTCATGGGTGTTCTGTTCCACTTTTTCGTTGCCACGATTGGGCTAGTTGTTGAGTCGAGATCGCTGTAGGCATGGAAATGTACGTGTGTATGCGTCTCTATCTCTGTGTGTTTTTTTTTGCGTAAATGTGGAGATACCTTCCTTTATCTCGTTTGTCTGGATGTATGATGATGTGCTGTTCCTGCACTTACGCTTGTGTGAGGTGACATATGGTTTTGTGGGTGAGACCTAGTATGAATATGGGAGTTATGATATCTGTCTGATGACCAAGTGTCTACTGCTACTCGTGGTACATGGGAGCACATGTTACTGAATGGCAGAAAAAGCTTAGGTGTAGGATAGACGTGTTGGTGCTGATGTGAACAGTTTTGTACCTAGCACACATGATACTGGATGGTAGTGAGGTCTGTAGTGTGAAATAAATGAGATGATGTTGATGTGAAGAGTATGGTGCCTGAAACATATGTTACTGATGATTTTTTGGTCAGTTATGAGCCATGGGGGGTTCTACCCCACTTTTTCGTCGCCATGATTGGGGCTGGTTGTTGTGTCTAGCTCGCTGAAGGCATGGAAATGTGAGTGTTTGTGCGTCTCTCTCTGTGTCTGTATGTGTAAATATGGTGATACCTTCTATAAAACACGTCTGTCTGGACGAATGATTTTGCTGTCCCCTCCACTTATATTTGTTTGTGCTAGTGTATTGAGATGTATGGATTTGTGGGTGAGATCTGATAGCCAAGTGTCTATTGCAACTCATGGTACCTGCGTCACTTTTTTACTGAATGGTAGAAAGGGTTGCGGTGTGGGAGAGACGTGTTGATGGTAAATATAATCAACTGGGGCGCGATGAACACTATTTATGGTATAAACACTTAGGTTTATGGTGAAAACATGTCATCTTTTGCGCATCTTCTATCTCGCCAGGCTGATGATATGTAAGGAGACTTCTGTTTTTCAGCCAGTCATGAGGCAAGAGAGTACTACACCACTTTTTTGTTTCCATGATTGGTACCGGTAGTTGTGTAGTCTTGGACATGTGTATCTGCGTCTCTCTTTGTGCATGTAAGCGTAAGTAACTCGTCTGTCTGATGATTTTTGTAACGATAGTTCTGTCCAGTTAATCAGTTGTAACGACAATTCTGCCCCCCACTTCATCGTTTCCGTGATGCTTGCTGTTAGTTCTGTCGACCTCGCTGTATGCATGTACAAGTGTGTGCGTGTGTCATTCCTCTGTGGATTTGAGTCTAAAATATATGGTTATAGAATTATCAACGTGTGCTTCTAACCATTGTTTCAGGGCTTAGGCAATCTCCCATTTCGATGTGCTCTTTACAGTTTACTGCCGTTTGTGTTGGCATATGAATTTTGATTCTCACTACATAAAAATCATTTAACAGAGAGGGGTGATGTACCAGAGAAGCGAAGGACTTGGGTACAAACCCACAGTCAGACCATTGCTTGTGTGGTGTAGTATGGATGTCATTGGAAGATAGGAAGAGTGTTGAGGGGCTGTAGGTGGCGTATAATGCTGTTAGAATGGATATTGGTGGAATAATTCTGAGTGGTGTATGGAGCCTAAGTTGACCATGACCACAATCTCGCACTAGACTTTAGGTGATGAGGCCTGAGTGGAAAAAATATCTAAACACCCACTTTGACCTAACAATTTACGACAGTTCAGGTGTGAGCACTATCTTAGGCGTAATAGAACCTATGGTGACGTTTTGGATACTTGTCGATGTGTGGGGATCTTCTATGAAAATGTGGGTTATGATGTCTGTTTGATGACCAAGAAACTATCAGTTAGCTAAGAGCATTATGATAACTCTATCGTGGTTACTTGAACAAAGCATGCAATTACAAACAAATGTCACACTTGGTCCTGAATCCGAAGGTTGGCGTTAGATGGGAACATTTTAAACCGAATGGAGAACTCTCCTGGGTCCTGATTTATTGAAAAATAATTTCTTGGAAAAGGGAGAATTTTCCTGGAAAACTGCAGTAGAAGCACCTTAAGTGAACATTTTGGTACCTGGCTACTGATTAGGAGAAGACTTTGCGAATTTTGAATTTTTGGTTTACTTTAACACACGAACAGAAGGTAACCCTGTCTGTAACTGATCAGGGGTTTGAATGGGAATCATTGGAAAACAGAAGGTGGTGTGACGAAGTGCTGGGCGTGTGTTGGCGATGAGGCTAGGGGTGGATCTTGGTGAAAGAATTAGGAATAGTGCACTGGATTTCTTCGATAAGGAAGTGGGTAAATTTTCTATATCTCCACCTTGGTTACAGGCGATGGTCTCAGGCATGTTCTGTGCTTAGCGTGACTCGATTTTTATCACATAGGACTGGCGTACTTCGATTCGACAGGGGTGAAATTAGTAAGATTAACAGACGGTGTCTCGTTCCTGGAACATACATGCTGTGCTGTAAAATACAGTTAAAGGTGTCAATCATTGATGTATCACAAGGGATTTATTGGAATTTTAGACAAAGTGCAGCTAAGGACACTCAATTTGTGATTGCTTACGAAAGCATAACAGAATTGATACAGACGACAAAGGTTTGACCTTGGTGGCAACAATTACGAGTGCAATGAAATATTTTATACCAATGGCAGCAGATATAAGTTAGATAAATAAGGCGTCATACTGATGCTAATATGAATTCTATCTTCCCTCACTGCATTCCATGAGCTTTGCCATGGTCATACTGGAAACTTTGATTTTTTTTTTCTAGCTTTGATGTGGGAAAGGCTTTGTCACAAATATTTTCAAGTGGCCTCTTGTCCAAAGACAGGGTTGAGAAATAGGCTTGAAAAAAAATTACATGCTGATTGGTTTGATATAAGTGGAGAGATTAACGTGTATTCACTTCTGGAATGTCTGTAGGGAAAGAAACTGGTTTTCAAATCGACTGTCACAAGTATTTTCATGTGGGGCTCTTGTCGAAAGACTGAGTCTGCAGGGTTGAGAAATAAGCTTGAAAAAATTACAGGCTAATTGGTTTGACATCAGTGGAGAGATTAACATGTAATCACTTCAGAAATGTCTGTAGGGAAAGAAACTGGATTTCACATCTACAACTTTGCATTAGGCAATGATAATTATGTGAATCTAATTTAGTAAGCATTTTTCAGATAAAATGGGCAGGGAAGTTAATGCCATAGCAATAGGATAGAAATACACACAAAGTTCATCGAGGTTGCAGACACATCCATGAGGAAATCACTTCTTTGAGTTTAAAACATTAGTTGGATTCTCGCTTTGTTTCATTGCACATAATTTAATATATTAAAATAATGGGGGTGTGACAGAAATTCGCGAGTTATCATTAACGATTAATTATATTGGAATCTCACCGTACTGACGCTTATTTCCTCTTGTTATTCACACAGAGTTATTTTTGTGCAAAGCACCCTCTGCCAATTTCGAATATCAGAACTGCATTATATAGATGTGAATTTGAGCTATGTCAGGACATTCCATGGTTCATTATCACGTTTTAAACGTAAAAGTTACGCTTTCACATGGTCTATTTTCTAATTAAATACAAAGACTCAAGCAGTTTATCTGTTCACCCAGAATGAAAACAAAATTTTCGATTTTCGTTTTGAAAACACGAGTGATTGGGCTACCATAAATGTTTCCTAGATTTGTACTACGAAAACTGACATATAATAATTATTCTCATCTCGTAATAATTTCTTCTTGAACCGAAGTGAATGCTGAAATATTTCTATGTATCCCGCTGGGGCGGTTTTGCAGTGCAATGAGCATATGGCGCAACCTGAATTCCTTATCGATAGCAGGACACCTGAACAAATGCATACGAAATTCGCTGCAAGCCTGAGACTCTGTACAAAATTCTGCAATCATACGAACGCTGTGTTGGACGCCCTACTTTCCTTGCCCGCCAGCCAGGCAGCCAGCTATGCTTTCATAATGGTGGATGGCAAACACACACCAGCCAAGCTGTATCGCTCTGTAATGGAGCCATTTCGTAACCTGTCGGACTCCCGAGCAAACAATAGCCGCTCACGCAAACATCGAGATATTTCTCTTAAAAGCTTCTCGCGTTGAGAAATGAAGCATGCCGCGCCATCTATTGGGAAACGGGATACTATGCACCTCGGCAGTCGATTTTTTTTTAACGTCTCTCTAACAACGTGGTCTTTAGAGATGGGGAAAGGATAGGGGAGGGGGGCAAGGAATGGAAAGGAATTCGGCCATGGTCTTTTGAAGGAAGCATCCCACTATTCACCTGGAGTGATTTTGGGAAACCATGGAAAACCCAAATCTGGATGCCCGGAACCGTCGTCCTCTCGAATGCAAGGCCAGAACGCTAAATAATTTCATGAAAACAGGTACACATAGAATTCTTCCTCGGTTTTATATCTGGATTTTATGACGGTTTTTTTTCCATATCGAACGTTAAAAGGAAACATTTATGCTTTTCGACTAATTTTTTATTCAAGGCAAGCTGGCGCCATACTCTCTAGGTATGGAAACTAAAATTTTGATTTTCGTGTTGAAATTGACGGCTTTTTCAATAAAAACACCGCGGCCGGACTCGAATCGGTGACCTTCGGCACTCTAGCCCCAACGCTACCGATGTCTGTTCACGTAATATCCGTTGATGTGGACTTTAGTAAAAAAATCGCAATGGTTCACGCTTAAGTATTTTTCACGACACAGAACCGAAGAAAATATTTTACTGTGTGTCGATAGTAGCCAAGATGTTCAGTGCTTGCTTAACAGGACGCTAGGAATACCCGCGCGGCAAATATTTCGTCACGCTTAATGGATAAGCAAACAGAGATAACAGTCGAGTGGGAATTTTGAAACAGTGTACACATTTCGCAGAGCACGACGGAAATACTGTCACCGAACGCAATCTACCAGTCAGTCAAAGAACTAACGGGGGCTGCCATCTAGCCGCCGATCAGTGAACTAACGGTCCAGCGCAAGCCCGCCCGGTGCTGCACTCCCAGCGGCCGGCCAAAGAACTAACGTGTGACGTCATACGACCTTGGCCGCCATTGGTCCATTAGAATTTCCCGCCATCCAACTGTGACGTCACGCGGACGAGTGGAGTCTCTTTCGGGGCAGGCTTAAGATCTTTTGTTCCAGAATCCGCCTGTACATCTAATCCTATTCATCAAAGATACGTTTTTTTTAAAAAAAGTTTATTTCTTTTCTGTTGCTTATTTAGTAAACCAAACTAATTTTTTAAAAAATAGCTTAAACGTACATGCTTTTTCCAGTAACCTTTTTATTGTATTAGGTGAAGATAGTGAAAAGCACTATTATTTTCACCACCATCTAAAAAAACCGCAGAATAATTTTTGTTTATTAAGTATTTCCAGGCACTAAGTTCTGAATACAGATGGCATCGAGATGAAATTTTCCTAATCCAATCATAGTTTTGGCCACATTTATATGACGTCTTACCTTCAGTTTTCTAGGTACGATAAAACAAATGAGAATCAGGTTTCATGAATTCCAAATATTCTAATTTTTCAGGAAAATCTTTCGACGACCTCACCGAATTGCTTTAGCGAAAGCACGGAAACTTCGAAGGAATTTAATTATTTCTAGTATCAAGTATCGCAACAAATTTAAGACAGCCTCATTAAAGAATAGAGATTAAAACGTAGTTTATTATTAATGATTTATTAATTCGTTCACACCTGGAAAATTCTCAAAGTGCCTCTCTTCGTTTTGGAACTAGATGTTTCTGGATGGCGCACGTACTCCATGATAATAATCATACTGGATCTGCCTACCGACCAAATTCTCTGCCACATCCTTCATGCCTCTCACTGTTGTTTAACACTATTGTACTGTTGGATAAAATTCGTTCTTGATCATTCCTTGGGCTGAAAATTTTCGAATTGAAGCATTTACGCAGATGTAATGATACAATCTACTGATTTTCCTTACATATACACGTTCCGGCACCATTCTGACAAATAGCTGGTGTTTCGCACAGTTTCCTTGTCTAGAACATTTAAATTGTCTGTGAGGTGTGCTGAAATGATGGGTAAGCAATTCGCCTGAATAGGCGTTTGTTTACGAATATCGTGATTGGTGAACCGCATTAAGGAATGTTCACAGGTTCACGCGGTTGTGCCAATCTTAGAAGCAGATGATCTATGGACTTTGGAAGGTATTCCCTCACATGGTAATTCTGCCACAAAGTTGGCCATAAATAGGACTGCTGATATTTTTAAAGCTGAAATGTGAAACGGAAACCTAATTATTCCTTGTGTTGGTAGGCAACGTCTTCTGCTTGCATAAATTCTGAATATTTGTTAATGTACAACCAAATTTCCAAGTTATCACTCCAAAATAGATACATCTTAATAAATATTAGTATCACGATCAATTCTTACAATATACAAATAATAATAATATCTTTTGCTGGTTGGTAATGTAATGCTCCCTAATTTCATTATTCCTCGAGTGTACAGAGAGCCTGTATCAAAGTGTGTCAGAAATTTCCATTTGCAATTGAATGTACGTGAGTTAAATTGAGATTTTGACAAGATATTGTGGATATATAATGCTTTAAGTAACATCAGCCCGCTGCTCAGCCCACGCATATCCTGGCGCGTATAAGAATGTGTTCCCTTTTTTTTATTATAGTACCAAATATAAACGCTGAGAAGCAGAAATATGTCATCTTAAAACTTTCTACTCTTTCAGTTATTAGTGTTGGATATAATTGATTCTTTAGTGTAAGTCTATCACGTAATAGTGTGATTAACATGTTCCGTTAATTTTAATTTACTACAAATTCGAAAACTGAATTCAAAGAGTAATAGAGCTATCTTTGGCGACTATCTCTTAAAGTACAATGATGTTAACAGTAAATTAAATATTTCTTGTGCTTATTATGTTTGATTCACGCATTTCGTTTATGTAAGTTACTTATGAAGAAATAACCGAAGTCAAAAGAGAATAAAAAGCTCATCCCAAATACAGAGTGATCTGTGACGCATATCTGCCCTATCTTAAAATTATTATAATTTCTTACTCCGTAGCTCTGCCACATAGAAACATAAAAATATTTTCGCAGAGGTTCATTGGCTCTCAAAATTTGAAAACACAATCCAGATTGATACGGTAGTTTTTGCGTGACGCCACTTCAAACGCTCAGACACATGCAGCTCGTGAGCTCGCTTAAAGATTTATAATGTTATAGAATAAATCAGGTATTTCATGGTATTTGAAAAAACAATAATACTAAAAACTGCGCGAAGAATCTTCATTGTCTTGTGGGTTATATACACCTCATCCGCTAATGACCTGATCTAAGAAGTATATAAGCTCGATATAAGATGTACTATAGATATTTTCTCAGGTCGTGTATATGATTTACGCCGCAAATTCTCCGTGATTAATTCCACTTTGACTGTAGAACAGAGGCCGTCCTAGCTCTGGCATAGTGATTCACGATCAGTAAATCTCCTGCTAACCTTCAGGTTGTAGATTAAGTTAACTTTTAACATTACAGTAAGTTCAAATCGTTCGAATTAGGTTGAAACCGAAGAAACTCCGTGGATCAGAAGTGCAGGCCTATTTATGTTGAAAATCGTTAATGTTCAATAAGAATCATGAGCTTAATACATTTACAGTTGTCCATAAAGAATAAAAAATGCAAATTGAGTTCACTCTTTTCATATTGAACGGATTACTGGCCAGTTAGAATGTACCAGATGTTGGTCTACGACTGATTAAAAAGTGCTGGGGTCTTTTCCTCTTTTGAAGAAAACATTATTTCCAAACTGCAATCACCGCGATAGGACTCGCGAATTAGTATAAAAGAATTACTTCATAACAATACGCCAGGCTTCATAGACGATTATGGTAGCACAGCCAAGGACACAGCGAGCCGTCCTTCGCAAATAAACATGATCGTCACAAGGTCTCGACACACGGCCAACTAACCGTGAGTGCACCCAGGCCTGTATCTTTAGTTGGCCGTGGTCTCGACAGGAAATCCGGAGTACCGCTTACCTTCGGATGCATTAACAGTTACCATAAATCCAAAAGTGAAAATTATCATTACAATAATTTATAAAAATATACTTGAAGCTTTTACAGCAGTGGAATAAAACCAAGGGCAAAATATACTCAGGCCAACATTCTATGTCACCAATTGAAAATGAAGCAAAGTGCAAATTAACAAACTAAAAATTTTCAGTTTTTATCACAAAATTTAGAAATATCCTGAACTGAAACTAGTAAACAAAACATAGCAGTGAAATACAGCCTACACAGTCCTTTTATGAGTCTGAAAAAGAATAGCCATACAGCGTTAACGGTTGAAATGGCTTATAATCAGCAAATCAGTTCGAAAGTCACACATATCAAGTCAACGGCGTACCTCAATTAGGATCCTTTTTGTACCTCGATCTGGATGAGCGGTATCTCAATTTTCATTCATGGATAACAGGAAGCTCAGGGGGGGGGGAAAGTTTCGTTCCTGTTTTTAGTTTGGAAGTAATTGATATGCGAATTTTATCGATTTTGTCATTCAATCACTGATGATCACCAAACCTATGAAGTACATCCAATAGTCGTTAAAAGCTGAAATTTTGACCACGGTTTATACTCAAATTATAAGCAAAACCTAAAATTTACGAATTTCCGCGGACGAGAATTTAGTCCTTATCTACCAAAAAACGTGAAATCGTTTTCTATCCTTTCTATCTTTACATATGCCTCAGATTTTCGTTATGGATCGTCCATAAACTACGTGGCTCGGTCTAGGGAGGGGGGGATGGGTTGAGTAGAAAGCTACACTGGGCTAGGTGGGACAGGGGTAGTTTTTCATTTATATTATTTGTCACAGTTAAAATAAGGTACAGAGCACACAATACTTATTTCCGTCATTTAATTATTTCTGTATGTCTGACAAGAGAAAACAGTACAAAATGTCATTCAATAGGAAAAAAGATACATGCCACGCGGGGGGAGGGGGGGGGCGTGTAGAGGCAAAAGCCACGCCAGGATACATGCGGGGAGGGGGGGGGGGTTCACAGAAGGCCAGTATGGAGCTATTTAGTTTATGAATGCTCCCTTATAGATATAGATGGAGGTTACTATCTTTAAGTAATGTGCTAACATTTACTTCGTTCCTCTCCTTAATTTGGAAGTTGATCAAATTAGATGATTTTGAACGACTACTAAAATCCATCACCATAATTATTCAGTATTTCCCGTTGTAACAGCCCTCATACCTGAACTTTAAGTAGAATTGTATTTAATGAAGTATTTGTAGTGAGCGAAAGTTTGCTTGAATATGATCTGGTATGTTTGTTTCACAATTTCTTGTAAATCAGTGTATGTAGACTTTATTTTATGAAAAGAAATTATTTAAAGGCCATTTAATATGTTTAAGAACAGAATAATGCAAGAGAATTGCTTAAATGTGTGTAATTCCAAGTATTAATGCAAGTTACCATGTCTACGGGACATTTTTCGACAGTTTAAAATGATTCTGTAAATAATTCTGTGTTTAAGTATCTTTAATTTCCATTTCTGACTGTTTTGTAATGATATTAAATGATTAAGTACCTACTAATTCTGATTGTTTTTAATATGTTTAATTGTTTGAGTAATTGTCAATGTTCGAGAAATATCTGGCGGACGCTTTTGAAGAATTCCAGAAATTTCGATAGAGCAGAGCCTATATAAAGAAATCGGCAGAAGGACAGAGTTTAGTTAATAGTTAGTTTACAGTTAGTTGATACAGATTCACTTTGGAACTGCGTCAGTAGTATCTCTGGATATTGTATCTTTGCATGTGAATATCGCTGACGTTGTTTTGGAAAATAAACACAAAAATCTTCAACATAACCTTCTGGTGGATTATTTAATGAATTACAATATTAAATAAAACACAGAAGAACCTAACACCGTGATCCTTAGAAACATGTAAAATGGCAATCCCAAACGTGAAACGTTTTGGCGCGTATTGTGATTTAGTTGCTTGCTCTGGATAATGCATGAGCGGTTACGCTCTGGCCTCGCATTCCGGACGACATGGGTTCGAATCCGCGCCTGACCATCCAGATATTGGTTTTCCATTATTTTCCCAGTCGAATGCCGAGATGTTTCCTTCAAAATGCAATGGCCGAATTCCTTCCCGTTCCTTGTTGCAAGTCCTATCCCGTCTCTATTACCTCGACGCCGACGAGGAGTAAATCCGTAAGCAGAATTTTTTTTCTTAATCGTAGAGATCAGCGAGTCTTACTAACATTAGCGTTTACTTTGTTCCAATACTTGGTTCGGAAGTTATTGGTATACCAATTACACAGATGATGTTAGTAATGCAAGCATACATCAAATTTAAATAACCATTAATTTTTCTTTGTTCCTACAGTTACAATCGAAGGCCGCCAATTGAAAAATTCAGATTCGATTCATATTGTTAAGAGCAAAGGACTATTTCAATGCCGATTTTCTGGACAACGGCGAAGAAGCGCATGTTACTGCTTTGCCACATTACACCTCTGACTATGAGCTTTTATTACACACAGTATGAATTGAATCTGAATTTTACAACTGGTGGCTTCCCCTTGCTAGTTTACAATTTATTGGTAGGCCGACTATGAGGATTATGGCAGGAAAGCAGCCACACTACTTCTACCGACTGCTATCGGTCGCCCAGAACGAATCGGACGCCATCGCGTTGTTTGAAATGAGCATGTGCAATGTCGATGGAAGTATTCAGTCTTTGAAAATATGGTATTGACAGGAATATTGGGAAGTATGTTAAAAAAAAGTTGCTAAAGTGAAAAATTCATAGCCATAAAAGGAAGACTGGGGAATAAGTGTTGGTCACTAAGGTCGCCTATTTGTCATCATATTTTAATCGCCGCGTTGCATTATTGACAGCTCTCTACAATTTCGTATTTTTTTTTTTCTAAACTAGCTGTGGCCCGCAACTTCGTTCGTGTGGATTTTTATTCTACAGATCCCTCTCTTAAACTAACATCGTCAAGAGCTACATCATGGGTTCCATCCTTTTTTGGCCCACCGCCCCCTTTTCGAAAAAAAAAAATTACTCACAGCCCCGTTCTTGGAAAAAAGCCCACTTTTTGAAACAGCCGCTCTTACTTGAAATGGACAATATCAAATACAGAAAAAGGGCAGATTTCTAAAATTACTGTTTCAAAACATATTAACAATATTGGTATATTGTTCACAGTTTAATAAACAATCATATATTATGAAAAAATATTGTTGATTAGAGAGCTCAGTTCGGTGTAATGACACTAATTTTTCGATTAATGACAATCTGTTTCTTTTCTTAGCTAATAAGTTTTTGACTTCGTCGAATCCTCTTTTGGCTACATGAGATCATGAAAATGCAATCATCAATTTCTTTGTGCTGTCCTTAAACCGGATATAATAATGGAAAGCAGATGGTGGTGGTTGGTTCTCAACGCAACCTGAAACGTCCCCTATGATCTTACCAACGCCCACCGGTGGATGATACCGCCTCCATAGGGAACCACTGGGCTACACGATGCACGCTTCCTGTCGCTCACTGAACGCAAATTCTTTTTGCATGAAGGGTCTCCACAGCAAGCTCCTTAATTTCTCCGAATAATACGATGCTGCTCGATTATTAATATAAGGTGGGGAAAGAATTGCTTGTTGAAGACTCGAAATGTAAATATCTTGGCATTACATTTGATAACAAGCTTAACTGGGCGGGACACATTGGACAGGTGGTAGGAAAAGGTTTCAAAATTCTGCACTTGTTGGGGAGAGTGATGAGGGGATGTACGAGAGAATTAAAGGAATTGGGTTACAAAACTGTGGCCAGACCATTGCTTGAATATGCTAGTGTAGTATGGGACCTACATTTTGAATATCAAATACAGAAGTTGGAGAGGGTGCAAAAAAGGGCTGCAGATATGATAAAAGAGCTGGAATGTAATTCATTAGAAGACAGGAGGATGGTGAAGAGGGTCATGGGAGTTTACAAGGCGTATATTGGCGGTGAGGCAGGGAAAGATATTGGTGTAAAAATTAAAATTTATGCATGGAAGGGAAAGAATGACCATGACCACAAGCAGGTAACCGATTTCAGGCACAAGGATGTTGGAAGATTTTCTTTTTTAGGGAAGGGTGTCTTGGATTGGAATAATTTACCAAGAAAAATGATGAATATTTTACCAAAAACGTTGAAAGAATTTAAAGTTTAACCCGGGATCGCTCGCGCGTGAGAAAAAATCTAACATTCTTGATTTTACTGAAATATTGCAATATATTTCAAAGATATTGAAGTGTTGATCTAGCAATGCTTTCTTTGATATCTCTACCTTCATTCCACGTGTCTTTCGTCGCTCCAATTACAAGTAAAGCCTGCTAGTAGCGGCTTTGTTTGAAGCGGTGTGCATTGTTGGATTATTTCTCACACGGGAGTTCTCGCATAATAATGCCTTGTGCACTCGTGAACACTCTGTGAAACACCATCTTGCTTCTCTTTTAGTCTGGTTCTGTGTGCTAGTGACGTGCGATTAGGTTAATTTCTTCTCCTGGACGTATTCTGCACGTATTACGTGTGTTTATAAAAAAAAGTAAATATACTTATTGGGTTTTTTATATATTGAATGAAGCAGTTCTGTACGCCAAGTACATCACATATTATGTCAGATGTGAAAATATATAAAATTTTACAGGAAAAGATATTGATGTGGCTAGGGGAAACCGATGGACGAATATATCCACATTGAAGGCTTGTCTTCAGATACCGATGCACAGTCTGAACATGAAGAGATAGACATAGCAACAGATCAGTCTGGCAGCGATACGGAAACTGCGTCTGCTGTAGCCCTGACTTCTGCAAATCGTGATATGTATCTAGGTAGGGATGGGAAAACAAAATGGTTCAAGCAAAAAGCCCCTCCATCAAAAATAGCTCGTCAGAATATTGTGACACAGCTTCCACGTGTAAAAGGAGAAGCAAAAATTTCGAATTCAAAACTAAAACAAGATGTATGTTTCATTTAGTGTTTACATGTAGTTATAATGTGTTGGTAATAATAAAGAAATAATTTACTTTGCTAATTGTATCTCTGTATGGAACCTACAGCCAAAAACGCAAAAAAAATCCTTTGTTAGAAAAAATCTAACACGGGAGTTATCGCGCGAAAACAATAGGCGCGAGTGATCCCGGGTTAAATTTGTAGAGGGCAAATGTAGAAGTAAGCAGAAAAGGGGCTGGGGGGTAGATGGGTGTGTAAGGAAATTGCCACCGGAGCGTGAGCTCCATTGCAATTAAATTAAAACATTTTTACGCCGAGAAGTTATTTACCTTTAAAGTGATAATAATTAGAGAAAATGTTTATATTAATTCGCTAGCATTTCATGTCATATCAAAATACTTTATTCTACTTATGGAACCAAGAGTTCTACATTAATCGAAACCCTATCAAAATCCGCCAAGTAGTGTTTGCCGAATCGCGTATAACGAAAAATTGCCTTACCAATTTCTCGCTTTATGATGTCACATAAAATCGGACATAACATGTATGCCTCTTAGATCTAAGGGATATGAATTTTCTTACCTCAAATCTGTAAGAAGATTATCCTAAACTACTAATTTGGCAAATTTCTCGTCTTTTGAACGCCACATCAAAGTGAAACCGTGTTTAATCAAAATCCGATCCAAATCCAACGACCAGTGTCTGTACTATTTGCGTTCAAATTGTCTTTTCTTTTCAGTTTCTCAACGACACGTTGAAATTAAAAATGCCATATTTTACACGCAGGACCACGGGCTGTACAATGAAATCCATAAATCCCATCAGTAGTCTTAACGTGTATCTCTTTCATCCACACGTGCTGACAATCATACAGGCATAATTTTTTTTAAAAAAGGTTGATTTCTTCTCTGTTGCTTGTGAATAGAACCCTAACTTATTAAAAAAAATTCTCATAAGCTTCCTCCCGTTTTCATTTTTTTTATATGCGCGAATAATAATTATAATGTAAGCGACAGGTGTAAAAATTAGTTTTGAACACCTAGGCCGTGAACAGTGCAGTTTCCATTCGTCTTGAAAAGAGGTGAGAGATTTTCCTACTCACCCATTTTTCTCCATTTCCTGTACCAGCTTATTTTTTCCCTCTACGAATTTCAACTTTAAATTCATTCAGCGTTTTTGGTAAATTATTGCTGTGAAGGTGGCAAAATTACTATTATCTCAGAGTTTGGGGTAGCAAAAATGTTCATTAATCACTTAGAAGCCATTTAGCAAGCATGAAAAAAAAAAAATGCCATGTATAGCTGGCGGTGACGTTCATTGTTACCGAGAAAATATCTGTGAAGTGAGGAACAGATGTATATCAGCGCATCCAGCTTTTATTTCCAATTCTGACAAAAACAAGTTCCTTGTGCTTTCGGTAGCGTTTATATTCTGGTCCAGGTCGTATTTCAACCTAATCATAACCGCTAAAAAAATGGAAAACCTATTATGTATGTCCAGTGTGTAGTCCCTACTTCCTTGTAGCTTTGGTGATTTTTTTTCTGGTCAAGGCCACATTTCAATATAACTATCTTAATTTGGAGATAAGATATCTCAAGAACTAAACGAGACATCAAAACATTTTATTCTTTACTTTCTATTTGTCTCATCGAGTTACATTTCGAACTAACCACCTCACTTTTGACATAGGGTGTCTCGAGAACTAAGTGAGATATCAGAAAATTTTATTCTTCAATTTTGATTTGTCTCGTCGAGTTTCATAAGAATCTCCACGGTTCTCGTAGCATCCCCTGCGATTAATGTAAGCATCGTGAAAAAAACTGATATATAAATGAACTGACGAAATGTTAATAAAATCGCCTATTTTTCCCTGTAATGTTGACTAAACTTTCGGATGTTATTCTGCAGTCTTCATTTGTTGAAATGTTAATACTGATGTCAAAACTGCTCGGCGAGGTTAAGTAAGAAATAAACCGAATATTAAAAAAATATTATTATTTCATCTGGAGAGAATTTTTTAATATTATAGAGGTTTCAAAAACTACAAATGAATAATTCGGAAAGTTTTTTGCTGCTATTGAACTGTGATAAATTTTTAGGAAAAGGATAGCATACTAATTCTTCAATGAAAAGGACAAGTCAGTTATAATAATCATAGAGTGAATGTAATTAACATAACAATAAATACAAATGATCAACTGGGTGCGAGACCACCAAATGACCGAGTAGTAATTTACCAAAGGTATTACATACCTTGTATCAACAGGTAGCTTATTTAAAATTTGTGACACCTTGTTTATTCCTTGCTTGACTGAGTATATTACCACTGGGTTGGTGTTCAAAGATGAAATTAAAATCAACACTCACCTCGCGCCTAGCTCCCGACGATATTCTACGAAATATATTGGCCACAGAAGTGTCTGATGCTGCACACATTATAGAATCCAGCAGCAGTGAATAAACCCGCTATGCTGGCGAACTGTTATGCGGGACAGCATAATAATAACTACCTTCACGAGGCTTTAAAATAGATTACTTAAACAATTTTTTCCTTCAGTTATCTTAAGAAATTTTGAGCACTGTTTGTGGTGGCAATCAAAGACATACTAAACGTGAAAAACAAAAGAGTAAGTACGATAAATTTACAACCTCAGACGGCAGTTCATTCCATTTTGAGGCAGAAATTCAACGAATAGGAAGACGGAAAAAAATTACTTTCAAAATAATTAAAATAAAGCTATAATTTATAAAGATCTACGCAACCAGAACAAGAAATCGTATTAAAACAAATAATAACCGTGCATCGAGTGAACATCTGAATTTAAGATGTCTCTTCAATATAACAGAACGTTCATCTATAAAGCGCAGTTCGTGTTTAGATTCACTGTCCTACTTTCATAAATGAATAATGTTAAAGTGCCTACACAGTAAAGTCCTGCAAAACGTGAAACCTTCGTAGAAGAGCGAGTAAGACACTCCAATGCTTTCGAAGATCTCGGATGGAAGGTACATACATTAATTACAGGTCCTTATAAGCAATACATAAAGACTTCCTGGTCGAATTTTCGGTCAACTAGAAGACCAAATGGCAGCTTATTCTGCTCAAGGTATTTGTTCATTTTGGAACAAAAATGCATTCGCAGAGTAGTATTCCTGTTGTTCTTGATCTAGATAAAACGTATTTGTAAACTGCCTGTTTACTTCATCGTGTCTTACTCTTCTTTGTTTATATCACCAGACGTAACAAATCTTTTCTCTTGAACCACCACTCTTCTTATGGTACATTCGGATAGAAATTCGTTTTTCATAGCTGAAGTTGCCTAAAAAGCAGACTATCATTTCCAATACTTTATTTTCTTCTCGTTAGAATACACTTGAAGCTAATTTTCTTACAATATTTCAGATTTTGTGGCTGTAATTCATAATACAACGAGTAACGCTCCGTTTCCCTTTCCTCTTAATCAATTTACGCAGTTGTAAAGCCAAGAATAGTTTGTATATATACGTTAAATATCATACAGCCGTAGATTTAATATAAAATATGACATCCATCCCCTATTACGAGACAATTACGACGTTCGAGAGTAAATACTAGTATTACCCCAATTAGAGAATTTCCTTTCTTGTTCACTGTATGTATAATTAATTAGGGTGGGAGGGGATATTCTCCACCAGTCCAAAACTGGTACTGACCTGTTGTAATTTGGATTAACTGCTTCCTTATAATGTCCTCTTCATATTTTGCACTCTCCTTTTTCGAAAAAATCCCCACCAATTAAATTAAAATTTCGGCATATGGGACGCTCCGCAACGGCGAAATGTGCGAACGTGAAGAGGACATTATAAGGAAGCAGTTAATCCAAATTTCAACAGGTCAGTACCAGTTTTGGACTGGTGGAAAATATCCCCTCCCACCCATTAATTCTTACAAATCCTTAATCCCAGTAGGGCCTTTCACTGAAGAGTTTTACTTTCTGCGGTGAAATAGTATTTTATACTTTGTACAAACATCTGCATCAATTCACTCAATTTCACGGATAGTGTTGATAGAATCAATTGGTGGACAAAGCAATAAAGTAAACTCACTTTGTAGTATATACAGTTAGATGAACGCGCATGTATACGAATCATATATGGTAATGTTTACTTGCAAAACTAGTACACAGAAATTGTGCAAGTGAATTGATTGAAGGTGTACTAAGCAATACACAAAAATAATAAATTCAACATACTAAGTCTCTTTAGGATGAAATAAGCTTTTGCTCTGCTGTTTATTTGATCAGTCTTGTTTTTCATCGCTATACTCAACATAGAGTACCACTCTAAAACGCCTCCACTTCATACTTAAAAATTTCTTGAAACCACTTTAATGACTAACTACAACAGAAAGTTCTTTTCCCATTTCTCCAGTGCTCCAAAACAATGGAAAAAGGAATGAGTTATTCTTTTTAAATATTACATATATGAAAGAAATTTTATCTAAGAATATAGCCGGTTCGATTTGGATATAGATTCTTCTGAAATCACAAGGAATCAAGAAGAGTACGATATCATAAACATTCAATATAAGGAGGATAAATTACAGAGTTCTTGATTTAAGTCTCTTTTGCTGGTTATAATGATCCGTTTACTGGAGAAAGGCTCTCACTTTCGCGGGAGACCCAGCTTAATCCTCTCATTGCGTGTGGTTGCAAAGGGATGCCATCTGCCTTTGTACTGTGTGTTAACTTATTTATGAAATTTTTAGTTTTAGGGAGGAAATGGAGGATGGTTCAAGTGTTCAAAAAGGCATAGTGGAGATTAAATTCAGTTGTAGATCCTGCAGAATTTGTATTTCTTACGTGAAACTATCTCAGTGGCAAACAATGAAGATGTGTGCTCCCCGAGTTTAGGCCAACCTGCTCCGACTTTCTTTCATTAATGAGCTGCGCTGAAATGTGTTTCACATGTCTACTAAATATAATAATATGACTTTTCATACAGGACGGCGGTGCCACTTGGGGATTATGGAAACAGTTAATTCCTGCCTAGGAAGCCTTGGATTGCAATGAAGATGTGAATTTCTGGAATAACTGCAGCATATAATTTGTTTTGACTAAGAGCGAAGAAGTAAGCATAAAGTGAATTTTTGTTAGGTTGAAATGGTCTTTAGAGTAATACAGAAAGAGGATATATATATATTTTTTAAATCTTTGTTCACTGCAGATTAATTTTGGCAGCTATCATGAGAGCAAAAGAGTAACTGTTCCAGAAGAGGTCACTACTATTTCTAAATGCACACTTTAAAGAAAAAATTATTGCGATCGATTATTCAAAGAGACTAAGGTCGGAAAACCTAATGCCTTCATTATAAAATAATACTCAACGGCGACATTTAACTCTGATCAGCCACAAAGTCTTGTAGTTTTTTGACATAATGTGAAAAGAATTGGTGATAACGTTGAGAAACTGATGGCCCAAGATAAAATTAGTGGGAGCTGCATTTCATCAAATACGCTCGACCCATCAACAGGTACGCAGAATCCACAGAAAATAACGCCTTGAATCGAATTTTAGAGAGAAAGTACCGCACATGATGTCTAATCACAAGGAAGATGTATTTAAAGACAAATTTCTATTATTATTTTTTTTGTCCAGGAAGCAGATAAAAAACTGCTCTTCAATTTATAAAATAGAGTTAATTTCAGCTTAATCCATGGTGACCCAAAGTGTCTTTCGTTAATTATTTTTAATAGCTACTGATTTATTTTCAGGTTTCAACAATATACTTTAGAGGTAACATTTTTATTTTAGTGTATCGATCACAATAAAAGGTTGTATCACCCGTACGAATCAGGCACTGGAGCCGAGTTGTGGATAGTCTTTATTTGGAAGATTACTCATCTGTTAGATTTACTATTTTCTACTTCTCTTGGTTGTCTGTAATTACTAACTAATTGCGACGGAATATATACCCGGGTGGCAATTTCCCAATCACACCAATTTTTGCATTAGCTAAATTTTAATTTTGAATGTTTCCAGTGTTTGATGTATGTAACTTGATGTATGTAACTTGATGCACATAACATCTATTCCAGTCTCTTGACTCTTTTACCTACAGATGACAAATTCTCCTCTCATTTATACCTGAAAACAATTGCTTGTTCATACTGAGGCATCTTACCTTCTCTTACTCGTATTACTTTTCATTGGGTACTTTACTAATTTTGACAACTGTTTTAGCTGTGCGTCAACAATATACTGCCCCAAAGTGTAAACACAGCAATTAAAACACCAAACAAATAGTTTATTTACTTTCTAGAAAACGATAATATGAGGAAAAAGTGCTTAAAACTTGCACCACAGGACGCAGTTAATTTGCCTACAATGTTTTCAATTTATTCTTGTGATTTAAGTTTTCACTTAATATTTTTTAACGTTCAATAAATTGTGTACCTTAATATCATTTTGTGATAAACTTAAATATCTATCAATAAATAAACTATCACTTTTTGAAGTTAAGTGCTCCCTTAAACACAAAGTCTTTATAACCGACTAAATTAGTTAGACATCATCTACAAGATTTGTTTCATGATTTAGATGCATAAAAGTACATAACTCATCTAGCAAATTTATAATTCCCCCCAGGGTGTTGCAAAGATGTGTCTGGATGGGGGCGGGGGGCAGGTAGCTTCAACGCCCGTGTGGACGGTACCCTAGTTCTACACCGTCGCTAGAACTATGTCTTCTTCACCACCTCTTAGAGTTGAAAATATTTATTCTATCACATATTAAGTGATTTTCCAGTTAGCACCGAAAATTAGGATTTTACCTAATTAATAATAACATTATGGTGAGTGGGAGGGCATGTTTCTTTTCACACCGAGCGTGGTAAGTGAGCGGTTAACGCTCTGGCCTCCCATTTGGGAGGACGCCGGTTCGAATCCACGTCTGGGAATCCAGATTTGAGTTTTCCATGGTTTCCTCAAATCACTCCAGGTGAATGCCTGGCAGGCCTGCCGTAAGCGGGCGTGCAAGGCGTGCACCGCACGCGGGCGGCACGTCTAGGGGAGCGACAAATCGGGTGATCGATTGTCGCCGGGACAGTAGCGGAGCTAAGAAAAGGCACCGCGAAATAAATTTGCCGCCCTTTAATTACAATTACGATTAGTCGATGCCGGAACTAGGGGGGCGGCAAATTTATGTAGCGGCGAGATTATTATTATTTTTATATGCTCCGCTACTACTTCAGGCGGCAACAATTGGTGTGGCGGCAATACTCTCGTGCCCTTGTTCGGAAAATTCCTAGACCCACCATTGGCTATGGTTAAAAAGGGAGCGGCATAATCTATATTGCACAAGGGCGTTCAAAACAGCTAGCGACGGGCCTGATGTCGGGATGCTTCCTTCAAAAGGCCATGGCCGAATTCCTTCCCGTTCCTTCACCCTAGTCCCCTCCCGCCTCCGATGACCTCGACGTCGACGAGGAGTAAAGCCATAAGTAAAAATAATAAAAATAATCTTTTGACGGAAGGCAGGCGTGGTACGAAAAATTTGAGGACCCATATTCTAGGGAATATAAGTTTCTAAAATCTATCGTCTGATCTAAAGCCTGACAGTAGAATGCAATCTTTATACATGGAATCCAAAGCGTGCATAATCCACATCATCATGGACAAACCACTGTACCAATTTAGATCATATTCACACAAAACGTTATTGAGGTGGCTGAAGTTTTTTTTTTTTTTTGTTTTTTTTTTGTTTAATATAATTCATTCGGATAGATGGCCCTGAAGTATAATTCTTATATTGGAAATGAGTTTATGTTGACCACAAATAACTATACTTCAGAGATATACGGTGTAAACTACCAAAGACAATATGTATGCGAGTCAATACCATGGAGCGATTCCTTTCCTCCATGATCAATACCATGGAGGAACGAAATAAGTGGAGGCGACGCCAGGGACCTTCAGCCATTGAGGAAGGAAGAGAGTGGAGGCGAAATTATGCTAAATCTGTGATGTCGCCATAACGGATTACCAAAACAATGAGCTGTTTTCACTGTGTTTGTTGCTTTGAATATTTGATTTTCTAATATTCCAAAGTTTATTATAATCCCAGCTTGTGTTACACACGGTCGCACAAACAGATCAGATAGGAAACAACCTGGAATAACGTTTCATAAGTAAGTCACACTGTAGTTATTGTTCTTGAAGTGTTTCACAGGTAACTGCTATTAATTTATTCATTGCTATCAATAGGTTGATGTCGTTCTCAAATATTTGTTGGTGTAGGGTAGACAATCAGCATATGTTACTACTTTACAAATTAAACATTGCACATTATTGTAACAAGTGTTGAAAGTCTAATTTAAGCGAGTCAAGTTTACATCGCGATACAGTGAATATGGTATTCTGCATGCTTTAGTCCAGTTTCAGTTTACACTTAAAGTGTAAGATGAAATCAGTTCTGATAATTTGTGTTGTGCGAACTACGAAAGGTGATGAAGGAAACGTCGTTGTTACCCGAAATGTAGTTCGCGATGTATTTCATGTGTTTAGGTGTTTCTTCATAGTTTTATTTTGTAACAGCAATATTAATGGAAATGTGGGAAGTTTGAAATGCAGCATGTACCAGAAGGGACAAACAATTTATTAGTTGTTAGTAATTTCATGAGCACCATGTTAGCGGGCGTGCGCGCTAGGCATGCACCGTACGCGGGCGGCACGTCCAGGAGGATGGCAAATCGAGTGATAGACTGTCGCCGCCCAGATAGTTGGCACTCCATTGTCAACACCCGGATAGCAGCGGAGCTAAAAGAAAGATCGCCCCGAAATAAATTTTCCACCCTTTAATTACGACTTTGCCGCCCCCTTGAAGCTGGGCATAGCTGTAGCCAGTGCCGACAAATTTATGCAGTGGTGAACCCCCTCCCCCTTTTGTTTTAAATCTTAAACAGGCCGCGACAATGGGTGTGGATTCTTGCATTTTACCACAGCAATTCCTAGCAGAATAGCGATCTCCAGTAATACCGATTTATTTACATTATTT
Source organism: Vandiemenella viatica (assembly GCA_031002005.1). Taxonomy (NCBI): domain Eukaryota; kingdom Metazoa; phylum Arthropoda; class Insecta; order Orthoptera; family Morabidae; genus Vandiemenella; species Vandiemenella viatica. Next base: position 278,183,232 of record JARYHS010008074.1, on the reverse strand, counting down.
TACTTTAAATGACGGGAAGTATAATATCAAAAACGGATAACTGCCATTTATCTAAGTGATATATTTCGTGATTCATACATTTCGTGTAAACTTCCTCTGAGTTTTTAATAAACTTCATCGTTTCTTATCTCCGGAAAAAAAAAAAAAAAAAAAAAAAAAAAAAAAAAAACGTTGTGTTTTAACCTAGTACTAATTATTGATACAGGTAATATAACTTACACGTACAATATCCTTCTCCTTACATGAATTTTTTTAGTACATTTAACTGTATTATGCCCTTCCAGGATGTATTACAACCTAATTTCTGCTTGAAAATAATGGTAGTCTACAGGCTGTATTACAACGGAATCACTGCTTAAAAACAATATGTCTTGCGATTGACTACAGCATTTGAGAGTAGTAGAAGTTATGATTTTCGAAAGCAATATTAATGGAGGGTTGTGGTTAAGTTGACCAGAAAGCCCACCGACACATTTGATTACAGCCTAATTCACTCTGAAATGAGTTTTACAAACCAATTAAACTGCTTTCATATGCGCCAAGTTACTGAAGGTATTAATAAATGCGGGTGAACGTAGTTCGTACCTATCGTGCTGAAGTGTGCCTGGACTAGGAATGAAACTGATATTACATGGATAGCAAAAGTTTCTGGATTCCTAATTTATTTTTCATTTTATTGGTTCTATACATCCGCCCTCATTAATTCAGTAGAAGTTAGTACTGTATTGCTGTGTAGAACATTATCAAATCAAGGCCACTAGCATTATCTAATAACAATCCCGTATAATTAACCAACTGCAAAATAATAATAATAATAAAATGAACTGCTAGAATATGGCGTTCAAACCGTCATTTTTGACGGGCTAGAAGCTAGTCCTATTATATAAAACGCTAATCTGGAGTCTGGGTACGTCGTCTATAGCTACTACAGCTATTGGCTAGAGAACGGTCACGTGGCAGCCTTCACTCGCCAATTAACAACCACCATATTACATTCGTTCCATCATCTTGCTTTTCGTTTATTTACAACTAGACGCAGAAATTCATGTAAGGAGAAGGCGATTCAATATTTACACTATTTTATCTGTATTAGTTAAACGCAGAAATTCATGTAAGGAGAAGGGCATTCAGTATTTACGCTATTTTATCTGTATCAGTTAAAACCATAACCCAAGAATTTTTTTTTTTTGCAGACAGTAAGAAACAATGATGTTTATTAAAAACTCGGAGAAACGTAATGCGAAATGTATTAGTCAAATAAATAACAGTTATCCGTTTTCGAAATTATAGTCTCCGTCATCTAAAGTAAAATGTATTTATTTATGTAAAATCCTAACCGGATACTCTGATAATCTAACCAGAGTAACGTATTCATATAACGAAAGATATCATTAAAAATGACTTATCCGTTTCTCCTTATAAACTTTTCCATAATAAATTCCTACTACCATTATATATGATACCCTTAGTTTTTGTTACATGTGTTAGCTATTAAATGAGATTTAAGATAATTTTTTATCAGATTTAAATCATCAAGGATATAACTATTTACTGTATAAACGATGTGACACTCGCAAATCAACAACGATATTATTTCCGCAAAATAGCAGTGAGCAGTGATAATAGAAATACTGAGAGCAGGGAAAAAAAAAATTAATGCAAGGCAATTATATGTCACAAAGTTACAATTAGTACGTTCGTTTAAATTTACATATTGCTTTTTATTTATCTACAACAATCAGATGCAGAAATCAATGTAAGGAGAAGGGTTTTCAATATCTACACTATTTTATCTGCATCAGTTGTAAGAACTAGGTTAAACCGTAACCTAAGAATTTTTTTGACACAGAATAAGAAACAATGATGTTTATTAAAAACTCAGAGAATCGTACATACATAATCGCGAAATGTATCATTCAAATAAATAACATTTATTCGTTTTCGAAATTATAGTCTCCGTCATCTAACGTAAAATGCATTTATTTATGTCAAATCCTAACCAAGTGCTCTAATAATCTAACCAGAGTAACGTATTCATATAACGAAAGATGTAATGAGAAACGATTCTTTTCCTTACAAGCTTTACCAGAATAAATTCTTACTACTATCATAGATGATACCCTTAGTTTTTGATAAGCGTGTTAGCTATTACATGAGATTTAAGATAGCCTTTTTATCAGCACAATTCATTAATGGCAATTCTATCACGATATTCTTGCAGCCAAATCGTGGCAAGCAGAGATATTAGAGATTATTTACACAGTTTAATAAATAAGCAACCGCAAGGTCTCTGTTATTGGTAAATTCCAAATCTCATTCCGGCCTATGCTCAATTTTAATGTAATTAGAACTTTCGCTAATGTTGCTGCTTGATTAAAGTTTATTTATTACGGTTTATTTCTTTATTGCATATTTTAGTGAACACTTTCGTTTATCCGTTTTGATATTATACTTTCCGTCCTTTAAAGTAAAATAAATTAAAGTAAATAAATCGTGATTACTGGAGATCGCGATTCCGCCAGGAATTGCCGTGGTAAAACGCAAGACTCCTCTAGAAATACTTTCATAAATACATTTAACTGTATTATGCCTGTCCAGGATGTAATAAAACCTAATTCCTGCTTGAAAATAATAGTACAGGCTGTATTACGACTGAATTAATGCTGGAAAATAATATGTCTTGCGATTGACTACAGCAGTATAATGATGTCATTACTGAATGTTATTTTGGCGGAATCGCGACCTCCAGTAGACCCGATCGTTATTCATTTTTCCTTACAAGCTTTTCCTGAATAAATTCCTACTACCAGCAAAGGTGATACCCATCATTATTCATATGAGGGTAATAGAAGCTATGACTTTCGAACGCAATATTAGTGGAGGTTGTGGTTAAGTTGACCAGAATCGCAAATGACACATTTTGTTGCAACATTATTCGCTCTGAAATGAGTTTTACAAACCAATAAAACTTTCTTTCATAAGCCCCAATGCATTAAAGGTATTAATTAATGCTGGTGGAAGTAATTCAATATTTAACGTGCTGAATTGTGCCTGGACCAGGAATAAAACTGATATTACATGGATAGCAAAAGTTTATGGGAATCCTAATTTGATTTAATTTCATTGGTTCTTTACTTCCGGTGTCATTAATTCAGTGGACTTTACTACTGTATGGCTATGTGAAATGCAAATGAAATACGTAGAACATTGCATAATGAAGGACATTAGCATTATGTAATATCAATTCTGTATAATTAACCAACTGCAAAAAAATGAACTGCCAGAATATTGCGTTCAAATCGTCATTTTTGACGGGCTCGAAGCAAATACATTAAATATATAGCGAACTACATTTCAGGTAATAACAGTGTTGTCTAAATCAGATTTCTAGTTCGCATAGCATAAATTATCACAGTAATTTACCATACACTTTCAGTGTGAACTGCAACTGGACTAACGCACTCGTAACATACATTCACTGTGTTGCGATGTAAACGTGACTCGATTGTTTTCCCCCCCTGGGTGTCTGTAAGGAAATTTCCATCATTTTAATTACTAAATGTCATCAGATGATGGTTCGAGAATCACGTTGCGATAAAAAACAGAAACACATAGAAATGTTTGTGGTTGAAATACGACGACATTACGAGAGTTATTGACCATGTTGCGTCAAGAGCTTGTTCGACGATACCGATCGTGGTAAACGGCTAGCGTTCTGGCCTCGCATTCGGGAGGACGGCGGTTTGAATCCCGTCCGGGCATCCAGATTTGGGGTTTCCATGTTCCCAAATCACTCCAGGCAAATGCCGGGATGCTTCCTTCAAAAGGCCATGGCCGAATTCCCTACCATTTGTAACAGCCCTAATACCTGAATTTTGAATAATATTGTACTGTGTGAAATATTTGTAGTGAGCCAAAGTTTGCTTGAAAGTGATTTGAGATATTTATTTTGTAATTCTTGTAAATAAGTGTATATAGACTTTGTTTTAGGTAAGAAAATTATTTAAAACCATTTAATATGTTTAAGAACCGAATGATGCAAGAGAATTTATTAAAAGTTTGTAATTACTTGTATTAATGTATGTTACGATGTCTACAGGACAATTTTCCACCATTTGAAAGGATTTCTGTAATAATTTTGTATTTAAGTATCTATAATTACCATTTCTAATCATTTTGTAATGTTGTTAATTAATTTTGTATCAATTCCGATTGTTTTTAATATGTTTGATTGTTTGAGTGATTGTTAATGATCGAGAAATATCGGGCGGATGCCTTTGAAGAATTCTCGTAATTCGATAGACTCTATATAAACAGATCGCCTGGACAGAGAGTCAGTTTGCATTAAGTATTAATTCAGTGTTACAGAGACATTCATGCAAGTTGTCGATTCAATTCAAGTATTCAGTAAGTCAGTGTTGCATCTTTGGATTGTAACAACTATGCTTGTGAATGTCGCAGACTTGTTTTGATTGAAAATAAACGAGCATCAACATACATTGTTTTTTTTGGTGGACTTATTATTTAATTAATGCAGTAAATAAAACCACCCAAAGAACCATAACATGGCGACCGTTTGACATGACGAGAAGTTCTTAAAATCTGTGGGATGTTTATCTTCTAAAAAGAATCTGCAGAAAATTGCGACGGATTATCGGCGATAAACCTGAGAGGAAATTTCGACCGGCGACGACACGGATTTGACGGCCTAAGGCGGAGATTTTTCATCGGCAATCGGCTGTAATCTTCCGACGACGAGTGGATTTCCTTCGGCCTCAAAATCGTCTTCCTACAGTGAATTGTGAAAAGTGTGGTTAAGTGTTTGAAGTCAGTGTGGTGTTTAATGATTAATTAAGTGCTTCTAAGTGAAATTTAATGTGATACAAAAGTGAGGAATAACTGTAAGTACGGCATTGAATATTCAAGTGATTTATTTTGCATGTTAATGTGTGGCAGATTGGAAAGATTTTAATTTTCCTTAATTTTGTGTTTTTTATGTTGATTTTGATAATTACTAAAAATGGCTGATAATCAGAACCTGCAAGCAATTCTAGAGTCTTTTGTAGCCAGATTCGATAGCAAATTTTCTGAAATTAATTCTCAGTTTGCAGAAATCAATGGTAAATTCGATAATAAATTTTCTGAATTTAGGAACTGAGTTAAAAAGTGATAATGACAACAAATTTTCTGAACTTGATGGCAAATTTGATAATAAGTTTTCCAAATTGGATAACAAATTTTCTGAAATCAATGATCAGTTTTCTCAACTGCAACAAAACAATGACAAAACATTCTCTGATTTGACTAAATGTTTTGATGTTAAAATCGCAGAGCAATTTCAGGGTTTTAGCTCTCAATTCAAGGAGGATATTAACAATTTAGATTCTAAATTGGGGAAGGTAGTAACAGAATGTAAGGAAAAATTTGAAAAGGTTACAGAAATTTGTGAACAGAATAAGACTGAATGTGTAAATTTGATTTATAAAGAAGTCAGTGAAAATTGTGATAAGATGAAGGAGGAATATGTTGCTTTGTTCCAAGCTAATGATGTTAAAGTTAATGAGTTGAGACAAGAGGTGGGATTAAATATTAATACATTGGTGCAGCAGCAGAAACAGTTGGCGCAGGGATTAGAAAGCAATGTAAATCAGTTAGAGAAAAGGGTTACTAGGTTGCAGATACAGTTAAGTCAAGCTCCCACACTAGGTAACACAATTGTTAGTGCTGACATTAAGGAAGAATTTGAATTTTATGATGATAGTGGGAGGCTTCACCCTATTGAGTTTATAGATAATTTTGAAAGATCAGACTATTTTAATTTGTTACCCGACAATAAGAAAATTGCACTTGTGGGTAAACATCTAAAATCTTATGCTAGGGCATGGGGTGATAGACAAGCTAGGGAAGTGACTGACTACAAGCTGTTTAAAGAAAACTTTTTGAAAAATTTTTTGGTCGACAAGCAGGCAGATTCAAGAAAAGAGAGAGTTGATGACTGGTAGACCCTATAAACCTGGTAGGGAAACTCAACATGATTTTTTTCATAAATGTTGGATCCGTTGTAAGTACCTAGACCATCCTTATGGAGAGGAGGAATTTATTGATTTGATAGGAGCTAGGCTACCTCAGCAAACAAGGAATTTAATTGCCACTTTGGATGTAGTAAATGTGGATAGAGTTTCTGAATTGTTGAGACGCTTGGATGCCCAGGAGTCATTCAATGAACAACATTACCACCATCAACACCATAGGAGGGGCAGCAGGAGTCCCCCTAGAAGGGGGTAATGGGTCAAGGGATGGTAGATCGAGGGGAAGGGATCGTAATAATTATGCAAGAAGGAATGATAATGGGGGAGTGAGAGAACAGAACCCTCAATCTGAAAGGGAAAGGCAGCATGGGGGGCAGGCAAACTAAAGACCACCCCTGTTATGGGCCCCGCAGTGGTGGACAAGAAGGTGGGTCCAGGTACCAACTGCTATGGAGTTAATTCCATTTTTATGAATAATCCCCGAGAAGATTTATTGGAAGAGGTGGAGGTAGCAGCAAGTGAATTTCAGGATAAGGTTATGATAGATGAAATTAATGATGTGGATGATGTAAAGGTTGATAATAAGATAAAGCGGGAGGGGGCCACCATAGTACCTTATCACTAGAATCAGTGTGCGAAAGTAATAATTTTCATGTAGAAGATTTTCGAAATGGTCACTGCTTAATTACAAAAAGGGGTGCAGAATTTATAGTGCATACTACAGTGTGGCTATCAGAAACTTGTAAGGTCCAGAATGGCATAGTTGGGACTATGTGTGCTAGGATAGGTGGTAATGAAGTTTGTAGAATGCTGAAATCGAGGAGTTTCTCAGACATCTTGAAGATGAAGGTGATACAGTGGTGTGGATAGGAGACCCAGATGAGGAGGAGAATTGTAAGTCAAAGTATTTGTCTTCTGAAGAGAGAGAGGTTGAAAAGCCTTATGTACCAATCCCTAAGTTGGAAGAATGTCCTAATTTTGACCTACCTGATACGTTATTTAGCTCTGTATTTGGTGTAGATAATGATAATGAAGAAATGGGTGGGAGTAAGGATTTATTTGAACCAGTTTCTAATTTAGAAAATTGTACAGAATGTGACTTAGATGACACTATGTTTTGTACTCTCTTTGATGTGGAAGCTAATAGTGAAGTAGTAATTGCTGAGAAAAATAATTATTTTGTGGAGGAAGTCAGTAAGCCAGATGTTAAAACAGTTTTAGGTACTGATTCATATAATTTGGTAAGTTTAAGTAGTAATCAGATGATGAAGAGTGGAGTTGGGAATAATGATGGACTAAACTGTAGTAGTGAGAATAATAAATTTATATTACCAGCTGAGTCAACAGCATTGCTTTTAAGTGACAATCAATTTGCTAAAACAGAACCATTGTATGTCTCAGCTGTTGCGTGGTTTTACCAAAGTCTGTTGTCTGAGATGATTGGAAGTTTGTGTTTCTGTATGTATATAATGAAGCTTTGTGAAAATAGAAATGTAATATTAAATGTGTATACAAAAGTTGAAGAAAACTGGAAGGTTAGGAAAAAGTAACTTACATGGTTCTGGGTTTCCAGGGAAATCCTGAAACCCACTTATGAGAATTAATTGAAATGCATGGTTTGGGGAGGGGTCAACAACATGTAAATATCTAATTTTGTGAATAAGTATGTCAATTGATGCATGTAATAGTTTGTGTGAGTACTTAAGTTCAGATGCAGATGTAAGCATTTCAATGTATAATTTGTGACAGTTTTGTGTAGAGACTTTTGATATTTTCATGATGTTGTGACTTTCTACATTTTGGTGACAAATTATCAGCTGTAAAATGTAAACAGACTGGTGTAGTTAACAAGCAGACATCAAGTGTGTAATTTGGAGTGAAAATAATTGTAACTTAAGGTGATGGCATTGAACGTTTGTTGTGTAAACACAGTAAATGAAAAAATGATTGGATCTGAGAAAAGACAATTATTGTAAACAAAATCAGTGTCATGGACTATGTGCAGATGTTGTATGTGATGAAGAATTGTATTGGTTCATTGTAAAAGTCATTATGGTTGATTGATTGTAATCTGTTCGTGTCTGCATTATGTGTACATTCAACCTGCTTAGATTCGTGACGGATTCAATCAATTTTATCTGTGTAAAATTAAGTGAATCCTGGGGAGGGGTTGTAACAGCCCTAATACCTGAATTTTGAATAATATTGTACTGTGTGAAATATTGTAGTGAGCCAAAGTTTGCTTGAAAGTGATTTGAGATGTTTATTTTGTAATTTCTTGTAAATAAGTGTATATAGACTTTGTTTTAGGTAAGAAAATTATTTAAAGACCATTTAATATGTTTAAGAACCGAATGATGCAAGAGAATTTATTAAAAGTTTGTAATTACTTGTATTAATGTATGTTACGATGTCTACAGGACAATTTTCCACCATTTGAAAGGATTTCTGTAAATAATTTTGTATTTAAGTATCTATAATTACCATTTCTAATCATTTTGTAATGTTATTAATTAATTTTGTATCAATTCCGATTGTTTTTAATATGTTTGATTGTTTGAGTGATTGTTAATGATCGAGAAATATCGGGCGGATGCCTTTGAAGAATTCTCGTAATTTCGATAGACTCTATATAAACAGATCGCCTGGACAGAGAAGTCAGTTTGCATTAAGTATTAATTCAGTGTTACAGAGACATTCATGCAAGTTGTCGATTCAATTCAAGTATTCAGTAAGTCAGTGTTGCATCTTTGGATTGTAACAACTATGCTTGTGAATGTCGCAGACTTGTTTTGATTGAAAATAAACGAGCATCAACATACATTGTTTTTTTTTGGTGGACTTTATTATTTAATTAATGCAGTAAATAAAACCACCCAAAGAACCTTAACACATTGCTTGCCCCCCATCCTTTCCCGTCTCTAAAGACCTTGCTGTTAGAGAGACGTTAAGCAGATTAAAAAAAAAAAAGTTCAATGACGGGCGAAGTTTTGTTCAATTCTATATTATAAGCTGTTTATGAGAATATGATTCCATATTCATATAGCCAAAACAAAAACAAAATAGAAATAGTGAAAGACTGGATGTTTCCTCGGCGTTCTATATAGATAAAATTCTCTCATGTAACGGATCAAGTGACAGTGGCGGCAGAGTTGTGACCGCCGAAACGTCGAGTTTCATCAGCGGACTCACTCGGCTAGTTACCGGAGAGAATTTTATATATTTATAAATGTTGGTGGTTGAAATAAGATTAAAAATAACATAGTTATTCCAATCAAATTACTTCGATACTACACTAACAATATCGTACGAACGCAGTCTCAACTGGCAGTTCCGTTTCTCCGATGAAGCCGTTACATTATTCGTTCAGTTATTATCATATTAACAACTGTTATTTAGATGTATTGCAAGTATAAAATAAGATTTTCTTTTTGGATAAGTATATTGCGTTTTTAATTACAATATTAATTTCACGCTGCATAGTGGTTATGTCTGTAGTATGTTGAGACCACGTTAATCGTTTGGATTGAATTTGCTGTGGATGTGTACACATCAGTGTTACAACTAGAGTAGTTAGTCCTACAGGCGACCTATAGTTTAACGTGGAATCCGAACCACGGAAGCGTCCTGGTGTACTTCATATTACACAGTAAGCCGTGCCAGAGGTGAAGGTCGAGTTAAGGGCTTATTAAATCCCGCCGAGACAGGGATTTGAACCAGGGCCACTCATAACGGTTATTATAGTTTGAATTCGTAATAAAAATTCTGGTGGTATACAAGAAAACGAATGCCTCCCTTTGAAAGTCACGTTGTCCCTCGAAAGCCGTTAAAAATACCTTCCTACCGTCATTTACTGCCGGCAAAGTGGAGCTGAGGTTACAAAGGATCAGGTGTGCCTTTGATAGCCCGTAACTCATAACATCATCTTCCTTTAAAGGCCATCACCGACCAAATAAAACTGAAATAACAAGAAAGCGAAGGGGGAGGAAGACGTTAATAATCACTTTTCACCTTCTTTGAGGTCCGAAAGATACAGGTTTCTTTTTGTAAGGCGGGAAGCCATTACATGTCATCAGTTATTAAAAGTTATTCCACCTCTGGGCTTCGATCATCCTTTACTATCTAGTCCAGATTTCAGTCGTGAGAGTGTTGTCACTAGCAGGTAAAGGAGGTATCGAGGAAAGTCCTGAATCTTCTTCACCTCGTGTCGATGACAGTTTCAAATACGAGGTAGTTTTTCGCTAATGCAACGGTTTTATAACAGGCTGATTGAAGATCTGACTGAGATACATTCATTCAGATTTGTGGACATTGAAAAAGGTATACCGTAGTTTCGATCTCGCTGCCAAAACATATGGTGTCTGGTTGTTCTCTCAGGTACCTTCATAAGGCGAGAGTATTTTTGCAACGGCCAACTCCAACTCGAAGTCTGTTCAGTGAATTCCATATGGGCCGTGGTTCTTTAGACCCAGGAGGTAGACCCTCTTTCGGCTTGATCCAGTCTATGTTATGTCGCACTATCTTCTTCCAGGCCGATATTCTTTCACTGCTTGGTGTTCCTTTCTGTGTAGATGAAGTTCGTAAGAATCTCGATCGGGACTTCAGTCTTGATGGCAATGGTGTATAACAATGTAGAGTGGGCCGGGCGTCTTGTTCCAATCCGAGCATTACCATATTGTAACAACTTCACGGCGCATGTCTCCAGGACCGATGCCAGCCAATTTCTTCTCCTTTCCCACAACCTGTGATAAGCCGGCGTGTTCTTTAGAGCGCAATATCAATTTTCTTGGCATGACTTGATTTTTGCCACACAGGACAGGCATTCTCTGCTGTGGAGTAGCATATTTGATGATGCTTGGGTTAGCTCCCCAGCTTGATCCAATCATCTTGCTTAACATATTGTTCATCTTGCCGTTGCGGCAATGCGTTTTTTTTTGTTTTTTTTTTTTTTTCTTAAGTTCTATCGCAGTTAATGGCATTAATAAATTGTTAATGACTTTCTCGTTCTTTTATCCGGTGATAAATGGTCGTTATTGATTTAGAGATAATTATTGATCAGGAGATTACTTGACATAAAATCCTGTTTGTGTAAATTAATAAATTATTGAAGATAACAGGCAGTACAGTAACGGGGTACTTTTCACGTGCATTATATCACGTAGAAGATTTTTTTCTTATATTGTATATATTGGTGAGAGTATGTAGAAACCAAGTTTTCGACCTCCAACACCATCAGCACAATTTTCTGTGGTCAGAAAACATAAAAATGTTGGTACTTTTTTCAGTTTTTCTTCTATAACTCCTTCCTAGGAAGAAATACTCTATATCCAATCTGAAAGAGGACAAATTTCCTACAACTTTCGTAGTACAAACTTTTTTCTAAACTCAGAACTAAGCGAGCTACAGTTCTTCGAAATCACTCAAAATGACCTGCAACCTCTGTATATATAACTGATATATATGTATCTCTGTATGACATAGTGTATATGTGTACTATACTTTGATTACTGATGGTCAATTCACTAATCATTTAGCATTGTTGGCCGAGAGATCCGAAGGATTGTTCGGCCACCAGGTGACAGTGTTTTCGATACGCCACGCAATGCGCTCCTTTGTGGCTATCTAACCTGACCAAGTAATAGTAGCGGATAATAGGGAACCATACAGCTTAAGGTGGAATCCAAACCACAGAATCATTCTGGCTTACTTCATATTACACAGCAAGCTGTGGCAGAGGTGAAGGTTGGCTCAATGGCCTTTGAAAATCACTGCTGAGAGCGGGATTTCGATCTCCAGTCAGACGCCTTAACCACTGAGCTACCAGATAACTCTATATCTGATGATAATAGAGGGAAAGTAATGTAAAGTGTTATGGCGCAAAGTTATTAAGTCATAATAAATTCGTAATAAGTTAAAAAATTGTCATAAATCAATTTCTTTTCCGTTTGGATTGTCCCGGCTTATCAATGAATTGTGTCTCATTCACCCATTGCATCAGGAACAGCTTCCTCGAGGTCGAAGAACTCTTCCTCTCTTTCATGTACTTCATTTCAGGAACGTTTTCACGAGACAGGCCAGAGCAATTTTGCAAGCAGCTGAACAGTGCAGACCTGATTAGCGACAGCTGCATGATGGAGTACAAGATTTCTTGCAGAAATATGATACAACATTCGGAGAAAACTCAGGTGCAGCGTCTTTTATTATTTTTTTCTTATGGCTTTACGACTCGTCGACGTCAATGTCATTAGAGACATGATGGGACTGGGGACAAAGAACGGGAAGGATTTCGGCCATGGTTTTTTCATGGAAGTATCCCGGCATTCGACTGGAGTGATTTGGGGAAACCATGGAAAACCAAAATCTGGATGCCCAGACGGGGATTCGAACCGGCGTCGTCCTGAATGCGTTTATTATTGTAACTGGAATAGGACTGGACGTGCCTTTCCTTCATTCCCACGGCAATGGGTACGTTTCTCGACCCAACCATCCTTTACTTCGTGGTGAGTGAAACGTTGCCGCATCTGATTTTGGTGGCAACCGTGCTAGCCTGAATGCATTTTTTGGGCAGATTTCGTATCTGAGCCTTCCAGTGTTCCAAAAGCAATTTTTACGTACCGTTCCAAGATGAGCTGTTCCCCTGCGTGTTCCCCAGATGATAGTTTCCGGAGGCTAGAAGTTCTGAGAAGTTAGCATGCATGTTACTTTCAGATATGGTTGCTACTGAATGAGGCAGCAGAATTTTTCTTTTCCACAGCCGAAATATGCTGATATTGTACCACATCCTGCAAATGCATGGATGAAGAGGAAATGTGTGGATTAAAACTCGTAAGTGTTACCAAGGCCCATTAGCAAAATGAGAAAGTCAATATACTCACTTAGAATTATCCCACTGTAAGATTTTGCTGTTTGGGAAATAGCTGCGTCAACGATCAATATAGCTGCATCTTGTTTAGCCTGTTGATCTTGGATGCCCTATTTTAAGTTTTTGCATTAGTATAAAAAATTACACGGCTCTTCCTGCTCTCATTTGTTGCGTCACTGCAGCACTTGTTTCCTCACTGAAAATGATGTCTGTTGAAGTATCTGAAGTTTTCAAACTACAAAACATTTCAGATGACTTTATTCCTCTCTGCGCAGCATCACTTCGATATCCGTCAAATATAGCTGTGATGTTGGATCTACACTTCGTTGTCAAATAGACTTCATAGTGTCCACCGAAGCAGCCAAGGTCTTCACTACAATTCTACATAACCTAATGCAAGAGTCATCATCCGACCATAATAAAACTTGCCTCTTGAAGAGATTTAAATGCTCATGTAGAGACAATTTTGATCCCTTGAAGTACGGAACAAGTTCAAATGGAAAACATTGTTTCAATTCATTAAAACGGAAAAGAAATGGATTTATGACCAATTTTTTACTAATGAGTTAATTTTGACTGCGTAAATAAACTTTATGCCATAACATGATGTTTTCAATTTTGCAAATCCGTTTTTCAAGCTGATCCAAATACCATCAGGTAATGGAACGGTAGCTCAGCGATTAAGGTATCTGGCTAGAGATCAAAATCCTCGTCTCAGCAGTGATTTTCAAAGGCCATTGAACCAACCTTCACCTCTGCCACAGCTTGCTGTGTAATACGAAGTAAGCCAGAACGATTCTGTGTTTTGGATTCCACCTTAAGCTGTAGGTTCCAAATATCCGGTACTATTACTTGTTCAGGTTAGATAGCCAGAAAGGAGTGCATTGCACGGCGTATCGAACACACTGTCACCTGGCGGCCGAACAATCCATCGGGATCTCTCGGCCAACAATGCTTAATGATTAGTGAATTGACCATCAGTAATCAAAATGTAGTACATATACATACTATATCATACAGAAATACATATATATCAGTTATATATATATATAGAGGTTGCAGGTCATTTTGAGCGGCATAGTAGGTAAAAACACAACTTTAGGAAAAGTGTAAATTTTCGAAGAACTGTAGCTCGCTTAGTTTTGAGTTTGGAAAAAAGTTTGTAGTACGAAAGTTGTAGGAAATTTTGTCCTCTTTCCAATTGGAAATATAGTGTTTCTTGCTAGGACTCATCAGGAAGGAGTTGTAGACAAAAAACTGAAAAAGTACCAAAATGTTTATGTTTTTTAGCCACAGAAAATTGTACCGAGGGTTTTGGAGGTCAACAACTTGGTTTCTGAATACTCTCACCAATATATACAAGATAAGAAAAAAAAAATCTTCTACGTGAGACCCCTTTATTACGACCCCGTTACTGGACTGAGTGTCTGATCATTCCAGTGATGCATATTTTGTGCGTTATTTCCAGCGGCATTGTGGTTTCTGAGACATGCAACGTAATTTACAGAACCACTGGTGAATACCACTTTAATTTTCATCGTGAACAGCTCTCGCGTTTATCTGTGATCAAGCCAGTAACATGATGGACTAACGAATCGACTGCCATTCTGTCTCACTGTGATAATTCTGGTGAGAGACTATCATACGAACTAGAGACGGATAACTACTTAAGCCTACCACATTTAATAACCAAATACGAGTGACACTTTCACAGATGTTATATGCATACCCATATTTAAAATAGGTTAAAAATGTCTTTGAACAACTTTAAATGATTGTTTTAAAAATAAATGCCACACTCATTTTTGTGACTAATTATAAAGAAGTTTATTTGTTATAACTTTATCGCTATACAGAACTAGTGACGAACAGTTCTAACGAACAAAGTATGTGCACATAGTTTTTTCTAGATTTCTAGAACATCCATTTTTTTCTGATATAAAAATTGAATAGTGCTAGTTACAGGTACATTATTCTGTAATGTCCTAACTTCGGAGATAAGTTACGTTAACCATAAATGAAATCCATTTCCTTAATTTAATCTTGATTTGTAGAGGGCGAATTTAAGCTCGAAAATTAGTCATACAACTGCCATATAAGCAAGCAATACTTGTGGTCTGATGTTCTGCAATCTCCTAAGGATCTGCCTGTGATAGGAGAATGTACTTATGCGCAAACTGTCAATCAAAGCGAAAATATGCTGCATGTATAATGTAAGCTGTTAAGTTGCATTCACAGTTTTTTTTAGAAATAAGTAATACGTGTATACACAAGCCAGCATTATTTATATAGATTAACTATCTTCAAAGTTATAGTTTTTAAAATAGCTGCTTAATCCTCTCACGGTACTTTAAATAAACAAATACCGAATATTTGACTTTACTGAAATGCATTCACTTTAGCAGTGGCGGCTGGTGGGTTATCAAACTGGTGGTGCACCACAAAACTTGACACAATCGATAAGACGTGATAAAATATACCTGTTTTTATCAACTTGTTCATTATACTTTTGGATATTGCTTCTATACACAGAATCTAGCTGATTACGAATGTCGACCGTGCCTAACACAGACAAACTCATTACATTTTGTAGGTGTACTTGTGAAGAATCATGTTTTTTTATTTTTTCACTCAAATGCGTCAAATCCTTGATTCCTGTTTCTGTCCAAATCGATTCTCCACCAAAAATAATGCAAGGAAAACAAAAGAATGCATTAAGACGCTCACATCCACACAAACATTTCTTTCTATTATACATTTCACTTTTAAAACTTCGTGTAAATGCTTTATTTTTCGATTTGCACTCTTGTTTTAAATTTAAAAAGGGCCGTGGCGGTCCGGCCAATTTTATGTTCACTTTATTTTGAAAAGTTCTGTTATTTTCTTTAATATAATCAATGTTTATGCTCATTTTCACTAACACCATACACAGTATAGAATAAAAGTTCTCGAAAAAAATCGAAACAAAAACTAAAAACAATTATTTACGGTAATATAAATAAACAATTATTAGCGCGTCACACATACAGTGAAACTATACTGATAGTCTAATAACGAGATGTCAATCATGGCTGCCGTCGCCTCGCGCGCGCCCATGCCAGCCAGCCAATTCGTCAAACATCGGGTGCTCTCGGCAATCCTCGGTTCGCACGTGCGGCGCTCGACAACCGACTCATTACTCCGTATGTTTCTATGAACTATCTTTTGTTTCACGCGTCAGGCGTATTAACTCGTACACCTACAAGTTGTATTAGCAGTCCTCGTGCACTCGCCGAAGCGCACGAGAATTTGTCTTTACAGGAAAATAAGTCTTAATAGTTTAGTAAAGCGCTCAAACTGTTTCACCATAATTGGAGATTTAATTTTTTATACGTTTTTGTTTTTGTATGTTTAAAAATAAATATTAAAATGGTAATATAAAAATAAAGATGAAGTAGGTATAGTGTTGCAAATTGAAAAAAAAAACATTTTGTTTTTTTTTCAAAATTTTGAAAAAAAACATGAAAAAAAACATGGCACCGTTGTTTTTTTTTTCTAAATTTGGTTTTTTTTCAGAAAAACAATATATTTGATAAATTATAGTTTTATTTACATTTTACATTGTTGTTTTAAATATTACTGAATGATATAAATTATTACATAATGTTTGATAAATGTATCTCTATAGGTTACATAATATTATTCATCATCGGTGTCAGTATTAGTATCACATTCACTGGAATCAGCGCTACCAACACTAGTTTGGTCGGTGTCGGTGTTTTCACTTTCTCCTTCTGTTTCCTCTAGTTCCATCACTTCAGAAACATTTGCATTTCCTTTTCCTGGTTGTTCTTGTATTGTTCACAGACGATTTTTAGATTTCAATTTTAAATTGTGAGCAATGTACACAATTTTGCTAGCTCTATAATTTGTCAGTCTATTCCTTTTTTTGGAATGAATGTCACTGTAAGTACTAAATGTTCTCTCAACTGCAGCCGATGTAGTTGGAAGGGTTAGAACTCTGATCGCTACTTTAGATAAGGCAGTCGACTTGCAAAGTCCTGCCCACCAAGCAATAGGAGTAAGTTTTTTCACTGAAGACCAAAGAAAAGGTTTAGAAAAAAAACCTTCTTTTGCAATATAATTTGCAAGTTCTGCCAGAACCGTGTCCTCGTCAATATCAGGAATTTTTACTGCAGCATTATAAATTTGTTCGGTGGCAAAAGTTTCATCATCTGATGTTAGATCGCATCCTTTAAACTGAGGATCTAACAAGTTCGCAATTTTGTGTACGTCATATATTGCATATTCTTTTCTGTCTTTTAATATTTCCTTGACCTTTTTTACTTCAGATAACGCCAGAAGGCTTTTGCCCATCTTTTCTATCACTTCATCTTCCATTTTTTTATATAAACTTAAAACATGAGACAGTTGAGGTGTGTCCCTTTCCACAATTTTAATAGTGTCAGATATAGGTTTCAGTAGATTACTGAAACTGGACACCTTATCCCAAAAGTCATCGCTTAACATTAATTTCTTTACTGTGCTAATCTTATTTAATGCATTTGAAAGTTCCTCTTCAATCGCCATTGCTCTAATAGTTTGTTTGTTTTCTTTTAAACTTTCGAAGCAAGACACAAGTGAGCCCCAGCGAGTTTTCACTGGCAGTTTAAGGCTTATTTTGATGCCGGTGGTTAATTGTTTTTCTACGAAGGCTGTATTAAGCTTGTGAGAGTTTTTTATGGCCTTGATACAAGCTATTGCATTCGCTGTCAGAGTCTTCAAAGGAGACAAATCTTTCATATCATTCAATATTAGCTGGATACAGTGGGCTAGGCAACCATAAGTAAATAGGTTTGTCTTTTCGTATTTTGCTTCAAGTAGTTTCCAAGTTGCCTTCATATTCGCTGCATTGTCGGTCACGAGGCCAAATATCTTATGTTGTCCTATTTCATCAATCACACAACTGATTTCTTGAGCCATATATTCGGCAGTGTGAGATGATTTTCCGGTCATAAATACTGCGCCGTTAGTTCTGTATTACGGTCTTTTAAGTTTGAATTTAAATCTATTAACATACAAAATATGAGCTTTATTTCTTTTCAATAGTTGGTTTACGCAAACGGTTGCAAGGAAACGATTCATAATTACTGACAATTTTATGACTCGGTATCAGTATCACTATGCGCTGGCACCGTTCGTAAAAGGAAATTTTCAGTCAATGTCGCCAATACTTTCGTAATTATTGTTTTACTGAACCAGAAAAATATATACATTTAAAAATTAAGATAAGTACTTAGTATAAACTCTAAAACAGTCATATTAAACGATAACTGCCTTACAAAATTGAAATTTAGTAGTTGTGAAAAAAACGTGTTCCACAGGAAAAAAAACATGTTTTTTTTCAAAGTTTTTTTTCATGTTTTTTTTCAGGCTTGAAAAAAAACCGTTTTTTTACAACACTAAGTAGGTACTTAATATTTTGTCATTTTTAAATCTTTTGGATTGGTGGTTCAGCGCACGAGCGCACTTAAGGTACAGCCGCCACTGCACTTTAGTCATAGGTAGTATTTACTGGCACAAGTGACTCGATTGCTCAGAGAGATGTTTTAAAATGAAGGAATTATTCAATTCGATTGTTAATTCTGCTGTCAGTTCATAAAACATGGGAATTTTTAACTTCTATATTCTCGTACAACAATCCAACGACATCTATATTTGTGTCCATTATTGAAATTGCCGTTTCATCCTGCACGGACTGTAATAATAAGAGATGTGGAATGAAATGTTAAAAAATATTCAGCATTATCAGGTTTCGACAGAAAGCAATAGCACGATAGCCATAGTATTTATCAGTTCGAGCAGGTTTTGCGACGATTTGTTAGAGTGATTCTTAATTTTCGATTCAAAAATACAACGCGAAGGATACTATACTTGAGCAATCTTTTTACAGTAATATTCAAATTGTATGCAGAGGAATGAATAAAAAAGTGAAAAAAAATTTCTACTGGGAATAAAGATTCAAGGAGACACAGCATACTGCTGCCTTGTTGAAGACACCTGAAGACAACAGGCAGGAGTAAGGAGATAAATTAACTACTCAAAGGCATGAAAAAAATACGGAGAAAATAATTTGGGCTAATACAAACCGAAGAAAGACAAAAGTAGTGAATTGCAGAGAAATAATACTAATAGAATTAAATATAAAATGGGATTAGTTGTAGCAGAAGAATTAAAAGAAATTTGGTAAGTAGGAAGCAAAATTGAAACTGCTTGTGGAAGCAAGAAGGAGCCAGTAGGATAATAATACCAGAAAAAAGAACTTTCTCCAAAAGAGAAACGTTTTATCCTTAGATCAGAAAGAACATAATGTTTGGATTTTAGCTCTTTATGAAAGTGCAGCTTAGGCTTCATGAATGCCAAAAGGATGGAATATTGAAGCATGTAAAAAGTGTCATGATATTGAAACATGTAATAAATGGGGTGATCAAGATGGATGTTAAAGTTGAGAAGTCAGATAAAGTGCGGAATGAATTCGTTTGGGAAATGTTGGGTGGGAAGGATTTGTAAGAGTCTCACGTAAATAGCAGTTGCAGGAATGGTTATTTGTAAATGGAGAGAACATTCGAATGTGAGAACTGTAAAGAAAGATTATAACAATATATGTGGTAGACTTGAGGATGTAGGTTGTGCTGAACATGTTAAGGTGAAGAACTTAGATTACGATACAAAGAAATGAAGGATTACACTAAACGAATCAAGAGACAAATGACAGAAAAGCAATCTGAAATGTCGATAAAAGGCCTAGCTTCGTTGAACGGTGTTCATTACTTGCCTGTATCTGACGCAGAAGCGCCAACACACGTCCCTTGAACTTCCTCCAACAAGAGCCCATCTCACTCACTGACCAACCTGGTCACACCTCGCACGCCACAGGTATCTTATCACTACCGCCTGATCGTCGGTATAAGCCACGCAGATTACAGGCGTCAGGGTTTTGGCCAAAGAGTACGTCACGTCCGTTTGACTGTCGTTTTTAGGTTATTTGCTCTATGTCACTGAGATATTGTCAGATACGAGTTTCTGAAGACGAGACTGCGATCCTACTACTCGTTCAGGGTTTCCCATTAACTGTTTTCACAGTTTCACAATGTTTCTTTGTTAACTCTGATCCTGATATTTCAACAGTGGTGATAGGAAACGATCGAATAAAAATTTTACACATCATTCAGTTTTAAAGTTTGCGAATTGCGACTTGTCGATCACTGTTTACTGGCTTGCAGCAAACCAATTTTCCAAAACAAGGATAGTTTTCAAATATGAAACGAAAATATTTGCTTTGGGTAACAAAATGAATGCTACGTAAGTTCCATAACATTATAAAATTATGATTGCAACTCATTAATATGCAAGTATTAGTTTGAAACGACGTAAGGTAAATCTATTCTGTGGCGGATCAATATTGTTCCAACAATTCAGGTATCAGTTTCCAAAAATCGTGACAAGTAAGTGCGGAGGTGATTTCTCAATTTGAATCATATTTTAATTATTTTTCCTCTGGACATCATAGCGCAGCACCTAGAGATTGCTCTGCGCCCTTATCTCCATTATTTTGCATGCAAATATAATTTTCATGAAATTAATATAAGCACTTACTTCGGGATATTTAACTTCATATGATTTCTGTCACAAATAAATAGCTGTGTCAAGGTTTTTACTTCTGCTCCTACTTCTGCTCCTTCTGTCAGTACTATTATCACCATTAACTAAAACATTATTCCAGGACAGGTGATTATTGTAATAACTAAGTACCTCTTCCAACGCTACCTCTACTACTATTTCTAATAATCAATGTCAATTAAATATTCGACTAGTGATCATTCAATCACAGCGGTGATTTTTTTAATTATTTTTTTCAGGTGTCTATGTCTCAACGATTTGTTTGTGTAGCTCTGCTATGTCGGTAGCTTTGCTATTTGTTTTCATGTGTTTGGAAGGGTTTGTTTTGGTGGCTCTGTTTATTTATTCTTTGGGGGATAAAACCGGGCTGTGATCATCATGATGATCTTATCTGGAAAACCCCTTTAGGGTTCATGTTTCATGGCTGCTATCAGATTGGGTCTCGTATAATACTTAGGGGCACCTTGTCCTTATGCCATGTCCTTCGTACTACAGTTCCCAAGATCTTAGGCCATTCTTCTGTGTCCCATATTTTATCTATGCTGTTGTGCATTTTAGTTGTTTGTTATTGAATTTCTCCATAGATCATCGAGATTTCTGCTTCGACGTGGTCGGCTGTTCGTGTATACCTTGGGACCCTGTATATTATCCTGAGGCACCGGGTTTGTAGACGTATGTGTTCAATATTTGATTTTGATGTGGGGGTAAACCTGTTCAGTCCTAACCATGGGAGGACACGTGCTGTGATGGAGGTGGTGGTGGTGGGGGAGGGGGGGGGGGATAGCCTGTTGAATGTGGGGAACACCTGCTCCACAATCCATCAATCTGTCAATGACATGTGCTGTGGGGGAAGTGGTGGTGGTGGGCGTAAACGTGTGAAATCCTGTTTGTGGAAGACCACTTGTCCCACAATTCACAAATCTCGCATCGTGTTGTTCACTATGTGCCCTTAGGGGATTGTACACGAGATCCTTTTAGACTTCGGAACCGACTCGTACCCTGGCACTGACGAAAAATTTCACGAAAGATTTAGCATCATCTACAACTTAGTGGACGCTATCTTCGGTGAATTTCTGTATTGCGGCTGTAGGCATTTTGAAATCAGTTTAAAGTGACGAATTTTCACGCATTTGACAGCCTGCTAGTTGGAGAGTGAAGATCATGTCACCTAAACCACGTAATGTTTAAGGGTCTCTCTGCCCATACCGAAACGCAATACAGCAGGCGAGTGTAGACGGAGCGCGCCAGAAATCGTACTAATGAACAACCGGACCGGGAATCGAACCCTCCACCTCCGCATGACAGTGCCTACTGTTAAAAACTCAGCCACCAGGCTCGATATTTAGATTGGCATATAAAAAAAAAAAATAACTCTGGAAGGCTGAAACTCTCCAAGTAGTATATAACTGGTTTTATAGCGTTACATTTTGCTACCAGTACAAGATTCCAATTGCAATTCATGTGTAAGTATGTATGTTTAATCGAGCATATTATGATTCATACTTTCATACTATGATTCTTACACGATAGTTGCTATCCTCGACGCCGCGCCGGTGTGTATATGTAGGAGTTGTAAATTTTCTGTAAGACCTAAAGATAGATTTTCCTATCTTGTTTTTGAGTGGCGCAGTTCATGAAAACTTTAGATATGTACCAATCCCCGACAATATGCACCTGTAACCGCTGTTTCTGTAGGAAGTATGCATTCTTCTATTTCCCACTATCTGTGCTCTGTACCGCCTTGTGTTGGGATAAGAACTGTCCACATCGCGTTGTTCGATATGTACCCTTTTGGGGTTGTGCACGAGATCATTTTAGACTTTCAGAACAGACTCACACTCTAGCAATGTTGAAAAATTTCACGAAAGATCTAACATCATGTACAACTTAGTGAGCACTATCTTAGTTGAATTGCTGTACTGCGACGGTACGGATTTTGAAATCAGTATATAATGAGATAATTTTTACACGTTTGGCTGAAAAGTGTAGAACAAATCACCTATCCACAAAAACTAAAGTGTTAAGGGCTTCTCTTCCCATGCCGAAACGCAATACTGTAGGCTTGTTAGCCACGGCATAGACGAAACGCGTGGAAAATCGATACTCTGTTACTTTTGAATATAACTAACTATTCGAGGACTCCCAGCCAAAAATACAAGAAACAAATTGTCTCAAATGGCTACAGAAAAAAAACTTATTCCTTCCTACCGGCACAAACACCACTAAACGTGTTTTTCGTTGTTGAAGTGTTCGCGTGCCTCTAGGCGATAAGCGATGAAAAGTTTCACGAAATACTACACCGAGCTTGGTGGGTGAATGGTTAACGTTTTGGCCTCGCATTCGGGAGGACGTGGGTTCGAATTTCAATCCGAGCATCCAGATTTGGGTTTTCCATGGTTTCCCCAAATCACTCCAGGCAAATGCCGGGATGCTTCCTTTAAAAGACCATGGCCGAATTTCTTCCAGTTCAAAGGCTCCAGTCCCATCCCACCTCTAATGCCCTCGACAGTTCTGTGTTTTCAAACAAACAGGAGATGTAACACGGAAAATAGTGCAGCCGAGTTTGATCACTGCTACACCTACTTTGACGTTAGAAATCTACATTTTACACTTACAACTGCTCACCGCATTCCGTAAGCCGAAATGAGCTACTTATTCGAGTACTGACTACTACTATCATTTCACATTTCAGCTAGTACTCGAGAGTATGATTTCGGTTTTTCATTTTTCTTACGATACCTGGTTTGGGTTCAGCCTCTCCACAGAGTGTATAGAGTGAAGGCATACGACACTGTTGATGGTGATTCGACCACTGAATGGGGACGTTAAACCTGACCGGCATCTTTCGGAAGAGTAGGCCTAAGCGGGCCGGCACCAGGTTTCACTCTCTTCCTTCTTCGTCTCTCATTGCCTATAATAATAAAGAAATGAGGCTCTAGGCTGAAAATATACATTATCATTACTCTGTGTACCATTCGAGCACAATTCAAACAATACATTTATAAATCTGTCCTGCATCATATAGGCCTAAGTGTTCGCGGTGACTTCAGGCAATAAACGACTATTTGGGTTTCATAACAAACTACACATGCGTAGATAATCGATACTGTCTATCGGCGGCCGAATCCTTCTGGGGTATCCAGAATAATAAAGCCATATGAATTATTATTATTATCACGCAAAACTAAAGTGACTGAATTTTACCTAGGATGGGGACGTTAAGCATTTCGGTATCTCTCGGAAGAGTATGCCTGAATGTGTCGATACCATGTTTCACCATTTCCATTCTTCAACTTTCTTCCCTCTTTATTAGACCGATGGTGTTCCGAACTGTTGACCACACTTTACGAAAATATGTTAATTATTTCAATAGTTACGATGAATTTGCGAATAATTACTATTTTAAGACCACTATATAGAAAAAACGGAGAAAATGCAAATATTATACTGCATTTCAGTAAAAAATCGTGATTAATCAATACTTTTGACAAAATCGATGAATTACTATTTTAAGACCATTGTATAGAAAAACAGAGGAAAATGTGAATATTAGACCGAATTAAGTACGTAATCGTTATTAGTCTGCCTTATATACAAGAGCGCAGAGCACTGTCAGGGACCGGCGAATGCGTATAAAGGGTCGGTCGGGAGGACAGTACGAAGCAATTTCGCAGGTAGGTAATAGCCTCGTTTATTATCCGGCAGAAATTTTAATTAAAAGGCAGTGGGCGGCCGCAGGTAGGTAATAGCCTGGGCTGCACGAAAATCTTCCCAGGTTGGTAATAGCCTCGTTTATTACCCTCTGACAGAAGTTTTAATTAAAAGGCAGGGGGCGGCCCGAAGCAATCTTCGCAGGTAGGTAATAGCCTTTAGTAGCGGCGCCTTGGCCGCAGGAGGTGGGGGAGGGGGCGGGGCGGGTGGCGGCGGCATCCTTTGGTCCTGACATAACGCTGTTTTAATACTACTTCTTTGCCCCTTGTTTTTCTTCTAATAGCAAAGTATAAACATTTGTAATGTAGTATCTTTATAACATTTAGCGTAAATTAAATTACACAATTTCGTTACAATTACTGAGGTGTTAATCTTTCATGTAGTGATTTGATTAACGTTTGCCCTGTTTTCTAACATGCTATCTTTAATATAACTGATGAAATAAATATCCAGAGCTGCGTGGTGAACAAACAATATTAACAAAATCCAAAGAGTAGTGTGTTTATCGGTGTTGTAGCTAGATCTTGTAGCACGCAGGAATGTGGCGTACTACAAGACATGTAAATTTGTATTTAATTATTTTTATATTCAGACTATATTAATTTTTAGGGGTATTTGGTAATTTAATTATCCGATCCTTTAAATGGATATCCCAGGCTGCCATTCATCTGAATAAAGAGGTTGTTACTTGAAGGGGCAGAAAGGATTTTGAAGCTGCAACGGTAAATTCTTCCGACGGCGTGGGGGCTCCCAACCGTTACCTGCCCAGAAACGGCCCACCCCCAAGGTCATAGCAATGACCGGCGGATGGATACCTGAATGGCACATGAGACGACAGGCGAGCGGGAAAGTATAGAGCAAATGGGCTTGACTTTAAACCTCACGTGGTTTTGGAAACAAGTTAAACATCCAATGCCGTATAAGATACGGGATCGGCCGATGTTATTGCCTGGCTTCCTTTTTTTCATGTAACGAAACTGCTGGAGGGAGTTTTCGGGAAGAGGAGAAGCCGCCATCTTCAGGCATTCTGTAGTGGACAGTCGCCGTGTCTAGACGTGACAGCGCAAAGTGGCGCTATGCTGGAGGGTTCTGACTTTGACCACAGGCTGGTCGTTTGATGCTGTCCTTGCACTGGGTGTGCAATTGCTGACCTCCATCACACACCGCCGCTGTCGTTGCTGATTATGGTAAAGTGTTCCATCGCCCATCATCGTTTCATGGTTTGGAAAGACTTTGAAGAATCCGTAAACGACCCTAAGTCAGGATCTCTGCTCAATCCATTGCAAAAGCTAGTTGGCAAACAACCTCTTGAACTTTAAAGCTCATTGTAAATTCAGTTGAATCTTGCTCTTGTTCACATTTTTAATTTAAAAGGCGCCTAAGGGATTTTATCCATTGTACATGTAACATTTTACTGTTGGCGTGTGGCCACAATGTTATCATGCATTCAATTTTATAGAATGAGATATTTACCATTTCGTTTATGTTAGCTATCTTCAGGCAGATTGTAAAGCCGGATAGTGCTTTCTCTTGCAAATATCCATAATGCCTAACGTAACGTTAAATGTATCCGGCTATGTACAAGCCATATGAAACTAATAAATCAAGCATTATATGTGTTTATCAACAGCAATCAAGATCCTTGCTATTCAAATATTAATTTCTAATTAAGCTCAAGAACCACTTTTAACATTTAAAACTGAAAGTAACGACCCCCCCCCTTTTTCGTTACAATCTTTAATGTGTAACTCGTAAAGGAGTGATCATCTGAGATGTAGTGAAATCTTTTGTGCCTATCTGTTCTTATTATGTACGACTTATCATTTCTTTTTCATAAGATATACCGCAAAATTAAATCTAGACCATAATCTTTCAAACTGTGAAAAACCAATCAAAATTGATGCAGTAGTTTTTAAATGAAACTTCCTTAAACCTTCAGATAGACGTAGCTCGCGTACAGATTTATAATAGTAGGCTAATATAGACAGATACAGATAGATAGATTACTGAAAAAGAGAAAGAAATATACAGCTAGTTTTTGAACTGTAATATTACTTTTCAGCGAACTTTTAAGAAATTCATCATGGAATCATCAATACTTTCTAACATCAGTAGGATAATTGCAATTAATAGATTTATGGCTGTCAAACAAGCAGCTAATGAAAGAAGTTTTCTGGGACATCTCTAGTTTAAATGAGCGATTGTGTTCCAATTCCTTATGGCTTTATAAACTCTGACGTTCAAAGCTCCATAAAAAGTTTTATTTAGTGTTGAACACAGTGTTCTGACAGTTAATTTCTTCACAGTTGCTTAACTAATTACAATTGTTATTTAGTAACGCACATAAGCCTGATTTTATAATGTTACACATATTTCAGTCGTAGTTTAGATCGAGATATTGTAACGATGACTGAAATAATGACATCAGTAATATGGCTTCAGTAATAGTAAACAAAATTAAAAATAAATCTTAACAATTTATGTTTAGTGTTAGTTGTAATCGCACCCCAAGCCACAAAGGTCATGATGCATGTGAAAATTCTTTCATCCGCATGAAGTTACGACTTCAGTAACATAGCGCTCATGAAAGCAACTTCAATTTAAAAAAAAATACTCATGCTCTCTGCTGTAAATACTAATTTTCATTATGGCACAGGCTACATTTCAAGTTAATCAAATCCGTCATTGTGGGTACGCGCGTTAAAAAGGGCCACCACTCTGGATTTGGGAGATATCCCTTGCCCTCCGTATAGGCCGTCCTGATGGCGGTTCACCATGGAAAACCCAAATCTGGATGCCCGGACGGGGATTCGAACCACCGTCCTCCCGAACGCGAGGCCAGAACGCTAGCCGTTACACCACCACACTCGGTA
Organism: Vandiemenella viatica; assembly: GCA_031002005.1. NCBI lineage: Eukaryota > Metazoa > Arthropoda > Insecta > Orthoptera > Morabidae > Vandiemenella > Vandiemenella viatica. The sequence goes on along the minus strand of JARYHS010008074.1, from coordinate 278,156,098 downwards.
ACTTGCCTCTCAAGTCGGTAGTAGTTGCTTAGAAAATAAGACAGGATATGGAAGAGGTATGTGTTGAACGAGCCACGAAAGTGTAAAAGTTCAAAAGATAATGATGATAATGAGCTGATGACGATACCCGCGAATAACTAGTATCTGTGCCCGTTGTTACCCGCCAGCGAAGCCCGGGTGCATGACGTCACAACGTGACAGACACGATCATCAAAGAATCTTTTATTAGTACTAAACAGCGGGTATCTGAATAAATTTATTACACCTGTGCATAAGAGGTTAGTAAAATTATAGCACTCTCAAAAGAATCATTTTTTATTACTTAATCTATTCATAAATAAAAGAACCGTAATTTGTTGACACAGTAAACGCCTTTGTCAAAGTATATGGTGGAGGTGCTTATTTTCTGAATTTCAGAGATAGTGCAAACGATTACTTCATTGACGCAAGACCAAGAGTTAGAGACTGATCTTTCAACTCACGTGCCTAAAGATTCCTTCTTTTGTTACGTTCAGAGTTCGATAACGTGTTGTATTTCCCTGAAGCGTCAGCAGGTTGCGAAGTTTCATATAGCCTTATCTAAATGATAGGAGATAAATATACAGCCGAACGCTCGCTCTTAGTGAATCAGAATTTACAGAGATACTAGCAGAGTGCCTGGCGTTGCCCGGTCTAATCAGGATTGATTTACCTGTACACTATTTTTATATTTCTGATGTAAACCTTGCGTTCAAAGTTTCATTAATTTGGCACCATCCATTTCCAGAAGTAAACTAAAGATTGAAATACCCAAACAATTCCCAGAACGGGGTGAATATGATGCTGTTATACAGAATATCGGTTTATTTTTGGTCTAGGCTGCATTTTAACCTAACCATATCATCTGTTAAGGTTGTTGCTTGGTAGTCAAAACATCCACCATCCGCATTAGTACATACCATATACATAAATCTGTATTTGGTGTATATCCGTTTGTTTCAGCATCATGCAGAAAATAAAGATTTTTTATGGGTTTTCACAACGTTTAAGCTTGGGGTCCAAGCTACAATCTGATGTACATGTTAAATCATTAGGACATTTTTATTTAATGAACATTCTGGTGTAACTCAAAAAATTTGGATTTATTTTGAAGAGATTTAAAACTGTGGGTTTCTATAACGAACACTGGAATTCAAAAAAGGTGGGGGTAAAGGGGAACGTGACTGAGCTTTTATAAACCTAATGTAGACAGCTATTTTTCTGCTTGTTTTAAAGTACACGTACGCAAAACTCCTTCAAAATTGGATGGAAACTGTAGCTTTGTATCAAGAACATTGATAATAATTAGGGGAAGTAAAGGGGAGAGAGATTGGGTTTTTGTAAAACTAATGTTCACAGTATTTTTCTATTTGTTTTAAATCATATATTTGCAAAGTTATATCGAAATCGGATAAAAATACTATGAGTTTGCATAAAAAGAAGGGGTGTATAAGGGGAGAGGGTAGGGTTTTTGAAATTTTCTGTTCAGAAACCTTCTCCATGAAAAAATACATTCGTGGTGATCGGTCAGAAGATGTCGACTGTAGCTTTGTGTAAAGAACATTAACAATAATTACGGGAGTGCAAATAAGGAGAAGGGTTTGGTTTGACAAACAAAAAGTTGATGGTATTTTTTCTCGTTATTTTAAATTATAAGTATGAAAAGTCATGGTTTCCCCAAATCACTCCAGGCGAATGCCGGGATGCTTCCTTCAAAAATGCCATGGCTGAATTCCTTCCCGTTCCTTGTCCCCAGTCCCATCCCGCCTCTAATGACCTTAGCCGTCGACGAGGCGTAAAGCCACAAGTAAAAAATAAAATAAAAAAAAAAGTATGCAAAGTTCTACTAAAACCGGATAAAAACTGTGGAGGTGTATAAAAATCAAAGGGTGTAAAGGGGGGAAGGGAGTGGTTTTTTTATTTTAGTTTGGTCAGAAACCTCCATGAAAAAATACACATATGTGCTAACTTTCATGGTGATCGGTTAAACAGTGTAGACTGTAACTTTGTGTAAAGAACATTGACAAAAATTAAGGGGGTGGAAAGGGGAAGAGAGGTTGGTTTTTGTAAACCAATTGTAGACATTATTTTTCTCCTTGTTTTAAAGTATACGTATGCAATGTATTATCGAAATCTGATAAAAACTGTGGGTTTCCGTAATGATAATTGGAAATTAGGAGGGAAGGGGATAAAAGGGGAGGGGGTTGGGCTTTTGCAAATCAAATTGTGAATCTACACCATTCTCGAATCAACTTAATCGCAAACACACACACAATTTATAAAAATCAGTCCAGCCGTTTAGGAGGAGTTCAGTGACATACACACGGACACAAGAAATATACATATAAAGAAATACACAGACGGCTGCACATATATCGTCGAATGACTTTTTCACCGCATACGCCATTCACGTGTGAGGCAGGGGACCAGTCAGTGAAGTGAGAGATTCTTCACTATATGTTAAGAAATGTTAACGAGTGTAAAGTTTCGTTTTTTTTTTTTTTTTTAACAGTCTAACGTCCCTTTTTAACAACGTGGTCTTTAGAGACGGGAAAGGATGGGGGCAAGGAATGGGAAGGAATTCGGCCATGGCCTTTTGAAGGAAGCATCCCGGCATTCACCTGGAGTGATTTGGGGAAACCATGGAAAACCCAAATCTGGATGCCCGGACGGGGATTCGAACCGCCGTCCTCCCGAATGCGAGGCCAGAACGCTATCCGTTACACCACCACGCTCGGTTAAAGTTTCGTGGGTGAAAGTCATTTATTTATCATTAAACCGCCCGTCCTTTATTACATGACATTTTTGTACATTACGGCTACATTGAAGTACATCACAGATTAATGTTTTGGTGTTTAAACTAGCCATTTGGGTATGCTGATCAATAAAATATTTTAGAATACGACAAGAAATCTTGCGAATTCATTCACAGCTAGAAAAATGTGGAAGAAAGTAAATGTAACTACGAGTATTATTTTTATGCCCAGTTATTATTGTATTATTATATTGTTCCTAATAGCTGTGACAAACTTTAAATTTGGTTATTCGAAACATAGGTTCAGTTCCATGGTAATTGGCTCAACGTAAGTTACAATCTGGTAATCAGTTTATTTTTTGGTAACGAATTGGTAATTTGAACAGATATAATCACACATTCAAGGGATTTCGTAATTAATTTTGAACTGCTGAGTTCTTAACGTTTTTATATGGGCAAGACAAATCTTTTGATATTAAACTTGACATAGGATTCAGAAAGAAGTAGTAAAACTATATTTATCGATATGGAAGTGAGCGAAGGAAAGCATTTTTTTTTTTTAAATGCTGTGTTATAGTAAGCTGAAAATTAAATGGGCCGATAAAGAACGAAATGAACATGTTTTGATGTGTGAGGAATGAAGTTTGTAGAATAGTCCCAGAGAAAGAAGGGACAGTATAGTGGATCGCATTTTAAGTCATTCGGAATTGCACTTCAGTCTTCTTCCGATTCTTCTTTATTTACGGCCGATAACAGCTATATCGCGCCCGCCTGTTTCCAAGCTAATGGCAGCAGGAACATTTTCAATCTTAACATCTTCTCCAAAAAGGGTTTAACATGTATGCAGGTAGATACTGCTGGGAGTATCGCCATGATGGTAATATTTCTTTTATTGGCACAAAGGCTTATCCAGGCTGATAATGCACGCGTTGCCAGTGGTCCACTCACCATAGCTAGCGGCTCATGGCGGCAGCCCCTCAGGAGGACAGCCGAAGAGTGACTAGCAGGTGGCGGCCGGCGATAGCGCCCCGCACGTTGCTCGGCGACGGCAGATAACGCAGCTTAACCTGCGCTCTGCCTTATCGGAACACCTACACGCCTCATTGAAATCCTCCTTACTCAAAACAGCAACATCGAATTGTTAACTTTTACCCAGTCTTGTCTCAGATTTGAGATGTTTTATTTTTCAGAAAAAGGTCATTTTACTGAAAAATACGTTGTCCTACCTCTCTAGCCAATACGCAAGTTCCTGCGGATACCACAAACATTATCTATGCTAAGCCATACCAAATACTCAGAAGTACTGAATGCGTATTTCGAGCAATGTTGTCTGAATACTATCGCATTCATAGTTGTTTAATCTACGTTTCGTACCGTAGCAGTGTAGTGCTGATGAACAACTCTTCTTTCTTGAATATGAAACCCTGTTAGTATGTAGAACAACCGAAGGGTTGGTGGCGTAATGATGCATGAATCACGCAACAACCATACATCCTATACTCTCCAAGAACTGTCGACAAGAGGCATCCTTACTACGCAACGCCTGGATCTAGTATTCTTGAATCCTTGCAAAGTCTACCTCATACAACATAACTCTGGTAGCTCGCTCTCACAGTACATTGCGTGTGGTTCACAGTGAAAGAACCTCGTTCATTAGCGCCGCGGTTTTCTCTGTAAGCAGGAGTTACGATTATCACAAATGGCTCTATACGAATTAGAATTATTCATGCATAAAATCTTCTCGAGCCTGCCACCGGGAGAGCGCGTCCAAAAGAGGCTACTTTTCAGAGCCTGACTCGGGTTCCATCTTCTGGATTGGAATTATTCATATTCCTGTGTTTCTCGCAATAGTTGTTAGTGGCACTTTTCGAGACAATCTTTTACTCTGGTGGTAGTATACAGAGCATCATTGTGAATCAGTGTGGAGTAACTTCTACTATTACCTGGCTTATCTGATTCGTATGCAATACCTGTGGTAGTCTTTAACTCCCAGGATCTCTACAACAGAGTATTTTGGTTTGAGAAAGAAATCTTACTATTGGTCGATAGAGAGAAAAAAAAAGGGCTGAGAATACACTAAAACTTGAGCGTAAAGCGGTTTCTTTCTTTTTTTTTTTTTTTTTTTTAATATTATCAGCATTGAGACAATAATTTTCCTTTAAAAAAATTCTTGTACAGACACACAAAAGTCTCGTCATGAAACTACCTTTAATCAGTATCTGTCTGCTAGAAATGAACCAGGTCTAGCAGCAAAAAAGTTAGTTATTATTATGGATATACATGTTTACACAGGTATCATTCGCCTTATGTCTTTAAACTAAGAAAACAATAAGTTTATTGATTTAAAAAAGGTTGACTTCAGCTTTTGCAAACACCCAGACTTCTTTATGCAGCAGGAAGATAGAGCAGTTGCATATATTTACATTGAACAGTTTGTCGCTTTTATTTTTATTTGTTGCATACTTATCACATAATTCTTGTCATGCTCTGAGGCCTGAAAAATAGTTTTAGTCGATGGTTTAGCTATTTCATTAAAAAAAAGAAAAAAAGCTAACATGAGTGCTAATACAAAATTACCACCGTTTCTTTCTCTTTGGTGTACTCTGCGTCCAGTGGAAACTTTTTGTAGGTGAGACTCGCGTTTCGTTATATTTGGTTGTTTTATCGGAGATTATATTTTGGAGACATCTTATTTCACTATGCGTTTGCCTATTACTATATTTTAAATGTTTCCCACTTTCTACTAATTTCATATTAACGTAGTTAATAAAAGCGTAAGCTACTTCTTACAATTATCAGTAGCCATACACCCGTTTTTTTTATTTCCCCGGTTCAAATGTCTGTCTGCACGGGGATTTTCATATTCCCTTAACCCGATCTTCACTTATGGCACAGCTTACAGTGTGATGTCAAATACGCAACTTCCGTGGTTCGGATTCCAGGTTAAACGGTAGGTCCCCTCTACCAATACCATCTAGGTAGTGTTGCCTTTACTCGCTAGGATTACCGGGTTAGGTTAGGTAAGGAGGAAAGAAACAGGCCACCATATCTCCAATACCAGGCTAATAATACCTTCCTCGAGATAGACAAACCCAGCTTAGCTTTTAATGTAAAAGTACATTGTTAATCTTTTGTGAAATCTTTTTAAATCAATCTATCAAGTTATTAACGTCGTTTGCAATAATTTTCAGATTTTCATAACTTATTTCTGCTCATCGATGATTGAGTGAACACAAGCCGGGAAGGATGTGACATGAACCTGATATTTAACGCAACACGCCCGCCCGTCTGCCCGCATACCATTGATGACGTCACATCATCGAAAGTGTGCCGACAAACGTGAATCTTTTTGACTACTCTAACACACCACATGAATCAAAAACATTTGCCCATTCTTTAAGTTTCCCCAAAAATATCACTATTTTCCGCGATGTACCTTCCCCAACACTGCTGCGACACAAGCGTAAAGGGATTTTCATATTCCGCAGCAATTACGGCCTCCTCTATCAAGGCGAACTCTTAGTACGAAGGGTAGGAAGCATCTCACAGTCTGACTTGGAGACCATCAGACCTGTAAGAACGGATTTCGATCCCCCAAGTAAATGTTGAAGGGTATTTACTCCATATGTCTGTGTTACAATTATTTCTTCATTATGAGCCATAGGTATCGAGAAATTTACGCGCAAACATATGTAAATATCTTTTAAATATTATAATTTTAGTGAACTGCTTTAAAGCTTCAGCGTGATATATGCGGTAAGGCCTTAACTTGAGATTTTGCGAACCCGGGTTCAAATCCCCATACTGCCAAATATTTTTATTTCTTTTTTATATGCAGTAATCATTGAGCATTGATTTTATTTCATTTAAAATTCATTTACGAATTTTTATTATGGGAAATAACTTTTAAAACAAAATATTACAGAATATACAGTCCCAACTTTTTTTTTAGAAAATCATTATATCATTTTCATTGTTGATAAGTTTTTTGTTTATGTGTTTTTTTAATGAAACAGGTACATTTCATGTTCATCGTTTCTATACTTGTATCTTTACAATTAATATCATAAAGTAAATATATTACAGCCAGAAGGTCGGGGTTTTTCCCCTCTACTACAGTTATACGTATTGCCGTGCAGTGGTGGTAGCATGTAGATGTTTGAAAATAACATTATGTCCGATATTTCACATAATAAAAATTCGTAAATGAATTTTAACAGAAATAAAATCAATGCTCAATGATTACTGCATATAAAAAAAGTAAATAAAAATATTTGGCACTATGGGGATTTGAACCCGGGTTCGCAAAATGTCAAGCAAGCGTCTTACCGCATATACTACGCTGAAACTTTTAAGCAGTATTCTAAAATTATAATATTTAAAAGATATGCACATATGTTTGCGCGTTAATTTCTCGATAGCTATGGCTCATTTTGAAGAAATAATTGTAACACAGACATATGGAGTAAGTACCCTTCAACATATACTCGGGGGATCGAAATCCATTCTGAACAGGTCTGATAGTTCCCAAGTGAGTGATGTTTGGGTGCAGACGTTTTCCGTCGAGAGAGTTCCCGCAACATGGCAACTTAACTTCCCCAGTTTCGCAGAGCTCTTGGTTATTACCGTACTTATAGTTCAGTTCAATATATGTGTGTTAAGTGTAATGTGTTGTTTATACTTTTCATGAGAAATAACAGAACAAATACGGTGAACCCGGTGGTGGCCTGTCCAAGGTTCCGGAAGACGTTAGGAGGTCTTACGAACTCATCCAAGTATGAATCACCAACACCAGAGTCGCATATAGTCACTTCATAGTAAAACAGAGAGTGTAAGGGTTTGGGAGATGACTATACTAGTCTTTTTCCAACCAAATGTCAACCTCTCCTTCACGTGGTGCACCCTGTTTGCACGGACGAGGCTCTGGCGACTGAAAGATTCCCGGTATAAGGAGTCACCCACTGCTTGCCAACGGCCTCCGAAAGGAGGGCGGAAGAGCGGGGAGCGGTTCAGGGCACCCTCTTGCCCTTGGGGTTGGAAACGGCCCCTAAAGGCGGATGAATCAGAAATGATCAACGGCATGGGGATGCAGAAGGCAACGGGAAACCACTGCATTAAAGACCCAAAGGGTATCCCGAGGACATGTAATCCTCTCAAATTACATATATCATGATGGCTTCTTCCTGGGTAAAATATTCCGGAGGTAAAATAGTCCCCCAATCGGATCTCCGGGTGGGGACTGCTCAGGGAGGAGTCATCAGAATGGATAGAAACATTCTACGAGTCGGAGCGTGGAATGTTAGAAGTCTGAATAGGGCAGGTAGGTTAGAAAACTTAAAAAGGGAGATGGAACAACTTAAGTTAGATGTTGTTGGGATTAGTGAGATTAAATGGAAGGACGCACAGGATTTCTGGTCTGGGGAACACAGGATAATTAGCACACAAGCTGTCAATGGAGTCACTGGTGTAGGATTTGTAATGAACAAGAAAGTAGGGAAACGGGTGAGTTATTATGAACAATTTAGTGACAGGATTATTTTGATGAGGTTAGAAACTAAGCCCGTCCCAACCACATTAGTACAAGTATATATGCCAACGTCACAGGAAGATGACGAAGAAATAGAAAAAATATACGCTGAAATTGAAGAATTAATCCAATATGTGAAAGGGGAGGAAAATCTAATAATCATGGGTGATTGGAATGCAATAGTGGGAGAAGGAAAAGAGGGGAATACTGTAGGAAGTTTTGGTCTAGGAGAAAGAAATGAGCGAGGAAGCAGGTTGCTAGAATTTTGTGAAAGATATAAGCTAGTAGTGGCGAACACACTGTTTAAGAACCATGCAAGAAGAATATACACCTGGAAACGTCCTGGGGATACAGGCAGATATCAGCTAGATTATATCATGGTCAAACAGAGATTCAGGAATCAAGTTCTAGACTGTAAAGCGTACCAGGAGCAGACATAGACTCGGACCATAATTTGATAGTAATGAAGTGCAGGCTGAAATTCAAGCGAATAAGGAAGCAGTATAAGCAGAACAGACTGGAAGTGAATAAACTGAAACAATCTAGCACGAGAGAAAAAATTTGCAGAAATGGTAGACTTAGGTCTAAGAAGTAACTGTGAAAGGAGCTCAACCGAGGACGAATGGAATGCATTAAAGACCGAAATAATGAAAGCTGGCAAAGAAACATTAGGCTTTAGGGAACAAGCTGCCCGAAAACCTTGGATCACAGAAGAAATTTTGGCAGCTGATGGATCAGAGGAGAAGGTACAAAAATGCTCAGGATGAAGCAGGAAGAGAGCAGTACAGGCAATTTAGAAATCAAATAAATAGGAAATGCAAAATAGCAAAAGAAAAATGGCTACAAGAAAAGTGTGAAGAAGTAGAAAAGGAAATGGTCATAGGTAAAAGTAGATGTTGCATATAGAAAGATCAAACAGAATTTTGGAGAAATGAAGAAAAGAGGTATGAACATTAAAGCTGCCGATGGGAAACCTCTTTTAAGCTCAGAAGATAGAGCTAACCGATGGAAGGAATACATTGAGAAACTGTATGATGGGGACGACTTGAACAATAGTGTATGGAAAAGGAAGGCGATGTCGACATTGATGACTTAGGAGATCCTGTTTTGAGGACAGAATTTAATAAAGCTCTGAATGACTTGAAAGCAAATAAGGCAGTTGGAATTGATGAGATCCCTGCAGAACTTCTTAAATCTCTAGGAGAGGAAGGAATCGAAAGATTATTCAAGCTGATATCAAAAAGTTATGAAACAGGAGAAATTCCAACTGATTTTAATAAAAATATCATCTTCACACTTCCAAAGAAAGCACAAGCCGACAAATGTGAGAATTATCGCACCATTAGTCTAACATCACATGCTTCAAAATTACTGACCAGAATAATATACAGAAGGATGGAAAGGGTAGTAGAAGAGATAGTAGGTGAAGATCAGTTTGGGTTTAGGAAAAATCGCGGTACAAGGGAAGCAATTCTGTCTTTAAGATTAATACTTGAAGGGCGGATCAAGAAAACAAAGATACTTTTATGGCATTTGTTGATTTAGAAAAAGCTTTTGATAATGTTAGGTGGGACAAGATGTTCAAAATTTTAAAGAAAGTCAGGTCTAAAGTATCGAGATAGAAGAATACTCTATAAACTATATAAGAATCAAGTGGCTGTAATAAAAGTAGAGAATCACGAGAGACATGCATCAGTTAAAAAGGGTGTGAGACAAGGTTGTAGTCTATCCCCGTTAATATTCAACTTGTATGTAGAAGAAGCAAGAAGCAAGTCAAAGAAAAATTTCCATGTGGCATAAGTTTTCAGGGAGAAAAAATCAGTATGCTACGATTTGCTGACTGACATTGTCTTGTTAGCAGAGAGGGCTGAGGATATTGAGAAGTTATTGAATGGCATGAACAAACTACTGAAGGAAGATTTTGGACTGAATATAAATCAAAGTAAGACAAAAGTGATGAAATGTAGCAGAAATGATACCCAATACTAGCAGATAAATATAAAAATAGGATCGGATGCAATAGGAGAAGTTGAGTGGAATTCTGTTACTTGGGAAGCAAAATTACAACCGATGGCCGAAGCAGGAATGATGTTAAAAGCAGAATAGCACTAGCAAAAAGAGCCTTCATGAAAAGAGAAACTCTTTAGTTTCAAATATTGATCTAGGAATTAGAAAGAACTTCTTAAACTCTATGTGTGGAGCACAGCACTTTACGGTAGCGAAACATGGACTTTAGGAATACCGGAAAGAAAGAAACTTGAAGCATTTGAAATGTGGTGCTACAGAAGAATGCTGGAAAATTAAGGTGGACAGACAAAGTAAGAAATGAACGAGTTTTTGGAAATGATGGGTGAGAAAAGAAGTTTATGGAAGAAGCTTACAGGAAGAAGAGACAGGCTGGTAGGTCATATTTGAGACATGCTGGATTGGTTAATTTGTTAGTGGAGGGAACAGTTGAAGGTAAGAACTGTAGAGGAAGACAGAGATTAGAATATATGAAGCAGATAATTGAGGACGTGGGTTGTAAGGGGTATGTAGAAATGAAGAGGTTAGCACAGGATAGGAAGGATGGAGGATTGCATCAAACCAGTCGAAGACTGACGACAGAAAAAAAAAAAAAAAAAAAAAATTAAAACAGACAGGTTTGGTATTTAACATATGCGTTGCTTAAGGAGACGTCCAGATGTGTGGGTCGCCGATTTTGACATAGACTACCCCGACCGAAAAATAAATGGATACGTGTCCTGGCGTTTGTTTAGAATCTAGATATACCGCATAAAAAAACGAAAGGCTATGGCGTCGGATCCGTTTTCTACCGAGCCGAGGGGTATCGACAGATCTTCAAAATACGATAAAACTCGCTAATACATACGGGATTCACAAACCTATAATTTTCGAGTTATCAGTGATTTTATGTGGTCGAAAAATTGCACAATAGAGCTGAAGCACTAAAAATCCCTGCCTTGACCCATAATCAGTTGTCTGCATCAGTATTACAGGATATGGATTTTTTTTTAAGTTTCGTCAACACCGACTTCATCAGAGTTGTGATAGGACTGGCGGGCTAGGAGCTGGTAGGAATTCGGCCATGGTCTTTAGAAGGAACCATCCCTTCATTTGCCTAGAATGATTTCGAGAACCCATGGGAAACCGAAACCTGGATGCTTGATAGGGGTTCGAAACAGGGTCCTCCCGAATGCGAAGCCAGAGTGTTACCGGACATACGAGTTCTGTTCGCGTGGTATGCTCACAAATACGTATTATGAGATAGACGCGTCTTCAATGACCATTGCGAAAATAAATGCATGCGGTAAAGTTTCCTTTACGTGTTTCACGTGTTACCAGGAGGTACTGTGCTTCACCTGTTTTTATGCGACAAATTCCTCCTAAATACGTGTCAGCAACATTAATGAACTACAATCACACAGTGTGATCTATGTATTTTCTAAATACACACAGAAAAACTAAAAATCAAATTTGGTTACAGTCATTCACTTTTCAGAACAAATTGATAAAATACTTACATTTCTCGAACAAAATGTTCCCATTATTAAAATATTACAAAGAAAAAAAGAACATTGTCTGATTGAACATGGGTCCACTGATCCGGAATCCAACGCTCACCCCGTCTGACTACGGCAGTTGCTTCCTATCGCCATGAAAGTCACACGTATTTCAGCTACACCACAGGCACGTATAATTATTAATAACTCGAAAACTACAGTTTTGCGATCCCGCATGTGAAGTTAGAAAATATTATAAAGTTCTATCGATTCCCCTTGGTCCAAACCGGATCCGACACCATGGTCTCATTTTTTTTTTCTTCCGAAAACGTGAGCTATCTAGACAAATGCCAGGACAAATGTCTATTTATTTTCGATAGAATAGGTCTGTGCCAAAGAACAGCAAAATCGGTGCCTCACACATCTGGATTACCCTTGTTAGTTAGTACCAGACAGTGAAAATTTATTTCACTTCAACCAGCTAATCTCGTGTCGAAAGCCAACACAGATGAGGCTCCTTACCAAACTCTACAATGAGGCGGGATTAGGGATTGCAATCCAACAAAGCGGGATCTCGCAATCCTGCGGAACCCTCGTCGTTAGGCATTGGCGAATCCCACACAAAATTAAGCGGATCCGCAATATGGGTGAAATCGTGTGTCAGTCTTCGTGACTTGCTGCCCCGTTATTGTTTTCCGGCCTCGTTCTCTATCGAATGTATTGCACGTTTGCCTGTACCCTTGCAGTTGGCATTTACTCGATGAACAAAAGTTTGTTTTGTCAACCTTCGTCACTCGTAAGTAAATAGATCCGCTTTTACGAATTCATTGTAACTTACGTTTGTTTTGAGTACTCATTTCCAGAATTTGAGTTATGTTGCGTATTTAGTACGATTTTCTTACTATATAATATGTATTTTTTATGTGTCGCACACGTCATTTGTATTTGCAGAAAAGTAATTGTGACAACTTGCTGTATTCGCGGCTGAAAATTTGATTATTCTTTTATACGAAACTAATGTCATTGTTATTTTAAGGACGACCTGTTTATTTAGCAGTTATCAAAAGGCATCATTTGACTTATTGTTGTCTCGACAGCTGCCTCAATGCGTTTGAAATACATGTTCTTTGACGAATTAATCCCTATTGGGATGATTTGGTCAATCGCCACAATACATTGTTTTTGAGTGAATAGTTTGCGTCCTTTCAACTCACTGTTATTATTTCGACTAAAGGCAAAAAAGATATCTTCGCCGGTGTATCGCCGAATTGTAAAAACACCATACTTCGATGGCTGCCTCCGCCGTCTTCTTCACGTGTGAAATTTCGTGTTTTTACAACGCAATCCGGCGATACTCCCGTGAGGACTTAATTGCAATCATACGCCGAGAAAGTCTCTTTTCTTACATAAAAAATTAATTTCCACTCTAAAAAAGTCGTTATGCTACTTAAAGTAGAACTGAAATACTTGACAGTTTACGGTTTGGTAAGTAGTTTCGTTTAGTAAAAATGAATCAAGTATAAGATAAATCAAGAAATCAGTAGACATAATAATGAATCCCAAATAAACTCTGGTGACTTGACCATTATGCATACCATGTTTTCAAACTGATGTGATTTATTGTAAGGTACCTAAGACTGAATATTTTGCATTTTTGGTTATTTACTTAAAAATTAGTTTAATTTTTTTAAAAAGTAAAGCTCTAAATACTCTTAAGACAGACTAAAAAAATTTAATATCATTTTATCAATTAAAATATTGATAACTCTTAATTTCTATCATTTAACATTAAAGTTTATTTATTTATTTAATTAAGAGACGTTTATTATTTAATTTGTTAACACTTGAAATAACTATGTTTTAAAAATATGTGATGAAAAACTGTTAACACCAATCCCGCGTGATCCCGCGGGATTGGCGCAAATTTCGCAAAAATCCCGCGGGATAGAAAACACTGCGGGGTTGCAGTTCTTTGGCGGGATGTCTTTTCCAATGTTACTGAAACTTCTGTCTATTTTTCTAGTCAGAAATGTGTCATTTCTTTGAAATATCTGGTCTTCTATACCGAATGATTTTTCATCAATGATAAAAAGCGGGCAAGTGCCAGTCGAACTTCGCGCACTACATTTATGTATTCTAATGAGTTGAACACTATAGCCAGGTGGATGATCAGACGGCAAATGCTAAGCACAAAAGTCAGTGCCTGATACATTTTCAAGCAAAATTGGCGACCACACTGCTTAATGCTATCGTTCAGCTACAATCAACATTATAATGAAATGAACTCTGAATTTAGAGCATTTTAAATAAAAGTTTGTTAATATATGACGAAAGTACTGGTGGAAGGATTACTCTGGGAAATTTACCGTTATTTAACGACCCAGTTTTCCAATTTCGGCCACCTGGTGTCAGCACTTGCTTGACCGCATGCCTCGCGGGGTGGCGTAGCCAGGTCCGGCGCGCCGCCAGGTGACCTCAATCTGACTATTTCTGATACATTACCGCTGGCGGACAGTTGGACCTCGAAGTATTCCGCATGGCTCGCGTGATGAGTGGCACCGTCTATCGAGAATATTTTCATCCCGACATGCAGGAAGTTTCCATTAGGCGCTATTCCGAGCGTGCCATTACGTATTCACTGGTGTGAAATGCGCGCGTCCTGTTGTCACCTGCTTGCTGGTATAAATTGGAGATCCCTCAACATTTGTTATTCCCAAACCTGTAATTTTTTTCCTAGGACCTACGAAGAGCATTTTGCCATGTCTTATTGATATTTCGAACTATTATAATTAATTAATTGTCTGATTACCATAAAATTACCTTATAAAATTATTTTATCATATTTTTGACAAAACTCATTGTTTCTTTCTGCAAATAGAATTTTACTTAAAAATCACCCCTCACCCTCTACCTAATATCTCATACACCTCTGCGACTGTTGGTTATACATTATGTAAGGTCATTTCTTTGTATGTATCTAGCTGCCATTTTTGCTACCCACTCCAAGTTGTCTTATTAACTTCGATGCTCATGTGCTTAACATCACATTTAATGGCATTTTTGGTGAAATTTGGTACTATTTAATGACCATTTGTTCCCTCCCAAATTCATCATCACCAATGTGTTCCTTATACACACCCAGAGTTCTATTTCATTTGCTTCATGCCTTTCAATGAAGCCCAACACACCTCTGGTATCATGTCAGTTATAAACTCTGTTCTCTTTTCTTTTCTTGTATTTTATACTCGTAATAGGGATACAATACTACTCCATCATACTCAAGGAATATAAAACATTGGGGATAGGGTTTTCGTTAAACAAAAAACAAAACAAAAACATAGTTTACTGTTAAATGATATAGATTTATTGAAATTTAAAATATATTTTTACTGTGTAATAATAGATCAATCAGACAGAATATGCCTAACCTTTGCGTGGTCTTTATAGGTCTATCTTAATACAATAATAATACATCATTCAATACTTGTGGTTTTATTTCATGTGTGTCATAGATCTCTCTTGCCTTCACATACTGCTCCCTAATTCTTCACTCAGTGTCAGTTAATTTCCTTGCTCTTTTTGAAATCTATGCCACAGCATGCATACCTTTAAACATTGCTAATGTTTATAAGATGGGAAACGTTTTTATGGGTGACATATATTCCCTGTCTTACACTTTACTGTGAACAGGAGCCTAGTGACAGGGGCAAAGGCCATATATCACTCTCGGAAAGCATGCATTTACTACGACTTTGTAACACTATCAGTGATCTCAGCAGGTATTTTTTTTCCGGTAGATACTACTTCTCGGTCGTCGGGGGCTAACTGTAGCCACAAATAAGTAGTATAAAAATTTTAGACCAATCAGTGATTGGCAGTTTAGTGGAGTGATTGATACGCAATCACATCACAAATGTCTGTGAGGATTAAAAATTATTTAAACTATGTGGTTGATGGTTTGATATTCGGCGCCTCAGCCGCGACAAGGACACGTTTTCGTCCCCCACCAGATAGAGGGACGACTCCTAATGTTACCGGAGACAGCCATTAAACCTGTCATCCTTCGTAAGTATAAAGTTTTTGTCAGTGATTCACTAGAAACAGAGCGCTATACGCTGTGGCATATACTAACACACCTATTACCTTCCTTTTAACTCTATTTTACAGTACAGCATGTGTTCTTCGTATGTTACAGGAATAAAACACCGTCTCTTAGTCTTACTAATTCCACCCTCGAGGAATTGGTCTGCCGCATAATACACCCGTCAAGCCAAAGCAGTGCACTCCACATAATATGCTGACGCGTCACAGGAAGTCTGAGGCCGTCGCCTGTTGTCAAGATGCAGACATAGAAAATTTACGTCTCCCAAAACTTCCTTCTGTTTCCCAATGACTCCCTATCCAACTCCTTATGTTTTTCTTACATCAGCTACTGACAGGGTTCACAAACAAATCTAGCTTACCTCTCCTGCGCCCTCTCCAACTACTCAAAATGTGGGACCCCATACTACACTACCATATACAAGTAATGGTCTGACCAAAGTTTCGTTACCGAGTTCCCTTCTTTTATTCAGTAACATGTACCCCAGGTACCATACTGTTAACATCAGTCACGTCTCTTCTCTGCAATTCAGTAAAATGTGTCTTAGGTATACAACTCTTTACATCAGCCTCTTCTTGTCTCTCCCACCTCTACTCCCTCTCTCCCAATTAGTAACAGCTGTCCCAGGTAGCAAACTGTCCACTTCAGTGCCTTCTCGCCTCTCACACACCTCAGCCTTCTCTGTCATTTAGTAACATGTGTCCCAGGTACCAAACTGTTCACATTACCCTTGTCTCATCACTCCCGCATCACAACCCTCTCTGCCATTCAGTAACATGTGCACCAAGTACCACAAGGGCACAAATAGATTCAAGACACATTCCTAACACAGGTTGCAATGGCGTATTTTCCATGACATTTTATAGCCAGGTAATTTCCCTCTAGACAGCAGCTGCTTATCGTCTCTGTGTTTCTTGCAGTACTATGTCGATTCTGCTTTAGTTTTTGTTGTTTAAACATTAGCTGTAGTTGATATTGGGACAAATTTTAAGTTCGGGTAAAAATGTTTTTCAGGTAGTCCCGATTACAAACACGGTGACGACCACCAATGTCTCTATTTTCAACTGAAATACAAATCTCAGTTCTCTACTTCAGTTATAAACATCGCCGTGATAGATACATTTTTTCGACCCCTTCGTGTGCAAGTAATACCCTAGAATATTATTTTACAACATTTTAAAATATGGCATTCGGTTTTGGACTAACTACAATAAATATCTATCATGTTCAAATTTTAGGTCTGTACCTTTTAGGAGCTATGGGCAGATGAACATATAGTGAAGCGACAGTAATACGGCTCCAATTTCCTTCCTTACCCTCTAAAATATGATGCATGATAATAGTTGTCTGCAGTTTGAAACACTGTAGCATTGTTAATCGTCTGCATCAGACGAAACAGCTATCATTAATTCATCTTACAGCGTTGATCTTACGCTGAAAATTCATTTGTTCATGGTCATAGCAAGCAAATCTTGATTGTCTCACGAAGTCATTAGTTTCCAAATGTTTAGTTACCTATATCTAACGTCATCAAGTACGAAATTCAGTAGAGTGAATAGCCGGCTTCGTGATATGCAGAGCAATCCGATGGAGATGGCAGAGACAATAGTCGAAATGTTATGTTCTAATACGAAATGACGAAACAGATGTCAAAGCTTTATTGGAATCATATGCGTCAAAGCACGAAAATCGTTACTGTATAAATATGCTGATTAACACGGAGTCTGTCAAGTGTCATTTTGAGGTCAGTTACTGTTTGAGTAATAATAGATCGTCAAATGATTGGTAATCGGTGATCAGTGACTACTGAGAGCAGCACGGCTGTTTGTTTAGTCAGAAATTCCGCTGCTTGTAATCAGCACCCAGTTGTTCAGAATTCAGTCTCTTCCTAATTTAGGTCACTCCGAGGTGGCTTGGAGGGAGCAACGCTACTTAACAGCTCTCGTAATCGTTGAGTCATCACCGAGTACAGATGAGTAGCCGCCTGTTCGGCCAGCTAACTTCCTCCTCACCTACCAGGAAGAAGCTCTCCCTAACAGGATTGCAGTCTCCACTATTGGAAGCACTCACTACCGTTATTGGGGCTCAGATAAGTTAGCGACTATTTGGAATACACTTTACGGCACGCTATCAACTGTAATATTTCTTTGAGGCCAATAAATGGTTCCAATGAAAGTTTCGCCTTACTTCATATATTCAGAACTTCATCAATTTCTAACCTTCGGTCTGTGGCCGCTCTCAACAGTGGGTGTTGAGACATAGCCCCAACGAGCACAACGGTAAGATTCTAATCAAGCTGCCTGAAGGAGGGAAGAGAACCAGAATTCCATGAGGTCATTTCGTTAGTTTCCTGAACACATCCAAAGGCGCCCAAAGCCTTCTGGAATCACTCCTTTAACTAACGTTTGTAATGCAATAAAGTGTGCGAATCTAGACAGCCACTCTCAGAGGACTGTTGACCAGGCAATGACAGGGCTTAGAATTTTTTATGTCCTAACATTTCAATTTAAACAAAGGGAATTAAAAACTTCGGAAACTGAGAAGGTAGTGACTTGATATCCTAAATTTATTGAGCATATTCGATAACACTTATGAAATTATTTGTAGCTAGCTTGGAGCCCGTCAAAAATGACTGTTTGAATGCAATATTCTGGCAGTTAATTGTTTTGCATTTGGTTAAGTATACGGAATTGTTATTACGTAATGCTAATGGCCTTGATTTTGTAACGTTCTACATATTTCATTTGCAATTCACATATAACAATACAGTAGTAACTTCTACTGAATTAATGACGACGGAATTATAGAACCAGTGAAATAAAAAAAATGGAATACCAAAAACGTTTGCTATCCGTGTAATATCAGTTTTATTGCTGGTCCAGGCACAATTCTGCACGTTAAATATGGAACTACTTCACCCGCATTAATTAATACCTTTAGTAATATGGCGCTTATGAAAGCAGTTTAATGGTTTGTAAAACTGATTACAGAGTGAATTATGCTGTACCAATATGTGCCAGTTGCGATTCTGGCCAACTTAACCACAACCTCCACTAATGTTGCGTTCGGTAATCATAGCTCCTATTATTCTCATACGAATAACGATGGGCATCATCTATGGTGGTAGTAGGAATTTATTCTCGAAAAGCTTGTAAGGAAAAACGAATAACGATTGAGTGTACTGGAGATCGCGATTCCGCCAAAATAACATTCAGTAATGACGTCGTAATACTGCTGTAGTCAATCGCAAGACATAATTTTCAAGCAGTAATTCCGCTGTAAAACAGCCTGTACCATTATTTTCAAGCAGGAATTAGGTTGTAATACTGCCTGGACCAGCATAACACAGTCAAATATACTTCCGAAAGTATTTCTAGATGAGTCTTGTGTTTGCCACGGCAGTGTTATTACGCCAATTCCTGGCGGAATCGCGATATCCGGTAATCCTGATATATTTAAATAAATGCTTTTTACTTTAAATGACGGAAAGTATAATATCAATAACGGATAACTGTCATTTACTTGAGTGATACATTTTTGCAGTTGGTTAATTATACGGAATTGTTGATACAAATTGCTCATAACCTTAATTTTATGATGTTCTACATACTTTGTTAGCAGTTCACATAGCAATACAGTAAGAACTTCAACTGAATTACTGAAGACGGAAGTATAGAAACAAATTAAAAATAAATTCGGAATCTCCAAACTGTTTGCTATACCATGTAATATCAGTTTTATTCCTGGTCCAGGCACAATTTAGCACAATAAATATATAACTACTTCCATCCGCAAAACTTAATACTTTCAGTAACATATAGCGCTTACGAAAGGAGTTTACGTTGTTTAAAAACTGATTTCAGAGTGAATTATGCAGTAAAAAAAAAATGTGTCAATTGCGATTGTGGTCAACTTAACTACAACCTACACTAATATCGGCGTTCTAAAATCATAGTTTCTATTACCCTCATATGAATAACGACGGGTATCATCTATGGTGGTAGGTGTTTATTCTGGAAACGTTTGTAAAGAAAAACGAATAAAGATAATTTTTAATGACGTTTTTCGTGACATGAGTACTATACTGTGGTTATATTATCGGAGTAATTGGCTAAGATTTATTCAAATAAATGAATTTTACTTTAAATGGCGGAAAGTATAACATCAAAAACCAATAAATGTCATTTATTTGACTGATAAATTTCGCGATTACGTACCTTTCGTGTAAAATTTCTCTGAAATTTTAATAATCTTCATTGTTTCTTATCTTCTGCCAAAAAAGATTTAGGTTATGTTTTAACCTAATTCTTATAACTGATACAGATAATATAACATAAACATCTAACACCATTCTCCTCACATGAGTTTCTGTATTTACTTGTCGTAAATAAACAAAAAGCAACATGAAGGAATGAATGTAATATGGTGGCAGTTGATTGGCGAGTGAAGGTTGACATGTGACCTTCCTCTAGCCAATAGCTATAGACCACGTAAGCAGTCTCCAGATAAGCATTTTATTTATTTACTAGCTTCCAGCCCGTCAAAAATGACGGTTTGAACGCAATATTCTGGCAGTTCACTTTTTTTGCAATTGGTTAATTATATGGAATTGTTATTACAAAATGCTAATGGCCTAGATTTTGTAATGTTCTATATACGTATTTCATTTGCAGTTCACATAGTGATACAGTAGTAACTTCTACTGAATTAATGACGATGGAAGTATAGAACCAATAAAATTAAAAACAAATTAGGAATCCCACAAAAACTTTTGCTGTCAATGTAATATCAGTTTTATTCCTGGTCCAGGCACAATTCATCACGATAAATATGAAACTTCTTTCCCCCACATTAAATAATACTTCTAGTACAATGGCGTTTATGAAAGCAGTTTAAATGGTTTGTAAAGCTAATTTTAGAGCGAATTATGCTGTAACAAAATGTGCCAGTGGCGATTCTGGTCAACTTAGCCACAACCTCCATTAACATTGCATTCGAAAATCATAGCTTTTATTACCCTCATATGAAAAACGACAGACAGCACCTATGGTGGTAGTCTGAATTTATTCTGGAAGAGCTTGCATGAAAAAGCGAATATCGACCATTTTTAGTGAAATCTTCGTGATATCGGTACCATACTGTGGTTAGACTGTCGGAGTATTTGACTATGATTTATTTAAGTAAATACATTTTACTCTAATGACGGTAAGTATAATATCAAAACGTATAACGGTCATTTATCTTGGTGATACATTTCGCGATTTGTAAATTTGGTGTAAGCTTTCTCCGAGTTTTTTAATTAACCTCATTGTTTCTTATCATCTGTAAAAAACATTCTTAGGTTATGTTTTAACCTCGTTCTTATAACTGGTACAGATAAAATAACGCAAACATGGAATACTCTTCCCCTTGCATGTATTTTTGCAAATAGTTGTCGTAAATAAACAAAAAGCAACATGTAAATTTAAACGAATATACTAATTGTAACTTGTTACGTATGATTGCCTCGCATTAATTTTATATCTCTGCTGCTATTTGGCTGCAAGAATATCGCTGTCGAATTGCAAATTATAAATTGAAATCATTTTTAATTATATTTTTCGTGATATGAATACCTTAGTCTGGTTAGATTATCAAAGTATTTGGTTATGATTTTATTTAAATAAATGCATTTTTATAATATCGAAAACGGATAACTGTTATTTATTTGACTGATACATTGCGCATTACGTTTCTCTGAGTTTTTTATAAACTTCATTGTTTCCTATCGTGTGTCAAAAAAATTCTTAGGTTATGGTTTAACCTAGTTTTGATAACTGATACAGATAAAATAGCGTAAATATTGAATCCCCTTCTCCTTCCATGAATTTCTGCGTCTAGCTGTAAAAAAACGAAAAGCAAGATGATGGTATGAATGTAATATGGTGGTCGGTGATTTGCCGTTCTCTAGCCAATAGCAGTAGTAGTTATAGACGACGCATCCAGACTCCACGTTAGCGTTTTAGTATAAGGGGACTTAATTTAACTGCAATGGAGCACAGGCTCCGGTGGAAATTTTCCTACACACCCAACTTCCCCCTATCCTCCACCCACCTACATTTACCCTCTACAAATTTCAACTTTAAATTCTTTTAACGTTTTCGGTAAGTTAATCATTATTCCCCTTGGTAACTCATTCCAATCCCTGACACTCTTACCTAAAAAGAAAATCTTCCCACACCCTTGTGCCTGAAATCGAGTGCCAGCTTGTGGTCATGGTCTACTTTTCCCTTCCATGCACTACTTTTCATAACTATTGCAATATCTTTCCATGCCTCATCGCCAGTATATGCCCTGTACACTCCCATGACCCTTATCGTCCTCCTCCTGTCTTGCAATGAATCCCATTCCAGCTCCTTTATCATATCCGTCACTGATTGCATTCTGCGATAATTTCCAGAAACAAATCTAGCAGCCCTTTTTGCACCCTCTCCAACTCCTGTATTTGATACGTAAAATGAGGGTCCCATACTACACCACCATATTCGAGCAATGGTCTGACCAAAGTTTTGTAACCCAGTTCCTTTAATTCTCTCGTACATCCCCTCATCACTCTCTCCAACAAGTGCAGAACTTTGAAACCTTTTCCTACCACCTGTCCAATGTGTCCTGCCCAGTTAAGCTTGTTATCAAACGTAATGCCAAGATATTTACATTTCAAGTCTTCATCAAGCAATTCTTTCCCCACCTTATATTCATAATTAACCTTTTGTTTTTTATTTGTGTGTCTAATAAGCTGACTCTTCTTTGCATTTATCTTCATTCCATGTTTACCAACCCAACTAGATATCCTGTCCAGATCACCCTGCAACTGTTTACAATCCTCTATCGTTTTAATTCTTTTATACAGCATTATGTGATCTGCAAACAATCTAATTTCACATAGTAAACAATCAACACAATTATTCATTAGAATAATGAATAGCAATGGTCCCAATACGCTACCCTGTGCCACACCCATTTTTACTTCCACTTCTTTTGATACTACATTACCTACCCTAATTTTCTGTTTTCTACCTTTTAAAAATTCTTCTACCCAGCAAATCACATTCTCATCCACTCCAATGGTTTTTACCTTATTACTACCATTTTATGGCTTACTCTGTCAAACGCCTTTAAAAGATTTAGTGCTACACTATCAATTTGGCCTCCCTTGTCCATTTCATCTGAAATATCTTGCATATATCCCACCAACTGAGATTAGCATGAATATCCTTGCCTGAACCCATGTTGCCTACTTGAAAACCACTTACGTTCCTCACATACATTTCTGATATGGCTGCATATCAAACTTTCCATTAATTTACCTACCACTGAAGTAAAACTGATTGGCCTGTAATTTTCTACTCTATTTCTCACCCCTCCTTATGTACCGGTACTACAATCGAACTTTTCCAGTCTTGTGGTAAGCAGCAAGTGTCCAGACTCAATTAAAATAATATTTCAAGATAAGGTACAATGTCACACCCGGCTATCTTTAAGATATCTGTAGTAATATTATCTACACCAGCCCCTTTATGTTTTTTTCAGCTTGCTTATTTCCTTCATGATTTCTTCAGGATGAATTACAAATTTTTTACTATCTTCATTTCTAATCGTTGTTAAGCTAGTTCTCCGAATTAGACCTTCCCGTTTCTGATTCATTGTCCCCAATGCTCTCACTAAACCAGTTACTTAAAATATCTGCCTTTTTCAAGTCCTCAATAACTACTTCTTCATCCTTATCTATAAGCGTCCCTACACCCCCCCCCCTTTCCCCTCAGTTTCCTGATATAGCCATAGAAATTTCTAGATGCATCAGTCAGTTGTCCTCCTGCACTGACAATACTCTTCATAAACCCATCTTTAGCCACTTTCTTTGCTGTTATTAAGTCCTTCTTTAGTTGTTTCAAATATTCCCTACTACCCTGCTGTCTCTTAACTCTGTTATGTTCTCTTCGTACCAACCTCTTTAACCTCCTCACTTCCCTATTATAGTACACAGGTTCACTACTTCTCTTTATTTTCTGCTTTGGAATAAATTTTTCTTCTCCCTTTCTTATTATCTCCTTGAACTCTTACACCTTGACTCTACTGTACTTGTGCCTTCCTTCCATTTTCTGAAATGTTCTCTGAAATATCTCTTCAAATTTGAAATCTGTGCCTTTTTATAATTGTACCTATTTTCCGCTTCAATTTTGGCTGCTGGTTTACTGAATCCTCTAATATCCATCAGAACTGCTTCATGATCACTTATTCCTTCCGTTACTTGACACTCCACAAGGTTATCATCGGGCTTTATTAGGAATATATCCAAAATCTTTTGTCCCCTAGTGTTTTGCTCTACCACTTGTGTAAATCCTCCTTGTCTTATTAAGGTATTTGCAAATCTTTGTTCCCTTGTGTTATTAATCTTATTTCCTTCCCAGTTGACAACTGGTAAATTTAAATCCCCACCAATAATTATCATTCTATTCTCACCTCTGAAATCTGAGTATGAATTTTATTTCTCCCCAAGAGCCTCATCTTCATCTGTCATTCTTCCACTGCGGTAAGCAGTCAACACCCTGATTTTTTCTTTTTTTATTACCCCAGAAATCTACCCCAAGTATTTCATGGTCTTGATCTACGAACGCCAGTGAACTGTGGTAGTTTTTGCTAACTAGTATGAAGACTCCTCCACCTATTGTTCCTCTATCTCTGCGTACAATCTGTAACCATCAGGAAAAACCTCACTGTCTAGTACTTCTTCTTTTAACCAACTCTCTACCCCAATTATTACTTGTGGTTCGTGTATCTCTATTATGTTTGTAAATTCGATTACTTTGTTCATTATACTTCTATAGTTTACCATTAACACCCTTGTTACCGGCTTTATATTTTCAGCATTTATCTCCTCTTTCCCAGTTTTACCGCAGCTAGTTATTGTTTGAGGATATCCTGAACTAAGTACGTCGGAAGATAAGCACGTTAATGTTCTTCTTATTTTTCATCTCTGGAAGGAACCATCCTGTAAATGATTTCTGAAAACTATGAAATACCGAATATGGACCGCTGGACCAGATATTAAAACTTCGTTCTCCCGAATGCCTCAACCATGCGTTAACCAAGTAAATCACTTATCCACTAGGCCCTTTCCGGCGTTCTAAAGCGTTATTTTCAGGATGCATACATTCCTCACTTTTGGTCTTGCCTTCGTGTCCGGAAAAGGCATAAAACTCTAGTTTCTGATCGTCCTAAAATTTTAATCACTGGAATCTATAGGACGACTTACGAAGGAAAGCCACATCAGGTTTAGATATGTAGTCGCATTCGCAGAACTCTATCTCAACGGCAAATCCATGCACACTGGCCTACTTATCGACGAGATATCCTCGAAATGTGCTTCACCAGCTTCATAACACAACAGTCAGTCCCAATTAGACCAACGGAGTGAATCAGTGCGTTAGCGAGCTGATTCACATAGTCCTTGCCATTGTTCTAGTGTAGTTTTTAGGAGGCCGTAACTTTCTCTTGAGAAATAAGCATTTCACAATATGACTAACTTAAGAAACGTCAGTGTAACCGTGTTGAACCAACTCTTGATTTCTATATTCCCCGGGTGACGCCACGTCTTAGTATTAAATGCCAACGTTTTGAACTATCTGGTTCGGCCTTCTTCTAAACGTACCACGCATCATGAAAGATATATTCTTTGATGTCATCGGGGCGTTTAGTGATCTCTAGTGCCTCTTTTATCCGCCTTGGCCACAAGTGATCTTCCTTCAGGAAAAGTCTAGTATTTTAAAAATATAAACAAAAATGCTGTGCGATACCAACATGTCCATATTGTATCACTTGTAATGGTAGATATATATGTTCCCATAGCCTTTCATCTACTGCGCAGTCATTTTCTCAAAACAGACTAGCCAAAAAATCTCATAAATCCCACAGCTTGTACTGGGGGTTAAATAAAGTCAAGCAGATTCCGTGTAGCTGTAGGTTAGTTTATATTGGAGAATAGACTGTATACGACAGTCTACGAGAACGTATCCGCCACTACAAATCACACAACACAGTAACTGCGCAGCATTCATCTACAACCAGTCATGCCGCCAACCTTGAAAATACTAGACTTCCTTCGAAAAAATATCAGTGGTGATCGAAGTGGATATAAGAGACGCTAGAGATCACAAAACTCCCTTATAACATTAATAAGGACAACGGCCTAAAGTTTCATGGTGCCTGACATGCCTTGCTGCGAAAAGAACAAGTCACACCGCGACCACTTCAGAGCGATCCAACCACGTGACATCTGCGCTTTTCTGATTGGTAGGATCGATAAAACCTTCCAGAACACCGAACGTCTCATATGGGGAGTTAGTTGTGTTTACTACAGCGTGTGAAACCCATATCAGAGTAAGCCCTAGAACTTTAATACCAGGAAGGGCTAACTGGGGAAAATAGAAAGTACAAGTATTTATTCCCTCTGGGAGACTTCGATTGTAGAAATTTCGTCTGTTGTATACGCCATTTTTCTATTTTTCCAATTTCTCCATTAACAGTTCCATTCTGACAACATACGATCTGACTTGCTTAAGAGTCTGATGATTTTGCATACGGCTGTTAGATAACAGAATAAGTTGAAATAATGGCAGTTTTTGAAAGACGGTTCTACTATATAATTTCCTAAGCTCACTCATTCACTCACCTCTACAGCTATTGGCTGGAGGACGGTGTCACGGGCCAGGCTTCGCTCGCAAATTAACAGTACAGTTTGATAGCCAAGCAACTACTATGAAATTAATTGCAATAATGCATTTCATAGCATTTCATAGTTAAAAAAATATCGATAAACTTTACCATTAAAAAAAATGTGAATCTACTTTTGTGTAACACAAGGGAAATGATGAATAACTTACCGAAAACAATGAAAGAGTTTAAATTTAAAATTTGTAGAGGGCAACTGTAGGTGGGTGCAGGATAGGGGGAAGATAGGTGTGTAGGGAAATTGCCACCGGAGCGTGTGCTCCATCGCAACTAATTAAATTAAATGAAACAGTCAATACATACAAGTATTGTCTCTGGTCGTCGGTAAGGTGGAGCGCTCCTCTACCTCCCGCTGCATGCGTGGCATGGCCACCGTGGTATCTTAACGTTTGAGAAAAAAAACTGGTATGCGGGAATTCCTGGACAGGGGAGCAGACACAAAATTAGGGGAGATTCCCGGATTTCCCGCCCATCTGGCAACCCTAGTCATGAACCCTTGATTCTAATTAAATGCTTATTTTAAACGCATCCTCTTTTTTTCGTAATATTACTGGCGGAAAACAATAATAATTACTTAACATTGTTCACCGCCCTTCGAAAATTAAGCAAGCAATTGATGGGATTTTCAGAATACTTGTTTTCTTATTTAATTTTATATAATGGTTTTCAAAGTAGCATCTACTGTTGGAGATATTTAGAGTTTTCCACGTGTGTTATTTTGTGGATGAAACACATTCATTATCAAAACTTATTTGTTCCCAAGAGGCAAGATCAAATGCGGTCTTAGCATAGAGTGACATATAGAAGTTTTATGAAATGACTAAGAAGAAGAAAAATAGTTTTTAGGTGTAATAGGGATTCCGCCGTTGCTGGGACTAGCCTACCTAATTTATTCATTTTATTCATTGAACTGGTTTACACAACACATTTATTGGACTTTAAGAAATTTAAATAACTCTGACATTTGTCATTTGGGCCTAAGCTAATTTTAATTACCAAAGGTTATACACGTGTTAGCTATTAAACGAACTTTAAGGTTACCTTTTTATATAGATTAAAATCATCAAGGATATGATTATGAAACTCATTAATTAACTTTTGTCTCTAACTACAACATTTAGTATTTACAGCGTGGAAATAATATATTTCCTTGCTTTTCTTATTTCAAGAAAATACAGCAAATTAATTTATTTAACCAAGTTCAAAACACAAAAAACAGCTTATTATTTATGCATCGTAATTCAGCAACGATATTCTTGACACAAATTAGCACCAATCAGAGATATTAGAAGTTAGAGGTCTTGTGCACAGTTTAATATCTAAGTAATTGCTGTTAAATTAATTGCCATATTACAGTCATTAATTTTGCTTTTCGTAGCATTTCCATAAACTTCACTTTTTTTTTTTTTAAAAAAGTGGTACTACTTTTAAGTAACATGTCAACTTAAAGGAACTTAAATTACTCATGGTCTCTGCTGTAACAGCAATTGCCAGTTATCATTCCGACCTAGGTTAGATTTTAATTTAATTAAACTTTCGCTGATGTTGCTGTTTGACCAAAGTTTATACATTACGGTTTATTTGTGTTTTACGTATTTTACTGACCACTTTCGTTAATCGTCTTTGTTTGTGTTTGGTATACGCGAGTTATTAGATTACTTAAAGTGGATATCAGGCCAAATATGTTACCAAATCGAGCGTTCTGGCGACACATTTCTACGGTTGTGCTTAGTTATTTCATAATCTGGAATCTGTATTAAGTTCTTTGGCCATTACGGACACTATAACAAAAAATTACATCCCCAATATTAATCAAAAACGGGATGCTTTCGAAGCTATTGCGCACTCCCTTTAAGCAAAAATTCTTAAAATTTTTGCAGAATGGACTTTTAGGCAGAAGTCAAGTTTGTAATACTTCTTAGTTCTTCATGCTAAACATATTTTATTCACCCTATGGGAGAAACGCAGGTTAGTTTCGTATTTGGCCAAATCAGGTCAGCTGTCATAATCCTTGACTCGAAAAACTGGAAGTATTCTAGACCAGTGTTTCTCAAAGCGGGGTACGCGAACCCCTTGGGGTTCGCCAGTTGATCGTCGGGGGTTCGCGACAAGATTTACGTAATGGCGGACTGGTTATCTCATGCGTATAACAAGCACAATGGTGAATATCGCTTATTGTTGCCAGTAGCTAAAAAAAAGGTCGCAGTTTTTTCTCAAGGGGGTTCGCCATTGCCTGAAAAATTTAATAATGGTACGTGGAGATAAAACGTTTGAGAAACGTAATCTAGACCCATGACGATGCGTAAATAACGGTCACGGGCTTACACTAACAACAACAAAATAACAATATAAGTGCATCAATTCACCTTTAACACTACCCTCAAGAAAATCAAATCCGACTTTCCAGTGAGAACAATCCTATAATTGTGAAAAGCAGTTAATAGGTATTACTTTTCGTAAAAAATTTTCTTAGTATTAGGAATCTGATATGGAAGAAAGATGCCACAATGAAGCGTAATAAAATAATGAACTAAATGGACCCTTATTACAGAAGTATGCAGGTAGAGTAAAATCCAAGCCAATTCCTTGAAGTTAAAGAAAAGCACGTTGAAAAGACCAGGATGATAGACTCAGAATGAAGGTGTCAGAAAGGACGTTATAGTCAAGTGCCTGAATGACAGGATGGAGAAGAATAATTTAAGATGATTTGGGCATGTAAATATGGCGGCATAATAACCGATGGCGGATAGAACGTCCAGTAATTAATCTAATTGCGATGGAGCTAATGCTACGGTGGATATTCCCCTAGTCATCTAATTACCCCATAATATATTTATATAATTTTCTTTTATAGCTGGGGTGTTAAATCGCCCCCCCCCCTTAATTCACTTTTCCGATTTACAAATTTTAATTTTAAATTCCTTAAGCGTTTTTGGTAAATTATTCATAACTTCACTTGGTAAATTTTTCCAGTTCCTGACACCCTTATCACCAAAAGAAAATTTTCCCATTCCCTTATGCATGAAATCGAGCGTCAGCTTGTGGTTACAGTCGCCTTTACCCTCCCATGCACCATTCCTAATTTTTTGGCCAATATCACTCCAAGCCCGATCACCAACATCTGCCCTGTAAATTCCCAGCAATCTCTTCGCCTTCCTCCTTTCCTCCAATGAGTCCCAATCCAGCTCCTTTATCATATCAGTTTCTGACTGGGTCCTGCGATAATTTGCAGAAACAAATCTATCTGCTCTTCATTGCACATCATCCAACTCCTGTATTTGATAACCAAAATGTGGATCCCATACTACACCACCATATTCAACCAATGGTCTCACCAATGTTTTGTAACCCAATTACCTAACTTCTCTAGTACATCCTCTTATCATCCTCTCCAGTAAATGAAGAATTTTGTAACCTTCACCTGCCACCTGCTCAATTTGCTCTGCCCAATTGAGTTTGCTGTCAAACGTTATGCCAAGATATTTACACTTCAAGCCTTCAACAAACAATTCTGCCCCCACCCTATAGTCATAATTAGCTTTTAGTTTTTTTATCTGTGTACCTAATAAGCTGACTCTTCTTGGCATTTATTTTAATTCCCATTTGGATATTTTATCTAGGTCACTCTGCAGCTGTACACAGTCTACATCTATTTTTATCCTCTTGTATACCATTATATCATCTGAAAACACCTAAATTCTGACCATAACCCATCAACATAGTCATTCATTATAATAATGAACAGCAGCGGTCACAATACACTACGCTGTGGCACTCCCATATTTACTACCACCTCTTTTGATAATGTATTTCTGTAGCGAATGGAGTTGTTCGCTTGGCTAAAAGATACATATTTGTTAAGTATGAAATGAGAACGGAAATTTGCATGTTAAGAAACTAGATAGAGGCATCGACCGGGGATTTGGAGCGCTGACTGTTAGTAAAATGTGTGTAATGTCCGGGCAAAGTAGGGCAGATGACCGCATTGATTGGCCTCATCATTGGTCTACCATTTGTACCTTCACTTTAAAACCGTAGTGGGTGGTTGGGTTAAAAACATCTGCACGCAGAGTGTCTTGTCTTGTCTCGCCTTCATCGTTCAGTCGCAGCCAGCAACAGTCGGCAGTCGGAGCAGAGGGAATGAAGACTTAGAGTCAACCTCCGGCGGCCGGGACCACGGAGTGGCGAAACACAAAAAGAAGATGGGCAGCGCCTAATTGGTTGGCTCTGCTGTAGGGTATGGTATGACGTGGATAGCCATCGTTGAATCATAGATAACGAGCTTGGGTCCTCCACATTGCCTATTGCTGGGGATACCTGGGCTAGATAATTAATCATTCACAGTCACAGACGCGCCTGCCGTTCTAAAATCAAAGGTCATACTCACACAGTTATAATATCGGCAACCATTTATCAGTATAAGTTACACAGCATTGTTGGGAGGGAGCACAATAGCATCTTACTTTGTAATCTTCGGCAGTACTCCTAACGTATACCACTTTTATATTTTGTACAGTACTTTGTCGTAATAGTACATAGTACGTTCACCCTGTTGATCTTACCACTCTGATCCCATAGCGACTTCTATGCTCGATCATTCGCTCAGTCCTCTCATAGAATCTGGCCAAGTCTCCGCTTGTTCTGCCAGGTTCCTCACAGGTCCCTACAGGTTTACCGGTGTCCAGGTGTTGACATTACATTTCCTACTCTAACACTTTCCTTTCTGACTTTTAAGAATTCTTCTACCCAACTAGTAACTTTTTCAGCCAATCCAATAGATTTCAGTTTATTTAAAACGATTATATCGCTCACTATCAACTTGTCCTCCCTTGTCCAATTCATCTGAAATATCTTGCGTATAGCCCACCAGCTGAGATTCACATGAATATCCTTGCCTATAGCCATGCTGTCGATCTGAAAACCAGTTTCTTTCCTAATAGACATGTCTGATATTGTTGCATATCAATCTCTCCATCATTTTGAATATCACTGTAGTCAAACTAATTGGTCTGTAACTTTCAACCCTATTTTTAGATTTTGTAAAGAGCTTTGTCGTGATAGTAAATAGTGTACATAATACCTTCACCCAGATGATCCTACCACGAATGTCTCACTCCGATCCCAGATCGACTTCTATGCTCGATCCTTACCCATTCGCTCTCATCGAATCTGGCCAAACGGTATTACTATCGCTCTTTTCCAATCCTCAGGTAAACAGCAAGACTCCAGACTCATTTTAAATAAAATTTCAAGGTGAGGCTAATATCGTATACCACAATCTTTAATAAATCCGTAGTAATATTATCTACACCAGCCCCTTTAGCTTTCTGAGTTCCTTCACAATGTCCTGAGAATCTATTCCAAATTTTGTAGTTTCCTCATTGATAGTTTTAAGGAGACCCTTCTGATTCATTCCCTCCCATCACAGGATGATAGTCCATAATTGCCTCACTAAACCAATCATTCAGTATCTCTGCAATTTGGACAGCATCCGATAGATCAGCCGCCACTACATTAAGCTTCGACCTGCTTGTCCAATTTTGATTTGTTTCGGAAAAAATTGCAATAAAGAAGAGTTTCTAACTCAATCGTCTTCTAGGTAATCCCCTTCTGAAGTGACATAATTAGATGACCGCTTTTTCCGGTGTTGGAAAGACATCTTATTATCATCTTTGCAATGACCAAAAACATGGTTAATGCTATGCGAGAAACTGGGTAACACCTTGTGTTGCTTAGAAGTAGAGTTGTCATGACTCATGGAGTGGTCACTCACAACAGGTCTCTGCATGTAACAATACTTCAAAATATCGCACTGACTCGACATTACTTCTTCGGCTATGATGACAGCAGAGATGGCGCTCCAAACCTGTTCTGAAGGATAAACACAGGAGAAGACTGGCTTGTGGAAGTGTGTTGATAAGTAATAATTCCCTTAAGATCAGTCTGCTCAGTCTTGAATTTGCTACAGTTTTCGCTTACTTTTTCTGCTCTGGAGGAGTGCTGAGAAGACGAAGCAATAAAATCAATCTTCGTCATCGGTCATAATTACTTAAAAATATTATCATCATTTTCTACACACGTGTGCACACACTACTAATTCACAAGCAGCTTACTTTTGGTCGACAAGAAATAACTTCGGCTCATCGTCGGCCAACTTTCCCGCACAGCCGCACGCTCGTGAAAACATTTACTTCATTAATCCTGCTTAAGATCCTCCCGGAAAGTTCATCTGTCTCTACAGCTTCTATACCAACTTCAAAACAATTATATCATTAAACACAGGTATGGCTTATATAAGTTGCAATATTAAATCCAGTGGTAGAAGGAGAAACAATTACTATTTACTGATGATATTGACTGTTAGTAGGTAAGAGCGAGGATATTGGGAAATGACTAAGTTGGTATAACAATTTGTACTAAATGTTACCCAAAGGAGAGATAAGAATACAAATGAAAGCATAAAAGTAGGCAAAATATATTAATAAGACCAAATGCAGTCGAAGACGTAACTGTAATCTGTTATTAAAGGACTAGGTATGCCCACGACTTCGTCTCGATGTCAATAATTTTGAAGGTTTTTATGTTTTTCATTGAACTTAAATATTTTCAGGAGAAAAAGCAGCCTATGTTACTCCTACTAAATCAGCAATCCGCCAGTGAAAGTCCCGTTTAAATTGGTTCACACTCTAAATAAGTTGCATATAAAGTATTTATATTTGCTGAAAAAGCTAAAAAAAAATCGTCATATTCTAAAACATTTCACAAGAAAATTCAAGAACATTTTAGTACATTAAAAAATATTCTAGTACGTTCTAGAAGATTCCAAAACACTTTGGTCGAAATATCAAAATGTCGACCACATTCAAACCTACTCTCCCACAGCTACCGACATGAAGCCACTATAGTGGACGATGGGAGACTAGAAGCTACTACAACATATAAACACCAGTGGTCTGCGCTAGGTAGTTGTGGCTGCGAAAGTAAATATACGAACACACACGTCTTTAGTCGAAATAAGAAAAATTTCCTAGGTAACCATTTTGAGCCATCGTATCTCCCACACCCGCAAAGCTACCGGCATGTAACCACCATAGTGCACAATTGGAGACTTGAGACTACTACCACACACAAACATCAGTGGTCTGGGCTATGTAGTTACGTCAGCAAAGTAGACTATAGGAACACAGACGCCTTTGGTCGAAATATGAAAATGCGCTAGGTCGACCACTTTCAACCACCATATCTCCCACACGACATATAACCACCATAGTGCACGATGGGAGACTTATGGCCACTATGACACACAAACATCACTAGTCAGCTCTAGGTAGTAGTGGCTACAAAGTGAAATATAGGGATACGTCTATTTTTCTATTTTTCAACACATTTCGTACGAATACCACAGCTACCGACATGAAAACACTATTGTGCACGATGGACGTCTCGAGGCTACTACCACCCACAAACACCAGTATCAGGGATACACATCTCTATTTTTATATTAGGTCGAACACTCAACCATTATATGTCCCACACTGCCACAGCTACCGATATGAAACCACCATAGTGCTCGATGAGAGACTAGACGCTACTACCACACACAAACAGAAGTGATCTGCGCTAGATAGTTGTGTTTGCAAAGTGAAATATAGGGATACACATGTCTATTTTTATATTAGGTCGAACACTTTCAACCACCATATCTCCAACAATCCTACAGCTACTGACATGAAACTACCATAGTGCACGATTGGAGACTAGAGACTACTACGACACACAAACACCAGTGGTCTGCGATAGGTATTTGTGGCTTCAAAGTGAAATATAGAACACACACCTTGTTGGTCGAAATATGAAGCCTGGATGCTTCCTTCAAAAGGACATGACCGAATTCCTTCCGTTCCTTGTCCCAAGTCCTATACCGCCTCTAAGGACTCGACGTCGACGAGGCGTAACGCCAATTTAAAAAATATAATATATATGAAAATGCCCTCGGTCGACCACTTTCAACCACCATATCTCCCACACCCTCACAGCTACCGACATGCGGCCACCATAGTGCATGGTGGGAGACTTAGACAACTACCACATACAAATATCAGTTGTCTGCGCTAGGTAGATGTGGCTGCAGAGTGAAATATAGGGACACACACTTCTATTTATATATATATATATAAGATTTATAAACTGGTGAGTTGTTCGTGAGAAGCATACATGAGAAAAGGTATGGCAAAATATTTAGTTCACTCACGAATTTTTCTCTTTGTTTCGCGTATTTTGCACATAAAAATACTAAATTATATGTATCGCCAGTGTCTGAATCATTAGAATTACAAACATCTGAAGTACTTAAGTTCTAGTTAAGCATTTTCAATCAAAATGATTTTTCCCCATGCTTTTGCTGTTAATCCAAATAATTTCTTATCAGAGTTCATTGAGACATCTTATGAAGAAGCAGGTCCACTGTTTTGAACTGGTTACCTGAGAACCCAAACAAGTATGTGTTCTAGAATACAACGATTTAGCAGAAGCATAAAAATTAAATTATGGATTTGTTGTACAAAAAATAAAAAAAATACAGTTACAGTTTATGTGATTATATATATATATAGAATAAATTTCATAGAAATGTCATGAGTAATAACGTTTTGCACATTATAATGCAATGCTTCTGTGTAAGATGTGGACATCATTCAGCTACCATGGCACTGAGTAATGATATCAATTCTTAGAAAATAAATAAAATGAGATTTTTTGAATAGAATTTTATTGATTTTATTGATTTGCAACGTCGAGAAAATCTCCAGTCTTACATGAGATTTCTTTCGTATCATCGTGTCATCGATTGGACGTAAAGTTGGACTAGCAGAAAATATTTCTGTCTAATCGGCATTTGAAATGTTGAACGCTTCAGTTTGTCTAAACCTTTCAAAATTTGTGAAAACTTGTCACTCGCTATTATAGGTCAGAATGCTACTTGGAGGATTTGCTTAATCCAGATCTGAGCCATTGACGGGCGACAAATTATGTGTGTAGCCGTAGGTACAGGTCTGGTATTCAAACTTCCTTGGTACAGGTGGTCAGATGAGCGGGATGCCACACTTCAGGCGCAAGGAGCTTCCGCGTCTGTGTCTGTAGTAGCTGCTTCAGACAGGATTTCTGTAGGTATAATGCTGTCCCGTAACCGATCTTATGGTCGTGATATACCATGGATTTCAATGCACACCAGCAAAATATATTTTCTAATTCGTTTGCAACGGATAAGCAACTGCTGTCATGTCATCTTTCTAATGGCAATGTGTGAAATGACTGCCACAATCGGTGAGAGACGCACCAAAGACATTCCCTTTCGACCCGTGCAGCGATATTTGGCGTTGATAAAACGTGACAGCAGAACAACGACTCAGGTATTACTCGCAGCAGTTTCAGCGTCAACGGCTCATCTGTATTCGACAACAAATGACTATTAGCTTGGTCTGATGAGTCACATTACAAGTTGGTAAGTGCCACCAGCCTTTAATGGACTTTTCGTGCCTCGATACAGTAGAAGTTCCAGGATGTTGATACGCCATGTCACAGGAACCAAATTGTTCGCGATTGGTTTGAGGAGTATTCTGGACAGTTCCAGCACTTGATGTGACCCGCTACATTGCCAATCATGAACACCGTGGAACATTTTTGAGACATTCATTAGGTCTATCGTTTAACACAGGCACGCAATTATGGACGCCTGTCGAGAAAGCATGGCTGCAGATCTCTGGAGGGCACTTCAAGAGACTACTTTGATTCATGTTTCGTAAAGATATTACAGGTGGTTGAGCTAGAGAAGACCCCGCAGTTTTCAAAAGTCATCCTATAACTTATGGCACCTGAGTATGCTTTACAATTAGTACTGGGTGAGCGGAAGAATGATAGTGAAGTCATTAGTGTTATATATAATCCATAGAATTAAAAACAATAACGTTTTACGAGGAGGTGAATGATTGTTTTAATTACATACAAGATTCCTCTTTGTATACAGAGCAAACATCTTTTTTGCATGATCGAAAAATGTAACATTTTTGAACTTTTCCTCAAGCATTAATCACTTTATGTTCTAGAATGCATCTAAAAATAAACTATCAAATACTTTCTCTTGTTTATGGTATTATCCGTGATTTTACTTGTTTCTCGTGCTTATGGTTAAATTTATAACACGTAATATAAAACTAGAAACTTCTGTTTCAAGAAAAGTTAATTTAGTACTTTTAGACATGTAACTGTAATTGAATCTTCTTTTTAAATCAGATTTTAATTTTCGGTATGTTGAAAAATAAACTAAAGTTTTTGAAAAAGATATACTTCTGATAAACTCTTACTTAAATACGCATTTTAAAAAATCGGGCGAAGTTATTAGATCCAAACTAGTAAAACTGTTTTAATAAGGCGAATGTTGAATAGACCTTTAAAAATTTAATAAAGTTCTGAACTTGAAGAGAAACCATGACGTTTCATGAAATTAGTTTTTTAAATCCGTGTTATCGAGTTCAAGCAATATATGGTATTTACGCATTAACGCTTACGCACGTCAAAACTCGAATTTGCTTGTGATTATTTCGTTCTTGTACATGCACACACAGCAAAAAGAAAACAATTGTTTTATCTCACATGAGACAGTTGTTATGTTGTTTTCGGCAATTATACTTTTAGCAAACACTATCGACAATTTACCCAGTCCTCGAATTCATCGCTAATACTTTTAAAACTTGGTTCATTCGATTATAACAGGAAACGGTTTTAAAAAACATATTGTTTATTAAAATCATTCAAATAATACTCCAAATCAACATATGGGTTTCTAATAACTGTTCTCCTCGTGATGGCAAACACACTACATCTTTGGTACGTCGCCTGTGGCGATCAGGAACTGCCTCCACCGAGAACTGAACGAGCGCGCGAGAGTAGCTCGCACTTAGTGGGAGTTTGTTATTGTTATTAATTGCGAATGAGCTTAGGCCTATTACCATAAAAAGCTACTTTTTTCTACTTTTTTTCTACACGAATTCTTACCGAGCGTGGTGGTGTAACGGCTAGCGTTCTGGCCTTACATTCGGGAGGACGGCGGTTCGAATCCCCGTCCGGGCATCCAGATTTGGGTTTTTCATGGTTTCCCCAAATCATTCCAAGTGAATGCCGGGATGCTTCCTTCAAAAGGCCATGGCCGAACTGCTTCCTATTCCTTGTCCCCCATCCTTTCCCGTCTCTAAAGACCTAGTTGTTATAGGAGACGTTAAGCAGTTAAAAAAAAAAAAAAACGAATTCTTGTTTAAACTTTTTTTACTGGTCGTGTACCGTTCAATGCTACCCTGGTTCTTGACCTCTTTCTACATACGCTTTATACACTTTCGTATGCTAGTTACCGTTTGTGCTCTGTAGTAATTTCCACAAACAAATTTAGATATCATTGTTTTCACCCGATACAACTCCTGAGTTTTATATCCGTAATGCGTGTTCAGTTAGGAAGGGACCTGACCAATGTTTTATTATAGCCCAGTTCTGTCACTTCCTCGGTAAAGCCCTTCATTACCCTCGCCAGTTGATACAGGACTTCAGAACTTTTCTCTACACACGATCTCCCTAAATACAGATCTTGTTTCGATAAAATTTTGTGTTAGTTAATTCATGCGAATGAAAAACCGGATCAGCAGATCCGTTAGTTATGAATATCTCTGCCTCAGGCTGTGTTATTTGTTTATAGTGATATCTTAAATGTGCTCATTAGATTTTGGTAAAATGCTTCACCGCTATGCTCTTCGCTATCATTTTGATAACAGTATCTCCAGATAAAATTACAGCACTGTTACATTAGAGATACAGTAACTGCAGACTGCATTATAAATGACACAAGAATACTCCGATTGTACTTTGCAGTGAGCGTGTTTCCGTTCCAGGGCCTGTTTGAACGACACAAGACTTGCAAATGTTTGCTCAACACTTGGCCCTGAGCACAGAGATTTGCACTACAGAAAGAAGGCCGACAGCCGTCGTTCGCCAGACATGCAGTCACTCACAGTAATGTAATAACACCCAACGAAAACAATAAAAAAGCAACCGTTCGCAGAAAAATTGAACTACTACTAATTACTATCTCTAAGTCCAGTATGGACATAAGGCCCATTCTACAGTCATTTCAATCTACGTCTACGCGATAAAAAAAAGCCATTTTATATGCTCGGAAATTAAAACAAATTTGAAACTATGAGTTTACATTATCTAGCATCCTGAATGTAATATTTCATAGCAAAAATGTGTTGGCGAGAATTTTTAATTAAAGCTCTTCAACCATTTCAAGGGCTTTATATCGTTCAACGTGTCAATACGAAGTCAAAGGCGAAAGCTAGCTAGCATTAGCTTTACTTAGTTCTTTGTTTACCTTCAAACAGGAACAAAAACAGTTTCCGGTAGTAACAAGACATTTTCTTTTCGTAAATGGTATCCAGCGAACGTATTAGAATTCAATGTTGGAAGATAAAACTGCAAAACGTAATGCCGATACTGCACGAACTTCGGTGATAGCTTTAATATTAGGAATAATAATTGTCTTAATTCTCGCATAGGTAAAAAGGATTGTGGATCATTTCGAGATGTACCATGAATTAAACATTTTTAATAATTCTTGAAACATACTACCACAACTGTTCGAAAAAAATGTAAAGTAAATTATACTGGAACTGAGAAATTCTTCATCGACACATGTTTTCAGTAATTAGATATTCAGAACAACATTTCCATTATTGATAGTGAGTTGGTAAGGTATAATATATTTTCTAGTTAAGTGGTTTGACAGTGGCAATACACAAATTGTAAACAGAAAAGGTCGAACAGCTGGATGGAGGTTTTCGGTTAATCTGTTAGTTAAGTCGTACAAACTAATTACCACATTCTTTTACAAATTATGCAAGTGATAACTGACCATTCTTAGTGAAACAAAATAAAAAACCTTGAAAAACAATGACGAATGTTTTATCGTCACAATTGAACATTACTGATCGCTGTACAAATATCTAAACAATGCTGGGGAAAGAGAAATTTGTTTTCCGCCAGATTCTTCCCTGTTCTCCAACATCAGCGTCGTATTAAGGGAAGATTTAACACGGCATCAATGAAGTAAATTTATAACATTCAGTATATTTCATTTTTTTTTTACTATTTTACGGTTAATGAGACCGAAAAACATCGCAGAATAAAGAAACTTATAGAACTGATTCATACCGTAATTTCAGTTTATCGGAGAGATTTTTCCTCTTTTCTCAAAACAATCACCTAATTCTAAATAGAGACAAGAATTCTTGAATTTTTTTAAAAAATAGGCGAGTCATGCGTAGATAGTACGCGAGGAAATCAGTAAAGCTCGATTAATTAAAATTGCAATGGAGCGCACGTTCCGGTGCCAATTACCCTACACACCCATCTTCTCTCTTTCCGGCACCCACCTACATTTGCTATCTACAAATTTTAACTTTAAATTCTTTCAAGGTATTTTTTAAAAATTATTCATCATTTCTCTTGGTAACTTATTATTAATTGCGCTCAGCTGTTTCCTCTCCCTCAGAATTAGTCTGCTTCCATAAATCTATGTGAAAATTCCATTAAGTCCTCTATTCAGATGAAGTTCTTAAGTTTCTTCCTTTTATAGTATGATGGATAGTTAAAAAAAATAGATCCTTAGACGTGAATGAACATATGTTTTAAAAGATCGTGAATAAGATAAAGCATGTTTGGTCACGTTATTTACCGTACAGCATTGTTTACTTTGTTAGTATCTAGGCAGTGTACTGGAGGAAGTAGAGAAAGACAAGGCTTAAAACTCAGAACATAAGTTAGGGGGTGTGACTGGCTCAAGACATGCAAAAGTTTAGGAATTGCATCAAACAAGTGGAATGTCAGATTGCCGAAGAATTCTTGTTAGAAAAATCCGAAATAAAGAATAAACCATTTCATGTTTTACGCTTATTTAATTATCTTGAATGAAAAACAAATTATAGAAGTATTTATTGGAATAGTGCTTTCCAAATGCGTTGTTCATGGACTGAATCGGATAATTTTTTTTAGCTACATAGTTTCCGTTTCACCTATAAAAACTAGCCGAATGTAAGCACAATGATTATAAGATGAAATGTCCAACACCATAACCTACAACCATCTTACGGAAAGAGATCAGCGTTTTAGAGATAAAAGTTTGAAAAGCAGTCAGTCAGGTTCAACTCTTTCATAAACCTTATTGTTCCATTTCCTTGGTAACGAACACAGTAGATAACGTGTACAATGAAGAAGTTCACGGCTTTGTGCAAACTTGTTTACACTAAAAACTCTGTCACCGGTTAAATTTTGTGATAATTGTTCACTGCTTCTGAGACAAGCAATCACTCGACATAACTATCTAGAAGGTAACCTGCGTTTGTACCTCGCATTGTGATGGGTTGGGATGGAGCCGCCATCTTGGCGTCTAAGCGTTTAGGGGCGTCCATTAATTACGTGAGGTGAAATGGGGGTGGGGGGCCGGCGACATCTCAAGAAACCTCACCACGAGGGAGGGGAGTCTACAAATAACGCGAAAGTCGACTTTAGTGGGGTACATGGTCTAAAAACGACACGGAAACCGAACTTAGGTGGGGTATAACCGCCCTTGCAAGTATGAGAGCTAAAAAAAGGTCTAAAAATCACGAGGTCGGCTAGCGGGGAGGTCTCACGTCATTTTACATGGGGGGGGGGGGGTTCAACCAGATCTCACAAAGTTTCACCAGAAAAGGGTGGGGGGTCTAAAATTCCGGGGAAAACACCTCACGTAATTAATGGACGCCCCATTTCTACACTCAGTAAGCATCAGTCTGTGGACTGTGATTTTGCTACTTTGTTCGTTGTGAATTATTGAGATGTCCGCTTCAATGGAAAATCCCGCGAGTTGTGAGTTATGAGGTGCGTCCAGTGATTAGGATTTTACTTGCACCTAAAAAAACCTTCAAACCACTTTAAATTCATCGGCAACTCTGTGTGAGGTTCAGCCTAGCCATGTGACTGATGAACTGATAAAGAAAATCAACGATAAAATTCCTGACAATCGCCACATAACGATTACGGAACTCTCGCTTCATTTCCCGCAAACTTCGCGAAATTTATTGCATGAAATTGCATGAATTGAAAGTTTTGGGTAAGAACGTAAACGAGGGGTTGAAATCTAAGGCGGAAGATTTCTACAGAGATGGAATTGAAAACCTTGTACGTCGTTATGATAAGTGTCTCAATTCAAATGGTGGCTATGTAGAAAAATACTTTAAGATTGTCCCTTGCAAATGTATTAAAAATTCTTTTTCTTATTTGATTTGTTTTTTATATCAAAACGTAATTTGCTTTCTGGATAGCACTAGCACTTTACAGGAACGTAATAATATTTAACATAAGATTAGGAGAGAACCACAAATTTATAAAATGGGAAATTTCGCCATTTGTGTACTATCTGATTTAGAGGGAATGTTGAATTCCTTTATGTATTAAAAGTTAATGTGGATATCGCAAGGAATATTTAAAGCAAAGAATGGTATCAACAGTTGTATTAGCCATGTAATAGTGAAGGAAATCAGTAATTGCTTGATATAGGCAAATGCCAACGATGCTTGCAGGAGGTAGAAGGAATACGGCGGAGCTCGTGAGAAAGATAAATGTGAAGCACCCAACTACGCTCCTTAAAATTAATTTTACTGCGTATACTGCCGCCAGGTAACGGTAACACCACTTAGGGGGCAGCTACCTTAAAAGGTTATAAAATCAATAAGCTGATAGCTGATAAGACGTGGCCGGCGCTATGGTGCTGTAACTGTGACACACTCTGCACCACTGCATCCCCTGTGTTGGTAACAGAGAAGGTTAAGTTGTGGTCTATAATTAATAATCCTAAACCTTCCCGCAGTCGGAATGGAGTAATATTAAAATATGCTGTTCACTGTGATTCGTCTGCCTACGCCGACGACATTGCGTACTTGGCCTTCAGCCGCAGTAGAGCACTAGTCACCCGACGACTACAGGAAGTTCTCCAAGTAACGGTGGCCTGGGATAGGAGGTGGCGTATTGACATAAATCCCAGCAAGACCCAAGCCATTATACTAACCAAGCTACTTGGAGTCCGTCAACCAGCTCATCCTGACCCAACACTTTGCCTGTATGGTAGAGAAATCCCATGGTCCATCACGGCACGCTACCTGGGGGTGACTCTAGACAAGAGACTAAACTGTTGTAGCCACAACAATGAAGTCCGTCGGAGAGCAAGCACCAGGCTCACAGTCTTTATTACTCTATTCTAAATAAGGACAGCAAGCTAGCACCTTCCACTGGAGTCAAGATATATACATCGCTCATACACCCCATTATGGAGTATGCATTTCCTGTGTGGGCATACGCCAGTGACAGGCAAATCAGAAAGCTCCTAAAGAGAGCCCTCCACCTCCCGTGCCGGTTCCCCACGGATGAACTCCACGAGGCTGCCGGCATACCTAAATTGAAGGACAGATTCCGCCAGCTTGCGGAAACATTTTATAAAAATACCAGACAATACAACAATCCGGCGGTCAACTCGCTTGGACGCTACGAAAACGGCTACGATAGGCATAGAAGACCGCTCAGTCTCCTAGCAACCGACACCCAACAAGAATACACACCGAAAGTTAAGAAAATTGTAACCCCTTCGTGACGTTGGAGACAATGTCTTCGGACAAATACTCCACCCCCCACCTGCCTGTGACCTAAGGCAGAGAAGGCGCCATGTGTGTGATTCGTCTGCCTTGCGTCCTTCGATGGTAAGGGAGACACGCATTGGAATAAATTACCAAAGGAAATAATGACTAATTTACAAAACATGAATATGGTATTCAATTTTAAACAAACTTATCGCAGCCATCTACATATTTACAAAACAGTTTTTAATAACACTCAATAACCGGCATAGCGACAGGAATCCATCACTAACAAATTTGCCGGGGAGTTGCTCAGGAGGGTTGAATACTTTTCACGGTAACTTCTGACTTCATGGAGTCCATACAAGTTACTGTAGGAAATGCAGAATCAAAAGAACTGTAAGTGAAAATGGGAGAGCCAAAGTGTAACGTATTGGAACTATTGTTATTAATTATTCTGATGAATAATTGTGTTGAAGATCTAGTATCAGAAAGTAGATTGTTTGCAGATGACATATTGCGATATAACTGGATTAAAACGGTAGAAGACTGTGAAAAGTTGACGAGTGATCTGGACAGGATATCTAGCTGGGTACGTCAACATGGGATGAAGGTAAATTCAAAGAAGAGTCAGCTTATTAGACATACAGAAAAAATTATAGATTCATTATGATTATAAGGTGAGGAAAGAATTGCTTGTTAACGATTTGAAATGTAAATATCTTGGCATTACATTTAGTAACAAAATCAACGAGGCAGGATACATGTGACATGTAGCAAGAAAAAATTTCAAAATCTTTCACTTATTGGAGAGAGTGATCTACAAGAGAAGTAAGGAAATTAGATTAGTTTGGCCAGACCATTGCTTGAATATGGTAGTGTAGTATGGGACCCACATTTATCAAATACAGGAGTTGGGAGAGGGGAAAGGGGGGGGGGGAAGAATGGCTGCGATATTTGTCTCTGGAAATTACCCCAGAACACAATCAGTAACTGATGTGATAAAGAAGCTGGAATGGGATTATTCGGAAGACTGGAGGAGTGTGAAGGGAGTCATGGCGTATAATTAGGAGAGGTGCATGAAAGGGAAGAAATAATCAAGACCGCAATCTGTCACTCGACTTCAACCATAATGGTGTGGGAAGATTTTCATTCGTTGGTAAGGGGGACACG
Source organism: Vandiemenella viatica (assembly GCA_031002005.1). Taxonomy (NCBI): domain Eukaryota; kingdom Metazoa; phylum Arthropoda; class Insecta; order Orthoptera; family Morabidae; genus Vandiemenella; species Vandiemenella viatica. The sequence goes on along the minus strand of JARYHS010008074.1, from coordinate 278,111,550 downwards.
AATTGGAATAAATTACCAAGGGAAATGATGAATAATTAAACAAAAACGCTAAAAAAGTTTAAGAATGAAATTAGTAGAGGGCAAAAATAGGTGGGAAAAGAAAAGGGGGAAAATGGGTGTGCAGGGAAATTCCACTGGAGCAAGCGCTCCACAGCAATTAAATTAAAAAACGACAATAATATGTAAATGTAGATATACTTCAACAACTAATGTACATGGCACTTTTTTGTGACGCTCTCAGCATCAGCGTTGTTCACGTTTTATGGTAAATGCGTAAAACTATTTCATCGGCTGTTACATTTACAATGCAAGATGAAACATGCTAAACAACTAATGAAAAAATCCCGCCCAGAGAATTAGTGACGATGCAATTAACGCTTCGATTAACATGACTCTGCTACGAACTAAATATAACAGCTCAACGCTATTCTTTTAAAACGAAAAGAACTAATGTACATGTGAAACAGTTAAAAAGTCGTTTGGATTCGAATGGTGTCGAAACTGGACCATGCATCACATTATGAAAGTCCCTGTTCGAGTTCGACGGTTGTTCCTATCATTTGATAACCATGAAGATTAAATAGAGATTTTTTTCTTTAGCTTCTCAGTAAGCCCTCTATAATTATTTTCATTTAGAATAGAATATTTTAAGTTAAATGGTTCAGAAGTTATGAGTGTGTGACAGTCGGGCGGTCAAATGAGCGAATCGATAAGGGTTCCGTTTATCACTCAGAAGATACGGAAACTTAAAACACAATTCATTTTGCATATTTAATTGAACATTGGTTGAGATGTAAGCCGTTGTTTTTACAGCGACCACATCAACAGGGATATGAGTTACAACGAGATTAAAAACATCTTCGGACACATCTGTAAGGCGAGTAGTATTATTGATAAAGACTGCTACAGGTAATGCAATGGATTTACCGAGCGGTGTTGCTCTGCCCTCGCATTCAAGAAGAAGTGTGTTCAATTCTCCGTTCGTCCATCCAGATTTCGGGCTTCCCTGGTTTCCCGAAATCAATCCAGGTCATTGCCGGGGTGAAAGGATCATAATCGTAAGACAACTCTTTTGAATGTGGACTCACTTATGCCTTACCTGGAAAGAGTTAAGTGAACATAATGAACCAATAATTTCCCTTCATTCGATGATAGCTTCTTCCAACCTTCATCTGAAACTCCCAAAAAGTTCAGAAAGGATCTCAAAGCAACACTGGACTAGTCAAAGATAATTATTCGTCATTTACCTTTTAATGGACAAATATTTTTATTTAGACTCACTTATTTTTCAAAAGATTCCAACACAAATCGTACTTACCAGGTAAAGATTTCTTTCTTAAACTGACAGTACTAAATTATATTCCTCTTACGTTCACCCTCTTAAAGTTTCTTTAATATTTCCTAACTGTCCCTAATAAATGCTTTTATCTGCATGCAAGTAGTATACATCTGGGGATTTGAAGGATGCCGCCACCACCTGCAGGGTCGTTACCGGGAATTAATGGCTGCTTTTTAATTAAAATTGGCCATTTACCTGTCAGCCTGTGGGAATTAATGGCTGCCTTCTAATTAATATTTCTGTCAGAGGGATAACAAACGGCCTTTTACCTGTCAGCCAGCCTATTACCTGTAGGAATTAATGGTTGTCGCTTACGTAGATTGCTTTACCCCCCGCTGGCTGGGCCGCCAACTGCCTTTTAATTAAAATTTCTGACAGCCGGATAATAAACGAGGCTTTTACTTGCTTTAGCCCTTCGCTGGCGGGTCGCCCTGGGGTAAACAGCCAAACCGGCTTCTGTTTACAGAGATATTGACACTGTATGAACTGAATAAAAATTGCCCCATTACATGACCATTTTTTCTGAACAGTTGTCTTAAAATAGTAATTATTTACAATTCCATCAATTTTGTCAAAAGTATTGATTAATCATGATTTTGTACTGAAATGCAGTCTAATATTCACGTTTTCCTCCCCTTTTTTATATACAGTGGTCTTAAAATAGTAATTATTCACAAATCCATTGTAACTATAGAAATAATTAGTTTTTTTCGTATAGTTTTTTCAACGGTTCGAAACCCCGTCGGTTTAATAAAGCGGGAAGCAATTATGGAAGATAAAGAAGAGAGAGGGTGAAACCTGGTGTCGGCCCATTCAGGCATACTCTTCAGAAAGATACCGCCAGGCTTAACGTCCCCATTCAATGGTCGAATCTCTATCAACAGTGTCGCATGCCTTCACTCCATACACTCTGTGGATAGGCTGAACGCAAACCAGGGATCATAAGAAAAATAAAATGAAATACCAAAATCATACTCTCGAGTCCTCGAATGGTAGCTCATTTCGGCTTACGGAATGCGGTGAGCAGTTGTAAGTGTAAAATTGTAGATTTCCAACCTCAATGTCATTTTCTCGTTTCTTAGAATTTTTCGGAAAGCTGCGCGGTAGAAGGAACAAGCCTAAAGCTATGAAAACTTTAAGTTTTTTTACGATAATTAGGTGGGGGAAGTATTTCTGGAGGGTATAAAAATGTGAATTAGAACGATACCTCTTGGACTGCCTTACTGAAGTTCTAATAACTGAACTTTCAATCCTCAGCCAGGAGTGCAACAAGTTTGAGGTCACATAGTATTAAAAGTATGAAATGTAAGAATCATAGTATGAAATCATAGTATTAAAAGTATGAGAAATAGTGTGAAAAGTATGAAATCAAAGTATAAATTGTATGAATGATAGTATGAAGAGTATGAAATTACAGTATAAAATGTATGAATGATAGTATGAAAAGTGTGAAATGTCTGAATCATATTATATAAAACGCTAACGTGGCGTCTGCGTGCGTCGTCTATAGCTGCTTCTCCTATTGGCTAACGAACGGCCAATCATCAACCACCATCTTGCTTTTCGTTTATTTACAGCTAGACGCTGAAATTCATATAAGGAGAAGGAGATTCAATATTTGCGCTATTTTATCCGTATCAGTTAGACACAGAAATTGAGAAGGGGATTCAATATTTACGCTACTTTATCTGCATCAGTTATGAGCATAACCTAAGAATTTTTTGGCAGAAGGTAAGAAGCAATGAAGTTTATTAAAAACTAGGAGAAATGTACATAATGCGAAATGTATTTGTCACATAAATAACAGTTACCCGTTTACGAAATTATAGTCTCCGTAATCTAAAGTGAAATGCATTTTTTTATTTTAAAATCCTAACAAAATACTCTGATAATCTAACGAGAATAACGTATTCGTATAACTAAAGATATCATTAAGGATGACTTATTCGTTTCTCCTTATAAGCTTTTCCATAATAAATTCCTACTACCATTATATATGATACCCTTAGTTTTTGATACATGTGTTAGCTATTAAATGAGATTTAAGATAACTTTTTTATCAGATTTAAATCATCAAGGATATGACACTCGCAATTCAACAACGATATTATTGCCGCAAAATAGCAGTGAGCAGTGATATAATAAATACTGAGAGTAGGGAAAAAAATTAATACCAGGCAATTATATGTCACAAAGTTACAATTATTACGTTCGATTAAATTTACATATTGCTTTTTATTTATCTACGACAACCAGAAATTAATGTAAGGAGAAGGGTTTTCATTATTTACGCTATTTTACCTGCCTCAGTTGTAAGCACCAGTTTAAACCGTAAACTAAGAATTTTTTGGCACACGATAAGAAACAATGAGGTTTATTAAAAACTCAGAGAATCGTACATACGTAATCGCGACATGTATTAGTCAAATAAATAACAGTTATTTGTTTTCGAAATTGTAATCTCCGTCATCTAACGTAAAATGCATTTATTTATGTGAGATCCTAACCAAGTGCTCTGATAATCTAACCAGAGTAACGTATTCATATAACGAAAGATATAATTAAAAGAGAATTATTTTTCTTACAAGGTTTTTCAGAATGAATTCCTACTACCACCATAGGTGATACCCATCATTATTCATTTGAGGGTAATAGAGGCTATGATTTTCGAACGCAATATTACTGGAGGTTGTGGTTAAGTTTACCAGAATCGCAACTGACACATTTTGTTACAGCATAATTCACTCTGAAACGAGTTTTACAAACCAATTAAACTGCTTTCATAAGCGCCATGTTACTAAATGTATTAATTAATGCGGGTGGAAGTAGTTTCATATTTAACGTGCTGAATTGTGCCTGGACCAGGAATAAAACTGATATTACATGGATAGCAAAAGTTTTTGGAATTCCTAATCTGATTTTATTTAATTGGTTCTTTACTTCCGGCGTCATTAATTCAGTAGAAGTTACTACTGTATGGCTATGTGAACGGCAAATGAAATATGTAGAACTTTGCAAAATCAAGGTCATTAGTATTATGTAATATCAGTTCCGTTTAATTAACCAACTGCAAAAAAAATGAGCTGCCAGAATATTGCGTTCAAACCGTCATTTTTGACGGGCTCGAAGCTAGTCATAATATAAAAAGCATGAGGCATAGTATAAAATGTATGAATCATAGTATGTTCGATTACACATACACACCAATTTCAGTTGGAAGTAACGAGTACATCGCCTGACTCGAAGTACATAATCGTTACTCACAAAATTCATTTCGTTACCCATATATGTATTACAGATGTCAGTATTACTCAATAAACGAACGAATACGACATATCATGCGGTTCGTCCAGCAACTAATCAATCTGAAAGAGAGAATGAAAAGTTTGAACATCGTGCATCGCGTATTTCTGGATATTCTGATTTGAATTCATTTCTTTACAACGAAAAAATGGTTTAGTATAAATATGTTGTGTGTACATTGTTTTAATGTAACTAATATTATTCAGTCAATTTCCCCCCAGTTTCTTAGAATTGGTCATAATGTTGTGAGGTAGAAAGGCCAAGCTTAATGATATTACTTTAAGGCTTTTGTACGATTATCAGGTGGAACAGGTATTTCTGGTTGAGGGTATAAAATGTGGATTAGAAGGATACGTCAGTTTGGCATCTGTGATCAGCACAACAATCTCTGTGTCTGTATGTAACCATTCTGAAGGCAAACAACCCCTCTACTGACGACCATCACTGCAAAACTAGTCTGACTTGGAGCTTAACTAATTTCACAAAAGTCATATAAATTTTATGAAACAGGCAATATGCCTCAGTAATTAGGTTCTTGATTTCTAGTGCTGAGATACCAGCATTAAACATTGGCGGCGGATAATGGAGTGCCTTACTGAAATTCTAATAACTGAACTTTCAATCTTCAGCCAGGAGCGCAGCGTGTTAAAGGTCCCATCCTCACTCTTCAACTAGCAGGCTGTCGAACGCGTGAAAATTCTCTCACTTTACACTTATTTCAAAATTTCTACAGTCGCTATACAGAAATTCACCGAAGATAGCGTCCACTAAGTTATAGATGATAAGATCATTCATGAAATTTTTCGTCAGTGCCAGTGTACGAGCCTGTTCCGAAGTCTAAATGGATATCTGTACAACCCCCAAAGGGCACATAGTGAACAACGCGATGTGGGCAGTTCTTATCGCAGTACATGCCACAAATGTGGTACAGAACACAGTTAGTGTGGAAATGGAAGAATGTATACTTTCTGCAGAAACAGAGGTTACAGATGCCTATTGTTGAGTATTGGCACATATCTAAAGTTGTCATGGACTGCACCACTCAATAACAAGCTAGGAAAGGTGCCAAGCACAAACTTTGAAAGTTTGGACTTACAGAATATTGACAACTTATACATGTACACACCAGTATCAAGGATTATGAGAATATGCTCAGTCTCACAAATATATACAGATGTTACACAATTTCTTGAGTTAGCGTTCAGATCATCATTCTGTTCTATTTACCACATATTTTGACAAGGCGTGTAGTGGGCATTCGCCTGGAGTGATTTCAGGAAACAATGGAAAAAAAACTGAAATCTGGATAGTTGGACGGGGATTCGAAGCTGCCTCTTCCCGAATGCAATGACAGAGTGTTATCGCTCGCCCACCAGTCGTCGTCAATCCTCTACGCATCCCGCTACATAAATTCCCGAAATTTTATAAAAATCGCAAAAGATCATGAACACAGCTAAAAAATCACCAAAATTATGTAATTTCTCTCCACGAAAGACTTCATCGATTGATATGGTTATAAGGTGACTGGGGGTGTACCAGTTTAATTAAGAATTCGCCATTCCTCAGTTTAGATGCCCTATATTACTTTATATGGACACAGATAGCTTAGCAGGTAGAGTACCTAAATGAAAAGTTTGTCGGTGTTATGAAGTGCGAGGCTAATGGCAACCTGAGTGTGGGGTTTGATGGCATCGGGCAAAAATGTGTACATTCCGGCCCGATACCGATCGAACCTGTAACATTTTTTATTTGTCGAATACCAGATAACCCTTGCAGATGCTACATTTTGTGCTTAGGAACATCTCTTGTAGTTTAGACTCGTAACCTTTCTCCAGAGCACAGCCTTCGTGGGTGGATCCTCAAAAATTACGCCATACTTTAGGTATGTTTTCAACCGGAGTGAGAAACAACCACTTTGTTCCTAAATGGTTAAGCAAACTATTATCATGTTTTATCCCTTCAACGCATATGCATAGAAAACCCTAATCTGTATGCCCAGAATGAGAGGCCAGAACTCTCGGTGAAATAATAGGTGAAAAATTATAAGTGTTTGATTTAAAAGTGACCTCTTCACAGCATCAGCTAATTGTTTCCACAATTTGAATAGCTGAATGATACAAATAGAAATCGACGCTTCACGAAATACGCCATACACCCGTTGCGTTTGACAAAATAGTCTTATTTATAATGACAACCTCTAGACCTTGAGTTGCTAAGTTCGCTTCACACGTTTGAACTAGCATCAGAGGCCAGATTGATGAATTGTGCGACAAGTGGTCTTCCATAAACGTGTTTTAACAGGCTTACACCCACCAGAACCACTTCCCCCACAGCACGTGTCGTTGACAAATTGATGAATTGTGGAGCAGGTGTTCCCAGATACAACAGACTTACCTCCACCACCACCACCTCGCCCACAGATGGTGTCCTTCCATGGACAGGACTGGACACGTTTACCCCCACCTCCACGGACTAGACCTGTTTACTGCCCAACCGGCCTGCTAGCGTTAGTGTTTAGACATGGCCCGTCAGGTATTTTTGTTCTCTTCGGTGTATCAGCTCAACGCTGGTGATTATAAACGTTTGGCGATAGGTTTATCGTTCATCCATGATTTTGAGTCGGTAGTGGTGCTCGAAAAAGTGGGGCACAGCACGAAAGTTGCACTAACTTATGAAGAATGGAGCGTAATGATCAAAGTATTGGACGTAATGTCCGATTTATTCAACACAGACCGACGTTCCGCTAGGCGAGCCCCCCGTCTCCTGCCGAATAGTGGCTTGGATAAAAACTGTATATGTTTATCGCGATTCCTATACTGCCAGCTGCTTGTTCTTCAGAGAATCGACATGGCAAAACCTCGTCGACGTGCAGCCTGCAGTTACTGGCGCCTTGACCATCAAGAAGACGTGGTGTCACCAAGTTGCAAGATATTACAAGGAGTTTGTGAGCATCTTAACCAATGAAGTGCTACATAACTATCGTATGGCTAAGGTTCGAAACTGCTAAATGTGCATATTAATAATGTTAATGTGACTCAAGTGACCTACAGCCCCAGTTCATCATAGGACTATATACTACTTAGACATGAAATAATTGCATATAAAACTTTACTAGTATTGGATGATGTTAATAACAAAGTAAATAAGAATTATGATCTAAGATATGATGTTTGTGATACTAGATGAATGTGAAAGGTATAAATAAAAAGACACATTTTACATGATTCACTTTGTTTTATTTTTACCCACCTTCCATTAAAAAGTCCTTTATTAAGTTATTTTTCATGAGTTCTTATGGTGGCATATTACTTTATCATTTAATACTAGTCTTAAGACCGAATCGTAATGGACACCATTACTTGATAAGACATAAATTGTGTTGGATATAAGTTGATATGTGCCACTATCCACGAATTTCATAAAAAAAGTGTAAAAATGTTCAAAATAGATAAAAAATCATGAAAACTCGCCAAATACGAGGCATGTTTTTTTTTAAGTAAGTACCCTTTTGAAATTAAAAAAGACGTGCAAATATATATCAATAATTTTATTTTTACACTAAAGCCTGTACCTTACTCTACTTTTCTACATAATTCCCTTCAATATTGAGGCACTTGTCATAACGTAGTACCAGTTTTTGAAAACCCTCCTCATAGAAGTCTGCCGCCTGACTTGTTAACCACTAAATCACAACTGTTTTGACTTCGTTATTGTCTTCAAGACTCTGACTGCCCAGATGTTTCTTCCTTCAAGTGAAGGAACAGATGGTAGTCACTGGGTGCCAGATCAGGGCTGTACGGAGGATGATCTAGAGTTTCCAATCAAAAAGATGTAATGAGATCTTTGGTCTGATTAGCCTCATGTGGACGGGCATTGTCATGCAGCAAAACGATGCCCTTGCTCAACTTGCCACTTCTTTTGTTCTGGATTGAACGGCTCAGATTGTTCAATGTCTCACAATAAGCTGCTGCATTGATTGTCTCATTACGAGGCAGAAATTCCACAAGCAATACTCCTTTTCTGTCCCAAAAAACTGTGCACATGATTTTCCGGGCAGAAATCGTTTGCTTGAACTTCACTTTTTTGGGTGAATCTGAATGCCGCCATTCCATGGACTGTTGCTTTGATTCAGGTGTGACGTAGGACACCCATGTCTCATCGCCCGTAACAGTTTGGCTTAAGAAATCATCACCATCGTTGTGGTACCGCTCAAGGAAAGTCAATGAACTGCCTAAGCGATGGTTTTGTGCACATCCGTTAACATTTTCGGTACCCAACGTGAGCACAATTTTCGGTAATTCAAGTGCTCGGTCACAATGCCATACAAAAAACTACGAGATACATTAGGAAAGTCATCACACAAGGAGGAAATCGTAAAGTACAAAACTTTCATTAACGACCGAAGGACGCCCACTCCGTTGTTCATCATGCACATTTGTGCGGCCATCTTTAAATGCTCTCACCCACTTTTTCACCATTCCATCACTCATAATGTTTTGTTCGTAAACTGCACAGATCTCACGATGAATATCGATCGGTTTTAAGCCTTTAGCACAAAGAAATCTTATACCAGCCCGTACTTCACAGTCGGCGGGACTCACGATTATCGGAGGCATCTTAAACACTCAGTGAACAACGTAAACAAGGAAGAATTAGACTGTAATGGCGTCAGCTCGTAGGTAAGAGATGCAGGCACCCAGTGCGCATGCGTGGAACGCCGACCGTAATGCTACAGCCACGGTGTGACAAAACGGTACTTACTTAAAAAATACGCCTCGTATAACAAAAATTGATTGTGTTGGATATAAATTATCTGTCTTCAAGTACTTGTTTCATATTATTTGTTTCAGACATTTAGAAGCAGCAGCACCAAGAAGATAAAACTCATCACGGCGCCGAGACCAAAATGCAAAAATCCATCCAGAAAACCCGAACGAGAACGAGTCCAACCACTTATCTGCACGATAGGAAAGTTCCTTGCCTCTTGGGACGCAGTCACGAGGCTCCAAGACGCCTTCCTAACGCTTCTGTTGACCGGATCCTCTAGGGGACGAGCTGGTCTCCGACCAAAGCCTCAGTCTACTATTGTTTCTATTTCAATGGGTGCTGGGGGCGGTCGCATTGAAACCAGTTAGCGCATGAGACGTGTTTGATTGGTAGTTGGAGCTTCGTGATGGAAGGTGATCCAGCGGGTATTGGTTGGCTTCATTTAGCATCCGGGATGGCCCACCATGGTGATATGTTTGAAAATGCAGCCTCGACGGAGGTTGTGACGGCGGCAAGCTCGTTAGCGGCTGACCCCAGAGCTGTGTGGGTGGAACACGCGACCTGTCGGACACAGTCCGAACATGCAGCCCTGGAGATGTCGTTGACAAAGAAGTTTGAAGGCCGGATTCTGCAACAATTCATGTAATCTTTTTTTACTTTTCAACAATCATAACTGAAATATAAAAAATTAAACTGTTTTTACTAATAATTATTGCCATTCGTTTTGGCGAATGCGTCAGATCCTCATTCTTATTTATCAAAACACCGTGGTTGGTCGTATTTTCCGACGAATGGAACAGATACTCATGGTTCATCATCATATTGCCATGGTTGTCCGTATTTTCCCGCATTATATCAGCGTGGTTGCCCGTATGCACCAGATACTCCCAAATGTGTTGCTGATCTGAAAAAAAAGAGAACAGTAATTTTTGATGTTATGTTACAATGAGAACTAAAAATTATTATAAAAAGCACTTAAGGAATAATTACAGATTTTGAATATGCTTCCACTTACAAGCGTTCTTGGAAGATATAAGATCAGCGAGGTCAAGTTCTTGGAAAGGCATCATCGAGAGCTGCGATGTTTACTGTAGGCCCACACGTTGAGTCCTGACAGTGAGGCCAGTGCCCGTGCGTGCCCGTAACTGCCACATAGTGAAGTTAATGGGAGTATGTTGTCTTGAGACTTTTGCTCCATCTTCATCGTAGGTATGTGTTTCCTTGTTGGCTTGGTTAAATTAAAGTGAGGTTATCAATTATGATGTTGATCCGGGTTCATGGAGAACGTTTGCTGCCGGGATAATGAGCTTGGTGATGATTTATGAAAGCAACTCGACAATAGAAGTTAGCTTGGAGCCGCAATGAGTTTTGGCCGAGCCATGGTTAGTGCAGTAGTGGCAGCAGCCGCCGATGCTGGGTAACCAGTCCTGGATGTTTGTATGGTTTAGTGGCTGGAACGTAGTTTCTTTAATACACCTCTGAAACAGGTTTGTGAAACACAAATAGTCCCCAAGCGACCGTCAGTAGAACAGTCACTGTGAAGGTGTTAAGATAATGTCTGACACCGTCATGAATTTTGCACTATCAGTGCTCCTCGCAGATTTTGGTGCAACTGTGCACTTGCATCCAATTGGCTTCCTTCCGAGTGAGCTCGTATCCGATTGACTATTTCCTTGTGAGCTCGCACGTGATTAATTACATTTTAATTAAACTTTTGGCGGGAAATGTCATCGAATAATCTTTCTTATCTACTCGACCGTATTTAACAGCTGGGTTATGTTACGAATTTTCCTTTGGAAGTAGAAAATCTGTGTGCCGGTGGTTCCACTTCTCCAAAACTGTAACGTGCTTCCATCTAAAAATCGAGATTTCTTAGAGTAACACTTCATTAAGTAGTGAATGGTTACAAGCAGTTAGAAAAAATCAATAACCTTACTTATAGTTTGGTTTTAACGATACTGAGTCCAATAACAAGACATCTCAGTACCACTGCGTTCCTCGATGGTAAGTGGGAGTAACGGAATGCATTTGCGCACATTATCTTAAAGGCTTGTTAAGGAACAGTTGAGAGAGTGGAACGAAATTTCTATCACAAAGTTAAAGACGTAGACGCCCCCAATGGCAGCGCGTTGTCATCACGCAGAAACGGTCACGGGCTCTTTTGCGGCCTACGGCAAGGGTTTTGTCTTTCTCTGTGATCCATTAATCACCTGGAAGATGCTATTATACAGCCGTTTATAAAGTCAAAAATACACAGCGCTGACTAAGAGGCCGGCAAAATATCTCTTAATCTATTTATTTTCATAAAAATGCAATAGAAGCATGAACATAATCACGTGACTACATACCACAATGATTCTTTTTCGTACTTAATATTAAGTAACGTGGCGTGCCATAATAAGTTTTGTAGCCGCCGTGATTGGTGAGGGGGTGAGGTCGCGCTCAGCCAGTTAACCCGCGTCATTGTGACGTCACTTCGATCCTTGGCCCACCCTGCTCTCGCTACTCCAATCCGCCACACTGTCCGTACTAGACCGTGTTAGTATTGTCCAAATCAGACTATTATATTCTGTAATTCCCATTACCGTCACGACCAAAAAAAATGTGTAAAGGCACCCCAAATTATAAAGGTAGAAAATACATTTTGTCAATAACTGAAGCCATAAGAATCCCGTCTCACTGCTTCTGACTGCAATCTCTGTCAACTAAAACAAAAACAAACAAAAAACAAAACAAAATCTGTTTGAAGATTTATACGTCATGCAAATTTCTATGGCCGATGTCTATGGTTATTTGTAAGAATGGCGCCGCGTCGATTTATTAATTATTTTGTTTTGGAGCCTTTCAAAAAGAACGTCTACTTTTATGCAGACTTGTGAACGGTCTTCTACAAACGGGCTTAGACACCTGTGAGAGACTCGTCTCATACGTACATGACGGATTACTCTTAAAATCTTATCTTTGCTACAGTTTTCGAGGGACGCCGATAACAGCACCAGTTTCACCGACGGATCACTCTCAACATCTTATCTTTGCTTTAGTTTTCGAGGGACGACCGCCAGTTTCACCGTTAAAAGTGTTAGGACGTCTGGAAATTCTCAAGGCCTCTTCTGCTCCGCGATACTGTCTTCGATATTCGGTCTCATAAACTAGAGGAACTGCACGATGTCAGTACAGTAGAATACAATTGCCTGTGGAGCTACACCGTAATAATGAGTTTCTGTTCTTAGAGCAGCGAAGTGACTATTCTTTAGTATCACGGTACTGACACGTGTTATATGAGGCATGTCACGAACGTGATCAAACTATACTTAGATAAACCGTGCAGGAATAAAGAAGGTGTTATATTGCGCCACATAGTTTAGACTACACAGGAAGCCGAACCGCACAAACTGGTATGTATATTCGCGCCGAACCCGCGTGTATGCAGAATTATTAGAGCTGAAAACAAGAATCTTTGAGGCATACAACTACAAACTACAACTACACGATAGAACGATTCACCTCGCGTGGAATCCTCCAATCAAATGATAGTTGCGATGGCACAGTCACTACCATCCTCACATACAAGCAAGGAAGTTTGCCGCCTTGGGAGAAGAAAAAAATTGACTTATCCAATAAAAGAGTAAATAAAAATGACTTTCGACAGTCATATACTTTACGCAAGTGCGTGGAGTTTTGATCAAGAATATATATGAAAAGTGAGACGATTACTGTATGCGATGAAATAAGACGTTCGGGAAGTAGCACGTTTGAGTCGTACAACGTGCTTTCTCGTTTGTAAACATACAAGTAATCGCGAAGAAGGGTAAAACGTAAAATTCTTGTACGAAGGCGTCAATACCATCATTGTTATAAAAATTATCCCACCAGAAGACGTCGGAATGGAATAAAACTTCACACAGATAACAGGAATAGTGATACAAATAATTGATTACAATTCAAAATCAAATGAGCAAAACTCCGATTCCACATTGTTATCAGATTATAGTTGCAAACTGAGAATCCAATAAAAATCTGATGGATTATACATCTTCGTTGTACAATACATCAACAATTTAAACACGTTAAGCTAGACACGTTAGTAAATTGCAAAGGATCTGGAATGGTTACTATTAATACAGATTTATTAAAGCCATGGTAATGCGCTAGACACCTCGGAATTAGGTTGAAACTGAAGACCTGCTACATATCACTCGGCTGTAAAAGTTCCACGGTAGTACCGATTCGTAAAGGAGGAAAACAAATAGGGCTGAAATTATAGACCGACTTGGTTGACCTCGGCGGTAGATCTTGAAATGGAGTCACATCAGAAATGCATAAGACGAAAGAATGTGGGTTTGTAAATCAGCAGCATGGGTTTAAGAGAGTTATTCATGTGAATCTCAGTTAGTGAGCAACGCGCAGGAAATTTCAAAAGAAAATGGCAACCCTCGAAAATTTGATAGTGTTGCAGTGGATTTGTGCAACGGATTGGAGAGAGTGAACCTTTAAACGGATGCAAATAAGGTAAAGATCATTACGGTGAATAAAAAAGAGATTTGATTGGTGGAAGAATTTTTAATATGTAGGAAGCAAAGAGTTAGGATAGGAAATATAGTATCAAAAGGATGAAAATTAAAATAGGACTGTCATAGCATGGTGTATTGGGCCATTACTGTTCATTATTCTAATGATTGATAGTGTTGGTTTACATTCATAAGTTAGATTTTTTGCAGTTGACATAATGCCACACAATAGAATTAATACAAGAAATATTGTTAACAGCTATAAGATGATCTACACAGGATATCTAGTTGGCTTGGTCAACATGGAAAGCAAATGTTACCAAAAAGTCAGCTTCGTAGATACGCAGACAGAAAAATTAGGGCTTTTTATGAATATAATCATGCAGCGTCCTAAGGCATAAAGTGTAAGTATCTTGGCATATCACTTGAAAAAAAATTAAACTGCACAGGACACATTGGGCAAGTGTTAGGGAGTTGTTTCAAATTCCTGCATTTAATGGAGCGGATGAGGATGGGATGTGCCAGGGAAGCAGGGGCGTAGCTACTATGGGGCTAGGTGGTGCCGTGCACCGGGGCCCCTACGCTCAGGGGACCTCCAAGCATACCTCAAGGGGCCCCAAAGTGCATCTCTGGGGGCCCCATGCGCAGTTTAGAGGCCCCACGAGTCCTCTCGGCAAACTGGCGACTTTTTTTTTAGCTCTACCGTCGTCTAAGGGGGCCCCTGAAACACTGGAAGACCCCCACTAAGGGCCCTCGATCCTCAGGGGGGCCCCCAACCACTGCTCACGGAGCCCGTAAGGACAACTCAAGGGCCCCCATCCTCAGCTCAGGGGCCTATACCAGCACACGAAGCAAAAAAAAGGTCGCCCGTCTGGCCTGAGGGCCCAAAATAAATTTTTTGCACCGGGCCCCTTGTTGACCTAGCTACGTCACTGCAGGGAAGCTAGGTAATTGGCTTTCAGAAGGTGCTACAGGCTGTTGCTTGCCTATGGTTCGGTAGTAGCCTATGGGATTCATATTATGAGTGCCAGATGGAGAAGTTTCAAAGCGTCTAAAGGAGAATGGCTTGATTTGCTTGTGGAAATTACCATAGAACGCAGCCAGTAAGTGGTGTGATGAGGGAACAGGATTGGGACCTGTTGGAAGACACGAGACGGGTTAAAAGATTGTTGGGAGTGAAGAATATGCTTGAATGGAAATTTATAGAAGAACTAGATGATACTCGCGACTCCGTATGCGTGGACTTAGAATTCCCTTGCCAGAATTAGATATTGAAAGTTGTTAGTAACGTAAGATTTGTTCCAAACAACACCGAGTCGACATAATATGACAGGATAGCCACTACTACATCATTCTACTGTCGAACCTGTCTCATGAAGAGAATCAATTTCCAACATATTTAAAAAAGCGGAAAACAAACGAAGGTGCGGTGATGTGTGTGTGTGTGGGAGGTGGGAGGGGGGTTTAACGAAGGGCAGCTTTATTTCAGCATGGTCTTTTCTTCTTTTTCAGCATGAGCATCAGATTCTTGGGTTCTAATAACTTTAGCTGCTCATGCTTTCCTAGAGCTACACCTTATGTCAGGTTTACGCCGGCAAGGCATCTCAAGAAAGAAGAGAAAATAAACTGATGCCAGAAACATTTAGATAGACACGAAGTAATAAAACAGTGCAGAGTAAATCGACATCTATACTAAATAATAACTTTTGTCTGTAAACTAAATTTATTTACAAATCATACACTAACAGACTATGCGAGAAACACAACTTGGGCAACCGACGTAACATTACAGACTAACACAGGCATCTGTATGTCTGTCACCATTAGGGATTGCAATCCAGCAAAGCGGGATCCCGCAATCCCGCATCATTAGACAGTCTGGCGGATTCCACACAAAAATAAGCAGATCCTCAAAATACGGCTAAAACGTTTGTCAGTCTAACTGCCCCACTCGGCCTCTATCGAATGTGTTGCCCTGTTTGTCTGTACCCTTGCAATTGGGATTCGACTTGTGTGAACAACCTTTTGTTTTTGTCAACCTTCGTCATTTGTAAGCAAATAATAGGTCCACTTTTACGTATTCATTAAAACTTACGTTTGTTTTGAGTACACATTTCTGTAATTTCAGTTTTTTTTGCGTATTTAGTACGATTTTCGTACTGTATAACAAGTATTTTTTATGTGTTGCACACGTCATCTGTATTTGCAGATAA
The DNA here is from genome assembly GCA_031002005.1 of Vandiemenella viatica. Taxonomy (NCBI): domain Eukaryota; kingdom Metazoa; phylum Arthropoda; class Insecta; order Orthoptera; family Morabidae; genus Vandiemenella; species Vandiemenella viatica. The sequence continues at coordinate 278,095,420 of JARYHS010008074.1, read as the reverse complement.
AGTAATTGTGACAACTTCCTGTATTTGCAGCTGAAAATTTTGATCATTCGTTGATACGATACTAATGTTATTGTAATTTTAAGGATTGCATACATATTTATTTAGCAGTTATCAGAAGGCAATAGTATATCCTTTGACTAATTGTTGTCTTGACCGCCGTCTCAATGCGTTTGAAACACACGTTCTATGACGAAAAGCCGCCTGCTTACAGTGCCGCTCTGGATTTCGATTAATCCCTCTTGTGATGATTTGGTCAATTGCCAAGTGAACAGCATGCGTCCTTTCAACTCCTTTTAATTACTTCGACTAAGGTCAAAAAAAGTTATAATGAATTCGTATTCACGGGTGTATCGCCTAATTGCGTTGTAAAAACACCATGCCTCCTCCATCTTCCTCACGTGTGAAATTTCGTGTGTTTACAAGGCAATCTGGCGATACATCCGTGAGGACTTCATTGCAATTGTACGCCGAGAAAGTCTCCTTTCTTACATAAAAATTAATTTCCACTCTAAAAAAGTCGTTCTACCACTTAAAGTAAAACTGAAATACTTGACAGTTTATGTCTTTGAATAACAATGAATCAGCTATAAGATCAATGAAGAAATCAGGAGACAATAATGAATGCCAGAAAAACAATTCTTGTAAAAATAGACCGTGCTTGTGCAATGACAAAAGTTGAGATCTTGTTCTGAAACAAGTCTATTCTTTACAGTGTATATTCACTTCACTCCCGGTGTTATAGATCGTTTGTTTAGAATAATACAAAAAACCTCTCGTGACTTGCTCATTATGCATACTATGTTTTCAAACTGCTATGATTTATTGTAAGGTACATAATATGACCTAATACTGAATATTTTGCATTTTTTATTGTTTATTTAAAAATTGGTTTAGATATTTTTTTTAAAATGTAAAGCTCCAAACATTCTTAAGATAGGCTAAAAAGTATTAATGTCATTTTGCCAATTATAATATTGTTAACTGCTAATTTTTATCATTTAGCATTAAAATTGATTTATTAATTTAATTAACAGACTTTATTATTTAATTTGTTAACACTTTAAATAACAATCTTTCAAAAATATGCGCTGAAAAACCGTTAGCGCCATTCCCGCTGGTTCCCGCGGGATTGACGCTAATCCCGCAAAAATCCCACGGGATTGAAGTTCTCAAAATTTCGTGACTAAAACTGTTATTAATACCGAAAAAAATATCATGTGTCCTTTATAACGATACAAAGTATTTTCTTGTAAAATTCCATCAATATCGGTATAGCCATTTAGTCGTCTAAACGTAACAAAAAGGCGGAGACTTACTTCCGCATTTATAATATTATTAATGTAGCTCACACACACACTTACTGCGAGGGAAACAACGCCAATATAACGCAATAAAGTGTACCCATATGGCATTGTTAGAGGTAGACCGCCTACAATTTGCCACGCATTGCACCCCTAAATTTGTGGTATCTACAGTTTAACATGGAATCCGAACAAATGACCGTCCAGGCGTGGCTCATATGATCAAAAACAATTCTTAATAATCTTTGCTTCCACCAGGATTTGAACCATTGACTTCGCTCCAAACATCAGTAAGCAAGCGCATTGACCACTTAGCTACCAAAGAGCTATACCAGAAGGTACTACAGAGGCGCACACATCCTCTGCGCCTTTCCATCGCCGTTCAGTAATTTTTCAAAATTATATGACAATATGTATTATTTAAGAAGAAAAAAGTATCCTATGCCCATCCTAATGATCAATAGCATCACCTTATCAAATTTCATCACGACCGGATAAGCCGTTTATCCGAAAAACGTAACGAAACAGACAGAGTTACTTTCACATTTATAATATTAGTATCGGTTAGAAGCCGAACATAGAAAGAAGAGATAACCATGATCACTTCATTTCAGGCAGAAGTAAGCGTGACATTTTTATGTTAATTAAGCAGACAGGGATTTGAATAAACCATAAAGAGGTATGCTGAAATAATCACCCAAGGCAATGAAATGTTTAAAAATATGCTGAAGTAAGAATGTGCTTCATTGCATTACATCGTTAAACTTGAAACTAAAATTTAATTTATCGTGTTCGCAAAAATGTGTTTCGCAGAAACTGTCTAGGTGATGTAAATTCTCAAAACAACAAGAGTAGAGCGTAAAATGTATGAGTCTATTAACATACCAGAATCGTCAGTTTCTTTGTTCTGTCGATTACATATAACAAACCGAAACTATAACATATCAATAAATACTACATTGTAGATTCATATTTGCTGGACTTTAATGTCATGATTATAATTAAACACGAAGGTACGATGCCAACAATGACAATTTAGAATGGTTATACTCTCACCAATATTTCTGTGTGGATAGGACCACTGAAATAGAGACTATCACATATTAATTAAATAAAATGGGAGCTTCCGTTATATTTCGACCGTTTGAATATATAATTTAAGATGCAAAAAGTTAAGAAAACATTATTCAGAAGTGGTTGGGCATTTGTACTATTGTTTGCCCGTGGCCGGACGTACCGAAATCAGACTTTGACGTCAGTCAATTAGCGATCGCTACAGCTAAACTGGTGTTCATTGGCATGAGTCAGGTGTTTACAGCGCGTTGTGCGACTCTCGGAGCTGTGTCCGCTGTTATACAACAGCTTCTCGCAAATTGAATCTGCGCACCTCATTGGTGGAATACTTTCTGGAAATGCCTACAGAAACTCTGAAATTGGTCGAGGCGTTCCCTGGCATAATTGGTTCTATGCTGTGTTCGAATCGAGACGTATCACTGGCAAAAGTAGTAACGAATGAAATTTAACAAAGGGGCAAATAGTCGGCGGCTGGAGTTAAGTACTCGTAACTAAATTATCAAGAATGGTAGCAGCACAAAAGGAGACAAAATACTCTGTAGAAGGCTGTATGTTCAGTTCGATTGCCGTCAAAAAGAAGTTTGATATCATGTTTTAATCGAAAGCGTTCCAAAAAACTTAAAAATAACTGAGTGAGCAATACTTGAACATATTCATATATATCTCAATTAGCTAACCAAGCGTGGTGGGCGAGCGGTAACGCTCTGGCCTCTCACTCGTGAGGACGCAGGTTCGAATCTCCGTTCAGGCATCCAAAAACAAACAACAACAAAAAGTGCAGTAATTTTCAATGGAATAAATTTTATTTTCATTTGCAAGTAGGCACCGAGATGGATATTGCAAAATCCCATAAATAGTCTAAGTGATTACTGAAAACTGCCTGAAACGCATAGTCGGGTCTGACGGTAAATTAGAGCCAACATTTTATTTATTTATTTTACTTATGGCTTTGCGCCCCGTCGAGGTCATTAGATGCGGGATGGGACTGGGAACGCATCCCGGCATTCGCCTGGAGTGATTTGGAGAAACCATGGAAAACCCAAATATGGATGCCCGGATGGGGATTCGAACCGGCGTCATCGCAAATGCGAGGCCAGAAAGTTAACCGTTCACCCACCACGCTAACTTGACCCACTTTTTACTTGCCGTTATTATATATGGTGTTGTTTTAACATAAATCCCAAACGGTCGGTGAGTTTTTTATATGGTGAAAAGTAAATTTCTTATGCAACAATACACTGTAAATAGTTGTTTGGAAGTGTCTCCTAAGATGCCATGTTTATTACACCGTATTCTGAAATAAAGCGTGTGAAATAAGATGAGTTTTACTGAAACCAAGTCCCCTTCAGTTCTCCTTAAACTCCAGTGTCTTCACAACACAGACTTCCTGTTATAGCGAACCCTCTTTAATCACGATCCATTGTGAGTCGCCCAAGGCTACGGCTGAGATATGCTACCCGTCAGACACCCTCAGTCATGATGACTGGCAAATATTCTGACAGACGCAAAAGCGTGGTGTTCAACCTAAAATGGGGCATCCACAAATTACGTGAGGTGTTTTTCCGGATTTCTGGACCCCTCCCCTCCCCCCTGGTGAGATTTCGTGAGATCTTGCCTGACCCCCTGACCTGGTGAGATCTGGTCCGTGAGAACCCCCCGTAGAAATTGCCCTGGAAACTTTTGTAGACCTTTTTTTTTTTAGGTCACACCCTAACTTTTTTGACGAAATACCCTCCTAAAATCGACTTTGGCGCAAATTGTAGACCTTTTTTTTGGCTCTACCTCCCCAAATTTTTCGCAAAATCTCACGTGATATTTCCGTAGACACCCCCCCCCCTTCCCCCTGGTGAGATTTCGCCGGACCCCCCCCCCTATTTCACCTCACGTAATTAATGGATGTCCCCAAAGGAAAGTGTTTTATTCCCTTTAAAACCACATTTTCTTTATCAATTTTATTGCATTAAAGACAGGAATAAATTAATACAATATTGATTTGCAGAATGTAATGTATACTCTACAGCTCAGAAAGTCAGTGAGTGGCAGCATAAACCAAAACCCCTCTCACCACTAGAAGAATGGCAGTTGGGATCCATATTCATGGATTGGTGATTTTAATCTCATATTGTGCTTACTTTAATGATTCCAAAATTTTGTCCTAATCCGAACTGATGTGAAGCTCCAACAGCGCATTTGGAAGGATTCCACCGAGCGGGGCGGTGTAACGGTTAGCGTTCTCGCCTCGCATTCGGGAGGACGGCGGTTCGAATCCCCGTCCGGGCATCCAGATTTGGGTTTTCCATGGTTTCCCCAAATCACTCCAGGTAAATCCCGGGATGCTTCCTTCAAAAGGCCATGGCCAAATTCCTTCCCATTCCTTGCCCCCATCCTTGCCCCCCATCCTTTCCCGTCTCTAAGGACCTCGATATTAAAAAGAGACGTAAAGCAGTTAAAAAAAATAAAAAAATGGAAGGATTCGGGTTCGATGCCCCGTAAGACCATTGAGATACTGGTATTCCATGATTTCCTGAAACGATTCCAGGCGAATATCTGGATGGTTTCTTCACACACACCATCAACGACTTGATTCCTGTTCGTCTTCAACGGTCTTGTCCCGGTTATGATGACTTCTTCCGACAAGTGGTAATATTACGTGGAGTACATAAAACACTCTCGTGGAAACCAATTGCACTGATATGACTTGCTGGCTGCTGGACCATTTATTAGTATTATTCTCGTGATCTTCAGCTGCGCTTCAGCAGCAAAAAACGAAGGAATGTAGGTGATGGCTTCTAAATGGTATTGTTGCGTTCTTGGATAGCAATTAAAGAATTCATTGGTTAATTGTAACCATAAACAGACAGACAGCTTTCAAACCACCCGCAAATACTTCATGGCAGTTACGTAATGTTGAAGTGACAAGCATTTACACATTTCTGAATGAGGCAATAAACTCAAAGTAAATGGATACCTTCATAAGAAATGCATACTGAGGACCAGGCTCTCTCTGAACTCATAAAACCTTCAACAGTACCGAAGGCCATTCACAATTTTCACAAGAATATCCAGGATATTAACTATGTGCAGTGGACTAAACTTCAATAAGCTGCTAAGAAATTAAGTAAAAAAATAACTAGAGAATATGATGCCACAGTAACAGCGAGATACCGAGAGTAGCGAAAGAGCAGCGGCCTTGCATTCCGGAGGACGCAGGTTCGAATACCAGTATGGCCATCCAGATTTCATTCATACGTCGTTTGCCAGGTGAATGCTTGGCTTGTTCCTTCCAAATACCGTGCCCTAAATCCTTCACATCTTGGACGCATTTATCTATACTAATATTATAAATGCGAAAGTAAGTCTGTCCCCTATCTGTCTCTCTGACTGCCTATTACGTTTCGAGGGCTAGACGGCTAACCTGATCGTGATGAAATTTGACAAGGAGATGCTATTTGCCGTTAGGAAGGACATAGGATACTTTTTATGTAAAAATAATACATATCGTCATGTAATTTTGAAAAATTGAATTGAATTGAACGGCGATAGACAGACGCATAGGATGTCAAAGTCTCTGCAGTAGCTTCTGTTATAGCGGTCTGGTAACTCAGTGGTTAATGCTCTTGCTTATTAATGTATGGAGCGTGGTATCCGGTTCAAATCCTGGTGGAAGCAAAGATTTTTAAGAATTGTTTTTGATAGTATGACCCATGCCTGGACGGCCAGTTGTTCGGATTCCATCACGAACTGTAGATCCAACAAATTTAGCGATGCAGTGCGTGCCCAAACGTAAGCGGCCTTGCAATGCAGAATGTGTACATTTTTTTACGCTATATTGATCCTTTATGGTTTGTTAACTTGCAGTCAGTGTGTGTATGATCTGCACTAATAATATTATAAATGCAGAAGTTAGTCTCTGTCTTTTTGTTACGTTTTGACGACTAAATGGCTATACCGATATTGATGGATGACAAGGAAATACTTTGTATGTGTGGGAAGGAAAAAGGACATTTTTTTCGGTGTGAATAACATTTGAAGTCACGAAATTTTGAGAACTTATCGAATGGTAACAGACAGACAGATGCGTGTGTTAGTCTGTAATGTTAAGTCAGTTGCTCAAGCTATGCTTCTCGCTCAATCTCTTAGTGTATGTTTTGTTAGTAAATTTCGATTACAGACAAACCGTAATATTTAGTATAGATGTCGATTTGTTGTGTACTGTACTATTATTTCGTATCTGCCCAAATGTTTCTGCCACCTATTTATTTTCTCTTCTTTTTTTAGATGCCTTGCGGGGGTAAACCTGGTCTAAGGTGTAGCTCTAGAAGAGCATGAGCCGCTAAAGTTATTAGATCCCAGGAATCTGATACTCATGCTGAAGAAAGAAGAAAAGACCAAGATGAACTAAGGTGCCCTCAGTTAACCCCCCCCCCCTCCCCACATCCCTACACCTTCGTTTGCTTTTCTGTTTTTAAATAGGCTGAAAAGTGACGCTCTTCATGAGACATGTTCGACGGTAGAATGATATAGTGATGGCTTTCCCGTCATATCATACCAAATTGGTGATGTTTGGGACAAATCTTACATTACTTAGTTTTTGCTATATCCAGTTCTGGCAATGAAATTCTTAGTCCACGCGTACGAGAGCATTTTGATAATATATCACGTCAGAAATATTGAAATGTGACAACTTGGAGTCAATCAATATTAATAAAATGAGAATTTATTGATGGTCATATCGAGTGATTTTAATAACTGGGTGTCAAAGTTTCAAGTGGACGCGGTCGCTCCTGTTGTGGCCAATCCTGAGGTGTATCGTGCAATCAACCTCGGAGCGTTCCTAACATACTTCATATACACAAAGCATAAAAGTCAGGTTAAATGACCGTAATAGTCCAAGAGTTCTTGACTTCGAGATCGATTTTCTAAACGAGGCTTTAACAATAAACAACAGACCCAAAAGCAAGTGAATGTTGTGAATTGTCTCCGACCCCAAATTCTCAACCTATGGTCCGCGAAGGTAGAACTTGTTATCTGAGAAGGTGGTTCGCAGACAGAATATTAAAAAGTACATCCTAACTGAATTTGGAATAAAAATAATAATAAAAATACTGGTAAAATTTTTCGGCATAAAATGGATACGGTGCTCATACTGTGTAAGGCTATAAGAAAATATAAGCTATAAGGCTGTAAGCCAAACTTTCTAAAAATCATATGTCACTTCCAAGTTCCATAATTGTGTTTTGCTAAGAATTCAAAACATACTTCATATTTATTAAGTTATGGTGGTAAAATGTTATATGTCCTAAATATTAATAATTCACGTAGGTAGAATAATATGACTATATAGGGTAGTGATCTTAGGGTATTTTTTGTTTCATTTTACTGATCCTCGGGTTGAAAAAGGTTGATAAACGCCGATCTAGACTTTAATAATTCGAACAATACTGTGACTTTGTTACGTAGGTGTTTAAAGAAATTAAAAAGGAAGACTCAATATTCAATTAGCGAAGCCTATAAGCAATAGTCGCTGCGATAGAACAATTTCTGGATAGATGTGAGGAAAATATTTTCTCGTTTCTTTGAGTGAGGTAGGAAATTGTGTATAACGTTTTCAGTAATGTTAACAGCGTAAAATAGCTGAATCTCAATTTGTGGTATCCAATTGTTCGTACACACTTTGAAAATAAATTTGGCCGCAGCTGAAAAATTCTATCACTCTTATTTTGCACAATCTGACATCAATGTTATCCTAAGAAACAGTAACGCAAACTAGCTTGCCAGTATTACAGTACTGTTTCCTGGGATGACATTGATGTCAGATTTTGCTAAATAAGAGTGATAGAATTTTTCAGCGGCGGCCAAATTTATTGTCAAAGTGTGTACATATAAAAACAAGAATATGGCTCAAATTCAGGAGAGAGTGATCCAAATAAATTTAAAAGTTTTCGTTTCCACAGTTTTTTACATTAGCAGGAACTTTGATGCCAATAGCTTTCATAAGGCGGGTAATACTTTCCGGTAGAAGCAATTTGTGATACAAATCTTGGCGTGGCTGTAGTTTCCGGCAGATAAAAACCATTATCTAACAAGGCGCTCCACTGATTGTGGGACGGCCTTGGGACAGATCCGCTTCACCACTTTCAGATTCGCCTTCTGGAAAGTCAAAGTCAGTTCCCTGAAGGTCACAAAATTTAACACTGAGCGCTAAACGCATTGTCTGCGCACGAACTGAATCGATAGTTACATTCACAGGTCTTTCTCTTCTACATGTCCCATTTCCATGCTCTTGTGTCGATCTAATGATATCATAACATAAATATAAATATCGTACTCAAGAAATTACTGGACTGCAAAATCACCGACATACTACTGCTAGAGGTGGCTTTATTGGTGTGCTCAAGGAATTTAGTCTTTGTGCGTATGGTGGCTTGGACAAAACTAACAGAATGCTTTACCACTGACAAATGAGCAGGAACTCAATCAATTTCGTAAGTGTTTTTGGTATGTGCAGCGAGTCCTGCACTTTTTGGTATCTGACATATTGAGACGGTAGTAGGTACTCAGAGTTCTGCTGCACAGATTACATTCTCGCAGAATTGAAACCAAGAGTGGTAGAATAATTTTAAAAATTAGATGAAAAGACTGCCTTTCGCAGCGGTTATCAATAAGCTTGTAATCATTTGTCCTTCTGTCTGAACAGCACAGAAACAAAAAGCATAAAACATACTTTCTGTCCGCATATTAACATTTAATACAAATACACCATGGACTAACGCTACGCGACGACCTATAATATGGGGGGGGGGGGGAGGAATGCTTAAGAGACGACCCTATAACATATCTATAAACTTGTTAAAACCATTTAGAAATAGGTTTAATCCATAGAACAAGTACAGTAAAGCATTTCCACCTGCTATTCCTTGTAGTAAAATACATTTTAGTTCGATTGTGAGGCTGCCTTTCTGAAACAGAAATTTCAGTTAGACTAGTTTTTCAAGTACAACAGTTTTACCTGCATCCATTCTCACTACGAAAACTCATGATGAGGATCATTTTAAAGTGTATTTAGCATACTCGAAACAATTTAGTTTGGAAGATATTTCGATTTTTTGTTATTGTTAACCCACAAAGTCAGAGGAAACTAATCATAAGATTCGAAATAACTGGTAAACGCAAAAAGTCACAGCAAATCTTTTATCACCAGCTGTAGTCAGCACCTTCTAGAATGTTGAGAACATAAAACCGGTTAATTAGGCAAAGTAGGACTTTTAATTGAAGAAAAAAAAATCAAAATCTAAAATAAATTTTAAAAAAGCATAAAACTAATTTCATGAGATAGTCTCAGATTTTGACAAGATAAATCAAATTTTCGAAATTTATTGTCGGACATTATTGGAGAAATGCGCGAGAAGTGATGACGTAATAGAATTGGTATTTAATTTAATAGAAGCCTTTAGGGAAATAAGTTGAGCTAAAATAGGTAGACTAAGTTACCCAAAGACTAGTGTGTTAATTGCGAGTCAAAATGCTAAGCAGTTATTTAGATATTAATTTTTAAAGTTTTAAGCTGACGTTAAGAGGTCAAATAATTCGATAAAGGATATCAGCCTAGGATTAGCAACCACACTTCATAATAAACAATCAAACTTTATGTTTGGTCAGTATACTTTACCCTAACTATAAATTATGCGAAAATACTTTATTTCTGTTAAAATATAAAATTTATGGAACAGAGTGTTCTTGTATGTAATTAATTTCCAAACGTCATATTCGTTGTTATGATGAAACGACACGCAGATTCTTGAATCTTTATTTCTGAGGTAGAAGTCACTAAACCTCTACACACCACTCAAAAATATGGCTAAAGAGTGATGAATGCAGAACGGTTGAAAGAGAGAAACAAGGCGTCCTTAAATTTAATTAAAAATGAGTTTTACATTTATTTATAAATCTAGATTTAGAATGTGGTACCAATTATAACACTTTGAAAGAAAAAAAATATTAGTTAGTTCCGTAAGTACGAAAAAATTCGCCTAAATACCTAATCAGAAAACACTTTTTTTTTTTCTTACAGTTTTTATTTTCCTCTTCCATATATAAAAATACTTTTTTTTCGGAAAAAATTGGCAACCCTCGATGTAGCAGAGACGTGATAGGTTTGGATTACAAAACTTTGGTCAGATCATTGCTTGAATATGGTGTTGTAGCGTGCGTCCCGCATTTTGGGTATCAAATACAGGAGTTGAAGTGGCTGCAAAGAAGGGAGACAGATTTGTTTCAGGAAATTATCGCAGAAACGACCAGTAGCCTGTATGATAAAGGAACTGGATTTGGATCCAGTGTAAAACAGAATGCGGGTGAAGAGATTGTAAAAGGCATACATTGATGGTGAGTGTTGGTGGAAGAAGTAAGAGTAACATTTGGATATTGTGGGTCATTTCCTCAATTGTGACAGAATCAATTTCTATGAATAATTGTCACCCTAATGCAATAATTGTTTTGTTCTTTATTTTCCGGAAAATAAAGAACAAATTCAATTGCATTAGCGGGACAATTATTCATAAAAAATTGATGTAAGAGTATTACCGTATATGGAAGGGAAAAGATGACCATGGCCAAAGGTTAGCACTCGATTTCAGGCCTAATAGAATGGAGATTTTTGTTTGGAGGGGGTAATGGAGTCAGGGATTGCAATAACATGTTTATTGGCGGAAGGGCTGAACAATTAAAATTACCAAAGACACTCAAAGAATTAAAAGAGGGTAAAAGTAGGTGGATACGAGAAAAAGGAAAATTGGTTGTGTAGGGAAATTGCCACCGGAGCATGGGCTCCATCACAATTAAATAAAATAAAAATAACTAATGAAAGAATTTAGAGAAAAAATTCACCGAATGCAGGGACATTGCCATCGCAATTAATAATCATATACACAAGTAAATAAAAAGAGACCTTTAATACGTAGCAAGCAATTACCGTACTGCCTTAATTAAAAGTGAACACTGTTTACCGGCTTAAAAGACTTGCCTAAAACATAAAGATGATATAACTATTAATTGACTAAAATTTCTTTGGCTAGATAGTAGTGGAAGTATCAATACAAACATTAAATTCCATCTCGAATAAAAGAACGTCATACAGAAGAAACCGATATTTTACTTCTATGAAAATAAGTCAAACTGTAAAATCATAGCATTAAATGATATTTCGTGCTTTCTGAAATGCTATTAAGCTCCTTCTGCGGTGTTGAGATCATGGTTGAGCTATGTTCTGAGCGCGCCGCTTGTGTGTTGTTCTGATAGTGCTTCCATCTTTCGGTATACAATCAAACCTTTCACCTCGTGGATACTTTGCCGCGTCTCGCCATATTGATTGTGAAGAGTCTATTGCAATTTGAGTTTAAGGCGGTTCACATTAATTCCTAGGGAACATTTAATTTGAATTGAAACATACTTGTGAACCTGTAGGCATTGCCTGATTTTGCTGTATAAAAGGTATGTAATTTATTTAACTGTTGTCATTAGTTGGGTATTGCGAAGATTCACTTCGAAATCTACGGTATATTTTGGTAATATTTTTTTCTTGTTTTGATTTAGAAAAAGTGAAACCGAGCTTCGAAATTTATTTCAAAATGCCAGAGCTAACAGAATTAGAAAAGGCATCATCATCTACTGCGGAACCACGCGCGGAAGGAGCTGCAGCCGGGTCGGGTACAGAATCTGATTCGGATGATACAATTCCTGAGCTGGAAGAAACAGGCGAGACGTCATCAACCACTATTTTCCCCAGCCAGACTGCTGGTATTCCTGTGGATCCTATCAGTAAAGAAAAACAGAGCCGTGCCGAGAAGAAAGCACGAAAAATTATGTCGAAGCTTGGTCTTAAACCGGTTCAAGGTGTGAGTAGAGTGACAATCCGCAAGTCAAAAAATATTTTGTTTGTCATAAGCAAACCAGATGTTTTCAAGAATCCAGCATCAGACACATACATAGTATTTGGTGAAGCAAGGATTGAAGATTTGAGCCAGCAAGCTCAAATGGCAGCTGCTGAAAAATTCAAAGCAGCTGATGTTTCTGGGACATCTGCAGCAGTTGGAGGTACAGCTGTTGTATCACCGATTCAAGAGGAATCTGAAGAAGAAGATACTGACGAAACCGGTGTTGAGGAAAAAGATGTTGAGTTAGTCATGTCTCAAGCTAATGTTAGTCGGGGCAAGGCTATTAGGGCCCTCAAAAATAACAACAATGATATTGTTAATGCCATCATGGAGTTAACAATGTAGTCATCTTAATAAACATTCACACCTCTCCATTTGTTCAGTACTTGTAAATATATTGTTTGCCGAGAGAAATAAAGAAGACCATCATTGATTTTGGATAATTGTGGTTAGGTACAAGTGTTTTGTGTTTGTTTTGTTTTCTTCACATTTCCTGCTTTAATACAAAGTAATTAGACCACAAGAATCTGCACATTTGAGGTAAGTCATCCCAGCTGTGTATACAAGTCATTAGGGACATTTTTAAGTGTTTGGAATATTCAGTAAAGTTATGTTTTGATTCAAAGTTGGGAGACATTTGCATTACCTATACTTAACCACAAATTTACAATGTCTTTCAAATACTTCTTTGATTATAAATGTTGCCACAGTGGTGGTGTAAACTTTCTCTGAATTGACAAATAAACTAAACTGTAATGTAAATGCATGTTGTTTTTTAAATGTTTTTTCCTCCCCTTCCTTAGTCTAAAATTGATAACATGACTGTGATAAGGAGAAATTACGGTTTAATTCTAGATGGTGATGCCAATACAACAACTTTTATTGCCAGTAGAGAGATTGGTTTAATTCTAGATGGGGATACCGCTGCCTCGCGACTGTTAACGTGACATCATCGTGACGTCACGTTCACGTACAGTCATCATTTATTATTGTATTGTGCTATACAATATCAACATAAACTGATATCCCGAAGGTAGATCAGAGGCAGGCGGCCGCAGATGTCCGATCACACAACCGGATGTTCAATGTTTCAGGTGAAGCTCGCATTTCAATAATAAATTATCTGCTGTTAACTTCGACAAGTAATAACACGTAATTTACGCAGATGACTGTACGTGAACGTGACGTCACGTTCACAGTCGCGAGGCTGCGGTATCCCCATCTAGAATTAAACCCAGAGATCATATCAACCTAACATGCTTTTTTTTTTTTTTTTTTTTATTACTAGCAGTTGAGGTTGGGTTGAAATATAGCCTGGCCCAGAAGAAAAATGTAAAAGTGATATGGATAATTCTTTTGATGGCTGTCTGTGGTAGAAAGTTGCTATAGCGGTATCGCCATCTAGAATTAAACTGAAATTACTAGTGAACGTAATTTGTTTTTTAGTCGCTTCTCTAGTTGCAGCATAATGCTTCGCAAATTTTTTCTACACTTTTTTATTTTTAAACTTGTAATACAGGTAATATCCTTGCACATGATCACAGAGTTTTACTGTATTAATTTTAGTCGCTGACTGACTTTAACAAAATAAAGTAAATTTTTTATTGCCTACATTACTATTAGCCATGATATTGTTTGATGCTGACCCTACCAAAAAAGATGCAGCTATATACAAAATCAGTTGCTTAGCAGATTTGTAACTGAATAATTTTTACTGTTAATCTAAGTAGGTAAAATTGAATTAGCAATTGGGCTTTATGGCAGATACTTGCATAGTAATTTAGTTTGGTGGCTATGCAGTGAGGGAGATTTGAGTTGCAAATTAGGGCCTACCTTTTTTGTCTGAACGTTCATGCACATTTTCCTCAAGCAATGTATATGCTGTATAGGTTTTACCCAAAGACCACCATAACTTAAAATGTTAATTGGTGATTGCTCAAAACCATCTGTACACACATTACACAACCTGCAATGATAGATTTTTGCCAGTTTATTGTTAATGCTGTAGGTATTATTACATACAGTGAAATAGATACATTACCAGTTTATGAATCGTAATGTCAGTCATTTTGGTGCTGGCTGTATTTCTATTAAACGCCTATTATTCTTGGACATTGCAATGCAGCTTTTGGTGATCACTGTTTAACATTATGGCAATTTTTGTGTGTAGTTAATGTGCTGTGAGTATATTTGACAGCTATAGGTAATATTCACAAACATTGTTGAACAATATTGTCCATGGAATGTTTGCTCAAATTTTTGAATGAGACCACTTCCTTCTCTAGTCGTTTTTGTTACATTGACATTATTTTTAATTTTTACGTGAAACGTGTAAATTTTATGGCTATTCATTTGGTGCTATAGGCTTCTTTAATGCTGTACTATCAATATGAATGAATATTTTTAAGCATAAGTGTTATTTGGTAGAATTTTTCGGCTGATAAGCAGTTTTTTTTTTAAGTATGTTGCACTTTTGAAAGAAGTATGCCGTCCAGAAGCTGTATGGCGAGAAATAGTTATCAATTCATCAAAAGTGGTAGTAATCTTATCCATTCTGAATATTTCTTTATTACTTTGGGAGTGTAATATGAACAATTCTATGTGGTAGTCTGGTTTAAATGAGTAAAAAGTTTGAAGGATGCACTGCAAACTTTAAATATATTGGTGTTTGGTACAAACTAAGAGGTGCATGAGAAAAAAGAATGTTATAATGTTATTTATAGTGAAGATGAACAGTAGCTAGATTTTTTTTTTTTAGTAAAATTCAGACCTTAAAGGTGGATTAACCAGGTAAGTTGAGTGGGCAGAGGGTTTGATGTGTACTACATACTGGTTGTCTTACAGCAGAGCTATTTTGATTTATCTGTGTTTGGACGGTGTCAAATTTGGGATATTTCCATTTAATACAGTACATATTAGTCCCAATCTTAAGAGTGTGACATTGTAGACTTTGAACATAATTACTTGGAAAGTTGAGTAGTATGGCCCCGTGAAAATTGATGAGTATGTTCACAGATGTGTTTAACAAGTAATTATGACTTTTCATGGCAACAAGGACAAATAGACTCTCGTTGCTTTTGGTTGTAATTGTGTCGCTGTTAGAATGTCATCACTGCCTTTGCATAAAGATTATTCACTTTGTGGGACAAGGTCTCTACTATGTTATGGGAAACTGCTGGGAGAATGTTTCTTTTTTCTTGTAGTGTGAGGAATAAATATGTTGGCTGGGTGGATATATCATGCTAATTGTATTCCACACTATCCACAATGTTCAGTTTTAGAATTTTGAGCTGGGAAGTTAATGACATAATTTTTTTTTTTTTTTTTTTTTTTTTTTTTTTTTTTTTTTTTATATGCAGTGATAATCGAGGTTCTGTAAAGGAACATTACTGTGATGTTACTCAGATGTGTTTATCCCAAGTTTTTACCAGATAAAAATGCCAGAGCATATCAGTCCTTCATTAAAATTAATAAAGGTGATTTGGATCATTATTCTACCATCACCAAACTACACTGTGAACAGGGGCAAAGCATCTTCTGTGGGTTGTCACTTATAAAACATTTTATTTTACACTCCAAACACTGTATTGTTTACACTATTCCTCAATGACACCATAGGCTGGTTTATGTTGTTAGTCTTCTGGTCATCAGTAAATCATGGATACCATTGCCTTCCATCAGAGGTCTATCAACAATCTCTGTACCAGAGCTGAATTTGTGATCTTTAATTCCTCTCTGAACGAGCACTACAATGATACATTATAACAGCATTCTCACACATAGATAACACTGATGACTAAGAACTGCAACACAAGTACATAAAGTAGTCATAATGCACAAATATATTGTGAAGTAATTCAAGGATTATGTAATATTTCCCCAGTTAAAATGAGTTTAGGGGATGGTGTTTATCAGGCATATTGATCAGTGAATTTTTTTTTTTTCCTTTTGAAAAGATTCTTTCTTAAAGGTTCCATGTAATATCAGCTGTGTGAAGTTATTAAGAGTATATCACTGTTATAACTACAATGTATGTCACTAGTTTACATCTCAAGTTTAGAATTGTCTACCCATATTATTTATTCAGATGAGCTTGAAATAAACATAGCAGCTTAATTAGCCAAATTATATAGTGCATCTCCAAACTGTATAGTGGCATTCCAGGTCAACACACTCTAAATATCTCACTATCGCAGACTTTAATGAAATTTGGTGCAGATATACTATTCACGTAGTCATGAACTCAAGATATATCAATTCAATTTTGAATTACAGCCTTGTAAAGTTCAAAAGCTGAATTCCGTGAATAGTTACAATTGGTATAAATCTAGCAGAGTATAAATTAGGGTTCATGGGTTAAAATAATTAATATTTTTCTTGTATTCAGCTGAAAATAAAGATTTTATAAATATAAATAGATATATATATATATTACTATTATTATTTAATTGCAATGGAGCACAGGCTCCGGTGGCAATTTCCCTACACACCCATCTTCCCCCTATCCTGCACCCACCTACATTTTCCCTCTACAAATTTTATCTTAAATTCTTTCAAAGTTTTCGGTCAATTATTCATCATTTCTCTTGGTAACTCATTCCAATCCCTGACACCCTTACCTAAAAAAGAGAATCTTCCCACACCCTTGTGCCTGAAATCGAGTGCCAGCTTGTGGTCATGGTCATCTTTTCTCTTCCATGCACTACTTTTCATACCTATTGCAATATCTTTCCAAGTCTCATCGCCAGTATATGCCCTGTACACTCCCATGACCGTCCTCATCCTCCTCCTGTCTTGCGATGAACCCCATTCCAGCTCCTTTATTATATCCGTCACTGATTGCATTCTGTGATAATTTCCAGAAACAAATATAGCAGCCCTTTTTTGCACCCTCTCCAACTCCTGTATTTGATACGTAAAATGAGGGTCCCATACTACACTACCATATTCGAGCAATGGTCTGACCAAAGTTTTATAACCCAATTCCTTTACTTCTCTCGTACATCCCCTCATCACTCTCTCCAACAAGTGCAGAACTTTATAACCTTTTTCTACCACCTGTCGAATGTGTCCTGCCCAGTTAAGCTTGTTATCAAAAGTAATGCCAAGATATTTACATTTCAAGTCTTCATCAAACAATTCTACTAACCTGAAGAAAGAATACAGTAATGGGTCTAAAGTAAAACTTTTCATTAAGTGGTAGATATTTTCATTTGAAGTTGTTTTGCATATGTCATTAGCTAATAGAATTTAATGTCTTCAAGTGCCAAAACATGAGATTTTTTTTCATTGAAACAAATCCATATTATGAAGACAATAACATTGAAAGAGAAGTAAGCACCTGATACTTGTGGCTTGCTTACAATTCTCAATAGATGTCAGCTTCTTTTTCTATCCAATTTGTGTCAGTAAAAAAATGAATAAATAATAAATTCCTTAGCTTTCGATAGTTGAACCTATTTCATTGTCAACTCCTCAATTGATAAGCAATGCAATTAACATTTATTATCTTACGCACAGCTAGTTTCTGCCGTACCTTGAACTTTAAAAAATAATTCAAACATTCATGAGAAGTAGTAAATGCATTCAGTGAGTGAAGATTGCCTATTATATTTAGAAGACATAAACTGGGATCTGATTATTTTATGAATTTTGTAGGAAGGGATAATTTAGAGCATAACGTTGAATTTTGTATGCTGGCAATTTGTCCTCTGTATACCATTATTAATTCTAGTGTCCAATTACATTTCTGACATTGTTATGTATTAATGTACTCGTCATAACACTGCTATAGATCAAAGAGTCAAATAATCATCGAAGCTGATAAATGCTAGAAATAAAATGAATAGTTGAGTACAATATTGAAAAATATTGATTTCCCATTTGATTCTTACCTAAACACCTTTTTTTCATGTATGTCCAATTATAAACTGATTGCAAGTGATACATTTTGCTTCCTGAGTACTAATTGGTTCACTTAGAATACTGGATCTATTACTTCTTGTTAAATTTTGAGCTAAAGTGGTACACTTAATATTACGTGTAAACATTGTGATTTTGTATTTATGTTCTTAAAAAATATTAACTTCATTGTGATTGCACATATGCACCACTAACAACTTCCGTATTCACCTGCTTTCATATTTCATGATATGTACGTATATATTTCATGCCATACAGAATGCGCTTTTAAACCAAAAGTTTGTGAAATGTGTTTCTCCCTGCCATCATCTGTGGTTAGTGATGAGTCTACTTCATCCATCCTTTGTTATTATATTTTAAGTGTAATTTCCGTGTCCTCCTACTTTAACCTTGTAGGAATTTTAAATTCTTTTAGCTCCTCAGTTAAATCCTATGTCTCTTTGCAATTTATTCTTTCTGTGACTACTGTAGATGTAAAATATTGAAATTAAGTGAATTTTAACCAAGTTCCTTTAAAGTACCAGTTACTGGTTGTATTCTTGAGGACAAAAGTAGGTGGTTACAGGAAAAATAGGGGGAGGGGAGGGGGGAATGAGTGTGTGAAATAAAGTGAAAAAAATCTCCCTTGCTACATAGCTTGTCTGTCGACTGTGTCTTTTTTTTGTACATTTGTTCCTCGCTGCCCTCCTGCCTATCTGTGGCACGTAATGTGTTTACTTTGCCTTTTACTTAATATTTTTATTGCTTAAAAGTAATTTTATTTTAGTTATCATTGTTATGCCAGAATATATACTTTGTCTTCAACAAATCCTCCTCCATCCAATAAAAACGACTTTGTTTTCATATCTGTGTAACTAATAAGCTGACTATTCTTGGGCATTTATTTTCACTTTGTGTTTACTTACAAAGCTATATATCTTATCAAAATATCCCAGTAGCTGTTCACAGTTCTTTCTAATCATTTCTACTACTTTTCTCACTCTCAGGCAAACGCCAATAGTCCAGACTCAGTTTAAATAATATTTCAAGATATGGTACAAGGTCCTTAATACAACTATTATAATATCTTTAATACCAGCTCCTATATGCATTTTTAACTTATTATTATGGTGGCAGGAGCTGGTGGTGACCAGTAACACTCAGGCCTGGCAATCAGCCAGATTTTTGTGGTTTTCCAATTCCTGTAAGAGGTCATGGCTGATTTCATTGCCACCCCATCTTCTCCTGGCTCTAATGATCTGGACAAACCAAAAATCTTGAAGAAAAGAAAAGGTAACTGGAAAGTTTCAGTGTTGAGATTTACACGGAATAAATGTTACATTCATGAACTTAAATGTTAATGTGAACACTTATACCAAGCTTTTCAAACGTATTAACAATAAATGGGGAGTCATTACAAATAACAGTGTTACCGGGAAATATATTTAACAACTGATTCTCAATTCCACTACCAGCAAAATCATTACGTTTCAAAATGAAATAAAATTATTCTTTTATATTTGTATTGGTAAATACTTATCATTATTTTATCTTGTTATTCTTTTCCGTTTTGGTGTCCATGGACCATGTGGTTCTTAACTCTCGTGAAATTTCTTTTTGGTCCAATATTCTTTCATCCTTGCACTGATCCGGAGTGCAGTGTTTTGGCTGTTAGTGCCTGGAGAGAATCGGATGCTTTAATCAAGGTTCTGCACTTACCCTTGTTGTAAATGTTATTGGGAAAAAATTCCTGTTGCTCAAGATCTTTTCTGATTAGCCTTGTCTATTTTGCGTTTGTCGCTTTCCCTCTAGAGGCAGTGTTAAAGATTTTGGCGGTGAGTCTATGATTGTCCATCCAAACTATGTGATCATTTTTCTCATGTAATGCTGTTGTAATGCTCTTCATTTGTTGGTAGACGCCCTTATTAGGCCTGAGTCTGTATTTTCCTTCTTCTTTGACAGGACCCAAAATTTTTCTCAAGATCTTACGTTCCAGTTTTCCGAGTTGTCCCTTTCTTACCATGTTCAAGCACTCTGATGAATACAGTACTGATGGTCGAACTACAGTATTATAGTGCCTGAGTTTGAGGTTAAAGGAGGGGGATTTAGATCCACTCTGATGAATACAGTACTGATGGTCGAACTACAGTATTATAGTGCCTGAGTTTGAGGTTAAAGGAGGGGGATTTAGATCCATACATTTTCTTACAAATGTGGCATATTCTTTCCAGTCAGGCACATCTGCTACTCATGGCTCATCCTCGTTTATGTTTAGATTTATCCATTCTCCAAGATTTTTCGTATCATTTTTCTATAGCTTTCTCCACTTTTCATTTCTTTAAGGTGTTTTCTTTCAGTGATCTTTAACTATCGTTCTCAAACTGCACAGTTGCTTCCCTCACATTTCCTCACTCAACCAACCACCCTAGCTCATTCACATTGTTATCATATTAAACCATACATATACAATGCACTACATATTGCATCATGCTCTAGCACGATTAAGTTGGCACCCAGAACAAGTTCGTTTATGTTTGTCTTGTGCTGTGTTACATGTCTGATGCCAATTTTGATAAGTGCTGGGTTTTATTTCCTCATCTTTATTTGTGTAACCAGAAGCAGATATTTAGCTCTAAGTAAATTAAAAATTGATATGAATTTGTTATCCGGCAAGAGTAATTATTCTTTATCCTGTAATGGAATTTTAACTAAGGGTTTCAGATGAATCATGCTGAGGATACTTTTTTTTTTTTACTGTGGCTTAACGCTTCGTCGACAGCTAGGGTCATTAGAGGCGGGATGGGACTGGGTACAAGGAACGGGAAGGAATTCGGCCATGGCCTTTTTGAGGTAGCATCCCGGCATTCACCTGGAGTGATTTGGGAAACCATGGAAAACCCAAATCTGGATGCCCGGATGGGGATTCAAACCGGCGTCTTCCCGAATGCGAGGCCAGAAAGTTAAACGTTCACCCACCACGCTCGGTGATACTTATCTGATTGGTCACAGTGGCAGCCTATGTCTTCTATTTGGTAGATTTTCAATCTGCACAATTTGGGGAATGGCTCACTCACTGAATACTAAATTACCATTTTAATTAATTGCTACATCATTTTATCAGTCCAGGTGAATGATTTAATTTTGTGTGTAATAAGCTATACAGTCCTCATACAATAAACTATTCCTTTTAACCAGATTGAAGTGGTGTACCGACACATCTAGATCACAAAAAAAATTTCCTCTGTTTCAGTAGACTTCATCTACTGTCATACAATAGTTTTTAAACTTAGTTTACAACCCAAGATTGGTTGGATCCTCCTGAAGAAGGCAGGATCGCCAGCTTCTTTCCTCTGAGACCTACGGTTTAAAATGGATTCTCAACCACAGAGCATTCTTGCAAAACTCTTATGAACACAGCAATGTCTGTAAAAATTCCTATAATAGAATTTTCAAGATAAGCATCTTATCCATTGAGCTACCAGACTGGTAACCATAGGTATATCCAGCAAGGGACAGCGGAGGGGGCTGCTGCCCCCCCCCCTCCCCAGAAGAAAAATCAAGTTGCCTTCAGTATGCTTTGAGGAGTGAAGAACTAGCCCAGAAACAGTAGGGGAGAGGAAAGATTGACTGGACTATGGCCGATGAGTGTGCATCGAAATTTCGTGAAAGTACACCATGAGATATTAACAAAGAAAATTACTGAAAGTTATTCTGATAATCCGAAAAGATTAATGTTTACATAAAAAACTATAATTGAGTTATGATCTTAATTAACTGCATAGTAGGTCCTTGGATTACTATGTTAATCAATAATAAAAATAGTTCCCTCAATAGGTTTGAGTTTATTTTGTAAGAAATCGACATTTTTTCAGTCCCCCACCCCACTTCCTAAAAAAAAATTCGATTTGCTCCCCCTAATTCGGATGTTGCCTCCTCCCCCCCCCCCCCCCCCCCGCCTCCTAGTTCAGATCCTGAATACACCCTTGTTGGTAACCAAAACTTTACATTATATTATTAATCTTCTAGATATCCATGTCAGCTGAAAACATTCCTTAGTGACTTCAAATTACTAGAAACTTATTACCCCCACAAATATTTCCTTGCCCAATAACCCTATGTTTGAATCTATAGTCCAAATTTCTTTTTCAAACTCACCATCTTGTTTTCTGATTCCTCCTTTGCCAAGAGTTAGAAAAGTGTGGTGAATTCCTTAATATTACTGGATCAATCAAGTTCAACAAATATTAAATTGAAGATAATGTTAGAAATTTTCATATTTTTCTGATGATGTTAATTGATATGTTCCTTATACTAACATCAGGAATGTGTTGTCGGTGGAAATAAGTATAAAGTTAATCTTGCAGTACGGAGTTTCTTTGATAGTTGAGGAAATGTATTATCATCCAGATGAATGCTTAAAGTTGTTAATTAAGTTTTACAAGAAATTACGGTAGTTGAACTTAACATTTGTTGGCAAGGAATAAGTTACTGTATTATTACTGCTTAGTAGTACATACAGTATTTTGTACATAAAATATAGTCATTCTTTTGTAGTGAAGAAATGAAGTACCAATAAATTAAAATAGCAGCTCATTTAGTATTTATTGCTCACATTCTCATAGCATGGACTTTATTTTCTGTCATTTGGGGAGAGGGGACCCGGCTGTTAAGACACAGCCTATCCTTGTTACAGAAGTTTTCTTGTTTTAGGATTAATTTTCTCCATTCAAATTGTTAAATAATATATTTTTAATTAAGATCATCTCTCCCCTTTAAAACATTTAAACGGCAATCAGAAGGCAATTTATAACAAAAGAAATTAACTCACAGCTTGCCAAACAACAAACTCATCTCTCGTGCTCCAATCGTGTGGTTTTTTTTTACTAGTAATCATAGGAGGCTTGTACCAATTTAGCCTGAACTGTTAAAGAACTTGACTTGTAAATCAGTTTCATTTAAATTTGTGTCACTTCTGACTTTATTTTCTGGCTGCCTGTTGCAAATAGTTCTCCATTATATTCAGAGAGAGATTTCGAATGGTTCAGTGTTTGGTGAGTAAATGAAGAAGTTTGAATCTTCTGCCCACTTCTTTTAACTAGGTATATAAAAAATAAATAATTTCCTTATGCATCCTGCAGAAACCCAGTTGTAATTGTGGTGAGTAAAAATGTGGACAAAGATGCCAGCTGTTCATTTCACATGAAATGAAGCAATAATAAACAAATAGATTCTAAGTGGCTTTAAACTTCGCTGACATCGAGGTCATTAGAGGTGGGATGGGAATAGTGACAAGGAATAGGATGGGAATAGTGACAAGGAACAGGATGGGAATGGTGACAAGGAACAGGAAGGAATTCAGTCATGGCCTTTTTGAAGGAAGCATCCTGGCATTCGCCTGGAGTTATTTGGGGAAACCATGGAAAACCCAAATCTGGATGCCCGGACAGGGATGTGAACTGGCGTCCTCCCGAATGCGAGGCCAGTAGATCCTAAAGTAAAAGCAACTGTCTACATATTATGTAACACATCAAACTAGTACTTAATGCAGTTTTATTATTTTGCTACTGATTATTTGTTGTCCAGCCTTTCAAAATTTACATATACATTGTTAGATGGTATTTATTATTTACTGACAATATTTAAAACTTTTATCATTTCATATTACTTAGATTCCTTTTAACAACCAATTAGGGAACTGAACACAGATTATTATTGTATTATTTGTGTGGCATACTTGATTTCAGCTGTCTTATGTTATTTAACCTGAGGCATATAAAGGATGGTACAATGTTACCGAAAATGGTATTCTATCAATGCTGTTGGCTTTTTAGGGATTCATAAACTTATTACTAAGCAGGAATACAAATGTCTACAAGTATCCTGAAACTTTTTATTTAATTGTAAGTTAACATGTGGCAGCCATTTGTTGAATGTGTTCAATTTTCAGATCAGATACAGGCCGACAAAACTAAACATAGTACTATATGTTGTATTGAGGCTCCTGTTCAGTATGGAAGATGGAAATCGTAACTTAATGTCCATGCATGATTTCCAAGTTACATATCTGAAGGGCGCCACCCTACGAGAAGGAAGCTGCAACCTCTCTCGTAAAGCTTGTTCAGGGGTAACTTCAATAATGCAATAAGTGTGTTGTGATGTGTAATATGTGACATGGTTAGCCATGGAAAAGTCTACACCGCAATCTATGTTTACAACTGGAAATGAACAATTGTACAGTTCATTCGATCGCCCCTAAGGGCCAACAATAAATTGCATCTTATAAATTTAAGAGCTTTTGCATCCCCTTCCTCTCCTCGTCACACTTTGTGGAACCACCGTTGTGACATCACACACTTTGCAAAATTAAAACAGCACTTCCAACGTAACGCCACGAAGCTATTGACAACTCCTGCCCCACGTTATGGAATCCTGCCTTAACGTGTGACGTAATTTGTGGATAGCTCTTTAGAAAATATTGTTTACAGTTGCGAAATATGCAGCCATACTTTCCCGGTTGTTGGAACATATCTCACTCGAGCGCTCCCGTTCCAGTTTCCATGCTTTCCGCGTCCTAATCCTTTCGACCGACCTTCTTCTAGCTCTGATGTGTCTCATGTGCTTTAAGCATTTAGAGCGAGTGATACACGTCTTAATAGCGTGTGAAAAACATCTCAGCGTAGTTCTTTTCTAGATGAAGACCGAAGCAGGTTTGTCGCAAAGTCGGCATTCGATGCTAGGACGCGGCATAACCCAGGGAGTATAGAAACCTTCATTAGACATTTCTTGTGAGGCGAACAAACCAGCTCGTTCACCTGGTCTGACCCCACTTGATTTTGCTTGTGGGACCATCTGAAAAATCTTATGCTCGAGACACCTATAGAGACTAAACAGGATCTCCTGGCAAGAATTCGTTGTCTGTGACATCATTTGAACGACTCCGGAAGTGTTAAAGCGGGGACCACTGAATTTACTGCGAGGTTCCCGGGTTGAATCTGGGGGTCGCCATTTTGGACAGGTATTTTAATGTATTCGCAGTCATTATATCTACAAGCAAAGCTTCGTAGGTTCTCTTATTCTACTTTCATTGCTGTCCCAACACAACTTTGGATTGTTCCTGCTGCTCAGTATTTATAACGATAAAAATCAGCAGCAGCAGCAATGTATCTTCACTATCATTTTTCATTGGTTACCAGATTTCTGAGGATTTTTTGTCAGTTGGCATTCGTCCTATTTGTGGGGTACCGTTACAAAACTTCACAATCGGTGTGTCGTAGCTGTTGTCGCTTCAGCTTTTAATGCAGATTTGTGTCCATCGATTCTCATGTCATACTGACTGCTGAGCACTGGATTCTTTTTCTAGTAGAATGAATCCATTAACGGGTGGGATATCTTCTTGAGGGTGGACAATGTGGCGATCTCGTAGATAGCGTCCGTCGGTAACAGGTGAAGGGCGTTGTCGATCACCTGTAGTCGTCTTAGGATCTTGTCAGCCACATATACCATCAATGGTCAGGCATATTCCATAATTGGCCTAATTAGGGTGGCTTATATTTTTACACCGATGGATGATATTGTTCAGAAGTGAGTAGGAGTTGTGTAAAACAAATTGAACTGGAAACAACATATTCAACATCTTATTAAAAAACTGAATTCTGCAACATTTTCACCGAGGGTAATATCTACAATAGCTAATATAGAAACCAGAAAGTTAGTATATTTTGCATATTTTCATTCCCTGCTCACTTATGGCATCTCATTCTGGGGAAACTCGTCACAAGCACAGAGGGTATTTAAATTGCAAAAGCGTGATATAAGAACTATTTGTGGAGCAAGCCCACAGACGTTGTGCAGAAATCTATTTAAAAACCTGGCTGTACTAACAATGCCAGCACAGTATGTATACTCCGTACTATAATTTGTAGTGGAAAATCCTGAACACTTCAATCTTAATGCTGACTTACATAGCCATAATACTAGGAATAAATATAATATTCACAAGGATTACAAATCACTGTCGATTGTACAGAAAGGGTTAACATTTACTGGAGCTTCCTTATTCAATGTCTTACCAACAGAAATTAAATGTTATCTACAAAAACCCAACTACTTTAAGTCCAAACTGAAAGAGTTTCTGCTTCAGAACCCATTTTACTTTGTGAAAGAATTTTCTTCTTGGAATTTGGTAACTAAGAATGACTGGTAAAATAGTATATAACTAACATGGTATAGCATGCACTCAAAAACTGCTGTGAAAAATTATCATACTAACAGGTTTTTAAGTAATTGACTGCTTATGAGTTGTTGGTAATATAATTGATATTGTTAATAGGTGTGTGTACTGTTCCACATAAATAGCAACTAACATGATATAATATGTAGTCGCAAATTACAGTGAAATTTATCATGGCAACTGGTTGGTAAGAAAATAACTGGTTATTAGATGCTGGTAACAAGTGTGTAAACTAGAGATGGGTCGTTCGCGAGTGAATCAGTTCTTTAGAGCAATTCTTTTAAAAGAGCGAGTGAGTGGTCGCTCACTAAAAGTGAGCGATTTAAGGGGGGTATTTCATCGAAAAGTGGGGATATAACCGGATTCTGAGGGGTGAGACCTTAAAAAAAAAGGTCTCAAATAAAACTGAGCTAGCGAACCGTTCAAAAGAACTAGTTCTTTTCGTGGAGTGATCAAATGAGCACCGCTCTTTTTAGTGAGTCACTTTGCCCACCTCTAGTGAACACTGTTCCACATAATAAGTATTAATTAACTCGGGATTGTATTTGTAGATTACAGGACATATTGGTTATACTAATTGGTTGTAGCTAACTTGTTGTCAATATATAATAATATTATGAATTATATAGTAATATTGACATTACTAATAAGTTTATGTACTGTTCCACATCCCCGAGATTATTCTCGCATGGGATCAAAGTGAACATATCTATCTATCTATCCTCGAATTTGCTCGCTATCGAACGTCTTCAATAGGGTACGACTAAATTTCCTGACGAGCATCGTGGTTAAGGACAGTCGTCGTCCATGAGATGTCCTCTCCATGTAAATTTAGTTGGAGCGTCAGCTTGTAACTATCGTCAGGACCAATTTCTTCTCCTTATCTTAACAGCTTTCGTTTCTGCTGAATTCATTTATCTGCCACCTCCTCGTCCAGACTACTGTTTTCTGCAGGATCTCTTTAGACGACGAGTGTTGTTCACTCTACTACGGCCGAACGAATGCGCAGAGTGCAGTTCTTCTTGAAATGTTCCAGTCACATTTCAAATCTTCTACTAATTCCTTTTGTACACGCTTGTAAAAATTATTTCCTCATATCAAGCGCGGTGGATGAGCGGTGTAGCTCGGGCGTGGCATTCGGAAGAAACGCGGGTTCAAACCGCCGTCGGCTATCCACACATCGGTTTTCCACCGTTTCCTGAATCACCCCAGGCGAATTCCAGGATGGTTCCTATAAAAGGCTACGGCCAAATTCCTTCTCGTTCCTTGTCCCAATCATCTCTCTTTTTTTATTTTTGTTTAAATCGAAAATTTCTATAGTCGCCTAACGTTCTGGCCTCGCATTCGGGAGGACGGCGGTTCGAATCCCCGTCCGGGCATCCAGCTTTGGGTTTTCCATGGTTTCCCCTAATCACTCCAGGTGAGTGCCGGGATGCTTCCTTCAAAAGGCCATGACCAAATTCCTTCCCCCCCCCCCATCCTTTCTCTCTAACCTCGT
>JARYHS010008074.1:278038252-278066484 GCA_031002005.1 Vandiemenella viatica | reverse complement strand
CCCAGTTCCATGTGTGTGATTCTGGAGACGTGTGGACGCGCGTTATCATGGAGCAGAACCACACCCTCCGTGAGCAGCCCCGTGTCTTTTGTTCTTGATGGACCTGCGTAGGCGTTGGAGTGTCTCACAGTATACATTCCCCACCTGTACGCCATGCTGTCCTCATACGGACTGCCGCATCATTTGGACGCCGCTTTTGATAAGAGTCTCTGCTCTCTACTGCGCATGCGGGCGCCCGCGCATGCTCCGATCCCAGTCAGAGACTCCAATCGCATCCCGAGATGTCTTGCTACGTTCTCCCATGACGGAATATGCAAATATTTAACTGTTATGTTTTACGTCGTTTCGTACCTTTTCATTTCATCACCCCTTGTATATTCAAGCATCAAAATCCTTTCATTTCTCTATATTACAAATTGAAAACAATGTAATTATTTTCGTGCTGCGAAGAATGCATTTTAAAACCTCCGCCAAGTTCACTCAGTCACAGTTCGTAAGTTACGACGAGTACCACGTTTATGTGAGCTGAGAACTGTAATACACTGAAGATCCAAAGAAACTTATATAGATACGTAAACTGATAGAGAGATGTAAACACTCAGAGTACGGCGCTGCTGTCAGCAAAGCCTATATAAGACAAGAGATGTCTGGCGCTGGTTACTGCTGCTACAATGGAAAATTATCACGATTTAAGTGAGTTTGAACGTGGTGTTATAGTCGGCGCAGGAGAGATGAGACACAGCACCTCCGAGGTAGCGATGAGGTGGGGATTTTCCCGTACGACCATTTCACTAATGCACCGTGAATATCGGGAATCCGATAAAACATCAAATCTCCGACATCGCTACGGACGGAA
Organism: Vandiemenella viatica; assembly: GCA_031002005.1. Classification (NCBI taxonomy): domain Eukaryota; kingdom Metazoa; phylum Arthropoda; class Insecta; order Orthoptera; family Morabidae; genus Vandiemenella; species Vandiemenella viatica. The sequence goes on along the minus strand of JARYHS010008074.1, from coordinate 278,065,628 downwards.
ATAGATCCTGCAAGAACGGGACCAACGAAGACTGAAGAGAATCGTTCAACGTGACAGAAGTGCAACCCTTCCGCAAATTGATGCGGATTTCAATGCTGGGCCATCAACAAGTGTCAGCCTCGCCTGGCCTGTCAACACCGACATTTGACTGTTGATGATTGGAAACATATTTCCTGGTTTGACGCGTCTCGTTTCCAATTTTATCTAGTGGATGGAATGTGTACGAGTATGGAGACAACCTCATGAATTCTCAGTCTGTAGCGAGCTCTCGGAGCAACAACTTCCTGGTAGTTTACGTTTCCTGGTGAAGTTATAACCGAAGCTAGCTAAACGGTCGCGGTAAACAAGTAGTGTGTGTGTGGTAGACGTAATAGTTTACCAAGAAATACAATCTACTGTGTTCTAGGTGAAAATAATCGATTGGTAATCGTGCTCATCTAACATACTAGTCCGTGTGACCGTCACCCACAATGTTCGGTGGGATGTACGGCGAAGGTGGAACTTGTGGCCTTCAGGACCACACATCAGAACTTGAAAACCATAGTGGCACGCCAACCGGGTCGGTAATTGCAGCCGCGTTGAACACAGTCAGCAACCAACAAACTGATGAAGCCATTCCAACCGAGACTGTGAATTATCAGTACAGTGTGGTACCAGACGATCCCATGCTTGGTAGCCAAAGCATAAGTAACAAGCCTGCTAAACGCCAGGTACCAACAGAAGAAGATGTAAGAAAATCAACCCATGCAGCAGAGAAAGTCGCACGGCTCTCAGCGATACATTCAGCAGCTCAGCAGCCGATGTCTACTGTCAACACGACACCAACAACGTCAGCAACTCCAGTAGCACCAGTAGTACCAGCAACAACAGCAACACAAGCGGCAACTGCACCCTCCATTTCCGGCAGCAGTCTACAGGACGCGCAGCAGAATACATCAAGCTACAGGTACGACGCAAGCGATAACGGCCCATTTATAGTTTTTGTAGAGGGGAAGGAGAAGAACATAGGCCGGTTACATCCAATGGTTATAGGAAAGCTACTACGTGAGCAAGGTATCCTAAGATCAAATCATCTTTTGAACATCACGAGTTCTGGTCGCTAATAGAATAAAAATTGAAACAAACAGTAGTGCGGCGGCAAATAGCCTCGTAACATCGGAAGTCTTCGCTAGAAACAATATGGTGGCTTACATCCCAAAGTTCATGGTACACAAACAGGGTGTAATTAGGAACGTGGACATCTCCCTGAGTGACATAGAAATACTCTCAGTGATAGAATGTGAGGCCCAAGTAGTAGGTATCCGACGGTTCAATAAAAAAGTTGTAAAACAAGGTAAACAGGAACTTACACCACTTCCCGTATGTGTATTAACATTTAAATCTCAGCTGCTGCCTAAATTTGTCTACATCCACGGGGTTCGCTGTAATGTTGAGGTTTATATCCCATCAGTTACCCAGTGTTACAAATGCTTGCGTTTCGGTCATGGGAGCAATCAGTGCCGAAGCCAAACGCGTTGTGGTTTTTGTGCATCCGATCATAGCATTGAGTCATGTCCTAAAACGTCCCAACCTAAGTGTGCTCTGTGCTCTGGCCAACACTTAGCCACAGATCGACTGTGTCCCGTATATCAGAAGACGAGAGCCATAAAGCAATATATGGCGTTGAATAATGTCAGCTATAGCGAGGCCACAGCTATACATGAGAATAGACCCTACGCTCAAGCTGCAGCCAACATCAACTTGCAGTACAATAGTCCAACTGAATTTCCGCCTCTGCCGGTCATGCACTCTTTTCCTGTCAACAACTACCAACAACCAACCTACCAGCTAGCCTCATTTGATAATAGGCCATACACAAGGGCGGCAGCAACCCCTCCACAGATTGTCTCCCAATCTCCGGTACTGTCTAGACAACAGAACATGTCGCTGTTCCCCATGAGGACAACCCCGCAGAATAATCAGTCCAAGCCACTGCATGGGACAAACCCAGTCCCACTCAGACGAGACAACATGGTACCTCCGGGAATTAATTCAAAAGTCGTCCGACCTCAACAGATCACGACACATAGCAATACAAATAACTGGAAAGATTACCAGCAATATCACATTCCTAGCCAAAGACCAACGGTGCCCTTACAGAGTAATTTAACCAGCACCGTCAATAACATGGAGGATCCTCCAGCCACATCAGACAGGCATCGCTTAGTAGAAATAATGCTTAATTTCATTACCATGCTGCTACAGCAGATACAATCTGGAGGAGGGACACTCCCAATCGACGCAATAAGGGATAATATTAGTAGGATTATAGAATCCACAAGCAACCTGCACGGTACAGAGGAAGAAAGAGTGTTAACCTCTCAGGATAATGGAGAAGATTTTGCAGTGGAACGCACGGTCTATTAGGTCCAACAAGGAAAGCCTTATGCAGTTTTTGCAAGAAAATGCTATCCCCATCTGCACTGTGACGGAAACATGGCTAAAACCCGAGGAGAGATTCACATTTCCAGGCTATAATATTATTCGCCACGACCGAGAGGACGGGTTCGGTGGCGTAGCCATCCTAGTACATTCCAATAGACACTTCACCAAAGTCTCATTGGATTTACGAGGAATCAATATAGAATGTTGTGCAATTGAAACCTCTTTCAGAGGCCAGCGTTGTACAGTTCTGGTCATGTACAAGTCTCCTGGTATACCGCTATCCAAAGAAGATCTTCAATACATTTTCAGACAGATTAATAATCCGTTAATTGTCACCGGAGATCTAAACGCCCACCACCCAATATGGGGCTGCTCTACAGAAGATAGACTGGGTAGGGATATAGTACAATTAATGGAAGACAGTAATTTAATACTACTTAATGACGGGTCACCAACAAGAATCAGCAGACCAACAGAATCTCCTTCCGCTGTGGATATCACCCTTGCGTCACCAAACATCGCCTTGGGCACAGACTGGTCTGTAATTCAACATCCCCTTGGCTCAGACCACTTGCCACTATTGCTGTCCTTCCCAAACTCAAAACAACAGCAATCGATGAGATATCCAAACTATAAATGGAATATAAGAAAAGCAAACTGGCAGCGGTATAGAGAAGCAGCAACACAAGAATTTGCAGATTTTGAAATGAGCGGTGATGTAGAGAGGGACTATCACAACTTTGTAGAAAAAATTGAAAACGCGGCTTCTTTCGCCATTCCAGTTACGCGCCCCTTCACTACACGGAAACATACAAACACCGTGTGGTGGGATGAAGATTGTCAGCAGATGTTGGAAGAAAGAAAGGAAGCATTACGCAAATATCGGAGGTCGGCAACAGATAGTAACTTCCTCGCCCTAAATAAGATCCAAGCAAAAGCCAAACGTCTTTTCAAAGAAAAAAAGAGAATGGCCTGGAAAGAATTATGCTCCACTCTAAATAAAGACATGCCCCTAAGAAGACTATGGGAGAAAATTAGAACATTTAAAAGATCTCAGCAGACATCCGAACCCGAGGTAGAACCAACGGAAGCCGTTCTGGAAGAAATCCTAATGTCGTTAGCGCCTCCATGGGTGGAGCGGTCTGTTTCACCATGGGACAACAACGATAACAGCCACTGCAAATTTCTAATGCAACCATTCGTCGTTGAAGAACTTAACCGGGCATTATCTGGAGGTAAAGGAACAGCCCCTGGTCCAGATAACATTGCCTATCCAATGCTTGGCAATCTCCCTCTCACTCCCAAACTGTTGCTCTTAGAGATACTTAATCAAGTCTGGTTAAAGAGCATAGAAATAACAGAAATGAAGACAGCAAGAATAGTTGCCGTAAAGAAACAATCCTTGAGTCCCGACAAACCAACATCCTATAGACCAATCACATTACTATCGTGTGTGTACAAATGTCCTAGAAAAACTGATTAAATCACGGCTTGAATGGTGGTTTGAAAATCACTCGCTCCTACCACGTCTTCAGTTGGGGTTCAGGAAAGGCACAGGAACTACAGAAACACTCGCCCACTTGCTGGTTGACACTCAGCTATCTCTTAGTAGAAACAAATACATGGTTGCGGTGTTCATGGACTTAAAAAACGCGTATGACAACGTAGTATTGCCGATACTAGTGAAGAAGATGATAAAAATCGGGGTTCCCCGAAGATTCGTGACGCAATTGTACACACTGCTGCGGAATAGGTGGCTAATTGTAAAGAAAAATGGAAAAATTTTGGGCCCTCGATGTGTCAATAAAGGTCTACCCCAAGGTTCGATCCTGGCCCCGTTTCTGTTCAATATTTACACGGCTGACTTGCATCTGATAACCCAAGGAGAAGCTACACTATTACAGTATGCAGACGACCTTTGCATTTATACCGAAGCAGACTCAATCGAGGAGTGTATAAGAAGGTTAAGCAGGACACTACAAAGCTGGCTTTTGTACAACGGTATGGAGATATCCACTCACAAAACAGCCGCCTGCATCTTTACTAGACACAGAATACCTACCATGACGAGCATACAAATAGGCCCATATACTTGCCCAGTTAAGCCCCACGTCAAGTACCTTGGCTTAATTATTGACAATAAATTGAAATGGTCGGCCCATATAAGGAACATACTTACCAAATGTGAAGCATCATACAATGTAATACGAGCCACAACAGGAGTATGGTGGGGCACCGAACCCCCAGTTGCAATACACCTCTACAGGGCGCTCGTACGACCCATCCTAGACTACGGGTGTATCTTTTTTGGATCGGCGTCAGACAACACGCTTATCCAAACTCAATAGACTACAATATAAAATTCTGCGTTCCTGTCTTGGGGCCATGGGTTCGACTCCTACTAACTCTTTGCTGGTAGAAGCTAAGGAGCCGCCATTGCACCTTAGAAGGCAATACCTCGCAACGAAAGCACTTCTGAAGTGGTCGCAATTCCTAGAAAGCGAATTGACTGAGAAAATCTCTCAGCTGATGCTGCACTGCGTCACTAGCAGATACTGGTTCAACAGGACGATGCCATGCATAGTAGCAGCCTATATCGACGTACAACCACTACAGAAGCAAATCACTAAGTCATGGCATATAGGATGTTACACCACAAACTATAATAATCTTATAAAAGAATTAAACATACAGTTAGACCTCTGCCAACAACGAAACTCACATGCTATCACTACAACATTGGCACAGCTCAGAGTGCAGTGGGGAGAACCTTTAACATATTACACTGATGGATCTAAGTTCGCAGACGCGGTAGGATGTGCATTCGTTGAAACATTCACAAACAGGTGCGGGAAATACAAGCTACCTCAGTCCGCAAGCATACTGACAGCGGAACTAACGGCGATCTTAGAAGCCTTACGGAATGCCAGCCACTCCGAACGTAAACCAGTTGTTATCCTCTCCGACTCAATGTCGGCAATGCAGCTCCTACAGCACCACACAACTACCACCCATCCAAATCCTGTGGCCCTCGAAATTATAAACTGGATATCCATACTAGAGAAAAGGGGCCAGCCAGTCACCATGGCGTGGATTAAAGCACATTGTGGGGTAGTGGGAAACGAAACAGCAGATGCGCTTGCCAAGGAAGCAGCCTATAATGGTGAGGTGAAACACCTTGATGTTCCCTACTCCGATCACTTTAGTTATTTCAAAAACAAACTGACGACTGTTTGGGAGGTAGACTGGAAGACAGAAGCGCAGACAAAAGGTAGATTTTACAAATCCGTACAACAATATATTCCTACCAAACCGTGGTTTGAAAATAGCAAATTTCCCAAAAAATTAATTACAACGATCTTCCGCCTGAGAACAAATCACGGGCGCTGGCGTCAACACCTCCATCGCCTGAACCTAGTTGATAACCCGACCTGTGACTGTGACAGCAATCAAGATGAAACCCCAGATCACATATTTTTTGGCTGCTGCAAATATACTGTGGCTAGCGACACCCTCATAAGTGCCTTGGTAAGGGAGGGACAGCAATTGCCTACATCAACACCAACCCTACTAGCCTCAAATAACATAAAAGTATACCGGCTTTTGTACAACTTTGTCGCCAGTAACAACATAACGGTCTAACAAAACTCAACTATGGTAAAAGACGGAAATACCCATATTCCATCAAAACCTGATGATCAAGTCAATTCGTTCCTACACATGTAAATGTTGGTTCACAAGTAAATACCGAACCTAAATATGCATATAATTAAACATGTAAATAATTAAATGGTTAAATACGTAAAGGTGTAAATAGTTAAATGTAGAAATACAAATGTATGTGACATGGGTGTATGTATACCTAAATATGTATATACTGAAATATGCAAATATTTAAATATATTGATAGGTAAATATGCAAATATAAACGTATGTGACAAGATTGTATGACTAATCCAAATGTATATAGCTAAATAGGCAAATTGTAAAATATGTATATAGATAAAGATGAAAATACCCAAAATGTAAACAAAATGTACGCAGCTTGGCTGCATGGCTACTTGCCAAATGCCATAAATAAATAAAAAAAAAAAAAAACCTCATGAATTCATGGACCCTGCATGTTAGCAGGGGATTGTTCAAGCTGGTGGAGGCTCTGTAATGGTGTGGAGCGTGTACAGTTGGAGTGACAAGGAACCCCTGATACGTCTAGATACGACTCTGACAGGTGACACATACGTACGCACCCAGGCTGATCACCTGCATCCATTCATGTCTATTGTGTATTCCGACGGACTTTGAAAATTGCAGCAGGACAATGTGACACCCCACACGTCCAGAATTGCTACAGGGTGGCTCCAGGAACAGTCTGTTGAGTATAAACACCTTCGCTGGCCACCGAACTCCCCGGATACGAACATTATTGAGCATATCTGGGATGCCTTGCAACGTAGCGTTCAGAAGAGATTTCCACCTCCTCGTACTCTTACGGATTTGTGGACAGCCCTGCAGGTTGCATTGTGTCAGTTCATTCCAGCACTACTTCAGACATCAGTCGAGTCCATGCCACGTCGTGTTGCGGCACTTCTGCGTGCTCGCGGGGACCCTACAAAATATTAGGCAGGTGTACCAGTTATTTTTTTTGGCTCTTCATTTTAGAAACAACTTCAGAAATTGCAACTGACGTTTCGTAACGTACCAGCTGTTGCTTGCGTTTACGTGGGCTAATAATGTGCAGATTAAACCGATCATTTCACAATTAACTTACGGTAACTTAAATACTGAGAAAAATACGGCGCCGTTCGTGATCTGAAATCACGATATGCATTTCTGTTGCGAGCAATTACTAAATCCGAGCAGTAGTTCTTTCTTTAATCGCGTTCAACGAAAAAAAGAAAAAAATTGATAGTAATTTGTGGACACTTTTATTTAAAAATTCTCGGCTTCACATCAGAATGAAACACACTTTATTTTACACTGACGATCACAGGTTGTACATTATACGAAGCCACATAAAAATCCGACCAGTGGTTTTTTTCTGGCTCTTCACTTCGTCATCATCGAGGTCATTAGCGGTAGGTAAGCTTTGGATACAAGGAACGGGAAGGAATTCGGCCATGGCCTTTTTAAGGAACCGTCCCGGCTTTGGTCTGGATTAATTTGAATAAATCATGTAAAACCTGGGTGGGGATGCTCCCGAATGCAAGGCCATAGAGTTACCGCTCACTCTTGATCAGTGCTTTTTGTGTGAATCTCGTTAAATAAAAAATGGACTCCCATGTTTTAACCTTTTTTTCCCTAAATTTCTTAGTTTTTCGATTTCACTTCAAAATTAAACATACTCCATTAGAAACACGGTCAAAATCTGATAAGTGGTTATTGTGTGAATCCGTGAAGCAATAAATTGAAATTTATTCATTTATTCTTTTGTCTTAAATTTCTCAGCTTTCCAATTTCACATCCTAATGAAAAAGCCTATTTTACTAGCGGGACCTGGGACTCTACATTATTCAAAACCCGATAAAAATCTGACCAGTTGTTTGTTCATCCAAAAAGACAGACAATTGTTTTACTCGTAAAAAAACTTTTCAAACCTTTTTTTTTTTTTGCCTTTTCCCTCGTCGTCGCCAAGGTCATTAGAGGCGGGAAAGGACTGGGTAAAAGGAACTGGAAGGAATTCGGGCATGGCCTCTCGAATGAAGGCATTCGCCTGGACTGATTTGGGAAAACTATTGAAAACCCGGACGAGGATTCGAATCCGCGTACCCCTGAATCTGAGGTCAGAGTGTTACTGCTCACTCACCACTCTCGGTGCCTTGTTTCAGACGTATTATGGTTATCGATGAAAGTGTGCAGAAATGTCTCGGTGCAACAAGAGTTTGTTATAAAAGCGCACCAGTTTAATCATCCGCTACTAGAGTAATCGGAAGCAATTTTTTGGTCGTAAAGTTCATTGAATTAATAAATTTAATACAGCTGAAATAAGATTTCTACTGTCAAGATGCACCATGTCTCTGATATACAACTTTTAGTCTCTTCATACGCGATACACTTATGGCTTGACTACTCGTAGGAATCATTAGAGGTGGGATGGGACTGGGGACTAGGAACGGCAAGGAATTCGGTCATCTCATTTTGAAGGAAGCATCCCGGCATTCACCTGGAGTGATTTGGGGAAACCATGGAAAACTCAAATCTGGAGGACCGGACGCAGATTCGAACCGGCGTCCTCCCGAATGCGAGGTCAGAAAGTTAACCGCTCACGCACCACACTCGGTGGAAATAATTGTAATCGGTGAAAATTTGGATTCATAATTCTCAGGGAATATATTATCATTTGCTGACATCTTGATTATATTCCGCATGGGTATGATGGTTGTGTATAATATTATAATGTCTTCAATTGTTAAAATAAGCAATAGTTGCTAAATACAAAAATTCTTGCTCGCTGATTATCACTCAGTAGCGAAATACAAGTTCTAAACGACTCTCGTTCCACGTTAATGCAAAGCCAGGTTTCTATCGACCAGTGGAAGAAGAAGAAAGTCTCCGTCTTACTCCAACATGGAGCCTAAGGTGGTTTTACAAAGTCAGAGTTCCGTTTTCCGTTGCTTAACTGTACGGAGCTACTGGGAAGATAACACGGTCTGCAGCATGTCTTATCAACCTTCTCCAAGTGGTTTCCTCCTCGGTACTCATGAGGCAAGGTGGACGTTTCGGGCGTTCAGCTTCGAAAAACAATCCTCGACTTCAATCTGAATCAAACCAAGATGAACTTTAGAAAAGAAATGTCCTAAAATAATAGTAACCCCTAAAAAAAATCAGAACCGAATCAAATCAAACTCATAAATGACAACTTTGTTGTTATTTCATTATCAGCATAATATTATCGAGCTGTTATGTTAAGAAACCTTAATTACAGACAAACATACTACCTGAAATTGTTAAAATAACTTCACATAATGGCAAATATTGAAGATCGCTATGAATACTGGTGTTTTAATTCTTGAGAAAGAAATGCGTTGTCGATATGGAATAGTTAAAAAAAAAAAAAAAATGAACTGCCAGTTGAATTTTTATTTCTTTTGAATTCAAACTCGGCGATTCCAAATATCCTGGTACATATTTCAACCGAATTGCCTCACTTTCGATTTTTGTCAGCTTTTCGATCGATTTGAGCTTGTCTAGTGGAGCTTGTAGTTTCAGGCCGGGCACACGTCTGCAGGTGTGTTCCGATCACGGTATGTCTGGCTGCTATCCAAGCCTCAGGCCGCCCCCTCGCCAACTGCAGGAAGCTTCATTTCACACTTCGACATCCACAAGCTTACATCACAAATTCTTCGGCACCGAGAATGTTTATTTCTCATGGCGCTGTGCCTGACTATTATATACAGGACAGGTCCAAAGTTTCAGTCCCTTCGAGTGTTCTATTATGATGCACGTAATGGTTGAAAACAGGGAGAAATGTACGTTTACTAAGAAACACATACGTAGTCAGTTGGCATCATATATTTCGATTGAAACACATGACACATTATGTGTCTAAAGAGAGATTGCCTGCATTTTCAGGATGGAGCCCCTCGCCTGCCCACGCCTTGACATTAATGGACAATTACCTATATTTATTAACCTTTTTATCGATTATAATGACATAATAGGCTTTTACTGTATTTATTAACATTAATGGGTGGTTGCGCTTCACACCCTGCCCGCACATGTGCGGCATGCGAGTTTCACCACCGAGAGTGGTAAAGTTCTAGCCTATCATTCAGAAGGACGCGGATTCGAATCCATTTTGGCTTTTTCATTATCTCCCCAAAACACTCCAGGCGAATTCAGGGTTAGTTTAAAAGGGCATTCCTTCCAGTTCTCGTCTCTAATGACCTCGACGTCGATGAGGCGTACAGCAATAAAGGAGCCTCCATAAACTACGTGGCTCCATTTTGGCCTCCCTTGAACCCCCCTCCCCCCACATAGCCTGATATGGCTTCTGCCTCGACACCTCCTCTCCCCCACACATGTCGCTTTTTTCCCCATTCTTTTCAGAATTTTTTAAAATTGTTTTTCTTGACGGACTATCGTTAACATTATTGCGTACATAATGACCGCAACTGATATTTGCGTTTTTTACTTTTGTATAATTTTAAATATTCTGAAAGAAATGTTGACAATAGACTCTCCTGCAAATTATCACAATTGTTGGTTTAAAAAAACAAAAACAAAAAACCTTTCTCAGGTGTAGTCATGGATCATTTTCTTCTTGAGGTGTTACTAAAAACATCTAATTCACCATTGTTAATCAATTGATAAAATATAACAAGCTATACCTAACGCGTAAAACTTCGCTGCAGTTCTGTCACCTTGCTTTCTACGTTACCAGGGAATGATTACGGTATTTGATTTGCTTAAAAGCTTTGTATAACTAATTTTACAACTCGTTGGAAAAACATTATCGATAAGCCTCGTAAAGTTTACATCACACTTTGAACTTGAAATAACACTTCAGCGAGCACTTTAATTAAATTTGAAGCTAAATTCATATGACAGAAAAAAATAGAATTATTCTATCAACGATCGGTGTGATCTCATAAAACAGCTTTATTTCAAACCAATACAAATTGTCACTGTCTTTGAAAATCTCTGGTGACATCTGTAAGCGAATTTGAGACTAATTTTTTTAGAACCGTGATTCGCAGTTCCATGTCGGTTAGTTCAAATGCGCGTCGCGTGCTATAACCTCAAGTCACACGCATGCGCGGCACTGTTAGTATATGGAAGATCTAAATTACATACGGTGATAATTAAATGACGGAAATAAAAGACCACACTCTGGTGTGTATTCTGTACCTTATTTTAACTGTGACAGATAATATGAATGAAAAGCTACGTGGCTTGCCTCGAGCCCCCACCCCTCCCCTGGTTAACCACAGTAGCTTTCAACCCCCTCTCCCCCCCCTAGACCAACCCAAGTAATTTGTGGAATAAAAAAAAACACACACACACAAACGAATCTTACTCTCACCCTAGCCCTTCATACACGTATTAGGGATCAAGCGCCAATTAAAATCAATTACCAGCTCACATTCCGAAGTCAACATACATGAAATTGTATATCGAAACATGTAATTGCAAATTAAATAGTAATTTTGCGTCAAATACGGCGTACATGTTTTGTACACCGTCGCTGTTTTCGATGGGATTAATACGTAACGAATGGAACAATCTTACTGCAAATTAATCAGTTATAAATCTAGTGCAACAAAGAACTTCGACCCGACAGATTCAGCAGATATTACCACTATTCCTCGTGGTCCAAGGCCTGATCTGCTATTTTTTTAACACTGTTAACCCGATCTTCACCCTTGGTAATGCTTGCTACTTGTATGTGAAATGCTACGTGATTCGAATTCCACGATAGGCTTTACTATAAATCAACTATGACCGAACGTGAATTCGAACTCTTTCTTCCGATCGTTACAACCTCATAAACTAACTTTGCTTACCTGTTTAATGGAGCTGTATTTGAATGTAAATTTAAATATGTTCCATTATTGCACGATTAAAGTTTCTGATGCTGGATCGTAATGTACAATTGCTACGAGGTGGTTAGAAACATCAGGATGAAAGTACGTCAGAACCAAGTTTATAATAACTATGTTCAATGGGCATTCTGATACTCTAATGTTCTCATCAGAAGAAATGAAAATACTATAGGTGACTGTCCATACCACTCAACCAGCCTGCAAGAGACCCTTTACCATGATAATCGATATTAGTCTCTAATTCTTATTAAATTCAGGAGATTTGTTAAAATTAATTGAATTTCAACTAATAAAGCAGTTTTTTTATTATTTTTTTATGCAACTAACAGTTAACGTTTCCTGCAATTAATTACACTGAGGAACAACGATTTTGGTGTTTAAGAAATAAACACCATTTCTATACGAAATTTGTCCTCCGATTCCAATATGATCTTGATTTTAACATTTTGTCTAGATTTTAAGCTTGGTAACATTCCTCGATTATATATTAGGTGTTAGTCAAAATGAATGATGTTTGTAAGTGTATGCGTGTGAGTGGCAGCCCATATATTTCTTTCATTCTAAAATTGAAAAAATGGCGCATGTAATGTTCCGTTGGAGTCCTGTTTAATTTCGCTGCATGTCCGTAATTAATATTTCGTAATGATTTACCACAGATGCCGCGTTTGAACCGTAACTATCCGAATCTACGAAGCTCACTCACTCCCAATACATATGATTTTAAGGTTATTGTGTATGTATGTAAGTATACTGCGTTGATTTGCCATTTTACTCTAATTTGAATTTGTTATAACCCCCTCAGATTCCAACATTGCAACTGAACTTAAGACAGCAGTCGGATTATACCAAAAACCCATACTTCCTTCACATTTGGGATAGTAAAGACCGTAAAAATCGCTATGTTAAGAAAGACTGGCCCCTCGAATATATATGGCTCCTTATAGAGCTGCCAGTATATTATAGAAGAACCTTTAGTTGAGCGAAAAAAAAATATTATCATGTCATCTCTGCACATCAAACTCGGAGTGATAAAATGAGAAATTACATAATGCAAATCAGAATATTTTGAATTTTCCCATGATACCTATATGACGGCACAACGTTTCTGATACATTAAATCACGAATCCATGCAAGGTGCATTAAACATCAATGCCAGCAAGACGGAAACATTGTTTTCTACTGTGTTGCAGAGTTAGCTCTAACAGTGTACGGGGATAGAGTGGTTTGTTTAGGCAGTACAGTATAGCGAGAAAAAATTCAGGTGCTGAAACTGATATCAAAACACGGATGAAGAAGGCAAATGGAGCTATTTTCGAATGGACACAATTAGGAAAAACCGCAAAAATGTCGAGGAGAACCTCAATTCGACTTTATTAATAAGACTTAAAGTTGTCTTAATATATGAATGGGAAACCTGAAACTCTGTGAGCCACGAAATCCTTCACGCAAAAATTCCAAGTCTTTGACATGCGTCGAATACTGAACATAAGATGACGTGAAGTTACATCAGAGAAAGAATTATGGTAAACCACAAACCACAAAACACTTTCGGATTAAAAAGAATGACTTATTGGCTTGGACATATGTCACGAAAGCCAAATGAAGAAATGGAAAAGGTAGTATTGAATTAAAATCCATAATGAACTCGAAGGCGAGGGCGATTTAGGAATACTCGGAAACGCATTGTTGGATATGAAACTCTCTAAAAACTTGAATACATTGACGGAAGCAAACGGAATGGTCACAGAGACGAAGAAAATAAGTCTTATTGTTAAAGCACTACGCCCCATCTGCAGTGAAGAAAAAGTGCCATTTGTAAATAAGGAACTGAATCATTTAAATTCTGTGGTAAAGGCTACCAGCGCTGATGGTAAATGACTGTGCAGGATATAAAGATGTTGTGAAGTCACCTACTGTTCTATGAATTTAAAAAACAGATTCCGATGGAGATTGAGAAGCCAGAAATAATATAATAGAAAGTTTAAATTATGGTCATTATTTCTCGTTACATTACCAGAGATAATATCAAAACTTTGTATACTTTTGCCGACAGAAGTAGGACTTAGAAATAAAATCTCGTAGCAGGTTTTTCAGTCATGAGCAAACAAAATACTTCTTTTTAATGTTTATGCAACATGAAAACAGTATTCGGATAAGGCAATTAAAAATCCACTTGTATGTTGATTGGTGCGATGAGCTGCAAAATATGATATATAATGGGAAAGTTAAAATCGTCAAAACCGTAAGAACACATGGATGACAGAAAATTCCCTCAAAAATATCACTAAAAAGGCACATACTTTCAATGCCTGTTGAAAAACTGGAAATAAAATAAAAATCCAGATGATGTTAAACAAGTAGACTATTTACTAAGTTCCAAAATGAAAGTGTATTCTTCTTAAAACAGTATTTTAATGGTATTTTTATGAGGTGAAACACAATAACTATCCGTACACATAGCTTATCGTTATTACAGCTGTTTACTGCACGGAAGTATGGTCTGCATAACAACTGAAATAACTGTTGGGAGGCGGAATGAAGTTGCGCAAGAGCAAGAAGGAAACTGCTAACAGTTAAAGTGCGATGATGTAACTGTCGGCGAATCTAATGGAGATTACGCGCATTTGGTTTTTGTAAACAGAGCATTATCTCACAAATCACTTTCAGAATACCCATCCAACCGGAAAAAAGTTACTCATTCGTTATTCTGAGTTTTTTCTTCTTACTGAAGCTTAGGAGAGGCTAAAGACAAGTAATCAAAATCCTCACAGGTCAAATGATCTTATTCAGATTGTGAAGCAACTTTTATAACAAACTGGACTGTTGTTTCAATTTTTCTAACATTTGCTTCGATAATAAAATTTCACAGACAGAATTAAACATCACACATTATTACAAAAAAGTTAATGGTTTCCGCACAACTGACATAAATTATTTCCATAGATTCTCTTTGAGAAACCTTATCAATCTTTGTAACGTTACAAGAACAAAATAATAATAAAAGATGGGTAAACAACGCACGCGGAGATATTAAAATAATAATTATTATTTCATGGGGTCTTATTGACATGATGACTGGCAGCGAGTCTCAACCGCGATAGGTTTTGTGACATTCTGTACTTCAAATTCACAAAGCATGATTTGTGAAAGTGTAGTTCGGGTTTGAGAGGCCATGAAAATTTCTGCCGGGACCTGGATGTTAGAAAGACGCTTAATTACAAAGCCACCAGACCGCAATCGCGAACATATTACAATATTCATCTTTTTCCCTAACCATCAATTATCGCAGTTTCAGTCTTGGAAAGTCAGCTGTTGCACGAGGAGGGAGGACAACCGTTGCGCTTTACTGCTATTTATAATGGCGTACTCAGAACGGGCATTTGTTGTCCTTATATCGGATATAGTTACAACTTCCCATGAATTAAACCTCAAGGTCTGCCAGCAGAAAAGTGGTTGGATGAGATCTTTATGGAGCGAGTATCTTAATCGTCCTTGATGTTAGTTGGTCGTTTCAACATATCGCCTAAATTGCCAGTTGAACTGTTGCCATTACTGAGCCCCGTCAGATGAAGATTTTATTGCTTGGGACGTTACACCTCCTCGAAGTTGAGGTTATAAGAAGCGAGAAAGGACTGGCGGAAACGACGGGAGGGAATTCGGCCATGACCTTTTAAAGGAACAGTCACAGCATTCTGCAAGAGTAATTTCGGAAAACCATGTAAAACCGAAATCTGGATGGCCGGACGGGGTATCAAACCCACGTCTTCCCAAATGCTAGGCCAGAGCGTTACCGCTCGCCTACCAAGATGCGATGAAGAACTTTCTCGCATAAACTAACACGCGTCCGTCTTACCTGCATACAGTAATCTGTCTTTTTAAAATTACATAATGCAAAATCTATCTAACCGATTTGGATGCGGTTTTCGCGTCTTGAAAGCTTATCGTCTATTTTAGAACCTAATGAAATGTCTCAAGGAACGGAACAAGAAATGATAGTCTATTTCTAACCTGAACAGATAGGTGCCACAGACCACACTATTTCTAAGATAAACATAAGTGGCAATACAACTATAATAACGCAGGGGCTCCGTAGAATTGCAACGTGGTATAAGAAGGATTTTGATCTAGCGGCAAAACAAATATCAGAGTGTCAGCTAAAATAAAAAAAAAAACATATTTACTATATATTATTGGAACAAATTATGAAGTCAGTCACAGATGAACAGCAACTGTAAGAAGTCAAAAGAAAACTATGTGGAGACCCAGAAATTTTAGACAGATCAAGGGATCTTGAGCAAAAGTGAGCGAAGCAGCTTAAAGAAGCATAGCATGGAAATGCACGTTAGTTAAATAATATATCATTCAGACTATCAACATATGGTGCATCAAGTATTCTTTATTTTGGGTGCTGCGTTTATTTCTCAGAATATCGAATGTTCCTTTACTATAAGTAGGCGAACAGCTGGCCGTGAACAGTCTCAAGTAGACCCATCGATAGACAGGACTGTAGAAGATGATGCAAGGTTGTGATAGAAACACCAGGGAAAGATGGAGCGAAGGATATGCAGGAGAGTACAGTAAGTGGATAGAAGGCTTAATATTTACAAATATATCCAATGGACTAAGCTTCGATCACACTATTTCAACCAAGGATGGAATGTTTCCATAAAAGCAGTAATGATCACAAGTGCTTCGCCATTCACTTTAATAAAATCTCCATATTCAGCAACGTGTAGTTTTAATTTTGATTTCCCAGTCAACTTGATCAAATCAACATTATTGATATATTCACACATGACTGCGATCGTCTGTAGTGTGGAAACCTCAATTTTTTTTTGGTCAAAAACTCTGGAAAAAAAAAGATTGGTTCAAGTTCTTTAAAACTCAAGTAAAGTTTTCCTAACGTTCTCAGAATCAATATTTTCAATCAAACGTTCGAAACAATTGCGTGGGAAATTATTGAGGTGGACCATCAGATAATTCAAGTTATTCTAAAACTCGCGAAAAAAACGCATGAGAAGACAGATGGGAACGGTATAAGAGTGGACCACTGCATCTCATGGAATTCGATTGCGATTTAGGATGGCGTGGAGAACATATCAAGTTTCGTTAATAACGTGTACTGGACGAAGCAGTGAAAACATTCAGCCATAACATGATGGAGGTATTACGACAGCTTCACGAAACAAGCATTAAAGGCCATTTATTCTGCAATTTATTGTTAAATAATATCATTAAATAAGGACGTCAATTCAAATGTTATTCGATTTTATTAATTCATGGACGCGTTTCACCTCTCGTTAAGAGCGGTCTTATGGCTCATTGGCTAAGGCATCTGACTGGAGATCGAAAGGTCTCCTGTTCGAATCCCTGTCTCGGCGGGGATTATCATAGGCACTTAACCCGGCCCTCACCTCTGGCATAGCTTGCTGTGCAATGTGAAGTACATCAGAACGCTTCCGTGGTTCGGATTCCACGTTAAACTGTAGGTTCCCTGTATCAGGCAGGACTGCCGGGCTAACTTAAGGTGGCTACGACAGGGGCGGAATGCGCAGCCAATAGAAACCCTGTCACCAGGTCATTACGACCACACGAAATTATATTATTACCTCTCGTCGAGGTAACTTCAGCGTACACTGTTATTGTTTACATTCCCGTTTTGAGAAGTGGTAGTTATTCACCTGCGTTCTTAACCAGCATGCTGCTTCCATATTGCTCATAACTGTACTATTTGGCTGTCGGTAAGTCATAAGGTCTCAACAACAGCCAAATAGTATAATTATGTGCAAAATCGGAAGCTGCATGCTGGTTGAGAAGGCAGGTGAATAACTACCACTTCTCAAAACAGAAATGTAAATAATAACAGTATACACTGAACATTCCTCTACGAGAAGCGAAATGCGTCCTTGAATAAATAAACTCCAACAACAGTTGCATTGACGTACTTATTTAATGTTATTATTTATGTGTAAAAGTGCCATTAACCTGTCTTTTCTTCTCTAACACGGACATACTCCGTTTTCGTGACAGGCTTTTACAGGTTGGCTTATCATCCCCTCCCTCCAACCGAGATGTCAATAGATAATAAATCACCTACAACATGCGAACTGTATTAGCTTTTAGTCAACCTTTTTGGTTAATTCGTTTTTTAAATACGTGTGTTTTTTTTTTAGGAGGAGGGGAAAGGAATATTAATGGCCCACTATTCAAACATACCACTAGATGATATCGAGACAATCGGCGCGGTCCGTGCCGGCGAGTACCAGCATTTGATTTCCCTTTGTCTTGCTGTGTTGACGCTATTTGCTGGGTATAAACACCGCGCCTCTCGGACATCTAGCCGTGGGCGGCAGATTACGCACATTGCTCGGCGTTATCAGCTGCGGAAACTTTGGAAGTCCCCTAGCAGCTCAGACACTTCAATCTTACTGGTTTCACTGCGCACATATCCATACCACTCCTGCCTTTCAGAGACTCTATGAATGTGAAACTTTGACGTTTGGAATCCATACATCGTTTAGCACCAAAGGACATTTTTGTAGAAGTACCATACCCGAAACTTTCTTGGACGATGCACCCTGTCAGTAATATTTACTTTCTTCTTCAGAGAGACTGGTTTCTAACGATCCATGACTTGTTAAGACAATTCCTCACAGCTTGTATAAGGAAGTAGCTCATTCTGTCGATTGTTTGTGTTGTCGTTATCTTCTTTACTTCATTTTCCAAATATTAAAGGTCGGTTACCTTTTGATGAGTTTTACTCACCATTGACATGGTTAGATTTAGAGTTTTACGGTCGCATTGCTGACGCCAAGCGTTTTACACCTATTGCCAGATCATAGTAAGTACTGCTGGGGGAAGTGTATTTGGGGGCCTTGAAGACTAAGCGAAGCCGCCTATAAGCGCAGTCAGGATGGTCAGTACGCGGTGTGCGGGCTAGTGCCCGCCCGGTCCCTTTGCTTTGTACCTCCTCGATCCATTGTGCGGCGCAATGGTTGTGCTGTCGTAATACGTCTTGATAACAGGAACTTAGGTAGTTGAAGTAAATCTTGGAAATCTGAAATATTTTGTACTCTTAATAACAATCGAATTTCAGTGCATTTAAGTCCAAGTCAACAATACATGTCTAACATTCTTAATAATTTACCCAGTTTACCGCTCTACAGTATATTTTTCCATGTTTCCCCACAAGAAATTATAACTAAAATCATAAATAATGTTAGTGTAAAACCGTACATGACCTTACAGTAGAACATTTTGTGTGGAAGATTTATTTTTTGATTGCTTGCAAAAATTTGAATGTTTCGCTATATGAAGATACGAACAGTAGTAATACATCAAATGTTGTAGAAATTGATATATGTATGATCTACTAATCAACGATATTTATTGTTCTTGACTGCACATATCATTTTATAACATCCGATAAATTAGGTGAAATTTATTTCTGCAATGGTAATTTTATAAGGTTATATCAACGTACCTACTGGAGTTGACACGTTTCAAGGGAATTTTATACGATTTATGCTAATATCACTAAGTGCGTTTTTTGGTCATTTACAGAAATCGGTGGCTCATCCACTGTAATACCAAACCAGATATACCTGTAGGAATTATGGTGGATGTAAAAACAAAGGAGTATTCAGGCATGAGAAGCTGCTTGATGCGCGTGAGTAACCTTAGTCGAGCCAGATCCACTTGTTACGTCCATCTGTTACAGCTTGTGCGCGTTCTTGTGTGGATACACCGTTTCGCGGAGAGTAACGTTGAGTTTACCTAACAACGGTAGGTAAATAAACACTGACGTTCTTGGGAGCTGTGCCTTAGAAACACTATGCTACTCACTCGGCGGTGCTGACTCATCCCTTTGGTGCTAAATTCGGATGCCAATTGGGAAAATTCGACGGCAATTTTTCCTTCTATCCACAAACATTGTACTAGCTCCAAACCCTACCCAGCAATGTACATATATACGAAACTAAATATTCCTGTAGTCATTAGCCCTGATAGAAGCTGAGGTTGATGTTTGAATATATATACCGGTCACATTATATTATATCGTGATTGGTTCATAGGCTAACTTTGGAACGGTAAATGATACACTGCAGGAAGACAATCATTAAACACAATTTTTAAAATTATCTGTCTTCAGTTCGAGTAAAATTGTTGCAGATCGTAAGATCGAGGACTAAAAATTCAGTTTTCTGGTCATTGCATTATTTTATCATTTTCAACGTTAAATGAATCAAATTTTCGAGATAAGTTGAAAAAAGATTCTTAACCAATAAAAGGAGCTCAATACGTATTTGGTTTTGCGCATAGTATCAGTATCAACGAAATTTTACCTACTTGGATGATATGTGTACTATTTTATGAGCGTATTCATACAAGATCCACAGTCCAGACCATCCGCAAAATGCTTTCCAGGCTAGCAACTCTGAAAATTAGAACGGCCAGTGCCTTTCCTCCTTAAGTCT
Source organism: Vandiemenella viatica (assembly GCA_031002005.1). Lineage (NCBI taxonomy): Eukaryota > Metazoa > Arthropoda > Insecta > Orthoptera > Morabidae > Vandiemenella > Vandiemenella viatica. Next base: position 278,045,184 of record JARYHS010008074.1, on the reverse strand, counting down.
AGATGTTGTTGTGACTGGGTATGGATGGCTTTGTAGAAGAACTGACGGAAGACTACCCTTGCCTCGAGCTGGAGTCTGGCCAGCAATGGCTCATCAACGTAGTGAACTCCCCTCAACCCCTCACTGGGCGATAAGGCCAACCTGGGAAACAGTGACGCAAGAGGCCATGTTGTGTGCCTCATAAATCTGCTGTAGACTGCCAGTTTTACGAAGTCTACGATAGAGAAGTGAAATAGCTTAGAAACAAGATATGCAATGTAATTGGACTGTGTTGCTTCAGAAGTAAAAAACTCATTTTAAAAAAAAAAATTTCATCCTTATCTTTGGTTGAGATGAATGGAAACACATGCAACTGTAACAAACAGGAAACGAGTGAATAAAGCGCTACATTATACATATGGTAGAGAAATATCGTTAAAAGATCTGTAACAAAATCATATACAGTAGATTCATTTTTAACTATCAAAACATCCGGTAAATTTTTTACGATAAAGTATTCTTACAAAAAATTGTTTACAGAAACATAATTTTAAATATATGTCTATTCTGTACACTGTTTTATAATGAAACAAAGTCGTATTTATGAATGGTTCTTAACTATAGGTTGATACGATATTTCAACCTCGAGACTTCGAAACAGTTACCCGTTTTCCTGCGCTAAATGTCTCTCGTAGCACGTGTGTCGGACAGAAAAAAAAAATAATAATAATAATTAAAGTCTGTGACTGCATATTAACCTGTCACAACATTAAAATCTGATACTTCACGCAGTTCGGACTGAAATTTCTATGAATGCAAAAGTGTTGATAACGTTCCTTTGTTTTTATTTTAAGATATCGCTTCCTTTGTCTAATGTTTAGTGTTTACAATTTTTTCAAAGTAAATTCACATCATCATTCTTTTGAAGTCTTTACACTGTTGAAGGAGACACTACTCAATTTTTTTAATGCTCCGAATAACATATAGACAATACATGGTTGATAATAGCAAAATGCGGCATGCTTTAATATGTTCGTTTGATAGATACAATGGAACTATCATTGTAGGGTCCGAATGTAATGTCATGTTATTTAATTTTTATCGCTGAAGATAAAAACATCGTTGGATTTGAGACAAATATGAATGAAGTTATTTTGCACCTTGTGTTTATACACTTTATTCAGAGATTTTTGTTTGTTCCCCTCTCCGTATACCATAAATCCTGTGATGACGTTTTTCAGACCTTAAAATAAGAGATTTATACAGGTACATTCCTGTATACAACAACCTAATAAGAGGATCATACAAATAGGTTCCAGCATTTTTTTTAATAAAAAAGTGCAGTAATAGGTATTTCAAATTAGGTATGATTGTTCTTGTTATATACACATTAAGAAGGAATATATTTTATGCAGTGAAGAATTTTTTAATATATAATTATGTATGGCGGAAGTAACTAGAATGTAGCAATGTAACAACTGTTGTTAAATTACATCAAATCGCAGAAGTGGATGAAACATCAGCTGTGTTGAAGTTATCAGAAGAATACAATGAAATGGAGAGATCACGTGAAGACAGGCCTGTCTGTGGGAAGTAGCGTGTTTTAGAGTCTGTAAGTAAACCAAATCGTAAAAATTTCAGATGGGATTCAAATCCCTACAGAGGGCAGAATTTTCTCGGTTCATATCGTCAAATTTACTCAACATCCCCCAGACGTACAACGGAGGCCAAGAAACCACGGAACTCTAGCTCTACAGCTAAACTTACTTCTGTGCCCTGGGACTCGTGATCGTCGTCTGGTACCGGAGTGCTCCTCTTGAGAGGAGACGTCAGCAGAGTGTAGAAGAACTTGGTGCTGCGCGGCGCGGAGGCGCGTCCAGCGAGGCGGTTGGTCAAGAATGACATGACAGGTGGCAGCCATTCAGCAGAGTGGTGCGACGGCAGGTCGGGGAGGACGCGCTACCCGGTGAGGCGACTGAGCGGCGACTTGCGGGTCGCGCGGGCGCCGCGCCGCCATGTGGTGCTGACCTCAGCGTCGCGACTACGGTGGGGGAAGGCCCACCAGGGCCGCCAACTGCTTGCGTGTTTACCCCTGCGGTGACACCAGTTCCTGCCACACATCAGTCCCCACTGATTCCTGTCGTCGAGCTACGGAATATTTTCATTTTCTGTTTCCCGGAAATCGTCGCTGACAAACGCTTTAACTTTCTTTCCTGTTCATGAATATCTGGCACATATCAAGATCCTACTCATAATGACACAGTGAACCGATTGCTCAGTAACTGCTACAACGTAATGAAATGTCTCCAGATGGTTTACGACTCAATTCTGGTACCTGCAGTGCGCTATAGAGAACAGTGATACTAGTGTACTTAATTGACACTTGGAGGTCAGAAATTTTCAAGATTTCTCATTTTTATCCTTCCTTCGCGTGTTGGTAGTGGCCCTTTGGAAATAATATACCAGCTTCTCTCCAGCACCCACTTTTCATCTCATGTATTTTTTTTTCTGAGGGAACTCTCTGGTTCAGAATAATTAGGTTTATAAAAGAAAACTGCCGATTCCTGTGGATGTCATGGCAGTGAACTTCGTATTCCCATTTCAGCCGTCGACAGTAGGAAGGAGGCGACGTAGTCAGCGCCAAGCTCCGGCCGTTCTGTATCAGGCCGGGCATAGAAACTCCGCGACACTTACTGAAAGGCAGGCTGAGTGAGTCTGGGCAGCTCTCATGGAAAACACTCTGCTGCATTGGGCATCAAATCCTGGTTAATTAAAATTAAATGTTTACAAATTTGTTAAAAAAAATCATCTTGCTGAAATGAACTAGAATGTCCAGCAATCAGCACAAAAAATATTCATGTCGCTATGAAGTGGAATAAAAATAACGAAGCAGCTGATCTGTGAGTAATCTTAATATATGCTAACGCCTGATGTAGTAAAGTTTTAGATATCACTAACAAGAAATCAAGCGGAGGTGACACACAAACGGATATAAAGTGATGAACACATCAGTAGCTTATGACCACTAAAGATATCCAATTCACACACTGGGGCCTGCGACAGGTGTACACGACAGATTTATTGCAAAGAAACAAAAAATATTTAAGGTTACTATTTTTTTATGGTAGCTGGAATTGTATGTTGTTTTAAAATCATTAAATTGTCATTTGCTGAAAAATTTGATACTACAACTGACTATGGCTGTCACAAATGTTGTTAATTGTCATAGTTGTGTATCAACATTAAAATCTTTCATCACTATCAAAATTGTTACTATAAAAAGAATATACTATTCAATAATTTTCAGGAAGACATAAATGTTACTATTTTCTGTGTTGTAAGATTTAGAATTTATTTACCTCTTTTTTAGTTTGGTTTATTTAAATTTTATATAAGCATAGAAGCAACAACGTATTCATCGAAGATATTTTTATTTAAGTCACGTGATGCTTAAATTCACATGTTGTTAAAGTAATTATGGGGATCTTTGATCCAACGGTAGACTAATTACGATCAGCCATGTCGGAATGAACTGGTAGAAATCAAGTTGAAATCGAACTGCTCGATAAAGTGTTGTGAGATCTAGGTTTAAAATGAGTATACGACTTATATTTTTTATACCTTAAGATACATAGTAAAATTATGACTGTCATTATTTTTTATTCTGGTGAGTATAGTATAAGTATGGCACTGCTCCGCCATTTTTTTTTAACAATAATCGTGCTGGTAGCAGAATTTTCGCACGCAGGTGCTACTTATGCAGCCGGGATGGTTCCGTCAAAAGGCCATATCCGAATTGCTTCCATACCTTTCCCTACCTCTGATGACCACGACGTCAGATTCTCTTAGATCACGCACAGAACGTTCTGCCTATTGAACTTTGCCCGTTCCGTTATATTGTATGACTCAACTAATAAACATTACCTGTTATGTTACATTTATACACCATTAATTAACATAAATTATGCTACCGGAGCTAACGCGTACATTGCATTTACGGAATTATTCGCTCGATGTTCGTTTCTCTTACAGCCCCGGTTGCGTAATTTTTTATTTTTTTTTCTGTCCTGCACGCGACCCAACCCTCCGCTTACCCCGCACGTGTCTAACTAAGGACTTTGTCGGTACTATAACTGAATTGCAATGGAGCGCATCCTCCTGTGGCAATTTCCCTATTCGTCTATTTACCCAATTTTTATTATTTTTTTTTATTATCTTATATACTTGGCGTGTTAAATTCCACAACGAATTTTAATTTTTAATTCCTTGTGTGTTTTTGGTAAATTATTCATCACTTCCCTTGAAAATTTATTCCAATCCATGACACCCTTACCCACAAAAGAATTTTTTTTCACTCCATTATGCATGAAGTCGACTGCCAGCTTGTGTCTACGGTCTTCTTTCTCTTTTCCATACACTAATCTTAATTCTCCGACTAATATTCCTCCAGGCCCTATCACCAATATATGCCTTGTACACACGCATCACTATCTTCACCCTCCTCCTATCTTCCAATATCTCCCAATCCATCTCTCTTATCATATCAGTTACTGACTGGTTCATGCGGTAATTCCACAAATAAATATAACTGCTCTCTTTTGCTCGCTCTCCAACTGCTATATTTGCTATCCAACATGTGGGTATCAAATTACACCGCCATATTCAAGGAATTGTCTGACCGAAGTTTTGTAACCCAATTCCCTCACTTCTCTGGTTCATCCTCTCATCACCTTCTCCGGTAAATGAAGGATTTTTTAACCTTTTACTACCGCCTGCCAAACGTATCTTGCACAATTGAGTTAATTATCAAATGTTATTTACACTTCAAGCCTTCAACAAGCATTCTGTCTCCACCCTATAATCATAAACAAACTTTTTTTTAACTGTGTACCTAATAAACAAACTCATCTTGGCATTTACCTTCATTTCATGTTGACCGGCCCAGTTAGACATTCTAACCAGGTCACCCTACAACTTTTCACAGATTTAAATCTCATCTGTGGTTAGGACCAGACTAATGTGAAATACGACCTATTTTTCAGTTTTCATTGCGAGATGACAGGTATCATTACCAGTTGCACGCAACATCGAATCCCGCCTAGAGAAAGACTCAGGTTCAATGTTCGGTTGAAGTTCCGAGCCTGCAAAGGATAATCGGTAGCGATAAAAAGTTCTTATGTTATGTCACATTGTCGAAGGATTCTGGTTCTATCCCAGGTTCTTGCATCTCTAACCAGTGGCAGACCCGGGGGAGGGGGGAGCTAGGGGGCTGAAGCCTCCTGTAAGTATCAATGTCCACCCCGATGTCGTAATTTTGGAATTTTGGAGTTTTCTTTTTTTTTTAGCTCTACTGATCTTTTAAGGGCGGGTCGACTCAAGGCCCTCCCAAACAAAATCCGTTCAAGCCTCCCCCCCCCCCAACCAAATTCCCGATCAAGCCCCTCCCAAACCAAAATCATGGATCCGCCACTGCTCCAAACCATACTGTTGAAATGATACCTGCAATGGCTAAAGCAACAGTTCAGAATGCCCACCTACCACTACTGTCTTCTCTTCGCTATTATTGGAGGTCAGCGGTTTAAGCCCTGTTTTAGGTATTATTACTAACTAGCTGGTACCCACGACTTCGTCCGTGATTGTAAAGAATTCATATTGACAGCTATAGACATCTAACCACCATAGTGCACGATGGAAGACTCGATACTATTACCACACACAAACACCAGTCTTCTGCGCTATGTAGTTCCGGCAGCAAAGTAAAATTTACGGATACACACAAGTCTTTGGATGAAATAGGAAAATATCATGATCGACCAATTTCAAACACCATATCTCACACACTCCCACAGTTACCGAATTTCGGCCAACGTTGTGATCGATGGGAGACTCTGTGCTACTACTACACACAAACGCCAGTTATCTGTGATCTATAGTTTTCGCTGAAAAGTGATACACCATGACACTTTTGTCTTTGGCAGAAGTATGAAATTGCCACAGGTCGACCACTTTCAACCCCCATTTCTCCCACACCCCCATAGCTACCGACATCTAACAACCATAGTGCACTACATGAGATACGATTCTAATACCAAACACAAACACCAATGCTCTATGCTATGTAGTTGTGGCAGGAAAAGTGACATGTGCGGAGACAGTCGAAATACGAAAATATCCTTGGTCGGCCACTTACAACCACCATATCTACCACAGTACCACAGTTTCTCAAATTCGGCCGCTGTTGTGATCGAAAGGTGACTCTCTGCTACTACTACACACAAACGCCAGTTATCTGTGATCTATAGTTTTCGCTGAAAAGTGATACACCATGACACTTTTGTCTTTGGCAGAAGTATGAAATTGCCACAGGTCGACCACTTTCAACCCCCATTTCTCCCACATCCCCATTGCCACCGACATCTAACAACCATAGTGCACTACATGAGATACGATTCTACTACCAAACACAAACACCAATGCTCTATGCTATGTAGTTGTGGCAGAAAAGTGACATATGCGGAGACAGTCGAAATACGAAAATATCCTTGGTCGGCCACTTACAATCACCATATCTACCACAGTACCACAGTTTCTGAAATTCGGCCGCTGTTGTGATCGAAAGGTGACTCTCTGCTACTACTACACACAAACGCCAGTTATCTGTGATCTATAGTTTTCGCTGAAAAGTGATACACCATGACACTTTTGTCTTTGGCAGAAGTATGAAATTGCCACAGGTCGACCACTTTCAACCCCCATTTCTCCCACACCCCCATAGCTACCGACATCTAACAACCATAGTGCACTACATGAGATACGATTCTACTACCAAACACAAACACCAATGCTCTATGCTATGTAGTTGTGGCAAAAAGTGACATATGTGGAGACAGTCGAAATACGAAAATATCCTTGGTCGGCCACTTACAACCACCATATCTACCACAGTACCACAG
>JARYHS010008074.1:277910987-278037252 GCA_031002005.1 Vandiemenella viatica | reverse complement strand
GGCGAAGAAAGTTGCAGCAGTGCAATGTTCAAACAACGCTGTGTCTGGTCGGATTCAAAAATATCCTATGGCATTGTAGATGAAGTCATACACAGATTGAATGCTTCAGATACGTTTGCAATGCAACTTGAAAGTACAGATATTGCTGGTCTAACAATATTACTGGTATTTGCTGCTCTGCACACCTTTGGAAACCAATACAACCGGGGAAGAAATATTTAAAGTCATAGATTCTTACACGGATAAACACAACGCTGACTGCAAGAAAATGTATTGCTGTGTTTAGTGACGGGACCGCAGCAATGGTAGGAAAAATAAAAGGCACCGTATCAAACATAAAAATATTGCGCCGGGATGTAACAGCAGAAATTGCATTTTGCGTTGTTATGCCCTTGTAGCAAAGAAAATGCCATCTGATTTAAAGAAAGTTTTTTGATGACGCTGTGAAGATCGTTAATTACGCGAAAAGTCGTCCCCTCCAGTCCATCTTGTTCAAACAAGTGCGTAAAGAAATGGATAGTTAGATTGAATCACAAGTTCTTCAAGCTGAAATCCGATAGCTTTCCAGAGGCAAAGCTATAGCATGTTTGTATGAACTTAAAAAAAAAAAAAAAAAGTCTAGGTTACTTGCGTAGAAATGACAATAATGAATGTTTTCCACTTTTAAAATAATTTTCTACAAGAAAACGTGTTGGAAATACCAGATGAAATTCTAAATATCATCGTTGGACATTTGTTAACATTGTTGAAATCTTTGTCAGATTACTTTCCAGATACCGATATTACGTCACCTGGGTACAAAAGTCAACCTGCGAAGATAACCTCCTGGAATACGAATCACTCATAGATCTTCAGAGTTCATCCTCATTAAAACACACATTTGAGTCTGTGTCACTGAACGACTTTTGGTCGGTATTTGCAGTGAATTCGCTGAAGTCGCCAAGAAAGTTGTCTTAATATTGCTCCTTTTGGTCAGAACGTTTCGTCGTGAAACAGGCTTTTCAGCTTATACCTCACTAAAAAAAAAATTGCTCATATAACCGTAGAACATAAAACCGAACTTAAAAACAATTTATTAATAAAACAGTGATGCAGTTCCAGTCTTCACATTAACTTTGTTTGAAATATTTCTAATAAAGGTTTTTATTACTTTTTTTTATAAAAAAATTGCAGAGCCTTTGAGTCTTTCATTTGTTATCATTTGATGCATGGTTCCATAATATAAAAGAGATTTGATGAGTGTTCCGCGGCCTAAAAGGCTTAGAAACCGCAACACTAATATTCTCCATGACTAGCAAAAGCAGAGGTGACTTCGAAATCTGTCAGAGATTAAGTTAAATATAAGTCGTAACCTTGACAATTTAGTGAGCAGTTAGATGCTTATTTGCTTATGACAGAAAGAAAATAATAAACTCATTAATACCCTGACACTTCCAAACGATGATATGAAAACATTGAGTTTTTATGTAGCATTACTTCAAGTTTCTGCAAAGATTATTCAGTAGTACATTACAAACTCAATCGATTTTCTACTCTAAAAATCGGTGAAACTTCACACATGTACAAAGAATAAGTTTTGTCTTGGGTTGAAGACATATTATTTTAATTACTTTTGAACAGTCAGAAAGCTATTCGCAGTTATTCTTTTTTTTTAAATTTATCTCTTATTGTTGTGAAAGAAATGTTTTTTAAGAAAATAATTTAACATAATTGCGATGGGCACAAACCCCTTGCCCACTTCCCTACACACCTACCTTCACATTTCACGAATGTTTATCCTTAATTCTTTCACTGTTCATATAAATTGCTCAGCATTTCACGTACTAATTTATACCAATCCATAAATTAAGTTCAAAAAATGTATTCCCTCTCTCTTACGTCTGAAATCAAATTCTAATATCTGGTTGTGGTCATCCCTTCCATGCATCAATCCTTTTATTTTTTCTTATGATTTTACGCCTTTTCCAATTCTAGGTCATTAAGGTAAGAAAGGATTGGACACAAGGAATGGAAAGGGTTTCGACCATACCCTTCTGTACCACTCTTAATTTTTCTAACAATATCCATCCAGACCTTAACGCCAATATCCCTTACACTCTCGTAAGACTCTCTTAATCCGCCGCCTATCATCCAATGACTCCCAGTCCAACTCCTTTGACGAAGTTCACCCAGAGTTCCTTACACATTGTGGAAAACATACCAAACAATCGTTGGCCCGTTTCTTTACTAACATACTACAGACAAGTGTCATTCTTGCAGAGTTTAAACGGGAAAAGATCATAGCCATTCTGAAGCCTGGAAAAAGCCCTGAAGTTTCAGAGAATTTTAGACCTATTTCATTGCTAAGTACTACTTACAAGTTATTTGAAAGGATCATCTACAACAGAATCAGTCCAATTATTTTCGCTAACCTCCCAGTTGAACAAGCAGGTTTTAGACCTGCAAGAAACTACGAGGATCAAGGTCCTGGCATTGGCAACTCACATAGAAGCAGGATTCGAGAGACGATTGAAGACTGGTGCTGTATTAGTTGACCTTACCGCAGCCTACGATACAGTGTGGCGAGAGTGCCTGATGTATAAACTGCTGAACATTTTGAAGTGCAAAAAAAAAAAAAAAAAAAAAAAATCACTTGTCTGATCAATACCATGCTAGCTAACCGAACATTCCAGGTTGTCTCAGACAATAAGATAAGCAAAGTAATAAGAGTGAATAATGGTCTGCCTCAAGGCTCAGTTCTTGCCCCACTTCTTTTTAATGTTTATATTTCTGACATTCCTCAAACAGAATCCAGACAGTTCACTTATGCTGACGATCTGGCTGTAGTACAACAATCTGATAACGTTCAGCAAATTGAAAATAGTTTAGCACCAGACCTCAAAACCCTGAGCAACTATTTTCGGAAATGGCGTCTCGTACCCAGTTCCAACAAGACGGAAACTAGTGTCTTCCATCTTAACAATCGGGCGGCGAATCTCTCACTTGACGTTCTTCTTGACGGCACTCCCATCCGACACAACCCCTTCCCCAGTGGCGTAGCTAGGTCAACAAGGGCCCCGGTGCAAAAAAATTAATTTGGGCACTCAGGCCAGATGGGCTTTGTGTTGTTGGTAAGAGCCCCCTGAGCTGAGGATGGGGCCGTTGAGTTGTGCTTAGGGGCCCCCTGAGTAGTGGTTTGGGCCCCCCCTGAGCAGTAAGAGGGCCCTTAGTGAGGGGCTTCCTGTGTCTCAGGGGCCCCCTTAGACGACTGTAGAGCTAGGCTCGTGGGCCTCTGAGATGCGCTTGGGAGCCCCCAGAGATGCGCTCAGGGGGTCCTCAGAGGTATACTTGGGGACCCCCTGAGCGTAGGGGCCCCGGTGCACTGCACCGCCTAGCCCCATAGTAGCTACGCCCCTGCCCTCCCCCAAGTATTTGGGAGTCGTAATGGATCGCACCTTGTCGTACACTAAACATCTAAGCAACCTTGCAGCAAAACTAAGAACCAGGAACAATATTCTGCAGAAGTTAACTGGCACCTCCTGGGGAGCATCCGCCCCTACACTCCGCACATCAGCACTGAGCCTAGTATTGCTCATCTGTCTGGATAAATAGCGCCCACGTCAAAAAGATCGACACAATTTTAAACCAGACAATGCGGATAATTAGCGGATGTATTAAGACCACTCCACTGTACTGGCTACCCGTTTTGTGTAACATCGAACCGCCTACAATAAGACGACACACTCTCCTAATTGCCCAATATAATAAGATCTGTTATAACTTGGATCTATCCATCCATGACGACATGGATAATATGTTTGTGAGACTTAAATCAAGAAATCCAAGTGTAAAAACTGTAAAACAGATTATATCTGATAATTTTAATGGGAGAGAAGCTTGGAAATTGGAGTGGATAGCCTCAGACCCACCAGAATGACACTCCCTGTTCGACAGTCAACAGGCACTAAAGGGACTCGACCTTTCTCGCAAGACCTGGGCAGCTCTTAAGAGAGTTAGGTCTGGTCATGGAAGATCTGCTTCATCTTTGTATACATTGGGAATGGGAGATTCACCGAGATGCGACTGTGGTAAGGAAAAACAAACCATCCGTCACGTGACATTTGACTGCCCCCTTCGAGCCTTCAGGGGATCACCGATAGATTTTATTAACATATCAAATGAAGCTTTAGATTGGTTACACCATGTTAATTTTGAATTTTAATTGTAATTAATGTTAAACTGTATTATTTTTGTGCAATGGCCATAAGCTAAATAAATAAATAAACAAATCAGTTACTGATTCTGTCCTCCTTTGCACTCCCTCCAAATCCTGTATGTGACACCCATAATATGGGTCCCACATTACCTCACAGTACTCAAGCACGGCCAGTCCAAGATTTTTCTTTTTTTCCTGGTACACCTTATTCAATGGAAATTTCCGTTCACAAAATTTGGAACGATCCACATACTGAATTTTGTTTTTTGTTTAAAAAAAAACCTCAAATAGTGTCGCAATATCTTTAAACAAGGATTCATGTGTGATGATACAAGTAAAACATCTGTGAATAAATTTACTGATCTTCCAAAGGTAAATGTATGCTGTCAATTCGCATTTAGTATCACCCTCTTAGTAATTTGACTGGTGGATCACATCGGGAAAGTGATAGGTATTAAAGTGCTATGTTTATGGATTTTAACACAGGTGTTGTAGAGGATACAAAAGAAGGCAGATCAGATTTGTTTGTGAAAATTATCGTAGAACATAGAGAGTGATATCATAAAGCAGCTGGATTGGGAGTCATTTAAAGACAGGAGATGGATTAAGAGAATTCTGAGAATGTGTAATACGTTTATTTGCGGCGAGTCCTGGAATGATACGTGGAAGGGAAAAGGCGGCCGCGGTTGTAGATTTGCTCTTGATTTCTGACGAATGGAAGTGGGAACGGTTTCTTTTGTAGTAAGGGAGTCAGGAACAGGAATAGAATATATCGAGGAATATCGTGAAAAATTTATATCAAAACCTGAAAGAGTTTCAAATTAAATAATTCATGAAATTCAAAAGTAAGTATACAGGGAAACTGCGACTGAAGCAGATGCTCTAATGCAACTAAGCTAATGGAACTAATTAATTTGTTTTTACACTCTTTAGTAATAAAAGCAGAGAATGTCATTATTTGAAATTTCATTTCCTGGCAGAAAGGGCACTGTTAATTTTTCGTTGATGGTCGAAGACATATCTTACCATATCTGTAAGTTACGCATCTACGGTGGCATTCAAACAATATCTGTTTAATGTTAGGGTGAGGTTAGCAGTTGAGGGCATAAAGTTTATGACAGCTCCCCTTTAAGACGCCTCCACGGCTGCTACAAGCAGTGCTCAGTATGGTCAGCTGAGTACTTTGGCTCCTGTTCACAAATAACGGCGCTAGACTCCTGGGCAAAATAAAGTAACCTTTTGGCCAATTTTACCGCCTCATAACACGCAAATGTTCAACCAGATCACCAGACTATTATTTTTTCAACAGGCACACAAATAAGACACTTAACAAATTCCACTAAATTACATCGCCAGTTCTACATTAAAAAAAAAAAAAAAAAAATAAAAATATATCGACAGAAGTCTCAGAACCTTCGCGAAAATATACTAGAAAAATTGTCTACTCGGCTAACTGCAATAATTATTAATTACATGAAGTAGAACTTTACATTTAGATGATGCTAGGGGGCGTCCATTGTGGGGAAGTAGGGGGCAGAGGGGTCCGGTGAAATCTCACGAAACGTCACCTAGGAAAAGAGCAGGGGGGGGGGGGTCAACGGAAATCTCACTTGAGGTTTCGAAATTCTTGAAGGATGGTGGCGCTAAAAAATAAATAAAAAAAGTCTACAAAATGGCGCTAAAGTCAAAAACTACGAGGTCGATTAGCAGGGGGGGGGGTCTCCATCAAAATCTCACGTCATTTTAGAGGGGGGGGAGGGCAACCAGATCTCACGAAGTCTCACCAGAGAGAGGGGGGAGATCCGAAATTCCAGAAAAACACCCCCACGTAATTAATGGACGCCCCGTTATGAGAAAAGTGTTAGATTCTGTGGCACAAATAAATTATTCCTAGAAGATTTGAAAATCATATTATAAATAAATTACGAGCAGTTTTATCTGAAATTATTCAGTTAAATATTTAAAAATGTTTTCATATTTAAAACAGATATATACTCGCCTAATTAAGGGATTTAATTACACAATGTTAGGACTTCTATATTGAATCGTGAAATCTCCATAAAAGATTGCTTTGTGTACATGAAGCGAGGTAACAATTCTGTGTTTGAAAATCGACGTTAATCTGTAGGTTTATGTTATCCAATAGTATTATATGTTTGTATTAAGGTGAGGGAGAGGTAGAATGTGCTGCAAAATGAAAGTCTAACCAGGATAACGAAGGTCACACGTAATTTTTACTACGTCATATGGGAACTTTTTGCCGTATTATACTAGTTCATTCACTTGAAGGAAAGCCCAACTCTTCTCAGACTAACCAGAAGAGTTTCTTTGTAAATGAATCTGTGCTTCATTTTCCTGCATCCGTGACGGATACCTAAGACCTGAAATCTTGAATTCTGAGTTACGAATGTACGTAAAGAACAAAATTGTTATAGGATCGTTTTCATTCCGTAATAGGAATATAATACAAGGCAGTCGGATGCCCTCTGCAAACACGTCGGCCGTGAGAGTGTGGATTCTGCACTTTTGGTCGTTTCGAAACTGTGACAGGCATAGCGCTAACGGTCGACCCAGAAGGACAGCAAGACCTTCCTAGAGACAGATATATACTTCATAACCGCACCTGCAAACCTGTCAGAATGAAACTAATATCCAAACTGTACTGATCTTAAAGCAATGAATGCTTTTTAAAGCCCTTTTCACCGAGTCAAAATTTGATATTTTAGTTTTTCAGGTCATTGGCTACCAATTTCTGTGGCTCGGAAAAGAGAAAGTAGATCATGCGATGATATAGTGAAAAATATTCTACATTATCTAGTCTTTCTTTTTATAACCTTCATGGCATGCTTAGGTGACTAGTGCAAACAACGTCTCTGGCTATTAAGCCTTAACTTAACTAACTCTGAGGCCAAGAAATATTTGGTCAATATGTCACTTGTATTTATTGGGCGGGGTTTACGATATATTATTATCTTTCATTCATTTCAAACTATTTTATTTTTCTTGGTCAGGTTACTTCCACAGTACCCACATTCCTCAGGAATGAATAAGTTATTACAAGCGTTCTTTTTTTCTCTCAAAGGCCATTTTGAAATAGGCGCGGATTTTATACATGACGTAAGAAGTGTTCACGCCATTTGCAGGTTTATTGAATATTTCCGTTATACTGATTGTTTAGCAGCTTTGCCTTCCTGCCTTCGGTATACTAAGGAATCTTGGAATCTTCTAGCTGATGGTCAACAGATGAGAATCAGTTTTAAGTCTTGTCTCGCTCATGCCTTCAATGTGCTCAGCCAACAAAGTGCCCCTTAACTTTCACAGTTTCCTCGTTAATTAAAACTCTAAATATATTAGTGTATCCTATCTTATTTCGTGCATTAGTTAGGAATTCAATTTCTGAGGATGGAGTTACTTCTTACGTGGTGACACGAGTCTTTTTTTACTAACAGCGATATTTGTACCTTATTATCGGAGCCGATAAACTCTGGTTGATGTCAGCTAATAGCTTGAGCGGTTCCATCGTTTTGACTAATTCTTTATTTTTGTGTGTGTTTGAGAACATACAATATTTGGATTCCACGTCGCCAAGTATGTTTTTTTTTCTTATGGCTTTACAGTCGACGATGATGTTATTAACGGTGGAAAAGGACAAGAGACAGGGGACGGTAAGGGATTTGAGCATAGCCTTATGAAGTAATCATCGCAGCATTCACCTGGAGTGATTTGGGAAACAATGGAAAACCGAATTCAGGTTAGCCGGACGAGGATTCGAACCCGCGTCCTGCCGAAAGCGGGGATAGAACGTTACCGCTCACGGCATACAGGAGGAATGTTGCCATCTATCTGCGAAGAGTGTAACTTTTTGTTCTGTATGATGAGTGTACTTTTTTTGTTTGTGAGACGTGTAGTTTATAAGTCGGAGATCGGGTATGATCCGAGCATTCGCCAAGATGATTTGTGGAAACTGCTTGAAATCCGCAGTCAGGAGGGCCGGTACGCTGGACAAGGAATCGACCCTGGTCCCGCGGTGGCGCCTTATGCGGTTCCTTCTATTTTTTATTTCACGGTATTGTTACTTTTTTTTTTTTTTTTAGATATTTCAGTGTTTTCACGTAGTGATGTTCATCATATTTTTACGTCATGAGAATCACAAAAACGAAATCCTGTGAAGGTGCATTTCATACACATGCTCATTCTCTACGTATGATATGCCACCTACGGCTGTTGTATGTGGATGAAACCTGTTATGGTATCACTTACAGTCGGCTGTCAGTAAAATGTAGTCAGATCGTTTGTTGAACTCCGCCCTTGCAGAAATAGGAGCAAGTGGTGCTGCTGTGGCGGGTAGCTAGCTGCCTTTGGCTAAGGCCATAATCGTCAGCAGTATCAGCCTGTCGTTCTCCATGCAGACGTGCCGTTGGAATGAGAACAAGTCTGCTGATCCAAGGTAGCACCATTTGAGCAAGCTAGATGTAAAATAAAGTCAATTACATTTGACAATAGGCACTCAAAAAAAAACACTCAAACGTTAAAATTCCTGAGGATAAACGAGGTAAAACCATAAATCTTCTTAAACAACCTCGGAAAAGGATCTTGAGAAGGATTATGTTTACAACATACGTCGCACCCACATCAGTTTTATTAAACTTCGATCAGTCTTTATACCTGTTACTGCCGATCGTTACTCATTTGATTTTAAACTATCCTGTGCTATTTCTACTGTTAATCCTTTTATTTTTCTCTATTACTTGCTTTAATTCGGGGAATTAACTGTTACAGGACACTGACATACTACAAACAAACAGCCAGGTGACCACAAGATACAATAGACAACGTCTAGTGTGTTAATAAATATAAGATACGACGCGCCATGTTAGGAGTATAGCTTTTCCATGTCGCAAAACCAAAATGTCACACAGCTGTCCTATCTAATTTCGGTAATTTTAGTCTTGACGTGAATAATGTTATTTTATTTCCTTACTTCTTATGAAATCGCAACAAATAATTAAGTTTTTCCATTAGAGATTCCTGCACTATGGTTCTTCGTAATACAAGATAGAAAATCTAGGCATCGCAGTGGAGTTGTTTCTTGGCTGTTCCGGGGACGCCCTATATGGAGACCGCAGTATGAAGGTCGAAACGTCGGTTGCTCACATCTGACTCTGGCCGCGGAAGCCTACGATTACAATAGGCCACCAGTTGCTGGTATCACCGGTTCGAATCTGGCTTCGGGAATGGGTGATTTTAATTAAATGTGGTATCCGCCCTGTGTAATCTGTAATGTGTCAAACGAAAATACCTATGAAATAATACATTTACAGTGGTGAAAGTGATGTAGACTTGAAGAATCAATATATATATTCAGATAAAAAAACAGAAAATCAACGGACAAGATAGACAGACGGCTCCGTGATATGTATTCTCCACGACCAATTAACTTTCTATGTTTTGTGCGAGCACAGAATGCAGCCCATTGCTTTACTCCTATCAGTTCTTAGTGCTATTTAACTTCTAAGGGCAAGTGCATAAACAAAACTACTGGTCCTTATACGAGTGTATGAACCGACTCCTCAACGTACTCTTTAACGACGCACGTATGAGTTCTCAGTTAAATAAAGAAATTTTCTTCGGAAAAAGCGCTCTTTTTGTGTAAAATTTTCTCCTATAACAATAATAGCATTTGTTTTCTTTTCCTAACGTTATGAAACTGATGTGGCAAATGAGTGGTGAACCATTTCTGCTCAGTGTCTCTCATTCAAAATTAATATCAGTTGCGTGCCATTCCGGATCTTTAGGAAATATTAAATACATTTTTCTTTATTTGCTCAAATTCAGCTAAATAAATTACTGTTTCATTGCATTCTAGAGAAATGTTTAGATAATAATTTAATTAGATAGGTCGTTCATTTTTAGCGATAAAAGGATATGTTTCTATGACATACGTAATTAATTTGCCTGCTTATGATAAAAAACTTCACTGAAACCAAGACTTTCAATGTTAACGTTGATTTCAGTTAGTGCACAAAAGAGTAGGCTAAGTAATAATACTACAATAAACAAAAAACATTATTCCAATAGCCATTGGTCCTGAAAAAAATGCATACACGAGCGTCACAATCGTCTGGCAACAGCAAGGAAGAGAAAGTACCCTCCGTTCTGTCTGTGCTTTTGACTCGGTTGCAATTTCCGGAATCTTGATTGGAGTTTCTAATGAAAATCTTCGCCACGATACCACAGTGCGGCATCTCTTCTACCTTCTTAAAAGGCGGATGATAGTTGGCAGTGACGTAGTGTTGTTTGGAGAGAGTTCATCTGCTACTTTTGATAGCAAACACGTGCTTCCCACGTCACAAGGTCTTGATGCATGTACTCAGTGTCAGTAAGTCAAAGAACATTTATTATCCTTTGCTCATCATTCTTAGCATATTACGTCCTACCCAATAATTTTGATTCTGTTATTTGGTAACAGTGTACTTTTCATTAATTTCTGATTACGTCACCTCAGTAATACTTATTTCGTCGTTCACCTTCTTCCGTGGATTTAAGCTGTCTTGTTTATGTTCTTGGCCGTGAACATCTTGTAGGAATTTGATCACTTTCACTACTACGTATATTAGTCAGCATTGATACTAGTAAATTCGTGTGGTCATAATGATTTGGTGGCAGGTTTTCTTAGAGTTGAGCAATCCGCCCCTATCGTAGTCGCCTAATCTAATCCGGTAATCCTATAGGGTAGAGGGGACATACAGTTTAACGTGGAATGCGAACCACAGAATCGTTCTGGTGCACTTCACATTATACAGCAAGCCGTGCTAGAGCTGAATGTCAGATTAAGGGCTTGTGAAAATCCCCGCCAATACAGGGATTAACAGCGGAGACTTTCGATCACCTTAACCGCTGAGCCACCAGGCCGCTAACATTGATATTGATGTGAGCTGATAAATTTCGGAAACCTGTTAGAATTATCGCCTCCATTCCCAGCTTCATGAAGTGGCCATAGACATCTGTGCTGGTCACAGACTGCGGCAAAACTCCACAAAATTATTAATGCATTATTGACTATATTCATATACTTTTCAAAATTCTTAGTGTTTATAATTATCAAGAAATAAAATAAACACTTCGGCTAAATAAGAATTGCAATTCGTTACGGGCTAGTAAATAATTTTTGAGTCTATCGATTTCTGTATTTTATTGGTATTAAACTTCTTTTCAATGAATAAAGACTTGATTTGACAAGGATCATTGTCAGATTGCCTTTCATGTGATGGTTTCCGACAGTTTAGAGGACAGGATTGGAAACTTCCGGACAGCCCTATTTAGCTTCGCCAGGATCCTAAGTTATCAAACGTGGTCTGAAATTTAATGTGTTATTATCAGCTATACTCATGACTTGTTCCTTCAGATTGCAGTGGGATCTTA
This sequence comes from Vandiemenella viatica, assembly GCA_031002005.1. NCBI lineage: Eukaryota > Metazoa > Arthropoda > Insecta > Orthoptera > Morabidae > Vandiemenella > Vandiemenella viatica. Next base: position 278,025,635 of record JARYHS010008074.1, on the reverse strand, counting down.
TGAGATTAGATTTATTACTCTAGATGTATAAAATTCAATAAATAGATTACTAGATTGACTAAGTTTTCTTCTGTTTTAGCGAGAGTTAAAAGCTTACAAAAGGCGAATCACCAGGTACACTTCATTCACTTTAGAAAATGTTAAAAGCCATCAGTGGTTAACTCGGCAGTCTTTTTTCTACAGTTTAGTAGTGATTTTTTTTAACTGCTTTAAGTCTCTCAACAGTGAGGTCTTTAGAGATGGGAAATGATGGGGGGGCAAGGAATGGGAAGGAATTCGGCCAGGGCCTTTGTAAGGAAACATCCCGGCATTTGCCTGGAGTGATTTGGGAAACCATGGAAAACCCAAATCTGGATGCCCGGACGGGGATTCGAACCACCGTCCTCCCGAATGCGAGGACAGAACGCTATCCGTTACACCACCATGCTCGGTAGTAGTGATTTAGAATGTTTTCCAGCAATCTTGAGCACTACTTATAACAATAAAAGAATTTTTTTTAACGGAAGAGTACGATTGCGTAACCTTTGCGTCACACTGTGTTCATAGAAGAGAAGTGTTATTCTGTAGATTGCTAGCAGGATCAATATCATTGTTTAGACTATTTCTAAATCATTCATAAACTGTGATCAGGAAACGTCGCAGACGGTTAGAACACCTTAAACCTGTTGGAAACATCTTCTCTAGTAAATGTGTTGAAATTGCGATGTCATTAATTTTCTCAGTAGTTCCTGGTTATTTTTCACAAGATTATTTTTATGCCCTTTGGATATATAAAAGGACGTAAAATTTTAATTTAATATAATTTAATTTAAAGAATCGATCTTGGCGACAATAAGAAGCTGGACAATATCTCATTTGTGGAATTGTTTGGCACCGTTCCTCCGCTAACATTCTTCTCATCTCATTCAACTGAGTATGTATAACTAACGGGAAATTTCATTCCCTCCAGTGGTATAATACTCTATTCTACCTATCTTTTCGATAACACTTTTTCTTTTGTTTAAATAAGCATTGCCTCTAGTAACAAGCCTAGTAGCCTTCCTGTTGCTTTCAGGTTTTGTTTTATGATGAGATGTGCTCTGCCTACTTTCAGCCTGTTCAAATAAATTACATTAACTTCTGTTTAGTAACGCATTTATATAGCAATACACCTAAAGAAGTTTGCTGAGGAACTTTTTACACAGCTGATTGTTGTTCATGAATTTGCCCTGAAGGATGTTTTCGTATTTCGCCCGTAGCCATTATAATACGTGTGGGTACTAATAGAGGTGACTTTTTCAGTTCTCTAGAGTATGACTTCTTTCTGGGTCCTCTCAGAACCATATGCAGCAACTTATTTCTGTAATTGCTTACATATTCTTAAATTGAAATAGTTAATCGAAGTAGTTTATGGCACTAATTGAGAAGGCATTATTTGGGGATGAAACGTGCAAAGTTCTTACGGGATAAAATATTAAAACCAGCACTGGTTAGTCATGAAAATCACCAAATTTAGATCATGGTGTGTAAATAGCACCACGAAGAAAAAGCAGTAATTTTCTTTCGTCCTAGACGAATTGTTAAAAATGATATTTTTAAGTGTTAGATAACTACTGCTTATGCAGAATCTAAATCATTTAAAAGAGAGAGATTGAGAATGACGCTTCTCTGGTTGGCCAAACTCGCAACGCTTAATCCAATTGTTTGTACTCATGATTGGCCGTTATCCACGACATCGCACGCCGCTTATTTTGTTTTACCCTGTCATGTATAATGGTTAAACATAGGTGAGTTACACCCACAACTTTTTTTTTTGCACAACTTATACTTCATTAATTTTAAGTTAAATTTCAGTGGGCTTAAAATAAGATTAGTCCTCATTTTCTACAGCTTTAATACGCTTCTACAGCTTGCAATAAGTAAGCCGCGCAACAGGTATCTGGGGCGGGTGGAACTCTGTGAAGGGCTTCGAGAATCGAGCTGTCAGATGAACGGTGTTAGCAGCCTGTTGAGAAGATGATGAGACATTGATTGAAGTCTGTGGGATGTGTGGATTTGTACGCGGAAGAAATATACAGACTTTGAGTTTTATATATATAGATAGTTTAGATTTTCTTTTTTAGTTGTCCTTAGAGATCTCAGAGCCATTTTGCATCAACCTAAAGCATGGGTAAAACCCCCTTGACTGACAAGATACGCTGAAAGTTCAGCGAACTTGAGTGCAGCACTAACGTTACTTAGGTCCAGTACTCACCATCCAGAGGATGACCAGTCGGAGATGTGACCTTGCCTTGAGGAAGGCCATGCGTAGCAGCAGCCACAGGTGGTGCGGGAAGGGCGGCATCGGCGGGCAGTCGCTCCCTACAGCTGAGCACTAGCCACTGGCATTTAGTCAGCTGATTATGGCGGCCGACTCACCCAAAACGGCGACAAGGTCGAACCGACTTTAGTATTTCACACACACAAACTGTGCTTCGAGTTACTGCTGAATATTTTCTTTTCATTCACAAACAGAACACATTCACACTGCAGAAAATCTCCTTAATGTATCGGAATTCTAAATCGTCTGCGGTCACTGTCACAGGAAAAACAAGCAACACCCAACGAGAAAGCTTCACAAGGAACTGCACTTGTTAGGATGAAATAATTTATTTCCTGAAGTCCACGTAAGGTCGATGACGGTTAGCTTTCTTCTACCACAGCACGTAGTTGATCGGGTAGCTCACAAACTCTTTTAAGCTTAGTACCCGATAATAGAGAGGAAAGTTATTGTCTTGGAAAGTAATTCCTTAGCGTTGTAGGCCATAAGCCGCAGTTGCATTATCGCCTGTAAATTGCGTTATAATTTTCACTCTGAAGTTCAACACAGAAACGAGCTTTGTTACATCGCCGACGGCTGATAGTTGCCTTTACCAGCACTTGTCACTCGGCTTGCCGCTTGTGTTGCGTATTCCGCGCCGTCTGCACTGTGACTGGAGGGCGCGAGGCGGCTGTGCTGGCCTTGCGGCGGCGCGGGCGCCGGTGAATGTCGCTCGATGAACCACCAGCCGCCTACAAGGTCGCATCAATGGGACTTTCCGAGTCTGCCACAAAGCATCGGAAATTAGGGTGTGGCAACCTGTGGTCCAGTCTAAACCGCCTTTTTTTGCGCTTATCTGGGATCACTGTTGCCAGATTTTATGGATGTGTTGTTGCATCATGAAAATATAAACAAGCGTATCTTCCGTCGAACAGATTCATATACTGTTATAATTTGTTTTACTCAGTTTCGTAGTTAAATTTGGTTAAAAACTGAAAGAATTTAATCCATACCATGTAAAATCACCAAAATCGAGGTGTAACGACATAATTCATTTTTAAACGAAATATACTGGTCGGCTTTCTGCCTGTAGACAGAAGGGCCCTAATTTTTTTTACCGGTCATGCCATTTGCATTTCACTTTTCGTGGTATGTCGAATTCACTCCAGGAGAATATCATGCGAAATTTCTTACCAGTCCTCCCAGGTGCAAGAGAACCGTTGGACTTAATGTCTCTTATTAATTTTGCAGGTTTTACTACCTCCAGACAACTACCGAGCGTGGTGGGTGAGCGGTAACGCTCTGGCCTCGAATTCGGGAGGACGCGCGTTACAATCCCCGTCCGGCCATCTAGATTTGGGTTTTCCATGGTTTCCCCAGATTACTCCAGACGAATGCTGGGATGGTTTCTTCAAAATCCCATGGTCGAATTCCTTCCCGTTCCTTGTCTCCAGTCCTTTCCCAATTCTAATGACCTCGAAGTAAAGCCATAAGCAAAACGAAACGAAAAAAAACTGTCGGTTCGACGGATAAAATTGTATTCAGTTAGACCTAAACTTCCAAATACATCAAATAACCATCTTCCGAAGATGCTGAAACTAGTTCAAGGTTATTATATGTTCAAAATGAATATTGACCGAGTTGTTCTGATATAGGCATTATATGGAGAAATGAGCTCGGAATGGAACCTACAATACGCGAATTTTTGTTCCCCGCGCAATGTTCTCGAAAACAAAACAGACCCCCAGCCAAAGGGAAAACAATTTTGTAACGTTCTGGCCTCGCATTCTGGAGGACCCGGGTTCGAATCCCCTTCCGGCAATACAAATTCTGGTTTTCCATGGTTTCCCCAAATCACTCAGCCGAATGTCGGGTTGGTTTGTTCAAGAAGGGCATGACGAATTCCTTCCAGTTCCTTGTCCCCAATCCTTGCCCCGAATAACCTCGAATTTGACGAGGCCTAAAACCAGAAGCAAAAAATAAAATATAAAAATATTGTACAGACATCTAGGTTGTTGATAATTACGGAGGGTCAAATTAAAAATTCTATATTGTTAAGACAAATTATAACAATCCAGTAAGTTTGAATGCTGGTTAAAATTTACAGAAATGCCTCAAAATAGTGATAGAAATTTTTTGAAAGCATTTAGCTGTGCTTTAGCAGCCATAAACTGTTTACGTGAAAATAATCGAAATATACTTACTATTCGCTGGCGACCCATTATTACCTGATAAATATGTTTAAAAATAAAAGTAGGTAATAAAATCACTGTTCCGTTACACAGTCTTATGCTGTAACGACACCATTGTCGATGAGTTGTAAAGATAAAACTGAAACAAAAGGCATATAATATAACTACATTAGCCGACAATGTTTAAGGTCAGTAATGTAGAAACATATAGTTGCATAGCACCTTATTCTTCCTCGGCGTTGCTATTTCTGGTTATTCTTGAAGATATTAGCTGTCGCAATTTACCGGTCAAATTTTATTATCATTTCAATAGAAAGTTTTTCTCACATATATGTTTCTAAATGTTTCTGAAAATACTATACTCAGAAAGCATTCTAAGAAAAAAATAAGGAATGGGAACTTGTAATAACAAACTATAATAACAAACTATAATCTCAAAAAACAAATACTTCTTTTGTTACCGTAGGACAACCATGCATTTGTTGATGTAAACATTTACAAAAACTTCTTTTGTTACTGTAGGACAACCATACATTCCTGTATTTGCATTTGTTGATGTAAAATTTACAAACCATCTGAAGATGAGCAGGTATAGCTCGAAACCGGTAATGGTTTAATAAACACCATCATAGTGTGACTGGTTGCTGTATTTTTTACAACCCATATTTAATAATAATATACTTAGAGACTGTGTTTGCTGCGTGCAGACTCTGATCTGTGCACCCAGCTTCCATCTTTATTAACGAAAGTAACACAGCTGGAAGCTGCCGTAAGAGGTTGCAGCAGACGTTATGTAGTTATGCCGCTCGCAGGTTCTCCACCTGCAACCCAGTCTGAAAGGATGGACGCTATGCGAAGGTGACTGGCATGTGGTTTCTAGAGATTGAAGCCACATGCAGAGGAAGCCGAGCAAGCTTAGAAGCCAGAAGGTGAGCTTTTACCACGTTTCAACCAATTTTGACGTATTGTCAGGAACTGGCTCAGTCCTGCAATAGTCATCCTGTGAGTTCGTAGCACCCTAGACTACTAAGTCTGAGCAATAGCAGAAGGGGATGCTGATGGTCGGGAGCTCCAGTGTTAGGTGGTTTATTGAATCTCTTACAGAAGTGGTGGAGAAGAAATCCAGTGTCCTATCGGTGTGTATTGTGGATAGCCTGATTCGATATGTAGCACATGCCATTCCGAATGCCATTAAGCGGACGTGGTGTATCCATCTGCAGATGGCGGGGCATGTCGGCATCAGTGTCGCTTGCAGTCTTGGGTCGGAGATTATCCTCTCTTGCTTCCGGTGGCTGGCTGAAAGAGTGAACTCTGTGGCCAGTTGCCGTACGATATAGCCCAGAGGTAACTGTCTGCAGTATAGTCGACCTCTGGTTCCGAGTCGTATTTAGGGGCTGAATGAGAGGTTATCCCGTTTGTGATGATCTTGCCTGCAGATTCCTCGATCATCGCCTTAACGCTGAGTTATGTAGAACACCCTTTAATAGGTGAGGCGTGGATTGCACACGTAAATCGTTTACGCCAGTGCCAGAGACAGTGTGGAGTGCACTTGGGATGCTTTTCACGCTGAGGAAGAATTACTCTGGATTTGAAATACAGTTACGAGCAACTCCAAATAAATTTAACACCATATGGTTGAAGAAGTTTTTGTAACTGTAAAAGTTTTTATAACAAACAAGCTTAACTATCCAGCTGCTATAAGTTCAGAAGCGGACATCACAATTGGTACAAAAAGTTGACTAAAACTTGAGTATAAGTTCCGCAGAAATTTTTTAATAATGACACGAACGTTTTCAGGAAAGATCAATTGCATTTTCAATCAAGTAGTGTATTCATAGCTATCAGGATATATCTTACATATAATGAAATAGACGTCGATACGATCTGCGAAATCATACGGATTGAGTTCAATGTTGATAGAACAAAATTTGTTACAGGCACCTTCTACCATCCACCTAATGCTAATATAATTGACACCAAAGCTTTAGAAAATAATGTAAATAATATCACTCGTCAATTTCACGATCATGCTATAATACCAGGAGATGATTTCAACGTACCTTATATCGACTGGAGTAGTTACGTTCATGTGGCTAGTGGTGGCGATAAAACAGCTTCTGAAGTTATTCTCGACCTATTCTCTGATCATCATCTTGAGCAGTCAGAAACTGCATCAACACTGTCTCAAAATGATAATGAAAACACCTTAAATCAGTACGGTTACCAATAGACCAGAATTATTCACAGACATTTCAACGACCACAGAAATAAGTGATCACAAAGCGATAATTTCGATCGTAATTGAACGCAATGGAAAACAGATTCAAAAAGGCTTCAAACGAATGTTTTAGTTAATACCTGAGGCATTATTACCATAAATTCAAATTAACGACAGACTCTGCTGAAAAGCATCGTTTTATGCGTACAGTTAGGAAAGACAGATTCTAGCTCTACATATTTTACTGACAAATCTACAATGCTAACTTCATTTATCACCATCCTCAACAGTTATCCAGCCTGTGGCCGGGTTTGTGCAAACACAGTCGTCCCCATTCATTCCCCATTACAGTTACTCTTTATAGTAATAACTGCAATAGAGCTTATTACCCGGTGGAAATTTTCCAAAACACCCACTTGTGCCTTGTGCACGTATTGACTTTAAATTCTTTCGCTATTTGGTGTATATTACTCTGAATCTCTCCTGGTAACTTATTCTATGGAGACTGATGGGTGAGTGGTAACATTTTGAACTGGCATTCAGGAGGGGGTGGATTCAAATCCCCTTCAGGCCCTCCAGTTTTCGGTTTTCCATGGTATCCTGAAATTGCTCCTGGTGAATGGCAGGATGATTCGTTTGAATGGTAATTTTTTTACAGGTTCAAAAAGGATTCAAACGAATGTTTTAGTTCATACCTGAGGAATTATTACCATACATTCAAAGTAATAACAGACTGCACACCGTTAGGAAAGGTCTAGCCATACATTTACCGAAATGGATTAAGGAGGGGGCTTTACCCTCCACAGCATACACGTGAATTTAAATGAGAAGGACGGGGTACCGTAGTAGAAAACGTCGTTAAGAGCCCGTTTAAAAAATCCAATGCACCTGATGTTTAATGACTTCCGTTGCAACTCGCTTTTTAAGAACCTTACAGAAAACCCAAAGAAATTTTGGTCGTTCATACGAAAAGTTAGTTGTAAGACAACAATATGGCGGTACTGAATCACGACGAATGTGAGGTTAACTATAGCCGCGACAAGGCTAATGTACTTAACACCGAACTAAAAAATTCATTCACTAATCAATATTTGCATGAAATACCCATGTTTTCGCGTCATGTGGTGTTAGAGAGGGATACTGCAGGTACTGTGAAGCTATTAGACAAGTGGAGGAAAACAGCGAATCCTGGTGGAATACCAGAGTATGCGACAATAATCGAAACATTTCTCTCTGATATATACTGTAAATCAGGGGTGGCCAACCCAAATGATCTTGCGGGCCACTTTGGAAGTGCTTCATAACTCCGCGGCCCGCATATAAAATTTTATGTCCTCACTAGAGACATTTTTTGGAGTGAAACATTGAAACATGAGTTATTATTGTGTTTACTATTATACTTACATGTAAAGATGGATAATATAGTAATGATGATACTAAACACACATTGTAAAGAAATATATAACACTAAAAATGAAATACAAAAAATATTTTGTAAAAGCGTGATGAATCTCGCGGGCCAGAAAAAATGTTCAAGGCAGGCCACATGCAGCCCGCGGGCCGCGGGTTGGCCACCCCTGCTGTAAATCCTTACGAGAGAAAGGAAAATCGCATAGGTAACTTCAATTTTCAAGAAAGGAGATCGAATACAGCCTAGGAATTACCGACCGATATTTTTAAAATCTGTTTGCAATAGAGTTCTGTAGAATGTTATAATCTCGAACATTATGAAGTTTCTATATATATATAAATGTTTGTACAAAACCAATAAGGATTTTGGAAGAACAGGACATGTGGAACATAGCTAACCATTTTTACACATGCCATAATGAAAGCTATTGACACATGTTCACAAGCTGATGCAATTTTTTTGTTTTTGGATTTCCAGAAAACCTTAGAATCTATACCACATAACCGCCTTGTAGCGAAGATTCGAGCGTACGGTATTTCGGTGCAGGTTTGTTAATGAATACGAGAGATTTTAACTGGACGGTCGCAGTATATTTTTGTTGAGGGAGAAGCTCTTTCTAATCTAAATGTTACATCAGACGTCCCTCGAGGAAGTGTAATAGAACAACTTCTTTTCTCAATTTTTGTAAACGATCTCGGAGACAACGTTAATAGCAAGTTTAAATTGCTTATTAGGCATTCAAGTATAGGTAAGTAAGAAATTCTAACGATTGCTTAGAAATTCATCGCGATCTGAGTGTTACTTCTGCATGGTGCGATGAATGGCAACTTACACTAAATTCTAAAAAGAGCAAAGCAATGTCCGTAATTAATAAAAAAAATCCGTTTGTTGAGCAGTACAAAGTAGACAGTTCAGTTATTGATTTGGTTGATTCCCTGAAGTATTTGGGCTATCGGTACAAAGCAATATGAATTAGAACCAGCACATAATAATTTTGAATAATTGTAACGCACAAAGAAGGGAAATAACGAAACTCTCGTACGTCCCTATTTGGACTACTGCTACGGCGTTTGGGATCCATATCGGAAGGGGTTAGAGGAAATACAGTGAAGAGCAATTCTATTTGTCTCTAGCAGACAAACGACGTAGGTTTCGTTTGAACTAATTGGTAAATATGCGAACGCCCACATTCATTTACGAGTGCGATGGAATACTTCGTCTACCAACCTACTTGGGTCGCTATAACAAGACAGAAGTGAGGTGGCGAACTGATGTTTATATCAAATATTTTTCCGTCTAGCCAATCTGGATTTGAATACAGAGAGTACAAAAAAGTTTTAGTGCAAAGCACTTTCTATCTACCACAATTTTTGAATTGAAAGTTATATAAAAAAAAGTAGATTCTCACTTTGCATTTGTCGTAACTTCTCCTTGCTTTGGAAAGCATATAATTCTCAGAAGTACTTCCTTTTACCTCTAGAAACGCCGTTGTTATATATTTATCACATGTGTTGATTTTAAGGATTACCTATGTACGTAATACGAATTTCTCCAGTATGCTATCAGGCTACCAGCTCTTTTCAAAATTGGTAAACTTTTATAGTGTAAGATCCGGCTGCGTGGTCGTATTTTAATTGAAATGTAATTTTTGTGGATAATTATATTAATAGCAGAATACGGTTCTGCCGGGTTGCCTATCAAAATATAGCCGTGGACACTTTTAATTAAAATTTTATTAATCATTTTTTAAAACAATTTTGTTCTCTTTTTTTAAAATAAATTATCACTCACTTCAAAGAGAGACATGTGAAGAGCTTAAATAGGTGGGGTTGCCTATGTAAAAGTGGCTGCGATGGGTGCAATTAGGGTTTGTCAGCTTTTAAAAATACGTGAAAGGGGAGAGAGCTAGCGCACAGACAAGGACGCAGTGTGTCAACTCTTGTCTTTTTTTTTTTAACTATTGCGCATGTCAACTTAAAGCAGTAGGATCGATTTAAAAATACTTCAAAAAATTCATAATTAGTAATTTTTAGTTGTATTTGAAATGGTATAAAGATAACAGGAAATTTATTTCCAAGTCAGGTGTCGTGTCATACACACACAGTGTCATTAAAACTAGAGCCATCGCATTATGTTATTCATATGATAGCTGTGAACATCATCAATATCAAATTCGATTAAAAATTTTACTTACCGTTTGATTTTTGCAAAAATCTTCAAATTATTGGTTAGCTTTTTGTTTTAAAGCTGTTACTTTTCTAAAACATTGAGGATGATAATCGTTATCGTTATAGATTCCTTTGTTAATTCAATATCATGGTACATATTTTTTTTTTACTACGAAACAATATCATTTAGAAACACTTTTTTTAAATGATGTATCACTAAAATCAAGCACGTTAAGCTTCTCAATACATGAAAGAAAACACAGATAATTTTACTTTAACAAACGTAATTGTTAATTTTAAACATAACAATGTGGTGCGGTTCGAGCTCCAAAACAACGATGTTTAGTTAGGTACTCTATATATCGACGCATGCCCAATAGTTACAAAACGACGCAGAGCTGTCACACTGCGTCTTCGTCTGATGGATATTGTGGCCCACATGGATGTAGAAATCATGCAGCAGGATCTCGCACTATTAATGGCGTTTCGAATGCACATTGCAGTGGCCCATAGTGGTTAGCCTTCGTTGGTTCCAATTTCTGCCAGTTCTTTACTGCTGATAAAAGAGGTTTTAGCCAACGACGTGACGCAGGTTATTTGCTAACTTCTTATCTCCAGAAACGTATATGAACTTTTTTAATCAGCCTAAGTCATTAGAGAAAAATTGCTTTTACCATTGTGTACGATCCTTGAAGATCTTTTCTAGAAATCTATATAACAGTTAGCAGTAATATGCTGTAGACTCTCCCTTCCGCTCAGTGGCTCAGTTTGGTTAATAGCGCTCATGCCTCGTAGAATCGTAACAGTAAACTCATTAATACAATGCGGATTATAGCAGGCATTATATAGCTTACTCATACTCATCGGCAGCCTATTTTGGGCAACAGTTCTCCTCCAAAATTCCAAAGGTAAAATCCAAAAAATACAATACACCCGACAACCAATACAACCGACGGAACGTTGGGGTTATGAACCATCCATGTCGAATTCACTGATACTGGGAGAGTACAGGGTGCAAAGGATGGAAGGTTATTCGGCCATGACGTTCTAAGGAAACACCCAAGCGATCACGACGAGATATTTAATCCATTAAATACGGACTTTGCTGATGTTAACATGAGCAGCTCTACGCCAGGTGCCTATGAATGAGAACAGCAACAACTCTACAGGAATAATCTTCAAAATGGTAAACACTTGAAGAAGAAAATGTTCGCTAAATTACGACACGGCGTGCATGGCAGAAACAGCAAAGCGCGCCGAGCGTGATGTGTGAGCGGTTAACGCTCTGGTCACGCATTCGGAAGGACACGGATTCCAATCCCCGTCCAGTCATCCAGATTTTGGTTTTCCATGGCTTCCCCATATCACTCCAGGCAAATGCCGGGATGGTTCCTACAAAATGCCATGGCCTAATTCCTTCCCGTTCATAACCCTCAATCCTTTCCCGCCTATAATAATCACGACGTCGACGAGACGCAAAGTCATAAGCAAAAAATGATAAAAATAAAGAAAGGCACAGTTCGTGCCTGTGCCGTACGTTTATTATGAAAACATCGTGATAAAATTATAACTTCTTGTAATAATATATAATTTAATTATAAATCTCTTCAAATACAGTGGTTACATAGAGTAGTATTAAAGAACAGATAAATTACAAGTTCATCGCATGTATCAGAGGTCTGTGGTAGCTATAGTAAAACAGGTACACTTCATTTTATTTTATTTTCGATGCTGTCGTAGCTCTTGCATTTGTTCGGCCCAGGACTTTTTAGGTTTGTTCAATTTCTTTCCACGCAAGCTTTCTTCTATTTTTTTTTTTTTTTAATATAATTTAGAGCATATTTACGACTCGTATGAGACGACATATTTTTTTAATTTTCAATTTAATATCGAATATTACGAATGTTTTTATCATCTCAATTTGACTCCTAGTAGTGCTTGGCGAGGTCTTGAATCAACGTGTGTTTTTTTTTCACGCTACATTAATTTACACAATGCCAATTCGAAACAATCGCCAACGTGCATTCACACTGATCCGATGAGATCACAGCAATACAAATGCAGCACGGCGAGCTCGTACAGACATGCCCTACCTGTTGTGAGCTCAATCGTTATTAGTACTGTAGTTATTAGAAATTCAAATTTTAATAACACAAGAAAGTTCGACCGGTTATCGCTATACTTAACAAAAAAATGGACGTTTTCACGTCATAAAAAAAAGTAACCAAAGCGCTTCGATTTTTTCTGAAGACTATCCACCGTGCTTAACATTAATTACGTGAGGTGTTTTTCCGGAATTCCGTTCGCCCTCCCCCTCCCCTCGGTGGTGAGATTTGGTCTCCCTAAGATGACGTGAACACTCTCCCCCCCCCCCTTTTGCTGATCGACCACGTAGTTTTTTTAGACCTTTTTTTTTAGCACTCTTGCTTCTGAGGGCGGCTATACCCCCCCCTCCCCCCTAAAGTCGGTATCCGCGTCTCGCTTGTAGACCTTATACCCTCCTAAAGTCGTCGACATACGCATCTTTTGTGGACTTCTTTTTTAAGTTCTGCTGTTCTTGAAGAATTTTAAAAACTCACGTGAGATTTCCGTGGACGTCCCCCCCCCGCCCCCCATCCTAGGTGAGATTTCGACGGACTCTCCCCTATTTCACCTCACGTAATTAATGATCGCCCCCTTATAGAAGAATGCAAGCTGAGGGACTTGAAAGGAGCAACACAAAGAACTTCCTGACGGCAACTATACAGTTTGATGTGTCTTATACTGGCATGACGGTATTATACTTGGTTCGACAGAATAGAAGACGCTATAAAAGTGCTAACAATTAGGAAATGTCAGAATTAGAATTAAATAGTTAATATAAAATTAACAGGGGAATCTAATTTTGCTGTATCGAGAGTGAGGGAGAGTATAATTTGATAAATAAGAAAATACAGAAATATTTTATTCTGAATTTAAGAGGCGCTGCAGAATGACGGCCATTGAACGCCGGAAAGGGATTAATTACGTGAGGTGAAATAGTGGGGGGGGGGGGGGGGAGGGGTCCTGCGAAATCTCACCAAGGGAAAGGGGGGTCAACGTAAATCTCGCGTGAGGTTTTGAAATTCTTGCAGAATGGTAGAGCTAAGAAAAAAAGTCTACAAATCACACGAAAGTCGATTTTAGCGAGGTATTTTCGTTCAAAAACCGACTTTAGGGGGGGAGGGGGTATAACCACCCTTGGGACCATGAGACCTAAAAACAACAGGTCTCAAAAAGTTGCGAGGTCGATTGGTAGGAGGGCGGAAGGATCTCGGTCAAAATCTCACGTCATTTTAGAGGGGGAGCGGGTCCGACCAAATCTCACGAAGCCTCACCAGAAGGGGGGGGGGGGGTGATTGGGGAGGTCCGGAATTCCGGAAAAACACGCCCCCTTAGAGGTCGATCACCCTCCCCATCCCCGTCTGGTTGGCGATAGAGCAGGTTCCTCTCTAAGCCAACCTCGCCGAAACACATTCTGTCTTTTAGGGACGTCTTTGGGATCCTGTATATTCCTCCATAAGCCACAGAGGTTGAAATGAGCAGTATAAAGTCAAGGTTGGGATGGTAATATGTAGTGTTGCCCAAATGCAAGAACAAGACCAGACTTGGCCGGTCTTGGTCTTGCATCAATACACCTGGTCTTGGTCTTGGTCTTGCAAAAATGCAAGACCAAGACCGATTTTGGGCAACACTAGTGTTGCCCAAATGCAAGAACAAGACCAGACTTGGCCGGTCTTGGTCTTGCATCAATACACCTGGTCTTGGTCTTGGTCTTGCAAAAATGCAAGACCAAGACCGATTTTGGGCAACACTAGTAATATGTCCATTCGAAGATGAAACTCAGTCAAGTCAAGATACCATTATTCTAAAAGCTATTTAACCCCACCAAATACAATAGGGACTCTCAGTGCTGGACCAACGTTCTTGTTGTGTGTTGCGGAAGTTCCGTAAGGCCATGTCGGCATGCAGCGATGCAAGTCATCGCTCCATAAAATACTGTCAGTCTCTCTCTCCATGCTTCTCCCATTTTACGCATACTCTCCCTCGCATTACAGTAGTATATTAATGTGGCGAGATAATGTATGTGGTTGCTCTATGAATATAATTCGTTAATGTTAAGAACTGTTATTTTGCGATAAATTAGTTTAACATTTCCAAGTATAGAAGGAGTTTTTAAAGTGTCTGAATAATTATCAATGAACAGTGTACTCTGTAGATTGGCGGAATTGAATCAGAGTTCATTAAAACAGATATAATGATAAATGTTAATTACTGTAAATTTACCTGTTCGTTACCCAGCTGTCTACAAATAAGTAGATACAGTGAATGTAGTCTACCTTTGGTTAAGAAGTTCGAATAATTAGTGATTACGGGGTAAAACGTAATAGCAGACAGGTGGTTAGATTACAGCTGTTAGTCTGGTATATTAAAAGGTTAGATATTTATTTGTAAATCAAATATTTATTTGTATGTATCTGTACAGTGCTTCATAACGTGAACTGTACTTTCACCTTACGCTAAACAAATCTGCTCATGCATGCGGGCTGTGAAACGTCTTGTTATAGTGCCGTAAAAATATTCTCTGATGGAAGCATTGGAATGGTTTGGTACGAGTATTTACTAAAAACTTGACATCTAAATCAATATTTGTTAGGTGCAGTATTAACGTATATTGTTCCCTGCTGCCAAGTAGTCTGCGTTTAGAGAGAGAATATGGACACCACCGTGGAATTTATTTGTCGCACACTTTGTCTAGCCAAAAAAACAGATCTAAAAGATTTTATGCTTCTCCGACAGATTAGGTTACGCATGACATAAAACATGAAACAATGTCGCGGCCTTGTTCTTGGAGTCTCTAAAACAGTGTTAGTAATTTCAGTTCGTTAAGGATTGACTCCACTGCCACGTTCATTACAAACAATTAAGCAGCAGATATTAGGAAAAGAAAAGTTAAAGACTGGATACTTCATCTGGAGGGACATGTCAGCAGATGACGCATCAAGATGACATATTGTATATGTAAATTGACAATGACCAACGGAAGGAAGGCTATTCTTGGTTTTCTTGCAAACACACATTTTACTGATGCGATATATGAGTTAACTATCGCACAACTGAACCTGTTTTTATCTTTTTTCATCATTTGTGTTTATCCTAAAATAAATGTTGAAAATAAATTATCAGGGTTATTATCATTGAAAGGATGATGCGAACTTTCGGTTGGACCTTTATTAGTGAATTCGTAAGATACTTTTGCACGTACTTGTGATTTCCCAACCGCTGAAGAAAGTTAACGTTATACGGAAGCAAAGTGCAATGCATATTTTCCACGAACGCTTGGGATGCTTGAAAATAAATAAAAATTCACTTTTCCAAGAACGCTTGGAATACACGAATGTATAGAAAAATGGAAAAAGAATGTACAAAAGATTTTTTTGTTTTCGTAGCCGTCATAATGTCGTCAATTACTGCGCGAGACTAGAGACCTCAGTACACTTAACTGTTGGCTTTACCGCTGAGGAAGATCGCAGGCTTCGTTCGGAACGTTGGGAGAAAGGAAGCTTGATTGGACGCAGCATAAATCTCAAAAAGTAATTAACAACAAACTACGTAAATGAATCGTCTGTTGTCAGTGTCTGGTCTGTTACTTTTCTTATCGAAATCAGTTCACTGGTTAAAATGTTGATGTTCTGTTCAGGTTCAAAGCTCCGTTAAGTTCAGATATAAGGGCAGGGTAATTCCTACAGCGTGTTTATTGTTCACATGTAAAATAATGTGATGAGTTCGAGTTAAGTGTGATAAGTTTTTGATAATGTACATGAGGATGAAAAAAGGAAGGAGGTGAAACGTAGGTTGGCCTATTTCGGCCTATATGTCCGAAAGACGCCACCAGGGAGGTAAAGTTTCTCCTCACTCCATATATATATTTATATATATATAGTGTCGAGAGGTTTAGTATTTAGTGCAGCATTATGATACACAATGTGATTATTAGAAACACCGCACCACTTTCTGCCCAAGAACCGGTTGGTGAATCCGAGTATCGAATTTGAGGCACTGTAACAATACCTCAGAAACTTCGACCAGAAGACGGGATAAAATGATTATTCTGTCAAATTGCAACAGAAGCTGAAAATCTATTTCATTCTGGAGGGAGGCTTAAGTGAGTCGACCTTCGCGGCACCGCAGTGGCGAATGTGGGGCGAGCGGTCTCCGAGCGGCTGGCCTTGGAGAGGGCCTCGCGCCTACCCAAGCCGATACCATCTGAGTCTCAACGCGCAAGGCACCAACCAATACCGCACGCCTGTGGTCGCTGAATCGGGTACAACACTGAAATCCCGTTTTTAAGCACATATGAATTTATTTTTAAATTAAATTTAATTATTTGACACAATACACAAATATTTCCTCCAATTCTAAAAGTTCTTTTGGAGTCCACGCAATGGTAAATGTATTTTGAATTATCTCGTTTCCGAGTTTACGTTCTCGGCTGCAGTTGCTTTTCACCTACATTCATTTTGTGTCATTGGCGTTGTCGACTGACAAATGTCGCATATAAATTAAATGCGTGCGAGAGATCTTTATAATTAAATAAATAATTTCTTGTGGACTGTAGTTTTTTTTGTTATGTACTTTTACAGTTTATTCATCTCATTTATTTGCTTAACATTTCTCTGAACACCAATAACGATCGCGCCTGTCCCTATATTCCGAAGATTTTCAGGTTCGCCTTTCTACTCAAGATCTCTCTCAATTCAACTCCAAGCTGCGGCCAAATCAATCTTTTTCTTGGTTGTCCTCTCTACTCAACAATTCTCACCTCACTTCTTTTTTTTTTCTCAGAGAGCATATCCTTTTAAAGCCTCTCTGGGCAAACAATATTAATCTTTGTATTCTTTTCTTTTATATATAAATCATTTTACCTTTTAATTTACTACTATGTCACAACCCCTCCCAAAATGTTCCTCATTTTTTTGTTGCTTATAAATGAACAAGAAAATGGGGAAAATTTTCTCAATGGCAACGTCGTTATTGGTATTGAGGTTTTAAAATTTTTGTACAAAATATTAACAAACTTTGCTTACTCTAAATGAACACCAATCTTACATTAAAAAAAAAACATAACAAATGAACAATAACAAAAACAAAGTCCTGTCATGTGTCGTCACACTTCTCATAGAATTTATATAATAATGACACAAATGCTTAGGCTACTTTTCAAAAGCTAGACCATTATTGCCATAGGTGCACGCGTTTTCCCGATGCACAGTGATGTGATGTCGAAAAGAAAAGGCGGCACTCACTGTCCACAATAGCTCAAAGTCTGTGAACATTCACAAGTAACACAAAACAAAAAATTAGTGTAGATAAACTATCTACCTTGAAGGTAGAGTGTACATGCAATAAAATATTCATATTCTCCATTGTTGTTGTTACATTCATATTGGCTAATTATATATGTGGTATAAATATTCTCTTCGCCTTTGATCAGTTTATAACAGTAAAACTACTTGTTTTGATAGTTTTCTTATACATATACATCATAATGTGGCTTTAAAAAAAAATATTCAACACAATTTGTGTAGACAATTGATACTACTCTTTTAATGAGTCACAGTTCACATAACCTTCCTATGCATAATCAATATCTTTACAGAAGAGAAATCTTTGGTATTTTTAACCATTAACAGTATATATTCTTTACCTTAAAACAATTATAGGCCCTACCAGATTCACATTTCATTACTAATAATATTACTTTTAGCATTCTTTCTTTTTTTTATTTAAAGGAGTGGTAGTCTAATTCTTATAATCAATTAAATCATTTCTTTTAACATCATTTGGTTGCAAGTTAAATTCATTATTTTTCACACTTACAAGCCACTCAAAAAGTTACTTTCTTTGTTCACTCTATCATTATCAATATTTCTTTAAATCAATGACCTTCTGTGGGTTCCCCAAACTTTATCTCTTCCCAGTTCCTCTGTATTCCTTACCTACGATAACAACTACTACACTTAATATGTGCATTACCAGAAAGGACAATCAGTAACTATCACTGCTAATATAAAGAACACATTTGACCTTACCAATAACACTAAAATTGTTCATAATAAAAATATGGTATGAAAACCTTTGCCAAAATAACCTGTACATAAGATGAGGCAGCGAGTTTTATCGCCCCTCTAAGAGAATGAAAAGGTTTCTTACGGCTTTTCCAGCTTTTCTTTGCAAAATCATTCCAAAATAGGAGAAGCTTTTTCAGAAATACAATTTTTTGCATCATACAAAATTTTGGTATTATTTGCACAAAAGCACAATAAAGCTTCTGACTTCTAATAGTAATTGAAGCATAGTTCTTTTTCAGACAATCACGATTCATTAACACAAGCATATCATTCATAACATCACCCATCATTAAAAGATCAACTCCATTTAACATATCACTTTTCTTTGAAACATTTACTCCAATCACACCATCATTCATTAAAACATCAACTCCATTTAACATATCACTTTTCTTTGAAACATTTACTCCAATCACACCATCATTCAGTAAAGTCTCATCCTCATTCAAAATATCATTAGTCATTAAAAGATTCACTTGATTCAAATCATCATATTTCATTGACACATCAACTCCATACATAACATCATTATTAACTGAAGCCACCACTAAATTTGAAATAGTATTATTCTCTCTGGTTTTATCTAACTCATTTATTTGTTTTTGAACCTCCGCAAAATGAATGTTAACGTTTTGACAGTGTGAGTCAACTTTATGAGTGATGTTTGCTTCAATATGAAGCATTTTGTTTTGGATTACTGGAGTACTGTGTTTACATTCTTTTTCATATGTTTGTAGTTTTGTATCCAAAACAGACATTCGATGGTCTAAATGTGATGTTACATCTGTGTAAGCCTGTACTTGGGAAGCTAGGTAGGAAAGCTTTGTACCCAACTCAGCCTTGATATCTGTTGAGAAAGTGTCAAATTGGGAATCTAATTTAGTGTTAAAAGCTTCAAATTGGGAATCTAATTTAGTGTTAAAAGCTTCAAATTGAGAATCAAGAGCCTGAAATTTAGAATCAAGAGCCTTAAATTGAGAATCAATTGCCTTAGATTGTGAACACATCATACTCATTAGGAGGCGTAATTGAGTGTTAATATCATCTGAATGGCTATTTGGCTGAGTACTACAACATGGTGCCTGACTGGCTTGTGGGGGACAGTCTGTGTATAACTCATTTGGGCTAAACCCTAAAAACTCATTCTCAGAAGATGCTCCAGAATGCACAATGTTTTCCGGCAAAGAAATACTGTCTGTTCGGTCTATTGGTCCCAGAAATTGTGTACCTATTGGATCAATAACGGGTACATTGCTGCAAGACAGCAAAGGTTGTTCTGCCTCCAATGTGGTAGGCAAATGTGGAGTCTCAACATGTGACATTGTATTCTGTGGAAAATTCACTTCGTCCATGATCGGTCAGTCTTAGAGCCAAAATTATCGAAACAAGATCAATATCTAGTTTGCTTGTAGCAAACACAACAGAAATCCACAATATTGTAATTTCACAATTTGAGAAAAAGGAAAAAAATAACTAGTCCTAAAACTAAATTTATCACTGTAGAGTTAAAACTTTTTTTTTTTCACAGTATTAGTGTTTTCATAAAATACAATATTCGCTTGCGCCAAACAATAAGCTGCGGCGCTTAGCGACGAAAAACGCTTTGAGCAAACTAGGGAGAGAGTAAACAATATTTCCGATCGTATAAACAAGTTTTACAAACAGGAATGATATTGCTTAGTAAGTTAATTATGAAGTACACAAAAGAGATATTAACGCAAAGAAGAATGGTTCTTAATCACGTATTTGTAAGAAATATTTTGTAAGGACATCTAATAGTTTTTTGTCTGCCAAAATTTATGTTCCGCCAAACTTATGTCTGGTATTTTTGAGTACACTCATATGACGAAATCGGCGTAATCAATAAAATTGAAAAGATATTCAACAGTTTTCAGTGTGAGAAAACGTCAAAAAGACTTAAGAAGTCATCACACGCGATAAACACAACCTCTCAATTTTCACGTTATTGAATTTATGTTAACATGCCAAAATTAAAATGTACACTTAGCTTTAATGTTTACTCCGCTGGTTCCAATGTCGTGTGCGGTGACAGGAGTTCCCTCCAGGATGCGATGTTGCACCCAGCTGCAGCTGGTCAGCTGACTGTAGGCTGGTTTTGTAGATTCGCGCTAGATAGCGCACAGGAGAATTTGTTGATCTTTTTCAGGTTTACCAACTTAATGATATTCAATCTTGACGTAGAAAGTAATCGCTGTGCGGTTACGGTCCTCACTAAGTCGCCATGTCGCATATAAATTAAATGCGTGCGAGAGATCTTTATAATTAAATAAATAATTTCTTGTGGACTGTAGTTTTTTTTGTTATGTACTTTTACAGTTTATTCATCTCATTTATTTGCTTAACATTTCTCTGAACACCAATAACGATCGCGCCTGTCCCTATATTCCGAAGATTTTCAGGTTCGCCTTTCTACTCAAGATCTCTCTCAATTCAACTCCAAGCTGCGGCCAAATCAATCTTTTTCTTGGTTGTCCTCTCTACTCAACAATTCTCACCTCACTTCTTCTTTTTTTTCAGAGAGCATATCCTTTTAAAGCCTCTCTGGGCAAACAATATTAATCTTTGTATTCTTTTCTTTTATATATAAATCATTTTACCTTTTAATTTACTACTATGTCACACAAAGTCAATCAAAATGTGAAACATGCGTCTACACAAATTACATCTACCTGAAAAAGGCAGACGTAGCTGGAAGAGACAAAGTTTCTGACTGATAAGCTTCTGCATTTCCTGACTGTACTTCCTCTTTGAAGAGCATTTTTAGTTCCTGTCTTCTGCGTTAAAAGAGTGTAATAACAGCTGAGGTAGCTTTGCACCAAAGACTGCGATCTTATGATTTGTGTTTGGGTTCTTCGTAATTTTTTTGAGCTGATCTTTGTAGAATATCAGAAGTGTACCTCGATTTGTTACGCACAGCTCAGTATTTACCGGGGTACTTTGCTATCTGTTATACGTGGGAGATTAATACAATATTGGTATAAAAAAGTACATCCGAAAATATTATTTAAATCTTTCTGTAGGCGGAAAATGTTCGTTACAACTATGATCGAAGTAAGATCTCTAAAACACTGCTGTACAAATTCATTTGTCTGGGGGGAAAGAGTTTCATAATTTCACCAGTCTCATAAATCTTCGTATTCACTCGTACGGAACACATCCTTAATTGCCTGTTTTCCCCTGAAGTTGGATACAGTGTCCAATAGTTCCAATTTTTGGTTTATTTTTTTGTTTGTTTTTGTTTCGCAACTTCTATACTTAGCTCGTTGATTATTAATTTCAGGTACAAGCAAGTACACACAAAGGCTGAAGAATCTAATTACGTTTTGACACCCCGTAAAGGGACAGAAATTGAAGGTTTTTAGCTCTGAATAATTATCTCGTTGAGAACTAAACATCTGACTACCAAGAGGCGTCAGTCCCAAAACTTCACTTATAAACGTGACCGAAGTCTTTATGCATCCTCCTTCTTCAAAATAATTTTTCTATCACATGAAATAAAACAAAAAAACTTATAAGAATTTGTTGTTATAAACTGGGATCTGCCAAGAAAAACCAATTTAGCTCCGTTTCAGAAAATTAAAAACGCGCCAGTGAATGTTCCACTGTGACCCACAACATGATTATAGCTAGGCAAATAAATCCGCACTCATGTCGGTGATCATTAAAAGCCAGGGGAGAAGATTTCAGAAAATACACACACTAAGCAATATAACTATTTCATCCAGTTCTCTAATCTGGGTAACAATAGAAATAGACGAGATTAAACTGAGATTTCTTTCTTTCAGTTTTGGAAAATGGAGTTTATCTGCCGTGATACCGTCTTTACAAACAGTAGAAAGTAGTTAGACTAAACTTGCGTTTTCCAACTGTGCTCTATATACGTATCTGTTTTTCCTTCGTTTGTGTTTTTATTTTTTAAAGAAAAAAGATTCTGCAAAGCGTTATGAACAAGTAAGAAAGTCAGGATTCTGTTTATCCTTATGTATTCTATAATAAAGATAAAATTAGTTTTGTTCGTTTGTTACCGTCCGTTCGAAAGTTTCCCACTTCTAAGCTACGAACTTTACTAACAACCTGATAATGACTTCTCTGTTGTCAAAACAAGAAGTCAGAAAAAAAATTATCTACCCTCCTAAATAGATATTTCAATGCAAGCATGTTTTCTCGTTCTTTTTAATTGTGACAGTGTTACGGTATACCGTATAGCTGAGTTAACTTTTTCCCTTGTCAACGGTTGTTATTCCACTGTAAAGCTGCCACCTCGGCTCAAAGTACGTTTTCGAGATTGAAGAACAGTACCATGGACGCAGACAAGTGATTCAGAGCACATTGAGTAAATGTATTATAATCTGTGGCCGCATCTAAGTTGAGCTGCATTGACCTACTCTCAGTTCGTTTTACCTTCAATCTGCCTACTTTGCTGCTCTACGTGAAGTAAGAGAAAACTCCTTCATTGTTCCTTTTGTGACATTCTCGATATTCCAAAACCAATAGAATTGCCATAACGAAGTATGATTTCCACGGGTCTTCTTCCTTCAACTCTCAACATCACCCTGTAAACGCCACTCTTGCAAAGTAGCAATTGCATCTAAACCGTTGAGTCAATTCTGCAGATATTCAGTATACCAGTCTTTACTGTTTACATTTTTAGGATTCCGTAATCAAAATGCCAAAAACTAAACACTTATAAACTCACATCCGTCCGTAGAACACACGCATTGTAAAATAAGATGTGTTTTGTTGACTTCGAAACAAATACGCAGACAAATAATATTGAGGTACCATACATGCCGTAGAAGAATGATTTTTTGTCGCTTGTATCAACGCATGTGATATCATTCAAATAGACATATATATGTATAATTTTTTAATAGATCAGTCTATGTATAACTTTCATTTTGTGTGTTCTGTCTATGTTTAGCGTATCTTCCATAACTGTGATTTAAGCATCATATGTTAAATAAAATAAATAATAACAGGTTTTAAACTGCTGGTTCGGAACATTTCTATTAAGTTGTGTATATGCTGATATACGAGCTCTCAAAGTCGTTAACAATTAGTTCGCCGGCTCTAATTTTCCTACCGCGGTACTGCAAAATCCAAAAAATATTCATTATTGTACCACTTAGTAAAGACTTTCAACGATTATTGTTTTGGATAAAGTATGCTGAACTTTTTTTAGATTTTCACACTATCTTATTACGTATGAAATTAATTTTCTGGACCGTAATTAAGTTTTGAGTGTGAGCTATATAAGATACACAATAGAAACATTAGATATATTTATGAAATGCTGTGAACAAATAGAACTCAAATGGACACGTATTCGATGTTTTCAGCACTTTGCTGAGCAGTCTCAAAGCTCAGTGTCTGTAAAATTCGTCTATTCAAGCTCAAATCTCGATGCTGCCAGGAATTTTTAGGGACATTGCTCTGTTCATTCGAAACACTCTAAAATGATCCGTGGTTCGGATAACACGTCAAATTCTAGGTATAACCACGACAGAGACGGAATGCATCAGGATCAATTCTATCGGTTGTAAATCGCAAAATCCTAGTGGGCATTTTACCACTTTATGTTTGAAGTTTCTGTACAATTTGGCAGAGAACGTCGGTATTCGGTGACTTTTGGCAGAGGGCATTGTACTGATTCATTTTACGCAAGTTGTAGATAATAGTGATAAACGTATAGTTTGTGAGATACGAAGGCCCTGCGAACATATCACAAAATTTATTCTTCAAAAATTCCGTTTGTCACGAATTTGATCTGGCTATATAGGCCACCCAGTATCTGGTATAAGACTATAGCAGGCTTTCTTGAAAACTTAAGATAGCAGAGTTTCTTAAGAACCCAATAAATTTCAATAAGAAGCCTTATTATTTATTTTATTTTTTTAAATTTTGACGAAGCCTTTCTTCGCGAGGACAGTAAATCTATACAAAATTCCATGGTGAATTGAGACTACAGATTTTCATTCCAACCTTTTATTACAGTTCATAGAAGAACATGCTTAAGTAATATTTTCGGTGGGAAATTTAATTGCAGTGTAGAGCTGTGTATAGGGAGCGTGCACAAACCACGTAGCTCCATTTTGGCCTCCTGTGAACCCCCCCTCCCCCCCACGTAGCCCTTCGTGGCTTTTGCCTCTATCCCCCTCCCCCCCCCCCCACGTAGCACGTAGCACGTAGCTTTTTCCCCTTTTGATTCCAGAAGACATTTTGTACCGTTTTCTCTTGTCAGACTATTGTAAATTACATACGGAGATAATTAACTGAGGGAAATAAATATTCACATGCTGTTGTGTGTTCTGTTCCTCATTTTAACTGTGAAAAATGTTATTAAAGGAAAGCTACGTGGTCTGGCTCGGAACCCCCCTCCCCCCCACGTAGCCCAGCGTAGCCTTCCATCAACCCCCCCCCCCCCTGGACCGAGCCACGTAGTTTGTGCACGGTCCATACGATAATGCCATTAAATTACAACGAAGAACTTTACAAGAATTAATCGGTGATAACTGATGTTAATGTCATGTTTTAACATGCATATTTTGCAGTATTCCCATCCTGTAGGATAGAGGAGGATCTCAAGGAGTGATTATTTAATTTCTATAGCTAAACCGCCCCCACGCCAAAGATCCCACTTCATCTTCAGAAAGCAGTGGGGGAAGGGGGGGGGGGTATGTGCCAAGACCAAACAATACGTTTCATAATCGGGGAGACTTTTTCTTATGTAAAATGATGAGTACGATATGGTACAGTGGACTACACAACAAAGGGAGAAAGAGAGAAGCTGATGAGAATGGTATTGGAGTGAGTTATGGGACCCAAGTTAAGCCGCATTGCTACACTTTGTTTCGCTCTAGCGGGCCTATTTCTTGTAATAACAAAACATTAACGCTTTTAGTGATTCATCTTTGTACCCCTTTACCGTAAACAAAATTCCGCAATTTAGTTACGCCTATTGAAATGTTAATCTTTGACGTAGTGCTTTGCTTAACGATTCCGCCTTTTATTCCGTGAAATATTTCAGGAAATTTAGTAATAAATAATCAAAGTTTCGTAGGCAAAATATAACATTAAAAGAATCCAAAATATGGAGCGTTTATGTGTATTGTAGCATGATCTCTGATAGAAATATCGTAAAGAAGTGTTCATTTGAATTTTGGTGTGATCTGTGGCGCCTGTCCGTCCCCTATTCAGATATAGTCATAAGATATCGGCAGATTTGAAGCTATTCCATAAGCTTCCAAACTGTGAAACCCCCTCCAGTAGCGTGGTATTACTTCAAACTAGGGTTGTAGCGGATCTCCACATCCGCATTCGCAAGTGCGAAAGTTTTGCATAGAATTGGACATCCGCATCCGCAAATTTTAAAGCGGATGTATAGCGGATGTGTGTGTGTTTTTTTTCTGGTTCTAACCCTCGTATTCGTCCACGCCCGTAGGGAGATTTATATATAGCCTATTGTTTTCTCTTTATATAAATTCGGCATATCGTCGCTCAGCTAAAACCACCATGCTTTTATTATTATTTTTACGGTCCTGATATAAGAATAACAATGACTTGGGCGGTATTGTTAGCTAAGCGAAGGAACTTGTATGTAATAAAGAGGTGCTTTGTTGTGCGTTTGCGGTGGAGCTACCTTCTAAGGTGACCGACTAAAAGGGCTCAGGTGAAATTTGCGCTCAAGGGTCGCCCTCCTGGAAGGATGGTCTATTATCCTCTACCTTCCTGGAAGGACGGAGTCGCCGGAAGAAACGTACAGTCAAGCCCTGATGGCTTCTCGGCTTTTGAAGCAACACAACTGTCGAATACTGATCTGACAGGTTGAGAAATTGCCAATCTGCCATGTAAATACGGAAGAAATTGTATCTCTTTACTATTGTTAGTTCTGAGTATTGTAAAATATCGTCCGAACACCGCCTTCGTAAGCCAGTAATTAAGATCCAGCAAAAAGAGTTAAATTCACTAAAGCTTCTTTATTCTCTGTCTTACCACAGAAAATAAAATCTTATCTACTAAAGCCTACAGACTAAAATCCAGACATAAAGAGTTTTTACTTAAGTACCCATTTTACTCCGTGAAAGAATTTTCTTATTAGGATTTAGTAATTAAAGATGACTGACAAAATGGTGTGTGGGAAACTATGGAAAACCCAAATCTCGGTTATGGAAATCATTACTAAATGAATATAACAATGAAAATCGGCTCCCGCTAACCGAGGATCCTCTATTGTGGTGTAAAAGAACACTAAATTTGAAGCATTTTCACATATAGTGCGTGCTTATCTGTCGCCTCCTCCCGGTTCTGTACCAAGGGAACAACTTTTTAGTGGAGCAAGTTTAATTTATGATCCACTCAGGAATCGATTAGAAGGAGACAAAGCAGCAAAATTATTGTTTATTAAATATAATTTGCAACTTTTAGGCTTTAACTATTAGATTAGTGTAGCTTCTCTGCTAAGTAAACATTATTATGTCAGTTAGTTTTGCCTGTGCTTTTTAAATATTTATTTCCAGAAATAAATAGTTTTCTAATTGCTCTAATTGACATAGCAATGATTTTATTATGGTTTACTTAACTTACTAATGGATTTAATTTGATTCTATAAAGAAGTTTGTAGTTTCTAAAATGTTCTGTTCCAAATCTAAGGGCAGATTTATTACATCTTATCAAGAGAAGACTTTTTGTATATTTTAAGCTTATTTTCAATAAAATATTAAATAATAACTAATATAAAAATTGCACCTCCACTTCCGCAAAACATCCGCTTCCGCAAAACATCCGCATCCGCGGATGTCAGCCACTGGACATCCGCATCCGCAAAGATCACATCCGCAACAACCCTACTTCAAACTCGCAGACAGACGCTGCTCACTTATAGAGTAATGCCAATTGCTTTGCGCGCGGGCTTTGGTGTGTGTACAAATGTATTACTCTTTTTTTTTTAGCACCAGTTATGATCGTGGAGTAGGGATGGGCATTTAAAAAAATATATCGATAAATATCGAAACGATATTTACAAAAACTATCGATATGTATCGGGAAAAAATATCGATATTTCGATATTTTTGGCTTAAGGGAGTAATTATCTAAAAAAAAAATCATAAAATACATCAAAATATTTAAGAAAATTCTAAAAACTAAAGACACTGGTAGAAATTATACAAACTTTTATGAATTTATTATTTTTTTTCAATCAATCAAACCAGTATTCGTCTGATATGGACATCAAAAGGACTCCCCCGTCAATCTACTCCTGTTGTTTGGTACAGCTAAGTTGACTGTAGAAGCCACTCTTTCGGACGACACAGAAGAAGCTTAACATGTAAGGTATTTCAGCGCGATTTCCGAAAGCACTGGCTTGGAGCTCTGGCAATTCACCCAAAACTTTACTGGGATTTTCTGTCTATTAATGGTTGGTCCAGATACTGCTTAAGCTCATTAGGAACTGAGCCAGAGCTTGGAACCTCTTGCATAACAGTAGTGCTAAGGGTTAAAAGCTTTTCATGTGTGGACCAAATTGATGTGTTATCTGCGATATTTTTTGTTGGTGCTGTAGACCTTACTTCTGGAGAACGTTGTCCTCGTCGTCTAAGTTCCAAGCGAATATCGTTACTTATTGTAGATTTGACACACCGATTGGAGAAGTGAAGTGTATACGTTTGAAACGAGGGTCCAAAATGGTAGCTGCTGCAAGAAATGTATTTCTTTCTAAAGGACATAATTTCTCTTGAGTTCTTTGGAGTAAAGCCTCTATAACCGCGAATCCTAAAGTGATCGAAGGAG
Organism: Vandiemenella viatica; assembly: GCA_031002005.1. Lineage (NCBI taxonomy): Eukaryota > Metazoa > Arthropoda > Insecta > Orthoptera > Morabidae > Vandiemenella > Vandiemenella viatica. Next base: position 277,997,411 of record JARYHS010008074.1, on the reverse strand, counting down.
TAGCTTGTTCCGTTACTTGTCGAATCATATTTGTGACAGAAATGGCTAAGCTAGCAGTCACATAATTTGTACCACTAATCTCTTCAGTGGCTTCTTTGAAAGGACCAAGAAGGACAATAATGTCACGTATTACATTAAGCTGTGAAGTTGCAACCATATCAGGTGTATTTATATTTGACTGACTTTCTGTAGATAAGATTTTAGCTACAATTGCAGAGAGTCTGAAAAATCGTTCTAACATATTAAAGCAGGACTTCCATCTTGTGCTAACAGCTTATGTCAAAGTCAACACCTCTACTTCTTTTTTCACAGATGCTTCTTGTTCAGATCTTAATAGATCCATAGCATTGACAGACTGCTTAAAATAAGTCACAAAACTTTTTACGTGATAGCAGAGTGCTGCAAATTAATTATTTTCACTTAACACTCCGTCAACGATTTTCATCATCAGGGCTTGACCAGTAAGTTGCAATTTCTAATCACCAAACGTCTCTGCAGTGTGAGGGCCTACGATGTTGTTGATGGTGATTCATCCGTCGGATGGGAATGTTAAGCTTGGAGTCCCCCTTAGAATGTATCGCAAAAGTAGGCCTGAACCTGCGACACCGGCTTCCACCATCTCCCTTCTTTCATCTCTCATCCACAACACTCTATACTGAACCACACAGTGTCACTGTCATACACACTTAGGAACACTGTCACACTGAGGAAGGAAACGGGGATTTTTTTTTTTTTTTTTTTGACTGCCTAACGTCTCTTAACAGCGAGGTATTTAGAGACGGGAAAGGATGGGGGGCAAGGAATGGGAAGGAATTTGTCCATGGCCTTTTGAAGGAAGCATCCCGGCATTTGCCTGGAGTGATTTGGGAAACCATGGAAAATCCAAATCTGGATGCCCGGACGGGGATTCGACCCGCCCTCCTCCAGAATGCGAAGCCAGAACGCTAACCGTTACACCACCACGCTCCGTGAAACGGGAAACCACCCCAGTTCATCTTCCTAGGACTTTCCTTGGAGGGATATACATTACCCATGGTAATCGCCTACGACCGGACACGGGAGAGGCGTTCGAAGAGGATCTTACTATCAGTAAAAATTATTGGTGTCACAGTGATTGAAAAACTAAAAACCGCTCTCACTACATCAATCGAAGACCGCAATCACAACAAAGTATTTTTAGGGAGGCTGTAATTCACGAGAAAGCTATATGTCTTTATGCATATTTTAAAGAGCATTACAATGAACATTAGGATAGATGATTTAATGCAATCCAGAATTGGTTTATTAAGTTCAAAGTGCGACAATCACTCCAAAACATCAAAATTTTTCTGTAACTTGGAACGTATTCCCTATAATCCTATATAAAGTACCATTCCGTATTCAAGGTTTCCGTATTCACGATTTTCGTATTTGCGGCATATTTACGGAACGTATTCGTTGCGATTAAGGAGTTTTGACTGTAGACTAGATTGTAGACATTTAAATGAATCAACAGTCATTCATAATGAATTGTGGTTCATCAACCCATTAATTGTTATCCGTAAATGAAAAAAAAAAAAACAGTTGAGAAGAGAATATTTCAACTACAAAGATAGAATAACCGCTTACATGCTAACATAAAAATGACGTTAACATAAATTTGTTAAAATTTAACATCTTTTTTTAACCTCTCAGCCGCTGATGAAGTTGTTATATTTCGACGAATTCACTTTTTAAGACACTTTCAGAAGATTGGATATGTACGTATATTTATCCTATATACATGTAACGATTAAATTGGATACTGAATTGCGTTCGTAGAAAAAATATCGAATTGGTGCTTAAAATCGATACACGAAATACAATATCGATATATCGAAAATAAAAATATCGGATATAAATATCGATTATATTTATGAAACATAAGAGAATAGATTATTAAGTATCCATACTACTACGTAGACGTAATTATTGCAAAAACCATTATTTCTAATCCCGTTTAAGCTACGATCATAAACTTTCAAACGATGAAAAGCCCAGTTAGTACCAGTTACCGCAAATAAAGAAATCACATTTCAGAACGGAAGATATTACCTCAGCAGACTTTAGGTCATATCCAAAATATTCAAACATTGAAAATTACAACGAAATGCTTTAACCAACGAAAATTAACACAATCTCTGGCTTCGATTAGATCTAATTCAAATTTGCATGTAGGAACGTTATCATAATAAATACAAAAAAAAAAGAAATAAAACTACTTTTGGTTCAAATCAGCTTTGGTTAGAGGGCATCCATAAATTACGTGAGGTGTTTCTCCGGATTTCCGCCCCCCCCCCCTTCTGGTGAGACGTCGTGAGATCTGGTCCGACCCCCCCCCCCTCTGGTTGAATCTGGTCCGTGAGAAACCCCCCCCCCCCCGGTAAAAAATTTTTTGAGGCCTTTTTGTTTTTAGGTCTCACCCTTCCAACACCCTCACTTTTCGACGAAATACCCCCCAAAATCGACTTTCTCGTGTTTTGTAGACCTTTTTTTTAGCTCTACAAACAAACAAAATTTTCCAAAACCTTACGTGTGATTTCAGTTGACCCCCCCTCTCCCCCTTGGTGAGATTTCGCCGGCCCCCCCCCCCTATTTCACCTCACGTAATTTATGGACGCCCCCTTCATGTAGTTGAAGTTTTGCCTGTTATTTCGTCCTCGTAAAGCAGATAAGTTCTCGGTGTTTTTTTATCGACTTGTAATTTATCGCCATTAATTTACTATTATTTGTTTTGAAGTAGGTAATGAATCAACAGTATAAGCTATATTTACTTTTTTTAACAAATAGATTCCCCATAACATAACTCGTTACTGATCTCAAGAAAAATATTGTGTCAAACTGCAATTTGATCAACAATTCGCATCATATTAAATATTTCGTGATAATCGATAAATTCGGCGGCTTCGATACACTACGGCCGCGTATCCGCTTTAAAAAGCCGAATATCAGAAACTTATATATAAAAAAAGATCCGATAGTTCGCATGAATATGTGTTTTTTTTTGTTAGAGTCCTGATCAGATACTAATTTTCCGCTACATCCCCAGTTAAGGTAATGTGATGTGTTGAAGTGCATCTCAAATTTACAGCGAGACCCTAAGCTTTGAGACTTGTTCCGTAATTTTTACGTGATCTCTCGTTTCACCAGTCGAGGAAACATTTTTAGAGTTTCTGAAGTTGGTGCCAACAGGCTAGATCTCTTCCGAGATGGCGTAACAAAAACGTATAATTAAAAAAATCCGTGCGATATCACTTGTTATAATCGTCACTAAGCATTCTTAGGACTATATCTGAGATCATGATATATTTCTTTTAATACCTTAGATACAGTCACATACATAATTTCTGTAATAGTAACTTAAGTAAAAAAATCACGCTATCAAATTATGGTATCGACACTAAGCTCAAAGATGTTACTGTAAATTAAATATCGTAATTTTATTACGCTTATTGAAGGGCTGATCTCAGAAATAAATAACCAATGTCAGAGTATCTTGTAAAGCACAAAGATGTTTACGTAAATTAAGTATTAGTTGCGCTTATTATTTTTCTTTTAATGTACGAGTATTACATTTCAATAATAAATAGCCCCTACCTGAAATAAAAAAACAAAACAGAATTCAAAGAGAAGTAGTGTGATCTCTTTTGAGAATTTCCGGAAATCCTGGAACTAAAATACCACCGACGCTTCCCCCCCCCCCTAGCAACTTCGATTTTTTGTCCAAGTCCTTGGACAGTAACTGCTTACAAATAGCCATTTTTACCCGGTTTTAAAAACGATACTCTCTTAGTATACTACAATATCTCTCTTTTTTTTTTAAATGGAAAGAACAGCGGAAGTCGTGAAAGTTAACACCATTGTTCTTCATTTCGCTTGAAGCACAGTAACACATGCGTGAAAAATATTGCATGCTCTAAAATAATTTTTGAAAATTGTAATAGCAACTGGAAATCAGTTACACTGCGTGGAAGCTGAAGAGATTTTCGCCATGTGTTTAGAATTTTTGTCACATGGTATATGGCTTACAACACTAGCCATAACCTCCCTTGCCTGAGTCGGGTCACCGAGTGGAGGAAGCTTACTTCTAGTTCCCTCGATGAGACAACTGGTCAAAAAACAATTATCCCTAGCTCATGTCCGAAATGCACTCACGTTGCTTCTTGGTTCGAGTCACTCCTTAATCAGGCCTTAATCACATGATGCAGCTAGGCTCCATACTGAGAATGCACTAGCAAGAGAAGTGTTAATAAACGTGATTAAATTATTACAGATCGAAAATATATTGTTCTATCAGCCCGTTGCCAGAATACAGTCGGATAGTAGGGTACCAATATTAGGGGTATCAAATACAGAGGCTGGAGGGGGTTCAAAGGATAGGAGCTAGATTTGTCTCTGGTAATGACCTTAGGACACACTATGTAGCTAATAAGATAAAGTATTTGGTTCGGGATCAGGTAAAGAGAAGGGACACATTTGCGATGAGGTATGGGCGGATACTGGGCGAAGAATCAAAATAAGTATGAGGAAGGGAAGCGGTCCTCATGATTATCAATCAGCGTTTGATTTCAGGCGTAAGGTAGTGGGAAACTTTTAATTTGTGGATGAAGGAGTCAGCAACTGGAGGAGGTAATGGAGGTAACTTCTGAAAAATTTACATCAAACAGAGAAAGAATTAAAAATAAATTTGTATGTAATGCAGAAGTACGTTGGAATGGAAACTTCCTGTATAGAATATGCTCCACCGCAGTTAAAAGTAACAAAATAAGTAAATAAATTTAACCATTAGGAAATACTCAGTTTAGTGCAACTGAGGATAAATTACAAGGATAAAATGAACTTCAGTGAAAATTTCTTTTTCCTTCAACAGTTGTATCCATTTTATCATAACAAATAAATAACATAGGAACGGATAGAAATGAAATAATTTTTAAGGTTTTTAATAATGTTGCAATAATTAAACATCGAATCGTAGTATTAAGACATTAAAAATAGATTAGTAACTAAGACTATATTAGTCATATTTTACCAGTATTTTAAGATTGATATTAAAATCTTAAAAACGCAAATTAAAAATTAAAACATAAAAAGTGTTTGGTAGTTTGGTTGAACAACAAAATACTGTAATATAAGATGAATAATCCAACGAATAATTTTGTGTCATAAACAAAAGAAAACTGATTGCTGTTTGTTAAAATAAACGAAAAGAAAATAATAAATGATGCGTCCGTAGGATGGCCTACGCTAACCTTACATGGTTGACATCTAGTTATGAAACAAAGGCAAACAATGCCAATAGGCATGCAGAAATTCAAACTGATTGCAAATTACGGAAGTTTATTTCATGATGCCCTGTTGATGCCAATGGGCCTGCAACCTCATAGTGCTATACACGTTAATGTGCATTGTGTTAGTTTCAGCAGAATTGGTTAAGAATGTGTAGAATAAAAACATTTAAATAGTCACAGCTATGTTTTTATCAGCTACAGATCTTGGAAATAAGTAAGATATCCTAAAATGTTGGATTCTGTCATCGCGTATTTGCAGATTTAAGACTATTTGCACATATTTTATAATTCACTGAGAACATAAATTTTGAACTATTTTGTAGTAAGGAAACAGAATAGCAATAGGTTTATAACAACAGCCAGCGTGGTACCGAACATCGATCGCTCAGATTGATCGCGCAACCCGAGTTACGTCATGTTGTGGACAGAATTTCGCTTCGTCACTACAAGGCAGCTGACAAAACAAATGAAAGTTATGGGTGGTCAAGTCTCAGGGCCAAGGAAAACGCTCTTCCATGGTTTACTCTGCGTGCATAGTTTTCGATCTATAATCGATTGCCGCTTGTGTAAACAATTCCTAAGCAAACTTGCTCCATAACAAGCCAGACGCCTCGCAGTGTCTAAAGGTTCTTGCTGACCTTGATCCTTAATCGCCTCTGTGTATCTGAAGTCTGGATACTGCTCTACACGTGATAGTCTTCAGACCTTAACAGCCGGAAACGGGACCAGCAGTACCGTGTCTGACTATGTATATACGTGTTCCCTGCAATGCAATAGAACAGCGTTTCTCAACCTTTTTCGACCCGAGGACCAGTAAGTTGTCAAAAATAATGCTGCGGATCAATAAATTATACTGGCCTAGGTTTAATCCAGATGTATGTTATTGACATCTGGGATATATTTCATTGTACCATTAAAACATAATAATTCTAAAAGCATGTTTTGAATCCCTACGGAAAAAAATAATAATTACGAAACTGAAAATGAAGTACAGTAGAAGTCCGATTATCCGAGGTAAACGGGACCGGGACCACCTCGGATAACGAAAATCTTGGATAGCCGGAGGTCAAGGAAAGAGGTTACAATGAATCAAAAAACGTATTGAAACTGAAATAATACAATTTATTTATGGTTTAAAACTAATTTGTGAAGCAATAAAGTTGTTTTTTGTACATTAATTACGATAACTTGCCAAAAACGTCTTTAATTGTATTCTGTGCTACAGTACCAAACTTAATATCGTACACACTCCAGTTGGAAAATATTCCATATCTTCATAAAAGCTCCCTATCATATTTCAAAAATTTGCCTCGGTTAACCCGGCTGCTCGAATAATCGGAACTCGGATAACCGAATTACATGCACAAAATAAAATAAAAGACACAATTCATTACACCTTTTATTTTTGTTTACTTCACCACTCTTATGTTACCAACCCTACCATGTACTGCGGTCCCTCATACCTACTACAAGACCCTCATAATACGGTCATTTACTCAATCCTTAGACGAACGGCGCTATTTTTCATGCCAACTAGAAGTGAATTGACTATTGTAGGAACAAAGCCGTCCTATCCTCATACTGCAAACACCAGATTTTTGCCTGGTCACTGAAATATTCGTGGATTTTTAAGAGTTGGGCAAATTCCATATACTCGCCTATAGCCTTATACAGTTCGAATAAGGTACCTAAATTTATAATATACTTCCTGTGGATCACCGGAACCATCTTCGCTTTGCCACGAGTGGTCCGTGGGCCATAAGTTGAGAAACACTGTAATAGAGAAATGGATACCAATCTGGATATCAGGATATGTAGCTTCATGTTTTGCAATTATCTATGAGTCACGCTCTATTTGTTTTCAGTTCTTAAGAATAAAAAATTAATGATAGTAAAGAAACTAGCATACAACCAATTAAAATAAATCTTAGCTCATAAAATATATATGCAATACCATACATGCTAGTATGCTAAATGACTACTCAATTATGAAGAAAGTTGAGACAGAACGTGACATCAGTTTTAAAAATTTACATTGCAACGTATAATAAAACTCTCATGCACCACCAATAAATTGGCAACCGATGTCAGCATGAACCAAAATTAACTAAAATGATCTATAAAGAGCATTAAACAGTGACTTTAGAGTAAAGCTGCCGTACTGGATTCAACGCAGGCTGCGTCAGCTGGTTTCATATGTGTAACAATTCATCAGCGTTCTGTCATACAAAGGTGACATAGCTTGTAAACTACGAACAACTAATAAGCACAACAATATAAATAAATTAAAAGGATGATGAAAGTGAGTGTACAAGGCGTATATTAGTGATGAGGCGTGGAAAAATATTGGTATAAGGTAAAAGATTAAGAGAAATCCATGGAAGGGAAAAGATGACCATGACCACAAACTAGCACTCGACGTTCTGGTCTCGCATTCTGGAGGACGGCGGTTGGAATCACCGTCCAGGCATCCAGATTTTGGTTTTCCATGGTTTCCAAAATCACTCCAGGCAAATACCGGGATGCTTCCTTCAAAAGGCCATGGCCGAATTCCTTCCCATTCCTTGCCCCCCATCCTTTCCCGTCTCTAAAGACCTTGCTGTTAGAGAGACGTTAAGCAGATAAAAAAAAATAGCACTCGATTTCAGGCACGAGTGTGTGGGAAGATTTCTTTTCGTAGGTAAGGAGGTTAGGGAATGGAATAAATTACAAGAGAATTGATGACTAATTTACCAAAAAAGTTGAAACAATGTAAAGTTGAAATTTGTAGAGGGCAAAAGTAGGTGGATAGAGGAAAGGGGAGAAAATGGGTGTGTAGGGAAATTGTCACCGTAGCGTGCGCTCCATCGCAATTAAATTAAATATAACTTTGCAAACAAATTGTGACAGTGAACATTATCACACACCACACTTCATGCGAGCAAATAAATTTTACAGCACCACCACTAGGATTCTGTTCCTCAAACCATCTTAGTTGATACGATCAAATTGTGTGATTAAATGCAGATCCCTGTATACTCTGACGTGTCCAGAATCTTTATAATTACATCCTATACCTATTATATAAAGACATCATTGTTAAGACATAAGCCACTACGTGTTTGTTTGCCGTCATATTACTTTTTTTTTAAATTGACATGCACAATTTTAAAACATCCGGACAGACTAATAGTCAGAGAATTTTTTTCTAAATATTATGAACACACGATCCTGTTTGTAGAAAGAAACACTGTAAATAGCTGTTCTACTTCATTCCTATCTTATAAATGGAAATGACTTGCTTTCTGCCTGTTGTTTAGAACAATCACCAACTGTCATGTTTAATAGTTAGTATTGAAGAAATTCTTGAGGTAATTTTTCTGCCAAAGTGTTAACGACTCAAGGCAGCTGAAGTTGGATGTTGCTGTCACACTTCATAAGAGATAATTTATTTTCGTACCAATACTTTATTTGAGTATTTGATACTGACAGATTTATAGACGAAATAAGAAAATGTATTTATACGTGTCGCAGTATACTACTATATATCCAAAAAGAAGTAATATTAAAACATTAAAGAAATAGTACAATTTCTCTTTTTCTCGTGCATCTACAGTTTTGTGAGATATAATGGGGTAAATACGTTTTATCTTTGCTTGCAATTAGAACGCACACGCAGCTTTGTTTATTCAGAGCTCCTGCTCGCAGAGGAAGGCAGCCTTGAAGTTCTTGCAGGGCAGGTCGTTGAGTCCTCCTGAACGATGCATACTGCCGCAGTCCTCGCCTGGATTTCCTCCCGCATTGTCCGGCTGGCCGCCAGCCCACTTGTAGAAACCACTCTCAGACAGCGGCTCTCCTGACAACACCAAGGCACAGTACACTAGTAACACCATTCTGGCCACAGAGAATTGCATTTCCTGGGTATCTACATAATGACTGCATAAAGAAACCTGCAAATTAATATGGGTGAAGTTTTACAGTGATAAAGTCAGCCAGTTTAAAAGTTACAAAATTTCTAACAACTACTACCCCTACCACAATGTGAGAAAGCAAAGTGCTATCAGAAGGTGCTGAGAGGAGAGACATGAGTACTGATGTTTGGTCCACCGACCTGGTTGAGGCACTATCAATACCTGGACCGAAGCCCTTCACTTGCAACCCCGACCACACCACCCACCTGACTATTTCGCTACCCTCCCCCCCCCCCCCCCCTTGGGATTGGATTCTTCAGAATCACCCGCCGTCGTGGTAGGGTTGCCACCACTTCAGTAGGGATGTTGAAGCATTACGCTTTTCGCCACCCTAAGGGTGCCAACGGGAATCGACATGGAGGCAGCGCCGCCACGAGCCAGGTCGAAGACCCTTCAAAACCTGTTCGTATAGCGAGCCTTTTCTGCTAGTCCCTGCAGTCGCCCGTCCCCATCCGCACCCCTGAGGCCCAGTTGGCCACATAAACACCCGTCTAGAGTGTGCTGCCCTACACGTCGACTGCCATTTGCTTACCGATATGCATAGGATCCCACCCTCCAGTCGAGCTTCGCAGTCACCGTCGCAGCGCACGAGCATAAACATTAAAAGCGGTGTTGCCCCGCTCGGATCTAGGACCCATGTGCTACAGAACTTCACATATATAGAGGTTATATTTTGGCAACAAGATGAGAGGAGAGACATGTCGTTAGTAGGATCAGCTTGCGCCTCATCCCTGGCCGCCTCATCAGCGCTAGGATTCCTCATCGGGGATACCCGAGCAGAACCCACTAACCCCTCAAGAACCATACCAGAACTACTTTGCCACCCAGCAGCCACCCCCTCCTCGGCAGTGGAACTCAGAAGAATCACCCGCCTCCTCCGCCATATCCGTTGGAGGGGGGGGTACGGACTCTCGGAAGAAACGTCTTTAGCCACCCTTGCGGGTGCTCACGGGGAACCTCGTGGTGGCGATGCTGTTAAGTCATGGGGTCGAAGACAAATCCCCTACCATATTGACGTCCGTTATAATGCACTGAAAGACACAGGTGGCCTAGTGCCCCCTGGACCATCTGGAGTGGTCGTACATTACTGAGCCCCAATTGCGTGGGTTTCGTACCAGCTGATGATGATACCGGAATCCATTGGCTCCATCGATTCGCCTGTTTCAGGAGATGGGAGAGTAAGTATGCAGTAATCCTCTGGCTCCGTCGATTCTCCTGTTCAGGATATAGGAGAGAGTATTGGTTCTTCTTCTTCAGCGAATGTCTTCTGTCCTGTATTCCTTTGTCTAAGTTGATTGTAATCTGGACCCGTTTCTTCTTCGTGTATGATACTTGCATCCTGACTTGTGTTGTGGTTGTAGGAGTTCTCTGGAAACTTGATGTGGTGATATGAGTGATCTATTAAAGAGTTTATTCTGGAGCTTTGAACTCACTTCTCATTCTTTCCACTTCCCGGATGTGGAAGGCAGCTTGTGAAAGTTCCGAGAAAGCCTGAAAAGCCTCGATGCTTCCGAGGAGTCGTTTCCTCCAATCTTCGGCTGCAAGGTCCAGTGTTGCGTGTAGCTGCCTTCTTGCTTCGGCGTATTGAGGGCATTCCCTTATGATGTGGTCCGCATCCTCTATCTGTCCGCAGTGGCAGCGGTCATACAGCGATTCGATCCCTCTCTGGAACAATACACTTTATAAGCCATGGCCTGTAACGAGGTACGTAACTGGATAGCTACCCCACAGCTTGTGGACTCTATCCACTGGTATGTGTGCCTTCCAGTTTCTTCCTGTTCCCATCTTGCTTGCCAGGCTTCACGCAGTCGGGAATCGAGTCTTCTTGCCAGTTGTCTTTGCCAGTTCCTGAAAGGGGCACTTCCCCTTACCGGGTCTGTGCCCTTAGTACGAAAACCTGAAATTTCTCACCTCGTCAAATATGGTAGTGTGGTGCCCTTTTTATTACTTCAAAATCCAGTGGCATGCAGCTCGTAAGATTTTTAAGAGCATTATTTGAAACTGTTCGGCATGCCCTCCCCATCATAAGTAAGTATTTCATTTGAATCGAGAGCAGTAATCTACGCTAGTGGGCGCTTGCTGCCTTTCGCGCCCCGCACTGCCGCTCGGTACGTAGCAATTGGGACACAAATTGCTTTGTACATCAAGTTAACTACGCCACGATTTAGGCGCAAGTCCTTTCTTGTCACTCGTAACAGACTTGCATCGGCTGTAGACATCCTATCTCTTATTGTCCTCAAGTGAGGGAGAAATGACCTTGTGTCATCTAGTACGACCCCGAGATAATGTACTTGCATAACAAACTTTATTTTATTCCCAGAGAGTCTAATTGTTGGTTGTCTCTCTGCATCAAGGCCACCTTGAAGGAAGATGGCCTGAGTCTTCAGAATCTAGAAGCTCATTCGATGTTTCTTTAGCCATTGTATTATCAGGGCTAGTGCCTGAACTGACAGGATTTCACTTTGTCGTCGGCTTTTACCCTGTACGACCACCACTATATCGTCTGCGTAGGCTATTATGTCCCACGGCTGGCCCTCAGACTCTTCCAACAATTCATCTAGGACTACGTTCCAAAAGAAGGGACCACAAATCGAGCCTTGCCGGCATCCCTTTGTTATTTTCTTTTTCCAATCTTCAGAGTTATTTGCCCCTCTGATGACTCTATCCATAAAGTAGTCCTTAACCATGCTATATAAAGATTCATTGCAGTTTGCCCCTAACCTTCCTGCTCGACATCCACCAATCTGAACGACCCACAGAGTTAGAGACTTACCAGCTCATAACCACTTTCTTGGCAACATTTTTCCGCGTTGCAGAACTGTCCAGTTACTTCCTTGGAGCATTAAATTTCATAAGCAACACGTACACGTTAAAAAAAAAAGTGAGCTGTATATCATTAAATTAGGCGTAAGAATCAACTCGTGGAATTTCTGCCATCCACTATTGATGTTTGGTTTCCTTTTTTTTATCTTTTGCTCCGGATTACAGTTTTATTTTTTTAGTTCAGAGATAATTTTTCACCATCTACCGGCGGGAGGAGTCAGGGTAATATTAGCATTAGATCAGGCTAAGAGGTTGACTGCAAGAATAACTTGATGCCAAAAGTAAAAAATAATACACGATATAAATCACTGACTTCACTCGCAACTACCAATAGCCGCAGAATATTGTTAATTACTTAAGTTTCCAGTCAATCATTTTTTGATAAACCTTTGACCTTTACTTCCGCAGCTAAATACGGAATTTCAATGTGTAACATTTTGCCATATTCACTAATGAATCCTCTAATACTGAAAAAGCTGGACTCAAAATTTCCTTTTTGTGACTACTTTTTCTTATTTTTTAAAAATAAAACAGGAATGTTCAGTGTTGTAAGGAGCTTTTCTTAATTGTAGTGAAAGAAAATCCGTTTTTTTACGCTAAAAATTATTTACAAAGTTCCTTTAAATTTTTTACCAAGGCATACCTGATTCAGCCTCATGCTACCAACAACACTGGTTTAATAATTCATTATTTACTGTTTTTTTTTTACATTTTGTATGTTCAGAAACAGACTAATAAGTAGAACCAGATAGCAGAATGTTAGGATAAGCAGATTCGTGAAATTAATGCTACAGTAATCATGAACGAATGTAAGCTTTCTCGGTGTGTCAGTTGTACAAAATCTTCTAAGGCTTTCCACCGAGGTAGCGCGTCAATGTAGCCTGCCCCCGGCTCCATCTTCGCCGGAAGATGGAACCGGAGGCAGGCTTCTAAACGTCGCCCTACATTGACGCGCTACCTCGGTGGAAAGCCTTAGAAGATTTTATACAGCTAAAGTAATCAATTTTGTAAATGTGTTATGTGCTACGTAGCAGACAGCTACTTCTGATGACTGTATCGTTTCCAAAAATTTTAATCCAGTAAAAACATCACGTTTCGTCTTAAATTTATGGTTATTTTATGTTCTTGAAGATCAGTGTAAAAGCTAAATTGATTTTTGTCCTACCTGTTGTTCAAAATTAACAGTTTGTTTGAAAGCAGTGACTTTTTTACTACGTATTGTCACTAAATAAATCTCAAATGTATTTATAAAAGTAGACATGAACTCATTTCATGCCTGAATAATACATTTATTGCCTTACTGTAATCACTGATTAAATTTATAAAACGAATAAACTGAAATGTATTAAGTTTTATGTGAGTCGAATAAGTGACAATTTTTGACAGTCGCGTGACTGTACACCTACAGGGTATAGGACTGTCTTTGCAGTTGTCTATAAAGGGTTGAATAATTCCCAGGAGGAAATTTAAAGATGAGCAATTCAGGTCGTTCGGATACATATGAGCATGGTAGCACTAGTGTGGAACGAGGCTATTAACTACAAAAATAAAAACTTATTATAAAAGGGGCTAAAAACTATCTTCAAATCATGCTAGTGCTACTAGAGGAGTATACTGTCCTTTGCATTGAAACAACAATTTAATGATTGAAAATATTTTACATAAAAGGTCTTGATTAATTTCTTACTCACTAGTATCATTTTATGAAGGCTGGTAGAGGATCTTGTTTTTCCTGGTTCCTCAAGGTCCATCACTCCCACCTTAGTGGTACAGTTTATTATTATTATTATTTGCCTGTTCTTTCCATTCAGTGCGAAAAAGAATAAACTAAAGAAATGTCTTAAGCATGTGCTGCTGTAAACAATCTTCTACTCCATTTTCTGATCAAAGAGTAAGTGAAAACTTCCTTGAGGTAAAAGAAGAAATAAATTATCTCAATCAAATTCTTCAGATATCGGCAACAACAGAAGATCACAACTAGAAAGAAATCAAGATCAGTAACCTGAGATCTACTTTCTGCATGCATTAAGAGACGATCAGAAATATATGCAGAGCGCCTGAAAATGGAGAAGTCTATATGCGCTTCCACCAGTGTAGATAATTTTGTGATGTATAAATTTGATCCCACCGACGAACTCACAGACGAAGGTGCTCACCAAAGATCGTGACGTACTGCCCCTCGTTGAGCTTGTCGTGGAAGCCGAGGAAGGCCCAGTCTCCAGCCTTGGGGTGCCGTGCGAACAGCTGTTTGGCGACGGCCGCCTCGGCGTCCGAGTTGAGCACAGCCAGATGGGCTCCTTCCTCTGTACACGTCCGTGCGGCGTCGTCGAAGGTGTGCATCTCGGGGTGGAACTTGTAGTAACCCAAGCCAGGCCACATCTCGTAACCGGGAGACGCTCTCGCCGGAGGTACTGCAACACATACGCCAAAAGAGCTTGCAACCGTTACGAGTGCGTTGTGAAGCGCCTGCTGCCAGGCAACTCATCCAACATCAGAAGACTGCCGTGATGTCCCAAGTACCAGGCGTTCACACGGGTGGATTGGAGTGATTGGATACTAGATTAGCTGGACTCCTGATCACCTTCTAACATACCCAATCGGTTATAATTTTACAGTCAATGAGCTAGTATTGACAACTATTGAGAAATCAAAAAATTACATCGACATTGAAATTTATGGAGTTTATGACAACGGCTCCAGTCATTAAGAACGATATACCGTATGTTAAGGAATGAAGGGAAATGAATGTTGCTATGCTTTTGCAATAATATTAGCTTTTCGTTATTTTGTTTGAGAATCATTTACTTTGAAGGAGAAGGTTGTGTATTCGTCCAAAAATTGCATGGATGATTATGGGAAACCATGAAAAGTCGTCGTCAGTATGGCTGATATACAGTACCCGATGCGATTTCCTTGTCGTACGTCTTTCTGAAGAAGCAATAATTGGTATCAGGCACCAATAAATTCTCAGGCAAACCAATAGTTTTGGGTAGCCGCTAGCTTCCTCAGAAAAATGGCATGACTTATTACAAGTAATCCATAAGAAGTTGTCAATTGTGTTTCATATGTATCATCGACGATCACCCTTTAATGTAAATAGTTCTTAGTAAACTTCAAGGTCTCTTTGGTCGAACGTGGAGAGTATGTAGCAAGATCTCATATCAGAATGTTCCTTGTACTTGTAAAAATTACATTTTCTGGGAAGTTTAAAATATTATTAGCAAAAACATCTAGTTGAGAAGCTAACTTTCTGCAAAAGAGAAAAAAGTACTACCTTGTTGAAGGCACGTTAACCGCAAGTTTGTTCGTAGGCACTTAAGATCCTATATCCCAGAAAGGTAAGCTTTATTATTATTATTAGGTACTTTCATATGGGAGCGTGAGTGTGAGTTGCCTTTAGTGAGATGAGTAAAGGTTTCGGCAGAGCGCAGCTACATAGTGACCAGCCTGTCGACTGAACTAAACACCACTGGTATTCCGAGTCATCGAGGCTGTCTGAAACAAGTAACAGTTTTATTTTTATTGATATAGATTGTAGATGCAAAACAATTATAGTAAAACTAAATATTAATTCAGGATCTTTACTTATAATAAAACTGTAACCAGGAATAAGTATTTACATTTGAGAAATAAAAAATATATATTTGGGTGCTATTTATAGGGTACAATGAAGGAATCAACTTAATTAAAAAAAAATGTATCTGTCTGCGTTTGGATGAACGGGATAAATACAAAAACTATTGATTAGAGTTTAACTGGTATTCGTTTAATGTGCAGCTCATGATCTTGCGGGTAAAGTATGTTTCACCTTGAAGTGATCTGGAATAAATGAGATTTTTTTTTTTTTTTTTTTTTTTTTAGAAAAAGTTGTGTGTTTTCCATTGAACGTGATTCATCCAAAAACTCCTTGTTCGAATGTTATTAATGTATGGCATGTGATCCTGAGAGTAGATTAGGATACAATCCATTTCGATGTGACGTCCAAAAAAAAAAAAATAAGAATAATTTTTGTAGAATGCTATTCACGTAAATATATATAGATGTGGTTTCGATTAAGTTATAGCCCTTGGTCCCATGATTAAAGTATGTTTCAGTTTTATATAGAATCGTAAAATGGTAGATTTAAGATGATTCTTTGCTGAACGCGATTCACGAAAAACCAGCTAGTCGGATTTTTATGAGGTTTCAATTAATTTTCAGCACGTGGCGACACGGTTAAAGTAGGATGTATTTCTTATAGATGTAAAACAGAGAAATTTACAAAATAGTATCATTTTCGGTTGAATGCGACTCACAAAACAATACTGGTTGGATTTTGATGAAGTTTTGATTAATATACAGCCCATCGTCACGCGGGTGAAACGTAGTATGCTTCATTTTGATATGACATCGAAAAAAATGATAAACTTTAATTTTTTATTGAACGTGATTCATGCCAAATGCTGGTCTAATTTTGATGGGGTTTAGATTAATGTACATTCCGTGGTCTCACAGGTAAAATTTGGAATTGACGTCTAAAAATGAGAAATTTAAGACATTTTTGTTGAATGCGATTCATGAAATAGCTACTGTTCTGATTTATATTAAGTTTCTGTTAATATATAGCCTGTGATATCGCGGATAGAATACTGTATATTCTATTTTGATGTGATGTTCTAAAGCTGATAAATTTAAGATAATTTTTCCTTGAACGCGATTTACGAAAAATCTACTGGTGGAATTTTTATGACCTTCTGATTACTTTGCAGTCCCCGGGTAATATATAGTATGTTTAATTTAGATATATCGTTGAAAAACTGAACATATTATTAGGAGGTATGAAATTATAGCTTGTTGTGGAGATGGTTTATGGAAAAAGATTTTGCGTTCAATGAACCAAGGGAACGTGGATCGTGTAGTTCCTGACCACGTTGGCTTAAGAGAGTAGTGTGTATAATAACAGTCCAGTCTACGCTAAAGGAATTGTCGACAGCTGCTAGTAACCAATATTGTCAACAAAAATATCATGAGAATGCACAGAGCTTAATTCCAGAATTAGCGTGTTTTTTTTTTTTTTTTTAAAGTTTACTAGAAACTTATACTGTAGAATCAAATCAAATATTATTTGTCCCATGGTTCTGGTATCCATAATTTTGACGAAGCGCGATTCAATTCACAAATTAAGCTGTTGGATGTCGCGAGTATAACAGACACAGCAGGACCTATCTGTTAATTAAGTGCTATACCGTTTGGTTGGTTGTAAACGAATGTTTGAATTGTCTCAATATATTTTGTACAAGCGGCAGGAGAGCGGTCTGGTGGCTCAATGGTTAAGGTGTCTGACTGGGAATCGAAAGGTCCCCGGTTCGAATTCCTGTTTCGGCGGGGATCTTCATAGGCCTCAAACCCGTCCTTCACCTCGGCCCATTCTGCTGTGTAATTAGGGATTGCAATCCAGCAAAGCGGGATACCGCAATCCCGCGGGATCCCGCATCATTAGACAGTCTGGAGGATCCCGCACAAAATTAAGCGGATTCGCAATCCGCAAAATCCGGCGGAAACGCGTGTCAGTCTGCGTGACTCACTGCCCCACTCGATCTCTGTCGGATATTTTGCACTATTTGCCTGTACCCTTCCAGTTGGCATTTGACTCATGTGAACAAGCATTTGTTTTTGTCAACCTTCGTCATTCGTAAGTAAATAAATACACTTTTACATATTCATCAAAACTTACGTTTGTTTCGAGTACACATTCCTGTAATTTGAGTTATGGTGCGTATTTAGTACGATTTTCTAACTATATATGTCGCACACGTTATCTGAACTACACGGTTACAGCTTTTTATTCACGGTTTCATTACTCCCATTTTCTGTATTTGCAGATAAAGTAATAGTGACAATTTCCTAATTTGCGGCTGAAAAATTATTATTCGTTGGTATGAAACTAATGTTATCGTAATTTTAACGATCGCGTACCTATTTATTTAACAGCTATCAAAAGTAAATTGTATATCCTTTGACTTATTGTTGTTTTGGCCGCTGCCTCAATGCGTTTCTTTGACGAAAGCCACCTGCTTACATGTGCCGCTCAGGTTTTAGATTAATCCCTCTTCTCCTTGTTATTATTTCGACTAAAGGTAAAAAAAGTTATAATGAAATTTTCACGGGTGTATCGACGAATTGTGTTGTAGGAAACACCATACTTCGACGGCTGCCTCCGCCGTCTTCCTCACGTGTGTAATTTCGTGTGTTTGCAATGAAATCCGGAGATACAACCTATGAGGACTTCACTGCAATCATTCGCCGAGAAAGTCTCCTTTCTTACTAAAAAATAATAATTTCCACTTTAAAAACGTCGTTACCCCACATAGGCCTAAGTAAATTTGAAATACTTGACAGTTTACTTGTTGGTGAGTAGTTTCTTTTAATAACATTGAATCAACTGTAATATCAATCAAGGAATCAGGAGATATAATAATGAATCACGCAAAAAAGGCCAAGTCTCTTGTTTGTGCAGTGACAAAAAGTTATGAGATCTTGTTCTGAGCCAAGTCTACACTTTACAGAGTATATTCGCTTCACAAACCACAAACATCTCTGTCATTAGTACAAAGAGGAGTAAATTATTCTGTTATACATCTGTTTAATAAACTTCCCAAGGGTATAAAACAATTTTCAGAAAATAAAGATATATTTAAAGAAAAACTGAGAGATTATCTTATTGGCAACTCCTTCTACTCCATTCAAGAATTTGAACAAAACAATTAATTGTATTCAATTTGACTTTTGCAAATCACAGTTGTAAAAATTTATGTTTATTTTATTGTCTTTATTTTTCTTGTAACGTATAATTGTTTTTTACTATGATTATGACTCATATTGTATGTATATTAACCATGACATGTTTCACATCCCAGAGGTGTTTCCTCAGCAGGGATCCAGGAAACAAGATTGATAAATAAATAAAATAAAATGGAATGCTTTTGTCGGTGTTATGGAACGTTTAATTAGATTTAAAAAAAAAAAAACTCTGGTAACTTGACCACTAAGCAAACCATATTTTTAAATTTATGTGTTGTATTGTAAGGCACATAATATGACCTAAGACTCAATATTTTCCATTTTTATTATTTATTTAAAAATTGGTTTAGATTAAAAAACAAAAATGTAAAACCTCGAAATACATTTAAGACACGCTAAAAAGTTTTAATGTCATTTTGCCAATCAAAATATTGTTAACTGTTAATTTTAAACATTTAACAATAAAAATTATTTATTAATTTAATTATTATTTAATTTATTAACGTTTTAAGTAACTATGTTTTAAATATTTGCGTTAAAAAACTGTTTGTACCAATCCCTCACGGATCCCGCGGGATCCCGCGGGATTGGCGCAAATCCCGCACGGATCTCGCGGGATTGAAAACACTGCGGGATTGCAATCCTTATGTGTAATGTGAAGCACGCCAAATCGCTTCCGTGGTTCGGATTCCACGCTAATTGTAGGTCCCCTGAAGACAATGAGCATAACTAACAAAAAGAATCCGATTGTTCACAAATACGAGTTAAACAATACAGTTATTGATATGCTCGATTCTATTAAATATTTGGGAGTAACAGTACAAAGGAACATGAAATGGGACATACACATTAATTCTTTAGTAGGTAGAGCAAATTCTAGGCTGCGATTCATAGGTAGAATCTTGAAAAATTGTAATGAACAAACAAAGGAGATAGCGTACAAATCTCTTGTGCGTCCACATTTGAATTATTGTTGTGCCATTTGGGACCCGTTTCGTAAGGGATTGATTGAAAGTATAGAGAAAGTACAGAGAAGAGACGCTCGATTCGTGACCGCTTGCTACAGTCCTTATGAAAGCGTCACAGAACTGATTAGTAGATTAGGTTGGGAGTCTCTGGTAGATAGACGACACACGTTTCGTTTAAACTTATTGGAAAACATGCGTACTCCAACTTTCACTCATGAGTGTAGTGAAATACTTCTTCCACCAACCTATTTGAGTCGGTAGGACAGGAAAGATAAAATTAGAGAAATAAGGTGCCGGACTGATTCTTATATGAATTCTTTTTTCCCTCGTACCATTAGGGATTGGAATGCACAGCAAAGAGATTAGCTTTGGTGCTGAGCACCCTCTGCCACCCACAATTTTGTGAATTGCAGAGTATATATGTAGATGAACCCGGCAGGGTTGCCGGGTTAGGATAAGGCGGCTACGACAGGGGCGAAATGCTCAGCCAATAGAAACCCTGTCACCAGGTCAGTATGACCACACCGAATTATTTATTTACTAGCTGCAGGATAACCAGACATGTCAATTTCACGTTTCTGTGTCAGACCTCTAATTTTTAGTCTTTACACATGTGAACCGGTAGAAAAATCAGTGGTACGCACGTGTATTTCATGATTACGTTTACACTTGATCAACGGACGGGAAAAATCATGTGTTATATAGAATAGGAACTAATTTTAATAAAGTGCGAGTTAGGCATGAATACCACAAGGTTCCGTACCTTATATTGGGTTTAGTTCTCTTTATTTACAAACCGCAATAAATGTTTAATATGTGATCTCTTAGTGTACTTAATATAAATGGTGACAGAGTGCCACTCATTTCCCCTATTATAGCAATTCCTGCAGTTTAACATGGAATTTGAATAGCTTTGATCAAGGTGAAGCCAGGTTAAATGCCCCCTTCTCAAACAAAAAAATCCAGGACGTACCGTTCAAACCTGATATTTTCAGAACTACCGTGTTAACCATTGTGCTAACACACAGCTTGCTTAAATAAATGAATCTTGTTTGCTTAGTATCAAAACTTGTATTCTGGACTTAAGCTTAAGTAACGTAGTTTGAAATAAGAGAGGGAATACATATTGATAAAGACTTTGCTGGCTCATATATCGCCAAATATGCAACAAACTGAAAGTCCCGAAACCATGAACGCCGGGAGGGGAATGCAAGGGGGTTCACTTGCACCCCTCCCCCCCTTGCTATGAAAGAAAATACACAGAAAAGATTAAGAAACAAAAATTTAAAATTAAATTCACTCAATTTGAATAATAATTTAAGGCGCCTAGGTTGTTGTCCATGTTTCATTCAACACCTTGTCAATAAATTCAGTATCCTTAGTTAGTAAGTGTTATATATATAAAAGATACAGTAATCCTGCCGGCGCCCATGCCCGAAACGATATTGATTGTAATTTTGAATACCCATTCAACGATACCACACTCGATGGAGTTGCGCAAAAAAATGTGTATAGGAATAATGTTTAGAGTATTTTTCTATAGATCTGCTTTGCTGTCAATAAAACATCCCGTGCAAAAGTTGCGGAACTGCAAGGATGTTTGTGGGTTAGAGAATTACTTGAAAATCTAAAAAGCTTTTAATTGCATCATACATAAAATAAAGTGAATGCCATCATCTTGAATTTTTTTTTTTTTTTTTTTTTTTTTTTGTAGATTTTTTGGTCATTTGGTTGGAAAAGTAGAGGGGTGGGACTCAATTTTAACGACTTCGGGACCTCATACTACGCGAAATACATAGTTAAACAAAAAAAGGCTCAAAACAGTATCAATTTCATTTTTTAATACCGGTTAAACGACACCTCACTCGATGCGGTACAATAAAATATTTAAACTTCCTTTTTTATGGCAGGAGTTACCGTAATTTTACTGTTTAGCATTTGCATACGGGTATATTTTTCAATAAATAAAATACATCTTCCTGAGAAATCTCATTACAATCTATTCAAGAGCAGCAGAATTACGAGGCTGTTGTATACGGACGGACCGACAGAATTGGAAGGGTTCTGTTTACGCTATGGGACACGGTACCATAAAATGGGCAATACTAACGAAGAAATACGTAATGTACAATTTCAAGGGATATAATTTAACTGTCGGTATTATGAACGGTTTTTTACACTTCAAACATGGATAAAATGAACAGGTGAAATTACATTGATGACGTTGTGTTCTGATATTTACATCTATGTCGTACAGTGAAAATTCTTTGGTTTTCAGCAGCCTAGAATAAAAATTGCCAGCACGTACATGTTCTGTGTGACTTTCGATGCAAACTTATTTTTTCTCATTGTTGACTTAAAATCGAAGTGTCTATTGATAAATATATATAGATTATCTCTCATTTACTATTTGATCGTGTGAGACTGTTTCTAACTGCCAGTTCTATATATTGTGTACTTTCACTACCAACCTCAAACAATTTCGAGAAATGCAGAAGAAGCTGCGAGATGGTGTTTATGTTGGCAGACTAAGGTCTGCTACACATAAATTAATATCATGTGATATATAGCTCAGTATCGGTCCTTTAAATAAAATCTTTGATAGGGTTCTAGATACAAAGATCTCTTTCTACAGATAAGTCATACTGAAATATAGCTGTAAAGCTGTTTTTCATTGATCGTTACTGTCTAAATACGAATAATTTTCCAAATGTTATCGCGACGCGAGTCGGCACAGCAACTGATCAATACGATGCACTTTCATGTGGGCCTTTGCCAGCTTTGATAATGGAATTTTTTGTGTTCAGTCAAATTCTTGAGTATTAATTCTTGTTTAAAATGTTTTTATGGTACGAACAGAACTAAAAGCTGCTTGTTAGAAAGCAATAATTCTGTCTGAATAGTTGTCGTATCCAGCTCATGAAAGTTAACACATGTGTCATTTATCAAGAGACCTTACAAGTAGGGGTTAAGGACCTGATCGTGTAGTCCTCACATTTAAAATATGTATCTGTGATGAACACATAGCTAACCCGATAGCAGAGGAGCGTCTTCCAGGTCTCTTCAAGACGATAATCGATCCATCATTTATGGTAAATTACGCTACATGTAATAGCTTCGCCCACACAGTCACTAATTTGACGCTTTAAGGATGATCAAAGAATTATTAAACCTCACATAACAAATGTTGTTTTCTTTAGTTGTTTGTGTTTAGAGACACTACAGTAGCGTCTATATTGAATTCCCGCGCTTACTGTATTGGTGTGATAAATATTCTTTTCTGTGAATGGGAGAGTAGTAGCAATTTGCAACGCATCCTTTTACTTCGTGACGTATAGTGTGGTCCATTTTAAAGGAGATATTCTGTCTAATTTGAAATACATTAGGTACATAGATGGAATAAGTAATTCTAGTTCAAATAATAACAAAGATGGCCGGGGTATTTTGAGATCTGTAATCGAAACTAAAGCTACTTAATACTGTTTGCTTTATAAGTGTTATCTGGAGGCGTATTTTACTGATAAATTTAGTCTAACTAAACAGAAATTCTTAGGTGCAGTAACAAATCAAAGAAGGACATAGTAAATTTAACTAGATGTGACACCGCAATCTACTATTTATATTTTGTGTGAACACTGGTGTAAATATTAGTTACCTTCTTGCACAAACATGCTTAGCGAGCAAGAAAAAGCGGGTTTTAATTAAAGCAGTGAACGTGGGCTTTTGATAACCTTTAAAGTGGAAATTTGCTGAAATTTCAGTGGCTTGAACAGTACATCAAGAAAATAGAAAGTAAAGCGCTTGGAGAAATTCCTTCAACGATCTAACGAATCCAAATCATAATGGACGAAGCTATGTGAAACTGAGTTTTCAGTTGTAACATTGTTCGTGTTATCCCAATACCTCTCATTAATCAACACGGGATTGGTGTGGACAGGAATGGCTGTAGCGATGTTTACCTGTGACGAGCGCTGTGACCCTCATGGTGTGAGCAGGTCCACAGCTCTGCCGCCCCAGGGAGAGCTGGAGGCTCCACGCGCCGTCCGCTTTCCGCTCCTCACCCACAAAACTTCCGCCGTGTGTCAGAGAGGACTGCGAACATTGCCCACATATACACTCTTATTGCACTGAAGAGCCAAAAGTTATGGGAAAGGAAGGTAGCACCGCGGAAGATACGTATATATGTACCGTGCTGTGTGGGGGCTTTCATTTGTACTTCAGTGAGTAGTGTGAAAGGTTTTCTCATGTAAATATGACCGTACGTCTTGAATTAATAGACTTTGAACGCGGATTGATAGTTGGCGCTAGATGTATTCAATTTTTGAAATAGTTCGTTAATTTAAAATTCCTCGATCCACATTGTCAAGTGTGTGCCGTGATAATGTAATTTTCCGCTATTGACAACAAAGCGGCTAGCTATGTTTACTTAATAAAGGCCCATTTAGACGACCCGACCTGGTCTCCCTAAATCGTGGGCACGCCCCTGCGGCCCTGAAAACGGGTCGTCTAAGCTGAGATCCTGGTCACGTTTTTGCCGCGAGACAAGGCAGGGAGGTCGGATGGAAATTCCATCCGATTTAGGGCAAACGGGTGGGCGTAAATTGGATCCCCACCATTCTGCCCTGAAAACTGGCGGTGTAAAGCCTCGCCCGGTTGTGACCACGCTGTCTAGTTACTCGTTTTCTATTATTAGGACATGGATTCATACGATATTCAAGAAAAATAAGTATTGATAGAATTGCTAGAGGTGTAAAAGACCCACAAATTTTTATGAGACACCTCACATAGAGTTGCCAAATTATTTAGAAAAAAAAAGTATATTTGTCTTCTAAATAGGAAAATAAAAAATATATAAAGGAAAATAAATTAAAATTTAGTTATTTATTGCCTTAAATACATATATTTTCGGGCTTACTGGACTAGCTATTAAATGTTGGTTTCATTTCAGTGTTACAGCTGGAGCCACATTCTACATCTAGTATAACAAAAAAAAGAAACACTCATTTTTAAATTTATGGACGCTCTGTTTCTCCTTTCCCACCATCTTGCATGTCTGAATATTTCTTCAGGGACTTCTGAAGACCTGTTGAGCAATGCCACGTCGGACGGAAGGTAGTCACACACGATATAAGAAGCTATTCCATGACCATTGGTAGTGCATTATCAGCTCATTGTTTTATAATTCTATTTTCGCATTGGTTTTTAGAAGAGCGTACACTGGGAAAATTTTCACTGCATGCGCAATTCATAACTTTCTGTTGAATTCTTATATAGAACAACAGGGATTGTGAAGAAATTTGTAGCTCAGATATCGAAAGAATTCGGGCACAGAATACCCGAAGGAGGAATAAGGGAAACTGTTGCTGGAGTGGAAATCGTATGACAACATGCTGCCAACATGAAATTGAAAAGTCACAAAGGGCAATTTCCTGGCAAGACCTTGTGATGATTTGTATGACCGTACTTCACAGTAATTACACTATGTTTACGGATTTCTTGATACTGAGAACGCTTTTCAACCTCGGGCAGCGAATTAGAGTCAATACATGACGAGGATTACCCGGACTAATATGCTAAGCCGCTTTCTATGAGTTAAACGTTTTACTCTATCCAGCAGTGAAATTCTAAATTTATTTCAGCGGTTGCGAATAAGAATAGCCCACCCGCCCATCCCATTAGTGACGCAGAAAACTGACCTCGGTCTGCAAGTCGCAATCCATGCACCCGGCTCTAACCTCAGCAGAACTGATAACAAGGCTCTTAAGTATCAGATGACTAGCTGAATGGCAGCCTCGAAGTTCGATGTCTATTGTCGGTAAACTTCCCAGAGGTCTCTTACTGCAGCAATGTTTATGTGTTGTTCTGTCTGAATCGAGAATAGTACCTCACTACATTCCTAGTACAAACATGTATCTATCCGTTGACTCAAATACAAACCAGATTGGCTAGAAACATGATATTTGTCTGCATTGTCTAAAGTGTGTGTTCCGCGGAGGTAAATCTCCTAACTTCGGCACTCGGAGAACGTCAGCCCCAGGCTCCAGCAGTCGTTCTTTATTTCCACTCAATGGACAGCATGCTGATTCAGCATGTGGAGCCGTTCGAAGAAAAATCGTCGATTTCAATGTGGGTAGAATCCCGGTCGTTCGGACCGAAGCCAGTCTGAAATTCGTGGACCGCTAGTTCTTGCTACGTATTTTATTAATTATAAACTAAATGTTTTGACCTTTTTGGTGCAAATCTTTTCTGTAATAATTATTCTGGATGTAACCATTTTGATGTAAGCTTTTAACAGCGTATGCTCACAACAGGCGTTGATGACAGTAGGTAGGTTTCATAGAACAAGATAAACTCAGGTCATAGGATCGTATTTTTGGCTAACTATAACGCGGAGTGTTCCTTATGAAAATTTCAGATCATAGAATAGTTGGAAGATTTCTCGGGCGTGCAGCGGGGTCAATTGATCGCAGATGTACGAATTTTCGATGGCATGTTACGCCATCGAAAATTCGTACATCTGCGATCAATTGACCCCGCTGCACGCCCGAGAAATCTTCCAGCAACAGTTCCGCCGGGAAAACTTACGATCACACATCATAGAATAGTTATCTGAATGCTTTAAATTTCTTATTTAACAGTTTAATAGCGAGCGTTCATGAGACGGATGTACAGGCAATTAGCAACCGGGCATCTTATTGCAAGTAGACTTGTGCATAATAGTTCGCGACCGGGAGCGCTCAGTTTAGTTCACAGCTTCCTCGCGAAATAGGTAGCTCTTTTAGTTCGTTAATTCCCGTCTCGAATACAGAGAAACAAATCGTTCGCTCGCCTTGCTACCGCTACTGCACGCGCTATTTTGTTTGTTATGATAGTTTTATTAGGACATTATTTAATCATTTTTGTCGTTTCTAAATGGAATTTAATATGACCTTCGTAACAAAAGTTGTTACTTAATAATAACCCCTATCAAATGATATGATCAGTGGCCGCCGATAAAACAAAGTGCTCATTGTCTTTTGCATGAATGGGTAAAATGGGGCATTCAACTGTTCTGTTTTTACTTTACATACATTCGTAGAATATTAATTTTTAAATGGATTTATTTATTTATTATTTTTTGAAATACAGAAACTAATAACAAACAAAATCCTCCCTTTGACAAATCTTTGAAGGCGCATTATGATTTATCTTTTGAATGATATGATGTGCGTTTACCTAAACGCCCCTTCAGAAGTGTTATGTAATGTCAAAATTGACAAAGCCAAACAAATTTTTGCTCGTGCATCTATCTTTACTTCGGTTTTTTTTTTTTTTTAATTATTTTCACCTGGAAGTTGTTCTTTCTTCGATATTTAATTAAATTGAATTAGCTATAGAAAGTGGTAGCAATAACGAATGTGCATCAATTTCCAGTGAATTGGAAGTAATTGAGCAGTTATTTTATTAGTGTAAGTGAGGATTATCCAACACACATTTAAAATATTTTGGCAACGAATGAAACTGATGTAGACATAAAAGTTAAAATCTTTTTGAATTTTGCGAGCCATTTTTTTTTTTTTTTTTTACATAACTTTCACAAAGCTGTTAAACAACTGGAAGGTAATAACGTCACAGTCTGATATAGTAGGGCCCCTAGCTGTAAAGTTGTGGGGTAGTTTTGATTTTCTTCATTCTATATGTTTTTTGGGGTGCTGAATCCGAATCTGAGGTTATCTAACAAAATTTCATAACGGAACATTAAAAAAGGGCCAAAAATCTAATTTTTTTGCCTTTTTTTTCTCTTAAAATTCTAAATCTATCAACTTTTCTTAAATACCCTCCATGTTCGAAATGAAAGAACATAAAATTTTCTACAAATTTCACCATTAAGGTTTTTCTATCGGAAGAAGCGTTCGGGTTCAAGCACTAGTCAAAAATTGACGTATATTGTCTGTCTCAAAAAAAAAAAAATACTTATTCCACTCAAATTTATTATCAAAGGCTGCCAATATTAATGAATTTCTCCTAGTTTTAAGTTTAAGTACCCGGGTGACCGATCTTCCCTCGGCATCTTTCGATTTCTGTTCAGTAACCAAGATTTCATCAAAATCGTTAGAGAAGTTTGAGAGATATTAATTTTGTCTATTTACAGGAGTTGCTCAAATAATAGTATATTAGATACATTGGATAGATTAAATATATAGACTGTATAAAAACCTAATTTTAAAATTTTTTGCCCCAACCGGAATTTGAACCCGGATCGTAACCAGAATTTTTTGAGAGCTAACGCAGTAACATCTTTATTTTTTCCAACTAATTATATTTGAGCTGCCATGCCGCTCCATATTTGTTAAACATTCAATATATTTCTTTCCTACTTACTTAGGAACTGCTGTCTGTTAAATAAAAATCGTGGATGATAGTCAACATTTTATTTTAAATCATCATTCATTCCTTAATTATAAGGTTTTCACAAGGGGTGATCAATTGAAAAGGGTACGAAACGACGCGGTGGGTTCAAATGTACACTTTATTCAAAATATACGTCATAGGCCTGAGCACAACGATCCCACTGATGAACAAGCCACAAGATTCCTTGTTCCCTTAATTCCTGTGGCCGTGACGAGACCCAGTCCTTCACAGCGTCCTTGAGTACGTCGTCCGAGTTGAAGCGCTTCCCAGGTGTTTCTTCAGTGGACCAAACACATGGAAATCGCAGGGCGACATGTCCGGACTGTAGGGCGGATGGTCCAACGTCTCCCACTTGAACTTGCCCAGTTCCATGTGTGTGACTCTGGAGACGTGTGGACGCGCGTTATCATGGAGCAGAACCACACCCTCCGTGAGCAGCCCCGGTCTTTTGTTCTTGATGGACATGCGTAGGCGTCGGAGTGTCTCACAGTACACATCGGAGTTAATGGTTTTTCTGTGCTCGAGGAATCCTGTCCTCATACGGACTGCCGCATCATTTGGACGCCGCTTCTGCTCTTTACTGCGTATGCAGGCGCCCGCACATGTTCCGATCCCAGCCAGAGACTCCAATCGCATCCCGAGATGTCTCGCTACGTTCTCCCATGGTGGAATATGCAAATATTTAACTGCTACGTTTTTACGTCGTTTCGTACCTTTTCATTTGATCACCCCTTGTATATTGAACTAATACTTCCTTAGATACAATCTTGTGGATATGTCGAAGATTTTCCTTTGGGAGGAGTACTTTTAATGTTCTTGGTCATTTTACATGAGAAAATGCCACATACAACACGCCATGGAGATTCTACGATAACTGTAGCGCCGCAATTTGATGGATTCTTATATAATTCGACGAGACAAATTGAAAGTAAAGAATAAAAAATTTTAATAGCTCGCTTAGTTCTCGAGAAATTGTGTCTCAAAATTGACGTGGTTAGGTTGAAATGCGGCCTGGACCAGAAGAAAAATTTCGTCCTAGATTTTATGATGAGTTCATACGTAACTGGATGAAAAAAAATAGAATAAATTTTTTCAATATCTCGCCTAGTTCTCGAGAGATTGTATCTCAAAAGTGAAGAGGTTAACCAGGAAAAAAATATTTCACCAAAACCTCTAAATCTACAGGACAAGGAACTATACCTATAACTGATTTTTGACATGTTATATCTCGAAAATCAAGCGCGATATCAAAAAATTTTATTCTTTATTTTCGAGTTCCTACGCAGAGTTCTATAAGAATTCATAATAAGATTGTGGCGCCACGGTAAACTGCTCATGCCATGCATAAAATCTGGTGATCTTACAACCAAAGCTAAAACAGAAGCTCTACGAGATCGCGTGGCGTTAGAATTTTCTTCTAAGTTTGAAAAAATCGCATTTGACAATGTCAGTATCTATTTTTTGAATATCTACTTTTGAAATGTTTTACAATTAAACTGGTAGTATTTAATGATAACCACTTTTTGCAATTCAGTAATATTGATGTTTGATATAAGGTAAATATTATTTTCAAAGAAGTTTTGTAAAGTATTACTTCTCACCAAACCATTTTTAAATATCTTTTTTTTTAATGTTTTACAATTAAACATGCACTGGGTCAGCTAGTATATAAGAACTGTTCGTTTAAATATTCGTTGAAATCAAAGAGAAAATATGAGTAGACTTTCTGGTACGACTCCGAGATGGCGTTAGTTTTTTTTTTTTTTTTTTTTTTTTTTTTTTTTTTTTTTTTTTTTTTGTAACTGCTTTACGTCTCTTTTTAACATCGAGGTCTTTAGAGACGGGAAAGGATGGGGGCAAGGATGGGGGCAAGGAATGGGAAGGAATTCGGCCATGGCCTTTTTGAAGGAAGCATCCCGGGATTTGCCTGGAGTGATTTGGGGAAACCATGGAAAACCCAAATCTGGATACCCGGACGGGGATTCGAACCGCCGTCCTCCCGTATGCGAGGCGAGAACGCTAACCGTTACACCACCCCGCTCGGTGATTTCATTGTAAAAACACGAGATTTTTACACGTGAGGGAGACGGCGGAGGCAGCCGTCGAAGTATGGTGTTCCTACAACACAATTCGTCGATACACCCGTGTCGGTGTGGCGTTACAGCTGTTTTTCGAGATACCAAGTGCAAAACTGGATCGTACTTTGTAAAATCGCAGGGAAGATACTTATTTAGGTAAACTTAAAAAAAACGAAACGTTATCTAAATGTGAAATTTCATCCAAATCGTCACAGCCGTTTACGAGATCCAATATATATATATATATATATATATATATATATATACCAGAATTGCTCGCTTAAAGATACTATAAAATACAATGTAGCCTAGTTTTCAACATTTTTAATAAAAAAAAAAGGTCGATGTTTACGGCTTCAGTTCCGTGGCCTAATTGTGGGGCTGTAAACACCTATTCTACTATTACATCTAACGCGTTTATTCAATATCTTGTTCTTCTTACATAACATACGACACCTTTATACTTTCTATTAAGTTATCACAGAATAAGTCTTTATTATTTAATCCTGTAAATGAGGCAGCACTGATGAGGAGGCGCGTGTGCAGGCGGCTGAGAAGAGCTCACGAGTGGTCTTCCCCACTCATCTGCCTCTCTCCACCAGTGGAGGATCTAGGAATTTTCTGAGCACGCGAAAAAACTATAAGATTGCCGCCCCCTCTGTCGCCACATTGATTGGAACTGTGTTTTCTTTTAGATGACATAGTAATAAATAACCAAAACAAAAGTCGGTCTTCGAAAAACGAACTAAGGAGCGAGAGATCTGGGAACTAGTTCGCCTGTGGGAGCGCTCTTCGTTCACGAACTACACAAGACTAATTGCATGGGTCATAGCTCAATTTGTTTTTTTTGTTAGTGCTTTACGGAACGTCGGCACGGATCTAATTAGAGACGGGGGAGGCTTTGGGGCAGTTAATAAGAAGGAATTTGGCCAAGATCTATAGCGGAATCATTTCGCAATTCAGACAACGAAGCAAAACCGCAGTATAGATGACAAGTCAGGAGATCAAACGCACGTCGAACCCACTTCATCGCTTCGAGAGGTTGGGTAATTAAGAGTTGAATAAATCGAGTGGTGCGCTATTATTTCAAAGAAAGTTACTTTATGTGGTCCCCAAGTAGAACATTGAAAATTAAATTGTAGTTGAATTAAATATTACGTACATAACAAAAAATAAATTAACAGTGAGTAATTTCTTCTTTTTTTCGTACTCTCCCGCTTTGTTCATTCATAAAATTGTTATTTATTTAGTTAGTAAATATTAAGAGTCTGTTCAATACGTAATTTTTGATAGTTAACTTCAAATTTCATAACTATGTTTCCGAACAAATTCAAAACATATTTTAGATATATTGTATTATAATAGTACAGTACAATATGCTCCAAATGTTAATAACACTTAATTTAATTTGATTTCGATGGAGAGCAATGACAATGGCAATTTCTCTACACACCCATTTTCCCCCTTTCCTGTACCAACCTACTTTCGCCAGCTACTAATTTCAACTTCAATGATTTTGGTAAATTATCCCCCAATCCTCTTGGTAACTTATCCAATCCCTAACCCCCTTACATACAAAAGAAAATCTTCCCACATCATTGTGCCTGAAATCGAGTATCAGTTTGTGGTCATGATCATCTTTTCCCTTCCATGCATTACTTTTAATTCTCAAACCAACATCATACCACGCCTCATCACCAATATACGCATTGTACTCACATGACTCTCGTCACCCTCCTCCTGTCTTCCAATGAACCCCATTCTAGCTCTTTTATAATATCTATTAGTGATTGTGTTCTACGGTAATTTCCAGAGACAAATCTAGCAGCCCTTTTTTTGCACCCCCTCCAACTCCTGTATTTGAAACCCAAAATGTGGGTCCCATACTACACCACCATATCCAAGCAATATTCTGACCAAAGTTTTGTAACCAAGTTTCTTTACTTCTCTCGTGCATCCCCTCATTGCTCTCTCCAATAAGTAAAAGATTTTTAAACCTTTTCCTTCTACCTGTCAAATGTGTGCTACCCAGTTGAGCTGGTTATCAAATGTTATGCCAAGATATTTACATTTCAAGTCTTCAACAAGGAATTATTTTCCTACCTTGTAGTCATAATCAACCTTTAGTATTTTGTCTGTGTATCTAATAAGCTAACTCTTCCTTGCATTTATCTTCATCCCACGTTCACCGACCCAGCTGGATATCCCGTCCTTATCACCCTGCAGCTGTTCACAGTCCTCTGCCGTTTTGATCCTTTTATATAGCATTATGTCATCTGCAAACAACCTAACTTATAATAGTAAACAATTAATACAGTCATTCATTAGAATAATTAATAACAACTGTCCCTATGTGGCACTCACATTTTTACTTCCACTTCTTTTGATATTGCATTTCTTAACCTAACTTTTTGCTTTCTACCTTTTAAAAATTCTTCTACCCAGCAAATCAGTTTCTCATCAATGCCAATAGTTTTTAGTTTATATACTACCATTTTATGGATCACTCTGTCAAAGGCCTTAGAAATGTCTGGTGCAACAGCATAAATTTGGTCTCTCTTGTCCATTTCATCCCAAATATCTTACATATCTCCTACTAGCTGCGATTCGCATGAATTAAAATGGAAATTATCCTCTGCGGAGACTTCAACATTAATTTTGCTGTAGAATTTAACCAGACAAATTATCTTCTAGGAATGCTTAGATCATTCAATCTCTATCAAACTGTAGATTTCCCAACTAGAACACAAAAAGATAGTAGTACCATAATTGATAACAGTTTTGTAAAGCACAATAAATTAGAAATATATGGAACAACTCCGATTGAAAATGGTTTGTCAGACCATAATGCTCAAATAATTACTTTAGATGTTGTGGGAAATGAAAATAACAAAAAGAAAGGATTTGTCAGAGTTAGGCCATTAAAGAACAATTCAATTAAAACATCAAATAATGAACTTGAGGACTGGAGCACTGTTTATAAATTAAAAGGGGTAAACAATAAATTCAATTACTTTCACCAAAAGGTTTTTGGAAATTTACGAAAGGTGTCTCCCTACAAAACTAGCTCCAATTGGTCAAAAACGAGTAAACAAAAATTGGGCTACAGTTGGTATTAAACATCTTGCAGACATAAAGGGAATTGTATGTAAAAGTTAGGAATACTGATAATATGCTTCTCAGACAACATTACAAAACTTACTGTAGAATTTTAACCAAAGTAATAAAAGAAGCTAAACATTTGGCCATAAACGATGAGATTAGTACTTCAGATAATAAGATAAAAAGTGATTGGAACATTATTAAAAGAGAAACAAATGTATCATCCCTTGAACATAAACCTATATCTATAAGCATTAATGATAAACTTGTAAATGACCCCTCTTATGTAGGAAGTGCTTTCAATAACTACTTCTTAACAGTTGCTGAAAAAATAAAAGGAAAATATATTGGGAATATGGATGCTATAGCAATACTTAAATCCTTGTCACCAAAAACAGCACCTATGTCTCTATTTCCCACCAGTCAAAATGAAATTGCAAAAATTATTAAATCCCTCAAAAATAAAAAGTAATTTGGTTATGATGAGGTTTCTACCCATGTAGTGAAACAATGTAACACCAGCATTAGTAGAGTTATTAGTCATATTTGCAATAGTTCTTTCGAAGAAGGTATCTTACCTGACTCACTCAAGAAGTCAATAATCAAACCGCTTTATAAAAAGGGTGACACCTCAAAGGTTGAGAATTACAGACCAATATCACTTCAAAAATCTTTGAAAAAACAATGTACAGAGGGGTGTATGCACATCTACAAAACAATGTCCTACTCAGTAAAGTACAGTTTTTGTTTTAGACAAGGTGTTTCAACAGATTCAGCAATTTTTGCTTTTGTTAACAACATACTGGAATCAACGCATAAAAAATTAAATTCCCTACGTATATTCTGTGATCTTGCTAACGCTTTTGACTGTGTTGATTATGAGATTCTACTAGGTAAATTAGACCACTATGGAGTTAGTGGTAAGCCAGGACTTTAAATCATACCTATCATACCTGGAAAATAGAAAGCAATGTGTATCACTGAGAGATGCTAATACAGGAGATATTATAAACTCAGAATGGGGTATAGTTAAATGTGGTGTGTCTCAGGGTTCAATTCTTGGCCCTCTGCTGTTCTTAATCTATATAAATGATCTCCCACATATACTAGGTGATAATGAATACGTGGTGCTCTTTGCAGATGATACTAGCATATTGTTGAAAGACCCATCAGCACAAAACCTCGAAAACACAGCAAACGATGCTATAAAGACAATTAACAGGTGGTTTAATGCCAACAAACTAATACTTAATGTAGAAAAGACACAGTTTCTTCAGTTTGTTACAAAAAATAAAACAAAGGACAGCTATAATGTAATATCAGAAGGAAAAGCAATCAGTGAAAGCAGTTTCACAAAATTCCTGGGTGTATATCATCATCATCATCATCTAGGACAGCTTCCAGCCACTGGCCAGGTCTGCTGGGAACAAAAGCCTCGCCAGCGCTTCCTGTCTAACCACCATCTCTCTTCTTCCACTGACGCCCAATTTCCTCCTCTTTCCTCCACACATTTCTTAACACCCTCGGTCTTCCTCCAGGCCTCTTCCCTTTCAGCTCCATGTCCAGCATCTTCCTTGGTAGCCTCTCCTCTCCCATTCTCTTTACATGTCCGTACCACTGTAGCCTAGATTTTTCAATTCTTTGTTGTAGCAGTTCTTCCTTTATCATCTCCCTGATTCTCTCATTCCTTATTCTGTCTCTTCTTGTTACTCCCACTCTACTCCTCTGAAATTTCATTTCCACTAATTGTACCCCCCCTTTGTCTCTCTCCTTCATCACCCATGTTTCTGCTCCATATGTTAAAATTGGTACAAAATATGTTTTATATATTGCCTCTTTACTCTTTGTGGGACATCCCTACTCCATACCAGGCTTGTAATACTTTTAAAAAATCCATCTGCACATCTTCCTCTTTCGTTTATTTCCATCCTGTTTCCTCCATTTTCTTCAATACAGCTTCCCAAATATTTAAAATATTCCACTCTATTTAGTTACTCCCCTCTAAGTGATATTCCTATGTCTGTCCTGTTCTTCTTTCTTGTTGTTATCACCACTTCACTTTTTCTCGCAGAGAACTTCATACCATAGGCTGCAACTACTCTCTCCCACACATCCAGCTGATCCTGCACCTCTCTTTCATCCTCTCCCCAAACTAACAGGTCGTCTGCAAATACCATTGCTTTCATTTTTCCTTCCCCAATGCTCTGCACCACCTTCTTCAATACTTCATCCATAGCGACAATAAATAAGAGGGGTGATAGGGCACTTCCTTGTTTTAGTCCATTTTTCAAATGGAACCACCTAGTCTTATCCGTTCCCACTTTGACACAGCTCTTACTACCCTCATACATATCCTTCACTCTTTGCACTATCTCCATTTTTACTGACTTTTTTCTCAGTGCTTCCCACACTTTGTTTCGGCTGAGGCTGTCATATGCCTTTTCAATGTCCAGAAAGGCCATCACCAGATATTTCC
Source organism: Vandiemenella viatica (assembly GCA_031002005.1). Taxonomy (NCBI): domain Eukaryota; kingdom Metazoa; phylum Arthropoda; class Insecta; order Orthoptera; family Morabidae; genus Vandiemenella; species Vandiemenella viatica. Next base: position 277,961,537 of record JARYHS010008074.1, on the reverse strand, counting down.
CATACTCGTAGTGCCATTCTTATAGCTGTCTTATTGCAAATATAAGATCGATAGTTGACCTTCCTGGTCTAAATCCATACTGTTCTTCCCTTAGCTGCCTTCCAACCGCTCTTCCTATTCAGCTTTCCAAAACTTTCTCATTTATCTTGGCACAGTGGCACATCAGGGTAATACCACGGTAGTTTTGGCAGACAGTCTTGTCCCCTTTCTTAAATATGGGTATTATTACCCCTTTCCTCCAGTCCTCTGGAATTTTTCCCACCTTCCACATAGCCCGTATATATATATATATATATATAGATAGATAAAAAATTGAACTGGAAACAACATATTCAACAACTTCTTAAAAAACTGAATTCTGCAACTTCACTGAGGGTAATATCTAGAATAGCTAATATAGAAACCAGAAAGTTAGTATATTTTGCATATTTTCATTCCCTGCTCACGTATGGCATCTCATTCTGGGGAAACTCGTCACAAGCACAGAGGGTATTTAAATTGCAAAAGCGTGCTATAAGAACTATTTGTGGAGCAAGCCCACAGACGTCGTGCAGAAATCTGTTTAAAAACCTGGGTGTACTAACAATGCAGTATGTATATTCCGTACTATCATTTGTAGTGTAAAATCCTGAACACTTCAATCTTAATGCTGACATACATAGCCATAATACTAGGAATAAATATAATATTCACAAGGATTACAAATCACTGTCAATTGTACAGAAAGGGTTAACATTTATTGGAGCTTCCTTATTCAATGTCTTACCAACAGAAATTAAATGTTATCTACAAAAACCCAACTACTTTAAGTCCAAACTGAAAGATTTTCTGCTTCAGAACCCATTTTACTTTGTGAAAGAATTTTCTTCTTGGAATTTGCTAACTAAGAATGACTGATAAAATAGTATATATGGTGTATGGAAGGGGAAGGTGACAAAGTTGTCCACAATTACTAAAATATTATTTTTTTCTTTCTGTTGAAACTTTTGACAAATGAAGTAATTACACTGTTGACAAAATTTCACTCATATATAGTAACTAACATGGGATAGCATGCACTCAAAAACTGCTGTGAAAAATTATCATACTAACAGGTTTTTAAGTAATTGACAGCTTATGAGTTGTTGGTAATATAATTGATATTGTTAATAGGTGTGTACTGTTTCACACAATTAGCAACTAACATGATATAATATGTAGTCGCAAATTACAGTGAAACTTATCATGGTAACTGGTTGGTAAGAAAATAACTGGTTGTTAAGATGCTGGTAACAAGTGTATACACTGTTCCACATAATAAGTATTAATTAACTCGGGATTGTATGTGTAGATTACAGGATATATTGGTTATACTAATGGGTTGTAGCTAACTTGTCAATATATAATAATATTATCAATTATATAGTAATATTGACATTAAAAATAAGTGTATGTACTGTTCCACATCCCCGAGATTATTCTCACATGGGATCAAAGTGAACATATCTATCTATCTATCTATCTATCCTTCCCTAAAGCAATGTTGCTGACATGAAAATCCCTTGCGCTTCTCACATATCATATATGTGATGTGGTTGCGTATCAGTCTCGCCATTAATTTACCTACCGTGCCACTGATGTCAAATTCATTGGCCTTCAGTTTTCAACTCTATTTCTCACACCTCCTTTATATACCGATACTAGGCCTACTATCGCACTTTCCCAGTCCTCTGGTAAGCAACAAGTATCCATACTCAATTTAAATAATATTTCAAGATAATGTACAATGTCACATCCTGCTATCTTTTTGATAACTGTAGTAATACTATCTATACCAGCCCCTTTACAATTTTTAACTTTCTTAGGTCCTCCATGATATTCTGAGAATGAATTTCAAATTTTTTTGGCCTGCTCTTTTCTAATTGTGTTGTTAAGCTCATTCTCCGATTTACACACTCCCATTTCTGATTCATTGTCCCTAATGGTTTCACTAAACCAGTTACTCAAAGTTTCTGCCTTTTTCAAATCCCAAGTAACTTATTTTTGATCCTTATCTATAATTGTTTCAACAATCTCCCTTCCCCTCAGTTTTCTAACATAACCATAGAAATTTCTAGATGCATCAGATTATATTCTTCATAAACTCATCCTTAACCAGTTTCTTTGACATTATTAATTCCTTGGTTAGTTGTTAACTTGTTTCAAGAATTCCCTATTGCCTTGTTGTTTCTTAACTCTTTTATGTTCTCTCTCACAAACCTCTTTAACCCCCACACTCCCTGTTATAGTATCTAGGTTCTGTAATTCTCTTCATTTCCTGTTCTGAAATAAATATTTCTTCTGCCCTTCTTATTATCTCCTTGAACTCTTCCATCCTTGACTCTACTGTACTTGTGCCATCCTTGAATTTGCTGAAACTTTCACTGAAATATCTCTCCAAGTTCAAAACCAGTGCCTATTTACCCCTTCAATATTGGCCACTGGTTTACTGGATCCTCTTATATGCATCAGAACTACTTCGTGATCAATTATTCCTTCAATTACTTGACATTATACAAGTTTATCATCCGGCTTTATTAAGAATGTATCCAACATGTTTTGTCTCCTAGTGTTCTACTCTAAGACTTGTATATACCCTCCTTTCCTTATTAAATAATAAGGTATTTGCAGGTCACTGTTTTGTTTAATTAATCTTATTTCCTACCCATTTAACACTTGGTAAATTTTAATCCCCACCAATAATTACCATTCCATTCTCACCTCAGTATGAATTTATTTTCTCCCCAAGAGATTGATGTTCATCAGTCATTCTTCCACTGCGGTATGCAGCCAATACCCTATTTTTTTCTTTTTCACTACCCCAGAAAACTACCCCAAGTAACTCATGGCCATGATCTATGAACACCAGTGAACTGTTATAGTTGTTGCTAACCAGTATGAAAACTCCGCTCCTCTATCTCTTCGGTACACTCTGTGACCGTCGAGAAAAACCTAATACGTCTTCTTTTAACCAGGATTCTACACCTAAAATTACTCGTGGTTCATGTATATCCATTAATTTTTTTTAAATCTATTACTTTGCTCTGATCATCATACAGTTCACCAGTAACACCCTTATTAATGTCTTTGTGATATTTTTAGCACTAACCTCCTCCTTCCCACTTCTGCCCCAGTCAGTTATTGTTTCAGCAGTTTCATCGATTTTTTTCCATCGTGGATATACAATCAGTATAATTTTGATTATCTATTTCCATACCATCACCAGCATCCCCTAATCTAAAAAAGATACAGTCCTGACGGGAAGTGGGCTCCCTTAGAGCTTTAGCTAACAACTCAGAAGTATCCCCTTGCCCCTACTATTTAGGTGTACACCATGCCTAGTGAAATGCCACCTACCAATGGAGTTCACAGGCACCACCCGCAAGACAGAACTAATGCCTTTCCCAAGCAGAACCTCCGTTTCCACATTTAATCGCCTCACGCATGGTTCAACTGTGGCCAGTTATGGTGACTCTCTATATTACAATTCGGGTTTTTATCAATACCATTCCCCGCAATCCCACCATCACTACTCTATCCTCCTTAGTGAAACTCCTACAAAATAAACCTTTTCCTCTGTCAACTGACCTAATATTGCACTAGGTTTGAAAAATCTTGTGACCTTTTAACCATACCCTAACTGATTCTGCAGAAGAGGGCCTGAACCTCTCCTATGACTACTACCTAGCAGCAGAACCTTTTTCTTTCTGTTATTTCCATGCACGCCACTATTCCTAAAGGCATGCTGCGCCTTACCTTCATCCACATGAGGCTCTTCCTCACCTGATTCTGGTAGCAGGTCAAACTTATTTTCCCCCACAATTTCTGAAGTGTACGACCTGTTATCAGCACCCAACCATCCTTCTCAATATCCTCCAACCCACCATCTCTACTCTCTGCCTCTATAGCCTGAGCCTCGACAGGCCCATCCTCTATAGGCAGAACCGCCACAGGCTGAGCCTCCCCAGGTGGAGCCTCCATAGACGGAGCCATCACAGGCCCCGCCTCAATAGGCTGAGCCTCCACAAGGCAAGCCTCCAAGAACCCTGATCGTTTTACGCAACTCCCTGATCGTTTCGCCCATCTCCGTCATCCTTTCATCCCCGAGATAAAGTGAACAAAATCATGGGAGAGCCTCATTTATTTCCCCCATTTTCTCTTTCCTACATGCCCAATGATACCACTTCTCACACCAATATGACCCACCTCCTTCGCCACGTACCTGCGATAGGTAAAAAAAAAAATATATAATTATATAAGTTAGTTGTCTGTAGAATTTTTTAACAGTTTTTATGGTTCTCTAGTTGAAAAAGATTTATAAACGCTGCTTTATGCGAAACGAGAACACTTGAATTGAATGACCGGATGTATAAGTATGATTCTTGTGAGCTTAAATTTCGTTGATACGTCTGTTTAAAGACGTATTTAATATTGGCACGCTAAACGACTTCCTTCTTAGTATTTCTTGAAGCCGTCTACTGGCTCAGTGATCAAGTCATCTGACTAGAGAACGAAAGGGTCGTCGATTTTCAAAGGCTTTAACCTGTCCTTCACCTCCAGTAATGAGTCTAAGGTCAATGTTTGAAACAAAAAAAATTCTGTTTTACAAGAAGTCTCTTTTAGATATTCTAGTTTTTTCATCGTTCTTGTTTCAGAAATCAATTGTAATTTTAATTGCTATAACAGTATTCTCTTCCATCTACTATTATATCTAATCATATTTTTACGTTTAATGTACTATTAATGCTGTCATTTCTGCTACATTTCATGCTTTCATGCTTTGAATTATAGTGATTCCAAATTTTTCGCGCCATTTTTTTGTTTTTTCATCTATGAACTCTATTAAGTTCTATAATTTTTAAGATATAAATATGATTTTCTGCATATATTCTTTCCTAAGACTGTTGAAACATTGAACAAAATCCCCGATTTTTTATTGCATAGTTTGATTTTTTATAGAAATTAAAATTTTGGTGCAAAGTATCCTCAAAGGAGGAGGATACTTTGCACCACATGGGGAATTACACAGAATTAAGTAAGAGGAACGAACGTAGAGCGTAGAATTCATATAGTAAGATTACTTTGCACCATTATAAGTAGTGCACAATATTTGGAACAAGTGAACTAATTTATTTATAATTTTAGTTGTAGTTTTATAAGCAGACACAAGTAACAATCAAGAAATATTTTATAACTTATGAATTTTTATTACAAAAAATGTGTGATAATCAAACTCAATCATTTAACTCTGGTACATTAAAGTAACCACGTTTACTTATTCTTTTTGGAGGTTTAATGGACCCCAGGATATCATCCCACTTATAGTTTAAAATGTCAACAGCAGTTGGCCATTGCCGGGCTTTTTCTATTTTTAGCATGGAAAATGAATGTATTGTTGTTGTTGAATTAAAGATATCACTGCTTCGTCTTCAGTCAAATCAATTGTTCTCCCCGATAACAGTTCATTTTTATATTTGAGATAACAAACTCTCTGATTTCTCAGGTTTTCTAACATATTTTCTCGGCATGTTCATTCTGTAAAGATCGAAACAAATAGTTTCCAACATATTTTTAACAATATCTTCAATTGTTTGTTTTGCAGATCAAGTTATTAACAATAATTTCTTGCCAGGAATATGTGGGGGTTCATTGCACCAGTTCAGTGACGGTGCAATGTAACCCCAATATTATCTAAATGTTGTCATGCCTGTGTATAAACTTGAACTGTGCATTTCAGTTTGACTTCCAATGACCCATAATTCATTTATCATATGCCAAAATACTGATAAATGAAATAAATATAGTCTTATCTCACAACTGTTTGCAGGAGTTGAAATACACACAAAAGTATAAACACCAAAATTTGCCACAATTCTCCCTCGAAAATTCAGACACACACCACATGGGATCAGGCAGTCTGGAGGGAATCTGCTTCACCCTGAAGTGTAGTATAGAGTTCCATCTATGAGGTTAATTTAGAATAAACTGCAAATGATTCATATTTTATCTGTCAGAGACCGCCAAATGTGATTCGGGATGTGGTGCAAAGTATACCCTCAAGGTGCAAAGTAACCCCGTCTTACGGTAGTATTTTTGTCATGCCGTTTAGTTATTTCTCACAATTCTCGCTTTTGTCTCTAGTATATTAATAAATTTGGATTATTTTGCAAAATAAACTTTATATTCGATATCTCGGATAATGCATTTAATTGACTAATTGCTCCTTGCTCTTTAAAGCTGAGAACAAATTAGGTCTAAGCAAATTTTCAGTGTCAAGTGGTGATTAATTGTCGGACTACTTTTTTCTTAGTAAATTAGTATAGAGTTTTAAATTATCAAATAAATTTTTAAGATTACTGTTAGCGAGACGAAATATTAATATTTTCATTTAAAAAATGTACTTCAAAATTTGCCTACTGTTGATTAATTCTCAATTCTTTTATCTCTGGTTTTATTGATTTAGAATTAGTTAAAGCTTCGTAGTTAGTTTAAAGACGGCAAAATATAACTAAGCTTTGTAATATAAGTTGTTTAACAACTCTAAATTGATATATGACTAAATAAATAAGTATTTTAGACGCCAATTGTTGTAGGTACTATTACTAAACCATATTATAAACTTTTTTGTCTGAAGTATAACATTCTGTTACTTCATTAGTATTAAGGCATTAAAATAACAATTTGTAAGTAATAAAATAAACAAATAAATAAATAATTGTAAATAACTGATTTCTGTTGTTCACATTAGGAATGAGTACATTAATATCATTCCTATATCTGTCATAAATATAACATTTTATTACTTAATTACAGTGTTTCTAAAATATTAAAATAGCAACTTTTTACTAAAAAAAAAGATCATAAATAATTAATATCTACCAATTAACTACGATAAGTTAATTGATGAGTAAAGCTTCAATCTACTATTAAATTTAAATGATAATTAAATTAATCACATAGTTTATTACTACAGATGTCTTAAATATAGCAGGATACGTCATCGTGCCTTATTTTAAAATGTTATTTAGATTAAGTCTAGATGCTTCCTGCTTATAAGATGACCGGAAAAATACGGTAATTTTTTGTTTTGTTTTGCTATCCTGTGCTAACCTCTTCATCTCTACATACCCCTTACAACCCACGTCCTCAATTATCTGCTTCATACTCGTATATTCTAATCTCTGTCTTCCTCTACAGTTCTTACCTTCGACTGTTCCCTCCACCAGCAAATTAACCAAATATTAATACTTTTGCCCTTTAAGGGTAGAATTCCGAAAAATTCCTGTCTTTATATATGATGTCACCAAAGCGGAGATCTTAATCTTTCATTAAACGATTTCAGATAGGCATCCAGGTAGATAAATGGCTCGTAACACAAAAAACAGCATTTTAGAAATATTGAATTTTTGTCTTTTAAGGGTCGAATTCCAAAAAAAAAAAATCCTTTCTTGAAGTATAATGTGACCAAAGTGTAGGCCATAAGCTTTGAAATGACACCTCATTGATTGATTTAGGTTAAGTATGGAAGGAGATAATGGCTTGTGACAAAAGAAACCCCTTATAGAAATAATATATATGATTTCAACAAAAAAAAATCTATCTTAATATATGATATCACCAAAGTGGAGGAATTACTGTGCATAATCCTACTTCATTTATAGATTTCGGTTAGGCGTCCAGGGAGATAAATGGTTTGAGATACATTAACATTTTTTCCATGTTATGTTTTCGATATGTTTGCCTTTTAAGGGTCGAATTTGGAAAAACTAGTTTCTTAAAATATGATTTCAGAAACGCGGATACCTTTAAAATGATACTTCCTTTATCGACTTCGGTTCGGTATGAAAGGAGATAATGGCTTATAATAAAAAATCTTTATATATAAAGATGAATGTATGTTTGTTTGTTCCTCATACAAATCCACAGTTTCCATCCGATCTCGATGAAACTTTGCACACTTATCCTTTGAAACAAGGAGAAAAATACTGTCTACATTTGGTTGAAAAATTATCTGTATAAATAACACATGTTGTCTCATAACTTCGAAATATGGCGATAGACAGACACGTTGGATATGGACGACTCCGTACCGTGTTTCCGTGTAGTGGACTGGCAGCTCAGTGGTTAAAGCGCTTGCTTACGAACGTCGTGATCTCGGTGGAGGCTAAGATTTTTAAAAATTGTTTTTGATTGTAAGAGTCAGGCCTGGGCCGTAGGTTATTCGGATTGAATGTTAAACTGTAGATATTAGAAAGTTGGGGGTGCAATGCGAGGCAAATCGTAGGTAGTCTTGCAATATTGTAGGTGTACACTTTTTTACGTTATAATGATCCCGCAGGTGTTGTTCGCAGGCAGTATGTGAGTGTGAACCACAGTAGCCTAATATTATTATAAATACGGAAGTAAGTCTCTGTCTTTTTGTTACGTTTTGACGACTAAATGGCTATATCGTTGTGATGGAATTTTATAAGGAAATCTGTATGAAGGGCACAGGATATTTTTTCCAGTATGATTAATAGTTGTAGTCACGAAATTTTGAGACCTTATTGAATGGTGACAGAAATATGCTGGAAATTGATTCTCTTCAAGAGACAGGTTCAACGGTACAATGATATAGTGTTAGCTTTCCTGTCATATTATTCCGACTCGATATTGTTTGGGACCAATCCATCGTTACCAACAACTTTCTATATTTAATTCTGGCAAAAAAATTCTTAATCCACGCGTACGAAGTTGCGGGTACGAGCTATATATATATATTACATGTATGTTATTGATGATGATGATGATAAATACGTCCTTTGGCCAGCTATGTTTCAAATGATATTTTCTTCCAAAATCCGTGTTGATTTGTTGTAAACACATAGTTTTCATCTAGAAAATTCATAATACTTGAGCATAAATACGCTCCATAACTACACACGGATGTTACAGATATGGGATTGTAGTTTCTAGGATCACTTCGATATCCTTTCTTGAAAATCGGAGTTACTTGCACGGTTTTCCAGTCGGAAGGTACTTCGCTCTTCTAGGGATTTAGACAGAAATGGTCCGATTTCCGCCGCTTACTCTCAAAACACTCTTACTGGAATTCCATCCGGAACCGGTGCTTTCCCCCATTTGATGAGATCTAATAGCTTCATAATACCTGCAGTATCTATTGGTAACGAATCCATCTCTAACGTCACACGACGTGGGAAAATGGGTATGCTATCCTTATTTTCATCCGTGAATGAATACCGGATTTGGATGAGGGAGCAAAGAAGGACTACTAAATTTGTTTCTGGACATTACTTCGGAACACAGTCAGTGATTGAAATGATAAAGGATGCTGGAATAGGATTCTGTGGAAGATGAGAGGAGGTTGAAGAGATTGGTGTCAATGTATAAGGCGTATATTGGTGATGAGGCTTGATATATTCTGGTGGAAGAATTAGGATGATGCATGGAAGGGAAAAGATTACCAAGACCACAAGGTGGTGCTTGAGTTCATGCATAAGTGTGTGGGAAAATTTTCCTTCGTAGGTAAGTAGTCAGTGATAAACACCGAAGGTAAGTGATGAATAATTTATTGAAAACGCTAAAAGAATTTAAAATTAAAATTCGTATAGGGTAAAGACAGTCGGGAACAAGGAAGGGAAAAATGGCTATATAGGACAATTGGCTCTCCATTTCAATAAAATTAAAATAAACCTCTAGGATCCAGTGTCCGGTGGCGTTCAGTCTGCTGGAGATGGAGAAGGCAGCCGAGGAGGAACGAGGCTCTGAACAGAGTGCAGTAGATCCTACACAGCGAGTAATAGTCGCCGCCAGCAACAGCCAACAAACACTTGCAGCCACCTGCAACACAAACATACCAACATAAGGGAATGTGACCCTCGACTTCAGCATAAAAATCTAAAGCTACAAACAGGATTCTGCCGCTAATCTTGTTCCTTGCAGCGTAATACCAATATCCGACAATCTTAAAAATTTTAAAGGTTTTTTGTTTTGTTTTTGCACTTAATGGCCCTACATACTATAGCGACTCTGAATTACCAACGGTGTTTACGCCGGTAGTGGCGTACTGACTGTTCAAAACTACAGTCATTCATTTTTTCTTCCAGGTTACTTGGGCGTTGGAAGCATACCTGAGACCTGAAGTTTATAAGTTATTTCTTACACAGAGAAATTTTAGTTTTACAGGACATCATGAAGAATCAACAGCGAACGTAAATGCAAATCCTTAAATACGTAACAATCTTCTTACTGCACCCGTATTACTTTATTTCAAAATCCACATAATTCTTAATCAATTTACTTTAACAACTATGTCACGGAGAGAGTCGGTTTGTGATAGATCATAAGTATTTAGAGCAGAAATTTGAAATTCTTACGATGAATGTCATTATCTCCTTATAACTGAGAACAAGAGATTATTGTTATCTGTACCGTAGATGCAGCACCTTGATTATCATTTCGAAGTTTTCGGACCTTCTGGAAATGACGAGAAATGGTTTCTCATTTCAATGACAAAAGTTATAAATCCTGCCTTACAAAGCACCAGATTTTATGAAGGATCCAAAATGATTATTTTGTGACCCACTTTATATTATTTGCGTAAATTGCTTGATTAACACATAATAATAAAAGAACCAATCGATGAAATGTCCTAGATCCATAATACAAAACTAAATTAGGGTGTATTCTGATAGCTGTTGATAAATACTATACGCTAGTCCAAGTCACACGACGTGGGAAAAACATGCTTAGACTTCCATATATATATATATATATAACCACTTCAGAAATGTCTGCGAGGAAAGAAATTGGTTTTCCAATCGAGGAGCTGATTTGGGATTCATTGGGAGACAAGTGAAAGGTGAAGAGAGTGCTGGGAGTATACAAGGCATTTATTGATGATAAGGCGTGGTAAGATACTGGCAGAAGAATTAAGTGGCGTCCATGGATGGGGAAGGATGATCGTAATAAAAAAACCGGCACTCGATTTCAGGCATAAGAATGCGGGAAATTTTCTTTCGTAAGTAAGCGAGTCAGGGACTGGAATAAATTACCAAGGAAAGTGATTAATAATTTACCAAAAACGCTGATAAAATTTAAAATTTGTGAATGGAAAAAGGTACCCGCCAGCGATATTTATGATCACATCAGGCTCCTCAGACCTGTTTATAACCACACAACAACCTACTTCCCCCTCCACTCGACGATACAATGCCTCGACTCCAATCACTACAGATCAGTCTGTTGTGACGTCTCCTTCAGAGTTGTTCTTGCTGCCAAAGCACCAGTTGAGTGCGAGCCTCTTACTCTTGAACTCTTGACGAAAGAAGATTTTTCTTCGGTGGTGATGCTCGAAAAAGTTGGAACAACAAACTAACTCCAACGCATGAAGCATGGAGAATACTGATCGAGGTGTTGAACGTAGTGTTTAAATTATTCATCAGTAATCAGCAGACGAGCGTACCAATCGGTAAGTACACAGTGTCAAGTAAAACTGTAACCGTGGTAAAAACTGTATTTTTATCCCGTAATACTGATCTTACAGACAGTATCTCCTTCGGCGAATCGACATCCAGCCTGTGATGACCGGTGCATCAAGAACACGTGGTGCCATCAAGCTGAAAAATAATAAAAAGAGTTTGTGAAATACTTTTTGATAAGTGCTGCATGACTATCATATAGCTACAATTTTTTTTTTAAAAAACTAATTGATGTGAATGTTTGTAATGTTCATGTGACTCAATTGACATATAATCCAAATTCATCACTGGACTATGCACTGTTAAGAGTGGAATTGTTCGTATATAAAAATGTGCAGCTGTTTTATGATGTCAATTGTTAGGTTATTTAGAGTGGCGTAAACCAAGATATGATGAATGTGGCATTATCAAGATGTAAAATCATTGTGTCTCATTTTACTGTTTTTATTTCGCCTGTCATTGGTAAATTAAAAACACATTTTCAGGAGCACACATAGAATCATAAAATTTATTTCGTTTACGAATTTTAATCAAATTACCTTCCTTGAGTTCTCAAAGAGGCGAAAATTTTGAAAGTTCAGTATTATAGCAGACTTTTTTCTAAATAATCTTCTGAAACCTTCGAGATTTCTCTGCTCCTTTCAAATTTAGTCTTGCATTGTCTTGATTGGTGAGGGCGTATAGAATAGTATATAGTCCATTGAACGTTACCCCAAAAAGCGTTCCAAGGTATGCCATGATAATATTTTGTCAACCGTCTAACTGTTCAAATATTATCTCCACATGCTAGGGACGATAAGGAGATGCAATTTGTACCGGTAATGATATCTGATTGTACTACACACACGGCTTCATCTTCGAAAACACACTATTTCCTTTCATGAATCCTTGTGCGCCTAAGAAGATGGTTTTCATGGTAATAATTGAGAGGAATAAAAGCTGCCTCATTTTATGATAGTTTCCGCACAAAATCAGTCAGGGATGTGTATTCAACAACTTGGTCACAACTTGGTCATACAATATTATACAGTATACAGACGTATTGATAGGAATACTCTCGCTGCTTTCAAAACTCCGTCATAACTTATTAATCTTGCTTTGCACATTGAATTACAGCCAAAGGTGCAGATGCTCGAAAATAATATCGATTTAGTAAAGGCGAAGCGTTCTGTCATTCATAGGAAGACTTTGCAGAACATGTATATGTTTAGTACGAGACTGTTATCCCGTTTTTCGTAAAAGCTAGATTCAAGGTCTCGTACTGGAATGACGCATCAGTTATTAACACTTTGACACTGATGAAACCGCAGGGACCAGACACGATCGCGCTAAGTTCTTCGTTATTTTTCTCTGTATGAATACCCAGAGCTATAGTCCTAGGTTTCTCCAATTGTGTTGATGTCTGAAACGGCGAAATTTGGTTAATGTTTACAAAAAGCAGCTGGTATTCGTATAGATCCCAACTTCTGTAATTGACGAAAGAAGCATCTGATTCTCAACGGTTTTAAGGAATGCAAATTTTTGTCTGTCACCCGCTTGAATATGTGGCGTCATTCATACGATTTTACTTACAACAAATTTACTTTATGAGGATTTGGCTCGACTTTCGTTTACGAATTTTTATCATATTTTGTACGAATCATTACTAGTTTCAGTTTTTCGATTATAAGTATCCTTCTGATGTCTGCAGAAGCTCCCATAAGCGTACTCATTGCTATACAGACATCAAAAACAGCCTTTCCCAAGATCATGTTCATACTGTTCTGTTTTTGCATCATTCTAAGTTATATAGGATTATTTGTGCTTGTGATATCAACGTTGCTAGTTATGTCTATTTTCACTCCATTAAGTTCATGCTGAATTTCATCACATACATACGTGAATGCATTATTGTAAGGCACAAATTTATGGGTCCTGTTCAGTCCAACTTGAAGAATTTTCTTTCAAAGTGCAGGAAGCTTTCACACGCCAGTGTGTAAGTATCTTGGTTCTGGATGGGTATAAGGCTCTCTCACTGTTATTATTGGTGGTTACTGCATCCTGCCGATGTGAATAATACTGCATGCCTGTCACCGAATCGTCAAATTAAGCACTAGCAGGTATATTAAATAGTCCTCCATTTCTGGCTACATTCTATAAACTGTAGGAAAAGGATGTTAGCGGGTATTAACCGTTTCAATGTTGGCTCATAACTGACAGATGTTGGCGTAGTGCGTCACTTATTATAGAGAGCGCCCATTGAGTTTCTTTATATGTAGTCTCACCTCTGAGAACCACCAATTTACCGTTATCTATATATATAAAGATGAATGTATGTATGTATGTTTGGTTGTTTGTTTGTTTGTTCTTCATACAAATCCACAGTTTTCTTCCGATCTCGATGAAACTTTGCACACTTATCCTTTGAAACAAGGAAAAAAATACTATCTACATTTGGTTGAAAAATTATCTTATAAATAAAACATGTTGTTCTATAATTTCGAAAATTTACTGAAAGGCGATAGACAGACGCGGTGGATACGGAGGTGTCTGTAGTGTTTTTTCCGTGTAGTGGTCATGTAGGTCAGTGGTTAAAGCGCTTGCATTCTGATTTTTGGGTCGTGGTCTCTGGTTCAAATCTCCCTGGAGGCTAAGATTTAAAAAAAATTGTCTTTGATCGTAAGAGTCACGCCTGGGTCGTCGGTTATTGAGATTGAATGTTAAACCGTTGATATCACAAAGTTAGGGGTGCAATGCGAGGCAAATCGTAGGTAGTCTTGCAATGCTGTAGGTGTACACTTTTTTACGTTATATTGATCCCTCACAGGTGATTCGCAGTGAGTGTGTGTGTAATCTGCAGTAATAATACTATAAATGCGGAAGTAAGTCTCTGTCTTTTGTTACGTTTTGACAAATAAATGCCTATACAGATATTGACGGAATTTGACAAAAAATCTGTAGGGACGGCACAGGACATTTTTTTCGGTATGATTAACAGTTGTACTCACGAAATTTTGAGAACTTATCGAATGATGACAGAGACGAATGTGTGTGTTAGTCCATAATGTTACGTCGCTTGCTCAATCTATGCTTCTCGCGCATTATGTTAGTGTATAATTTGTTAATAAATGTCGTTTGGAGAAAAAACGTATTATTGAGACGTCGATTTTCTCTGTCCTTTTACTTTGTGTCTGCTTAAATGTTTCTGGCACCAGTTTATTTTGCCTTCTTTTTTAACATGCCTTGCGGGCGTAAACTGGCCTAAGTTGTAGCTCTAGCAGAGCACGAGCAGCTTAAGTTATTAGAACCCAAGAATCGGATGCTCAGGCTGAAGAAAGAAGAAAAGTCCAAGCTGAAATAAAGCTGCCCTTAGTTAACACCCCACTCCCCTCCAAATCCCCTTTCATTCGTTTGTTTTTCTGTTTTTAAATATGTTGGAAATTGATTCTCTTCAAGAGACAGGTTCGATGGTAGATATAGTCATGGCTTTCCGGTCATATTATGCCAACTCGGTGTTGTGTGGGACGAATCCTTCGGTACCGACAACTTCCTACGTTAAATTCTGGCAAAGAAATTCTTAATACACGCCTACGAAGTCGCGGATATCAGCTAGTAAACAATGAATATAATTGGGATATTGCTAGGCGTTTTCACTGTGATGAATAGAAGTGTGACATAGCGGGTACTTCCAGAATCTCCTATCCTGGCGGCACAACTGGAAAAAACTCGTGCTTTGTGTGCCCCAGTTTACCGGAGCTTTAATATTTGTTTCGAAAAACCAGGAAGTGATGCAGTTGAGTTTGGTTAAGCGTCATCGAATTCCACTGGTGTTTGTATCTTATATCTGAGCTTTCTCTAATAAGAAATTTCTTGTTATTAGTTTGTTAAGTCAAATACTTTTCCAAATCGTCAATATCGTAAGGTCCTGCAGACATATCAACCACCTTATTCTTCTTTGTGTAGAGAAATTTATCGTTTGACTTGTCTATATTAAGGATCGAGTTGTAAGCTTGTATGTCTAGTAATCCGATTGCGTACAATTCCTGACTCAAATTTATCCGCGAGAAATAATGATAGCTCAATTAACATTGCCCAAAATACAGATTGTGACAAACATGCCTTAATTCGACCAAGGCTCGTGCAAGACTGATCTCATATATATATACGTGTGTTTTCCTATATTTCACGTTTCAGCCACCACTACCTACCATAGATCACTGGTGTTTGTGTGTGATAGTAGCATGGAGTTTCCTATCGTGCACAACGTTGGCAGAATGCCCATAGCTATGGCGGTGTGGGAGATATGGAGCTTAAAGGTAGCCCATGTAGGGCATTTTCTTATTTCGACCATAGACCTGTGTGTACCTATACTTCTCTTTCCTGCCACAACTATATACCGCAGATCATTGGTGTTTGAGGGTGGTGATAGCATCAAGTCTCTCATTGTGCACTGTGGTGGTTGCATGTAGGTAGCTTTGGGGACGTTGGAGATATAGCGTTTGAAAGCGGTCGACCTGGCGCACTTTCGCATTTCGACCAAAGACGAAAGTAATCCTAGGTAACACTTTTTAGCCAAAACCATCTAGCGCAGATCACTGGTGTTTGTAGTATACATTCACCGATCTTGCACAACGTTGGCCGAATTCCGATAACTGTGAGGGTGTGGGAGATACGGTGGTTGAAATTGATCAGTCCAGGGTATTTTCGTATTTCGACAAAAGTCATATGTGTCCGTATATTTCACTTTGCTGCCACAACTACATAGCGCAGATCATTGGTGTTTGTGTTTGGTAGTAGCATCGTACACTATGGTGGCTAGATGTCGGTAGCTATGGGAGTGTTGAAGCTAGGGTGGTTGATAGTTGTCGATCTGGGACACTTTCATATTTTGACCAAAGACGTATGTGTCCCTATGTATCACTTTTCAGCCATAACTATCTAGCGCAGATCACTGGTGATTGAGAGTGGCAGTAGCACAGAGTCACCGATCGTGCACAACGTTGGCGATAGCTATAGGAATGTGGGAGATATGATGATTAAATTGGTCGATGCAGGAAACTTTCATATTTCGACCAAAGACTTGTGTGTCCTTGTACTTCTCTTTCCTGGCACAACTACATAGCACAGACCATTGGTGTTTGTGTGTGGTAGTACCATCGAGATTCCCACCGTGCGCTATGGTGATTAGATGTCGGTAGCTACGGGGGTGTGAGAGATATGGTGGTTCAAAGTGGTCGACGTGGGTCACTTTCATTTTTTGACCAAACATGTATGTGTCCCTATGTATCACTTTTCAGCCAAAACTATCTAGCACAGACCACTGGCGTTTGTGTGTGGTAGTAGCATGTCGTCTTCCGTCGTGCACTATCGTGATTACATGTCGGTAGCTGTGGGGGTGTGGGAGATATGGTGGTTGAAAGTGGTCGACCTGATACAAAAATAGACATGTGTGTCCCTATATTTCACTCCACAGCCAAAACTACCCAGCGATGTCCGCTGGTGATTGTGTGTGGTATTACTCTCAAGTTTCCCATCATGCATCATGGTAGTATCACGTCGGTAGCTGTGGGGATGTGGGAGATATGGAGCTTGAAATTCGTCGACGGAGGGCAATTTCATATTTCGACCAAAGACATGTGTGTCCGTTTATTTCACTTTGCAGCCATTAATATCCTGCGCAAATCACTGATGTTTGTGTGTCGTATTAGCCTCTAGTCTCCCATTGTGCACTATAGTAGATAAATGTCGGTAGCTGTCAATCAAAATTCTTTCAGATCACGAACGAATTCGTGGGCATCAGTTAGAATATTCATACTGGAAACCTAAACACAAATGTCCACATATGTTTCTATCAAATGTTTTGTGTTATTGTAAATTTTACAGTATCCGGTTCCCAGCGAAGTATAATTGCAATTCCAACTGCGGTACCAAGTCACCAAATCTATGGAAATATCACACTCCCAATCAATGTATGTACTTGATATACACAACTCAGTAAGAGCCTGCACCTACACTACTTTCCAACTTAATGAACCTCCGTTCTCGCTCACAAATTTCATTGGATAATGCCTCACGAACAAGGAAAATGTGGCCTCTGCTAGCTCTTTACATAACAGTGAATATCCTCATCCGTCACCGGCTGCTCGAACTTTTTTCCCCTTCCTTAGTCCCACTCCACCTTTTCGGTTAGGTTTCAAATACAGGCCTTATCTCTCTTTGAAATTATTTAATGCTTGCACCCAACTTAAGTTTAACTAGAAATCCTGCAGCGCCTACACCAAGCTTTGCAACCTTTGTCTTCATTCTCCCTCTCTCAGAGAAAAAGATCGAAATTTTTTTACTCCCTACAGGCTGCATCTATTGGTTTGATCCCTTTCTAACCAATTTTCAGATGTTTTTCAAGTTTAGAAAATGATCCACAAAACTGTTTTGTCAGAATGGTACCTCAAATGGAATTTTGTCGATGTGTTTGCTCAGAGAACCACGACTCTTCTTCCTCGTGGGAGTCATTGTATCTATTGATTGTCTTTACATATCTGCGCGACTATATAAAACCGAAGCAACCACCAAATCTTGTCATTAGGTAGCACGTCAAACATAGTGCAACATTGTAATATCTTGGTTCTCCGGGTGGAGCCGCGTTGATATATTTAAACCCAACGTTTCTGCCATCGTGCTGTCTCCTTCTTCAGAGGACTGCTTTGTCAGATGCCGTTATCGCCTTATATAGTAGCAGGAAGCTAGCGCGGGGGGGGGGGGAGGAGGCGCTATTGGTCCGAGGTGACGTCACCGTGCCCAGTGTAGGCGGTTGGATGGAGTATTTCGTCTTGGGTTTTCCTGAGCAGGTGTGACCAAATATGGTCAAGTTGCAAACCATTGTCGGCATTCATGTTGTGGCGCCGTTTTTGTATTTCTAACGCTTCTCTCACACGTCTAGGCCACCATCTGCTCTCAGTGGCTATAACGCTGGTCTTATCAAATAAAATCGAGTGGCCACTATCGGCTGAATGTAGAACTACAGCGGACTTGCTTGCGTCGTTATTTTACAAATGCCTTATGTGCTCATTGAGCCTCTCCTTAGCGGTGTATCCTGTTTCCTCAATGTATACCTTGCCGCACCTACAAGTAATTTCATATACCCCTGGTGTTTGCAAATGTTCTCTCTTGTCTTTAACGATGGTGAGGATGCTGGACAATTTCCTAGGTGCCTTGTATACGGGACAGATGTTCTTCTTTTTTAGCAGCCTACCAATCTTATCCGTCACTCCTTGGATGTATGGCAGGACGGCCACTGCTTTGTCAGGTGGTTTATTGTTCTCCGCCGAGACAAAGTGTAGCGATCAAGGCATGCCAAGGCTTTGTTACAAGCAGCTACACTATAGCCATTGGTTAGAAATGTCTCCTTTAAATTTCTCTTTTCAGCGGCCAAACTCGCATCGTCACATACCACGGATGCGCGGAGAGTTAATGTTTTTAAAATTCCACTTTTGATCGATGGATGATGGTGAGAGTCGGCGTGGAGATACCGATTAGTGTGCGTTGGTTTTCGGTATACTCGGTGGCCCAAGGAGCCGTCATCATTTCTTGTAACTAATACATCCAGGAACGGTAGCTGGTTGTCGATTTCAATCTCCATAATAAACTTGATCTTATCTTGGGTTCTGTTTAAATGATCGAAAAAGACATGAAGCGACTCTATTCCATGGGACCAGATTACAAAGGTGTCATCCACATAGCTCAGCAATAGAGATGGTTTCAAGGGGCCGTTATGGCACGATGGCAGAAACGTTAGGTTTACATATATCGACGCGGCTCCACCCAAAGAACCAAGATAATATGCGTACATACAGTGACCGCGGAAGCCTTCGTAACCATTTGACGAATCTCTACGGGGAGAATATTTTTAAATTAACAAGACTGTTTGGATCCCTACGGCAGAAGAGGAACATGAGGCTTAGCCAACTAGCCTTTCTTTGTAGGTGCCGTGATAAAGACGTCCTACCACGTTTTGTTATGATCAAGCATTATGTGCAGACGCCGGCAGCCCACCGCATCCTGAAGAGGAGCTCTCAGGCACTGCTCCGAACATGCGAATCCACCAAACGCGACGTAAGTTAGCAGCACTGGAAGTGAGAATCTTCAGCCTGCAGTTATTCCTTAGCAACGTCTTAAGCGCCAGTGACTGGACCAAGCTGGAACAACTATCGTGGAATCAAGCTTACGACGCCTTTGAAAAAACTGGGAGGAGGCTAATCATGAAGTTTTCAAAACTAGCAGATCAGCAGCATCCCCAGCAGCTAGCAAATATGTCGGAGCGTTGTGTGGTCAACCTCACTGAGGAAGCATTAGACGCCGCTACTAGTTCAGTTCTCGCTAGAGGACTAAACTTCGCTATAACACCGGCCATATTACCGACGGACGAGATGATTGCTGCAGTGGAGTCTTTTGTTTCGTGCTTAACAGCTGACGATGCGTACGAAATCCGAAGCGCCACATCGAAGATTTTATCAAGTGCAAGGCCACCTACCGAATTTCACTAGAGGAGAACGTATTGCCATGCATCAATTGAAAGAGATGCAAGATATTTTCATTTTACCAGCTGACAAAGGCAACGCTCCTGTTGTCATGTATTCTGACGAATACCATCGGAAGGTGGAGACGCTGTTACACGACGAGACATATGATAAGTTAAAAATCAATCCTCTACAGATGATTAGACGCCTTGTAGCCACCAAAATATGTGAAGCAACCTCAATTGAACCTGAGGCGAAAAGGAAACTAACTACAAGGTGCGGCAGCGTAACTTCCTTTTTTCAAAACTTAATAAAACCCTTTATATGAATCAGAAATTTGTTATTTGTTTTTTATAATGTAGGCACATACATAAAGTTTTGTTTTACTTAGTTTTGAAGATGAAATTATGTAGGTGACGTCCCCCATTTTGCACACGCTGAGTAAACCGATTTCTGTTGTTTGTCATGACTCCTGTCAGCATAGCAGGCATTATGTTGGCAATTTCTTCCTGGATGTCGGTCTTCAAATCTTGTAGGGTCCTTGGACGGTTCACATAAACACGGGATTTCAAAAAGAAACCATAGAAAAAAATTACAAGGGGTCAAATCGGTAGAGCGGGCCGGCCACTCCAAATCGCCCCTAATTGAGACGAGTCGCTCTGGGATTCTCTCAAAACAGCAATCGATGCTCTTGAAGTGTGTGCTGTTGCACCGTCTTGTTGGAACCAAATGTTCCCTAAGTCCAACTCATCTAGCCGTGGGAAAAAAAATCCTGTAATATGTTTACGTACCGGTCCGAATTCACTGTCACTGTGGCTTCATTTTGCTCAAAGAACCAGGGACCAATGATGCCACCTGAGGAAATTGCACACCACACTGTGACTTTAGGTTAATGCAAAGGCCTTTGATGCATTTGTCGAGGATTGGAGTCAGCCCAGTAGTGCATGTTTTGTTTGTTGACGGATCCACACAAATGAAAATGGGCTTCATCACTAAAAAGAACAATAGCGTCCACAGGAACGTCTTCCAGAAGAACCTCACATGCGTTCCTCCGAGAATTGAAGTTACGTTCAGAAAGTTCCTGCACAGTCGGTATGTTGTATGGATGAAAATGAAGATCATCATGAAGAATTCTCCTCACAGAACAATCAGAAATAACAGAGGCAGACGCATGTTTGCGCGCAGAACGCCGCGCCGTGGTGATAGTAACATTGAAGCTCTTACTGCATCAATATTCTCAGGTAATCTAATGGGCCCAGCGCCTCCACTTCTTCGTCTTGTCGCACTTGCAGTTTGTCTGAACTTAGTGACCCTCGCAGCAATTGATTTCCGAACCGGGACAGGGGCCAACGGGGAGAAATTAAAGCGATTCCGATAAGCGCGCTGGGTTGTGATCACAGAACATCCGCTCGAAAAGTACGCGTCAACGTCAAACGCACACTCCTTACTGTTCCAACGCATGATGGCGACTGAACTGTGTCGGGACAAAACCTTATAGTCACGACACTTGAACGAGACCACTAGCGCTGCGCTACGATATCAACTGACTGAATGGCGCGCATTTCAAAAAAGGAAGTTATCCTGCCGCACCCTGTACTTCCAACAATCTCCCTCTTAGATTTTATGGCCTTCCAAGTATCCACAGTGTACTTCTGACACCTATCGTCAGCGCTTTTCTATCTCCTACACATCCACTGGCCAGATATGTAGCAGAAAAGTTGAATATTTTCAGGAACTCTTCCTCCACTATCAAAAATACCTCCCACTTCACCGAAATCGTCAGGAACAGACGACTAGAAGAAAATAAAATTCTTGTCAGCTTCGACGTCACGTCGCTTTTTACCAATGTGCCAGTAGACGAGGTCATTAATATAATCAGAGAGCGATTAGAATCGCTCAACTTGCCACTAGAATGGACAACAATTCCTGAGTTCTGCCAGAAAACGACCTTCTTTCAGTACAAGAACCACTTTTACCGACAGAAGAAAGGAGCCGCCATGGGAGGTCCACTATCCCCAGTAGTCGCTGACTTATTTATGGAAGCTTTCGAAGCTGAAGTTATCAATAACGCCTCCTTGAAACCCTCGCTATGGCTGAGATTTGTGGATGACACCTTTGTCATCTGGTCCCATGGAACAGAGTCGCTTCATGTCTTCTTCGATCATTTAAATAGAACCCAAGATAAGATCAAGTTTATTATGGAGTTGAAATCGACAACCAGCTACCGTTCCTGGATGTATTAGTTACTAGAAATGGTGAAGGCTCCTTGGGGCACCGAGTATACCGAAAACCAACGCATACTAATCGGTACCTCCACGCTGATTCTCACCATCATCCAGCGATCAAAAGTGGAATTTTAAAAACATTAACTCTCCGCGCATCCGTGGTATGTGACGATGCGAGTTTGGCCGCTGAAAAGAGAAATTTAAAGGAGACATTTCTAGCCAATGGCTATAGTGTAGCTGCTTGTAACAAAGCATTGGCATGCCTTGATCGCTACACTTTGTCTCGGCGGAGAACAATAAACCACCTGACAAAGCAGTGGCCGTCCTGCCATACATCCAAGGAGTGACGGATAAGATTGGTCAGCTGCTAAAAAAGAAGAACATCTGTCCCGTATGCAAATCAACTAGGAAATTGTCCAGCATCCTCACCATCGTTAAAGACAAGAGAGAACATTTGCAAACAACAGGGATGTATGAAATTCCTTGTAGGTGCGGCAAGGTATACATTGAGGAAACAGGATACACCGCTAAGGAGAGGCTCAATGAGCACATCAGGCATTTGAAAAATAACGACGCAAGCAAGTCCGCTGTAGTTCTACATTCAGCCGATAGTGGCCACTTAATTTTATTTGATAAGACCAGCGTTATAGCCACTGAGAGCAGATGGTGGCCTAGACGTGTGAGAGAAGCGTTAGAAATACAAAAACGGCGCCACAACATGAATGCCGACAATGGTTTACAACTTGACCATATTTGGTCATACCTGCTCAGGAAAACCCAAGACGAAATACTCCATCCAACCGCCTACACCGGGCACGGTGACGTCACCACGGACCAATAGTTTCCCCCCCCCCCCTTCCCGCGCTAGCTTCCTGCTACTATATAAGGCGATAACGGCATCAGACAAAGCAGTCCTCTGAAGAAGGAGACAGCACGATGGCAGAAACGTTAGGTTTAAATATATCGTCGCGGCTCCACCCGGAGATCCAAGATAAAACAACCAGTGACCGCGGAAGCTTTCGTAACTATAGTGCAACATTATCCGTGTGGAATGCAAATGTTATTGAAAACACGAAGCGGAATCGAAAGTACGGATCCAAGGCAACAAGAGTAATAATGTATGGGCCATAAAACTGTTGTAAAAACAATTTTGTGCCGTCTATGCTAGAACACACCAATATGCTTAGGTTTGAAAATGTGTACGTATTTTCCAAAAGTCTGTACCATTCAAAGCATCAGTGGTTCGGAGAAATACTAAAACCCATCAGAGAAATTTAGTATTTGACTTTTACCGACAACCAAAGTGCACCTACACTGAGTGAAGCTTTACCAAATTAAGTATTTCTTTTTAACGATGTGTCGTGTGAAAAGCAGACAAATATTCGAGACTATTTTTGTATGGTAGATACCGGTCAATCGTTTCTTTCTGCCGGTGTCATATATACCATAGTATACGGAAACAGTTGGTTAGAGACATTGAAAACTCAGTTATACTCTTTAAAAAAGATGACATCAACCTTAAACACATCTACAACGATCACGAAAAACTAACTGTCATTCAACGAGATTAATACCGTGTGTTGATACTACTGAATTTTGGGTAAACATTGATTTGTGGTTATCAACAAAAACTGTGACATGTATCATGGGCGGTACAGCAACGACTTTGATTCGTTCTCGAATAATTAACCCAGAACCGTATTAGGTACCGGCGTCATTAAAATCATAGACTTTGTTAGAACATCAACGTCACAGAACAAGAAAGTGCTGATATATATGGCTCAACACACAATTCTTACAAAAGAAGGGTATTGTCGGTAAAGAATACTCAAACTTATAGCATCTACGAACATTATATTGTAACCAAATGATACATTGTCAAGATAACTGCTGATGCACCTAAACTGCTTCAGAACTTAAAATCAACAGAATTGACTACATTTTTAACGAGTACAGTTCAAGATTTTGCATATGTGATAGATAAAAGTCTGAATTATTATGAAATACTTGATGTTGAAATCCTCCTGATTGCCAAAGTGAAAAGGGTTATTGTAAGACTGAATCGGTTGAAAACTGAGTATGGAGCCTCAATATTCTATGTGAAAGGAAACAATAAACTTTGTTTTCATCCAACAAATAATAAATGGCAAACTCGAACCATCCCTTAAAGTGTATATAATTATCAGATATAAAATAGCACAGTAAACACTCATAAGCTTCATTCTATGGATAAACATTGATGCTACAACTAACGGTAGCATCATAAAGGTCAGAAATGCAATTCAACGAAAGTTAATAGATCTGAAGAGGGGTAAGAACGAATCTGAAGAATTTTTCAAGGATTCATTACTATGGCGGATAACCTAGAAAAAGTTTTCATATCTTTACAATTTTCAGCAATAGCTGCCTTCGAGCGTGATTAAGAAACACTGGAAGTCCTTGAGTCTGAATGTGAAAGATGTGACGGTGTTAAAGATAATTACAACTTTCTAATATTTGGAAATTTCCCACTAACTGTTTAGTGAAGATGTTATTTCACTTAGTGACAATGAATGTGAAACGAAACAGACACTAATTTTTAATTATACTGCACAAATTTGGAAATTTATTTTGAAATATTAAACCAAACAAGTGCCATCGAATAAACTTGAAGAACTACAGCAGAAGAATGTGTAAAAACGTGGTGTCACAACTTTTTCACCATCAGTGTGGTTCTGGTCTTCTCTCTGTAGAGGAATGTGTATACTGGGATGATATGAATGAACTTGATGAATGAACTTGATGTAACTTACAGCGTCGACTTCAGTATTCTTGAAAGATGCATCATATCGTAACATGTATCAACTTGTAGAACTCCACAGACAGGCCAGAAGGAATTTACAGAAAAGATGTGTTATAATCAGAAGACTTAACGATCATTGGCAAGCTGATATGGTGGGAATGATACCGTAATTTACTAAAAACAGTGGTTACAAGCGCATAATGATGGTGATTGCTAAATATTCAATGTCTGGCACTCAAAAAGAAGACTGCTAGTGTGGTTGACATTGCTATGAAAAGTGTAATACGCTGTGGTCGTGTACCTAACTATTTACAAACTGATAACCTGAAAGAAATTCAAATTTCTAGGCGCTCATTGCTAGCGTAGTTATTAATCACTACTCAACATCTACTCTTCTGAATGCATCAACAGTTGAGCGGCTCAACAGGAGTATAAAGAAAGCAATATGGAAGGAATGTAGCAGGTATGAATTACATCACAGGATTAAATTACTTCCACAGTTAAAATCAGAAATCGTTAAATGAAGTATCATTTAAAAGATTGAGATCTCCGCTTTGGTGACGACATATATTAAGACAAAATGTTTTGGGAATCCGACCCTTAAAGGACTAAAGTATTAATCTTTCTGCAACGCGTTTTTGAGTCACGAGCCATTTATCTCCCTTGATATCCAACCAATATAGATAAACGAGATATCATTTTAATGATTAAGGTTCCCGTCGTGGTCACATCATATTTTAAGAAAGAAACTTTTCAGAATTCGACCCATGAAGGGCAAAATTCTCATTATTTCCATAACGTATTTTTTGTCACGAGCTATTTAACTCCTTTAATATCTAACCAAAATTGAGAAATGAGGTATTATTTTAGGGTTAAATCATACTTTAAGAACGGAATTTTTCAGAATTCGACCATTAGAGGGTAAAAGTATTAATATTACTACAACGCCTTTTTGTATCACGAGACATTTCTCTCCCTTCATATCCAACCGATATAGATAAATAAGATATCATATTAAAGGTTAAGTTCTCCACACCGAGCGGGGCGGTGTAACGGTTAGCGTTCTCGCCTCGCATTCGGGAGGATGGCGGTTCGAATCCCCGTCCGGGCATCCAGATTTGGGTTTTCCATGGTTTCCCCAAATCACTCCAGGCAAATGCCGGGATGCTTCCTTCAAAAGGCCATGGCCGAATTCTTTCCCATTCCTTGCCCCCATCCTTGCCCCCCATCCTTTCCCGTCTCTAAAGACCTCGATGTTAAAAAGAGAAAGCAGTTAAAAAAAAAAAAAAGTTCTCCGCTGCGGTCACACCATATTTTTAGAAAGCAATTTTTCGGAATTCGACCCTTAAAGGGCAAAATTATAATTATTTCCGAAACGTATTTTTTTTATCATGAGCCATTTATCTCCCTTGATACCTAATCTAAATAGATAAGCGTGCTATCGTATTAAAGATTAAGGTCTCTGCTTTGGCCACACCATATCTTAAGAAAGGAATTTTTCAGCATTCGACCCTTCAAGGGCAAAAATTATAATTATTATTATTCCGTATACCTTTACATCTCGTCGACGTCGAGGTTATTAGAGGCGGGATGGGATTTGCAACAAGAAACGGGAAAGAATTGGGCCATGGCCTTTTGTATGAAGCACCCCAGCATTAGTCTGGAGTGATCTGGGGAAAGCATGGAAAACCCAAAATGGATTTTCGGAGGTGGATTCGAACCGGCGTTCTCCCGAATGCGAGGACAGAACGTTACCCACCAAGCTCGGTCAAGGGAAAAGGTATCATTTTTTCAATAAGGTGTTTTTTTGTTATGAGCCAATTAATCTTCATTGGCACCTAAACTAAATCGATAAATGAGATGATATTTAAAAGATGAAGGTCTCTACTAAGGCAACGTTAAAAAGTAAGAATGAAATTTTTCGGAATTTGTCCCTTAAATGGCAAAACCAATAACTGTGAATGTCGCGCGTATGAGACAGTTCAGAGCCAAGCCGCTAGATAGCAGTAGCACATATCACAGGGATATTAATAATCTTCTTCACACGCTGACAAACTTCTCGTTGTAGTTTACTATTCTGAAATGATTGCAGGTTTTATAGCCGAACGTGTCAAATTCTTCCTTGTTATATTTAATTAATTCATATGGATCACAACCACTTGACAAGTAAATGAAGCTGCCTGTGTACATATAAAGCAGTTTTAGCGCATAAACTACGTTTTTTTTTCTTTTTAAAAAAAATTGCTATACGCCTCGTCGACGATTAAGGTCGTTAGAGGCGGGATGGGACTGGGGACAAGGAACGGGAAGGAATTTGGCCATGGCCTTTATGAAGGAAACATCCTGGCAGTTGCATGGAGTGATTTGGAAAAACCATTGAAAACCCAAATCTGGATGCCCGGACGGGGATTCGAACCCGCGTCCTCCCGAATGCGAGGCCAGAACGTTAACCGTTCACCCACCACGCTCGGTGGCATAAACTACGGAATAGTGTTTACTTAATAGAACCTGGTACATCGGCAGTTTAGACATATCGAGAATGCATGTAGCGACATCGACTTGGTTTTTCCAAAATTACCTCACTTTCCCTATTTACAGTGTTGCAAGCATTTCATAGAAAATAATAATGTCATTGAATTTAGGTGAAGTTACGTATTTGGGAGTGCGGTGACCTGCCCAGTTAAAGCACAATGTCACGTCGTGGTGTTTTCTTGTGTCTTCTATTGTTTTCCCAAATATGAAACTGTTTATCAATTTATACGAGTCTCTCTTAAAGCTTGATGTGGCTAAACGGCGAGAACACGTTTTAAGAGAGATATAATACCTCAGTCACGGTGACTGGTCTAATGATATAATGTGATGTATTTTGGCAATTTTCGCTCCTACGCCTCTACATTGCTGGAGAACTCGGTAATGGAGAATGTATCTAACCCATGGAGGTAGGAAAAGAGAGGAGACAAGGTGTCGCTAAAACTGCGAAGCCACCTGTTAACTGTGGAGCCAACTGCGCATGCGCGGTGGCCATATTGGTAGGTTCTAAACATTGATCTGTTTTCAATACCTTCCCCGCTGTGAATATTTCATGTTCTGATATTTCAAAGTGTTTTATAATGCCATCTTGTGTTGCCTATGGTTGCACAAACAGAACAAGTAAGAAACAACCTGGAATAACATTCCATAGGTAAGTCACGTTGTAATTATTGTTCATGAAGTGTTTGTATTGCGTTGTCTGCAAGAGTAGCTCCTGTCATTAAAAATTTACAATGCCTGTTAAAAATGTCTATTCACAGCTCTAAATAGGACGACGGTGTTATCAAATATTTGTTGATGCAGAGAACCATTGTATCTTGCTATTTTCACGTGTGGATCAAGTTTACATTGCGATGCAGCGAATACATTATTCTACGTGCTTTAGTCCAGTTGTAATTTATATTGAAAGTGTATGATGAAATTAATTGTGATAATTTGTGTTATGCGATCTATGAATCGTAATGAAGTCCATTTTGTAGTTATCTGAAATGTAATTCGCTACGTTTCATGTGTTTAGTTGCGTTTGCATCGTTTGACTTTTTAGCGGCAATATTAAGTCAAATTGTGATTAGGTTGAAATGTAACCTGTAGCAGGATATTCTTTTTATAGCATAAGGAACAAATTATTTATTTGTTATTACTAATTTATTGAGCACCTTGTTAGTGACACAAGCTTGCGCATTTTGATATATGGTAGCAAGATAATTGAACTGGCCATTCCTGTCATTACCGTGAGCCACAATCTGATGATGAATTCTTATGTAACTTAACGAAACTAATTGAAAGTAAAGAACAAAAATTTTTGATATCTCGCCTAGTTCTCTTTTCTTTTGGTCCAGGCCTCATTTCTACTTAATCACCTCACTAAGGAAAATATCCAAAAAAAATCTTTATTTTCGATTTGTCTCATCGAGTTCCATAAGAATTTAACATCAGATTGTGGCGCCACGGTAATGATAGAATCCCCTTGCACTGATGCTGCTGGCGAATTTTAATAGGTCTATCCACTACCAGTGCAATATTTTCTGAGTAAGCCGTGAATTCTTTTGAAGGTTTCAATAGTTTTAAAGTCCTAACCATTCTCCTAGGCTCTTTTTAAAATTTCATATTGGACTTGCTTCTGTTTTTAAATAGGTCTAGACCTATTTTTCTTGATTTTGTAATCTTTCCCATCAAAGATTTTGAAAGGATTAAAATTACTGAAATGGAATTTGAAAATATAATCTGTTTGAATATAAACCAAAATTTAAGAACTGTAGATATTAACATCCAAGCCTTCAACAAGCAATTGAAGCACCCTTTCCTTGAATCTAGGGCATTAGAGGTGGGAAAAGAATGGATGAAATGAATTCGGCCATGGCCTACTGACTGGACCATCCCGGCATTCACCTTGAGTGATTTAGGAAAACTTTTTTCCCTATGGCTTTAGTCTCGTCGACGTTGAGGTCATTAGAGACGGAAAAGGATAGGTGTCAAGGAACAGGAAGGAATTCGGTCATGGTCATTTGACAGAACCATCCAGGCATTCACCTGGAGTGATTTGGGGAAACCGTCGAAATCCCAAATCTGGGTGGCCGCACAGGGATTCGAACCCTCATCCTCCAGAATGCGAGGCCAGAACGTAAACCGTTCACCCACTACGCTCATTCTCACAAGAATTAAATATCTAGCACATGTAAATTTTTTATCAGTCCTTAACAGTACTATGGATTTATTCAATGTTTCCAAAATAGCAATATGATCCTCAGTTTTTTGTTGCCTCTTTAGGAAGATCAAAAGTTCTATTTCGGCATACAAAATTCCTATCAAAAATTATTTAACAGCTTGTTTTTCTTAAATTCTAATGTTGGTTGGTTATATCAATTAGGGTATTTATAAATGTGACCCCATAAGACTTCATTTCTAGTAATGCGGAGGTTAAAAACGAAGAAATTCTTCCATTCCATATACATTCCCTGTGTTTCTTGGCCCTACCAATATTGCGACCTCCCCATTGCACCGCTTCCCTCTCGGTTTCACTTCGTTGTATGGAGAAGGTCCCTTACGTGGTTTCCTTTCTTTTCTTTGCTCCATGATCTAACCTCATGCTCTTGTATACACAAACCTGTGTGTGGTAGAACCATGGTATGGAAATGGTGGCAGGTTCACTAAGTAGTCATGTTTTAGTACCGAGAAATCTTCAAGACCAATTCCCTAAGTGATTCAGCTGCAATGCTCGTGAAATCTAAACTAGCAACCTCTTCAGCTGTCGACGATTGAAACCCTCAAAAGGGTAGAAACTCTTATATGGCCATGCTGTACAAATAGTCTACGTCGAAGTACATGATAAATTAATCCGGTTCCTCGTGGTTGTATTCCAACAAGTACTAGGTCTTTGTCTTCGTGTGCCGATGGACGAATTCGCAAATATCACCACACATTACCCGTTCGAAAAGAAACAGTGTGTCGATATCTGTCAGAAGGTGCGTTCTCCTTAATATAGCCTGCGTGAAAGGCATGGAGCTGTGAAGTAGTGGGCGGTGTCTGGGGTATATTTCTCCCTAAATTTTTCAATCAGATTTGCAAGCAACCGCAGATGTGTCCATATTGATTCCTGCATATTCATCTTAAGTTTTAATCTGGAAAATCCACTTGTGTAGCGTGTTTGTAATCAGCTCCAGAAATACCAAAATACTGATTTTGGAGCAAGCGAGATCTCAGAGAGCTTATTCCAAGAATCCATATACTCGTGAGGCAAGACTCCTTCTCGCTTAACCTATTGGAGGTCGGTGAAATGCGCACGAGTAATATGCATATTATCGTCCTCAGGGGGTACTAATCAGATTGTCTAATGGGCCTGCATAAAACGATATGAGTCGAGGAGCCTGTAGACAGTACCTCCAAACTTTTTGAAAACGAAATATAACATTCAGTATCGATGGGTAGGACATATATTCCATCGTAGTAGGTTGGAAAAGCCATAGCAATAAAATGCACATCATACCCAGACAAATTACGGCAGAAAATAAATAAATATCTTCTAGCTTTGTACTCTAAATTACAGTAATTATGCACAGCCATGCTAAATTCGCATGAGATATGAGAATGGTCACGGACTGTTCCACTTCGGCTCATTGTCGTATCGTTGCACTAATAAGCTGTGCATCCTGGTAATCTTTCATTACAATGAGAATATACCGCTTATAACTTTTATCAACATCCCTGCCAGATGGTCTATTTGATGAAGTAAAGAGTTTTAAGGATTAATACCTAAAAAAGAAGTTGAATCAGAAGAGACTAAGACGACCGTATTAGTAAATAACCTAGTATGCCAAAATAAGTGGCGTATCTTTCTGGACATCGGTTGTGTGAGAGACATCAGGGTTGGGTTTGGACTCAGCGTGCGTGTATGAGTATGTATGCGTTCAGGAAAACTTTAAAATTGCGCATTGATGACGACATGTGCACGTTGTTGGGTAGGTCCGCTCTGATTGCACTACCCTGTAGCAGTCAATCTCATCGTGTTGTTTGCTTCCTGTAACATATTTGCATGGCACTTTTTCTGTTACTTAATAAAGATTTTACTAACCCTCTATCCATCGATAGAAGCTCTTGAATGGTTATAGAGATATAATATTATATGAGCTTTTGATGAGCACATTTGTCCAATTCTTTTGTATATTTTGCAAAAAATTTATCCATTCATCATACAATAAATAATATAATGAAATCAGCAGTAATGAATTTTACTTCTACCATCTGTAATCATTAAAATGAGTGTCGCGTTTGTCTGAAGTGATATGGTGGAGCTCGTCAGCTATGGTTTTAAGTTTACTAATTTCTTCCAGGCCTAAAACGCTTAGCGAATAACCAGGGTTTCACCTCTCAAATTTGGAAATATCTGAAAGTTTCACAATAAATTCAATAGCAGAGAAATCGATGGAATATTTGGTTTTTCTTTATGGCATATGCTAACTTTTTGACATGTTCATGCGAAAAGTAATAATCGTTCAGAGACAGCCTTATTTACACTGACGTCAAGTGGCAGAGCAACATTGGAAGACCATCGTTACAATACCTAAAATTTGGAAATGTTTCCGTCAAGGGAAATTATTCTATCGATGGTTTTGTCACTTAAACGTTCCTGAAATTCACTAAATTTATTCATGAGTTCCGTCGTCATATAGACTTCATAGCGAGCTGCGAGGGAAGTGCTCGAAGTAACATCACGCATCTTAGTCCAAAAACATACCACGGCGATTTCGAAGTGAGAGTCCTTCTGAATTTTAAAGTCGTTAATAGGACCCCCTTCACGACAGGGGTGGACTGGCTATTGACAATTTCCAGGATTTTTCTTCCAAGAGGCTAATACAAATTAATTTAAATGTTAGGATCTTTGCAGCTGATGGAATTCAGAATAATACCTGAAAACTACACACTGCGAAAAGCACTTTCCCTTGCAGTCGGCTCACCTGAATTAGTAGAGATTGTAAGCCTAGAGTTAGCCCGACTAGTGGATGTAATGGCGACGCTGGTTAACGGTCGAATGATACAGCCAGATGGCACATCCCACAGAAGTCCGATGGAGGCGATTGTAGGTGATAGTTGGACAACATCCAGAGAATATTTATTGGTTGACGGTCAAAGTGGGGATGATACATCCCGCAGCCGGCATGTGGAAGTGATGGATAGTGTGTGGAGCCCGCGGGCTGGTTGTCAGCCAAGTTTTCGAGTTTTGAAGACGACAGTGGGTGATGGTCGGCAACAAATGCGACAGTTCGATTAAATAATTGGTTATAAATAGCAATAAATTTTAAAGTCCCAATACAAAAAGCAATTACGAAGGTCATTAATAGCATTGAAAGTGACAGTCAATTAAAAAGAAGCCTTTAAGGTGGTGGTAAAATAACAAAAAATGTAACAGCGGTGTCATAAAATAAAAGTAAACGTGACAGCTTAGGAATTAAAACTGGGAAAGAAATCCATTAAAGCACCACTAACAGATTGTTTCTAGGATGGTGAGGACAATTGAATATCAATGCGAGAAGCTTTATGGCGGAAACAGAAAAAGGGATGTAATATGAGCAATATAAAAAGATTACTTTTCAAACATTGACATATAAGAACACTATAGTAGACGCTAGAGAAAAAAAAAAAAAAAAAAAGATTATTCGAAAATGCAACTGACCTATGGAGCAAAAAGGTGAAGGGACGCAGGAAATAGCTCCCTGACCAGTTTAAATGAAGGGGAAAAAAGGTAGGACGCATCTTTTCCCGACATGCATTGCACCCATACACTACGTAAAGGCATTTTAAGTCTCGAAACTGTAACAGCGTAATTTTATTAATGCAGGAAATATGATTTTGAATTTATTTTCTTTTGTATGAATGTATAAATATTTAGTGCTGCGGTTTATAGTCTTATTTGACTGCGATGAGTAGTAATACTCATTACATGAGTTTCAATTTGCGATATTATTTTTTAACTAGGTGGTACCCACTACTTCGTTCGTGTTTGTAAAGAATTTGAATTGACAGCTACCAACATCTAACCACCATAGTGCACTATGGGAGACTCGATGCTATTACCACACACAAACGCCAGTCATCTGCGCTATGTAGTTCAGGCAGCAAATTAAAATTTACGGACACACATGTCTTTGATCGAAATACGAAAATATCCTTGATCGGCCACTTTCAACCACCATATCTCCTACACTCCCACAGTTACTGAAGTTCGGCCAACGTTGTGATCGCAAGGTGACTCTGTGTTACTACTACACCCAAACGCCAGTGATCTGCGATTGATAGTTTTCTCTGAAAAGTGATACACCAAGACACATGCGACTTTGCCATAAATATGAAAGTGTCGCAGGTCGACCACTATCAACCAGCGTTTCTCCCACACCCCAATAGCTACCGACATCTAACAACCATTGTTCACGATAGGTGACATGATATTACTACCACACACAAACACCAATGGTCTATGCCAGTGTTTTTCAATCTGTGGGTCGCGACCCCTAGGGGGGTCGCGAAGCTCTACTCGGGGGGTCGCGGGCTGAATGAAAAATTCAAGGTTCTACCACTACAATCAAAACAAACTTTTGAAAAATAAATAAGCCCATCCTTCTCACTAAAATTGTATCAAATCGTGCTGCTATTTTTGAAACGTTAATAATCAAATCATTTTCTAATTGCAGTCTATTTCTCTTTTTAGTTTTAATGTCTACCATTGCAGAAAATGTTAGTTCACACAAGTATGAAGTGGCGAATGGCACTAATAATTTTAGAGCTTCCCTTGCCAGCTCTGGGTATTCATGTTTTCTTATCATCCAAAATACGTCGATACTTTGCGAATTAAATTCCATTTTAAGCATGCCATCAGCAGCTAAATCTATAAGACATTCTTTCATATTTGTGGTGACATCAGCCAGATCTATTGACTTGTCTAAAAAGAGTTTGAAATCCATCTACGCCCATTGTCAGCTTCAGAATGCCAGTCTGGATAGTATGTCATAAGTTTCTCTTGTAAATTATGCAAGCTCTGTATCATGCAAGGAATGTGAGCCCTTACTACGAGACTTTGGTCTGATGCGTTATCTTCAACAATCTTCTGAACACACGGAAAAGACTCGAATATACTGTTTTGCAGAGAGGTTAACCACAAACGAAGTTTTGCGTGAAATGCTTTGACTTTATCTTTAGCTGTTAAAATATTTTCTCCTCTACCTAGGAGGTTCTTGTTCAAATTATTAAGGTGGCTAAAAAGATCTGCCAAAAATGCTAATTTCAAGAGCCAAATAGGGTCAGATCTTGTAAGAACATTAACAATTCAGCTCTCAGTTCTAGAACTCTTGTCAATACCTTTCCTTTGGATAGCACCTGACTTCTGTGTGATAAAGGAGATTTTGATGAAGCGAGCCCATATCTTCACAAACGATTCTGAATAGCCGGGTTTGCAAGGCTTTACCTTTGATAGAATTCACAATTTTATTACCTCCTTGAGCACATCATTTAAATCAGCAGATACTACCTTAGCAGCTAGAGCCTGTCGATGAAGAAAACAGTATGTCCAGAATATGTTTGGCATTATCGATTTTAATTTCGCAATGAGTCCGCTATTTTTGCCAGTCATAGCTTTAGCGCCATCGCTACAAATAGCGACACATTTTTTCCAATCAATATCGTAGTCGCAAGTGCTTTCTAAAAACATATAGTACAAACTACTGGCTAGCAGTGTTTGCAGGAAGTGCTTTGCAAAATAAGGATTCTTTCCATGATATTGTCACCTGCTACAAAGCGCACAAATACTACAAACTGAGCACAATCGGAAACATTCTGTAGATTCGTCAAACTGCAAAGCAAAATGTTGGCTGTTCTTTAATTTTTCGATTACTTGTTCTTGAATATCATTGGCCATATCGTTTATTCTGCATGAAATAGTATTATCAGAAAGTGGTATGTTTTTTAACTTGTTTGCCTCCTGTTTAC
The DNA here is from genome assembly GCA_031002005.1 of Vandiemenella viatica. Classification (NCBI taxonomy): domain Eukaryota; kingdom Metazoa; phylum Arthropoda; class Insecta; order Orthoptera; family Morabidae; genus Vandiemenella; species Vandiemenella viatica. The sequence goes on along the minus strand of JARYHS010008074.1, from coordinate 277,926,037 downwards.
TGACCATAATTTCAACCATATCAAGAGCTGCTGGCAAAATAAGATTTTCGGCAATTGTATGGATTTCCCTGCTTTAGCAACTCGATATGCGACTTTATAGCTAGCTAATAATGCTGACTCATTGACACTGGATGCCTGAAAATAAACCAGACAATATAAAAGTGAGTGTGAAATAGTCAATAAAAATTAAGCATGCGAAACCTTTGCAAACCAAAATTAAGTATAATAAAATTTGTATGCAAACAGCAAAGAAATAAACATCATAAGACATCAACAGTAGAGATAGCAACAGTTATAATAAACTCGACTTGATTCGGTTATCCATGCTAAAATTAAATTAATAAAACGATTTTATTACCTGAATATACAGTAGAACCTCGGTAACTTAAAAACCTCTATAACTTCAAACAATAATATGTTCCCTTCCCATCAGAGCCCATTTTTTTTTTTTTTTTTTTTTTTTTTTTTTTTTTTTATGGCATTTGGCAACGGAGGCCATACAGCCAGCTCAATGTGTATTTTTTCCAATGTATGGACGCCACAGGACGGACAAGACATTCACACAGACACACAACACTTAACATCCATGCCCGCGGCCGGTTCGAATCCGGCGGCCTTCGGCACGTGGAGCCCCTACGCTACCGAGGCCGGCATCAGAGCCCAAAACCTCTATAACTTAAAATAAAACTTAAAAAAAAAAAAAAATCTCTGTATTGGCCCTCAGTAACTTAAAGAAATGTTTCCACAACCTCTATAACATAAAATTGTTTGCCAATGAGTCATTTTGAAAGAGTTGTCAAAACAAAAGGTTTCGGTATTTAATGCTTGCACGTGTTCACTAGTTAAATTGTTAAGGTAAACAATGTACAGTACATATGTCTTCTATTGTTTGCTTCTTCGAAATTCTTTAAAGCTTTGCGGCGGTTAGCCTTAATACAACGGCTTACTTGGATCATAAGTTTTTGATCATCGTCCTGGAAACATCGCTTTACCTACTGTGTGATAAAACTGGCTTAAAATGAGTTCAAAAAGAAAACTAACAACACTCGCAAATTAAAAGCTATAGAAGCAGTGAAAAATGGATTGAAAAGGAAAGAAGTTGCGGCTCAGTTTGGGATACATGAGGGTACATTATCAATCATCATTAAAAAATAAGCTGAAATCTTGAAGAAACAAGAATCAGCAGAAAGTCTTCAATGTAAAAGACGAAAAATTGCCGAATTCCCTAATTTAGAACAATGTTTCTTTACGTGGTTCAAACAGTATAGAGACAAAAACATCAGTGTTAGTGGACCCATACTGAAAGAAAAAGCTGAAGAGTTCGCTAATTCGCTGAAAATCAAAAATTTTAAAGCCAGCAATGGCTGTTTAGAGAATTTTAAGAAACGACATGATTTAGCCTTTAACAAAATGTGCGGCGAAAGTGCGAGCGTAAGCAAATCAGTCTGCCAAGAATGGAAATCTGAATTACATAATTTAGTGAATGATTATGATCCTAATGATGTTTTTAACGCTGACGAAACTGGTCTAGTTTTCAAATGTCTTCCCGACAAAACATTAACATTCAAAAATGAAAAATGTCATGGACGAAAGCACAGCAAAGAACGACTTACGATTCTGCTTTGTGCAAATTCTACGGGCACAGAAAAACTGAAACCTTTAATTATAGGCAAGTCAACAAAACCTCGGTGCTTTGCAGGCCTAAAATCACTACCTATGGATTATGAAGCCAATAAAAAAGCATGGATGACAGCAGAACTTTTTAAAAAATGGCTGATTAACATAGATAAGCAAATGGTAACTTCAAATAGAAAAATTATTGTGTTTATCGACAACTGCACAGCACATGGGAACATACCACCATTAAAGGCAGTCAAAGTACAATTTCTTCCACCAAACACAACATCACAACTTCAACCTTTGTATCAGGGTATAGGCCTAATTAAAAATTTTAAAACATTATACATACAGAAAATAAGTTGTTAGAAAAATGATAGCTGATATGGAGCAAAATACGATTTCTTCCAACAATGTTCTTCAAGCAATGAGGATGGTGGACAAAGCTTGGCGAAACGTAACACCCCTTGCAGTAAAAAACTGCTTTAGAACCGTGGTTTTTCTTCAGAACCTCAAGAAATCATTGAAGAGGAAGATGTGTCTGAAGAATGGAATAAGCACATGTCTGGGTCAAACATTACTTTTGAAAACTTCGTTACTTGCGATGATGAAGTAGTCACAGCAGGGACGTTAACAGAGGAAGAAATATTTGAATCAGTAAACAACTGCATTGAAAGTGATAAAGACGATGATTTTAACGACGAACCACAAACTTCATCAACGAGTGTACGGTATCAATCAACGAAGCAAAAAGACCTTTAACAACTGAACGATCATTTATAGAGCAGTGTAGCAACATAAAAGATCATGTATTCTCCTCTCTATTTGTCATTGAAAATCAAATCGATTTAGAAACTGTGAATTGTTTAAAACAAAAGAAAATCACAGACTTTTTTAAGTAGACTAAGGCCCAGCGCACACGGCGCAACTATTTAGTGAAACAGTTGCAAACCGGTTGAGCTCGCAACTAGTTTGCAACCGAAACGAAACCTGTGTCCGCACACGGATAGTCTGGTTGTGGATTAGTTTCATTCAACTTGCAATAGTCGGTGCAAAGTTTGCAGAATTTTTGCTATCTCAGATTCAGACGAGGAAGATGTTAATTTTTATCATTACCGGAAGATACGCAGGGTGCAGAGGAGCATTGGGTCCATCCATATTTAAGGAAAAATGTGAACTCCAGGCTATTCGTAGCAGCGAAAGGACTTTCTCAATCGGATAGAATGTTTATGGCTACAGAATGTCGAAAGAATCATATTTGGAATTGACAAGGATGGTTGGCCCTTCCATAGAGAATATGGACACAAATACTAGGGAATGCATGCCTACACGGGAAAGAATACTGATCACTCTGAAGTAAGCCTGACAACTATTTTATTGACGGCTCTTCAGCGACTGTTTTGAGGAATTATCTGGCCAATTACTTTCTTTCTCCTCGTGCAAGTCTACCTTGGCAATGGAAGTCAGCAGTAAAAGAGAAAAGTATGGAATAATTCACAGTGGTCCAGCATATTCCTCCAATAACTTCTCCAATAGTTTATAAATTTGAGCTTTGTTTTTTCTCTTGCTTTGTATCATAACAGACCAAGGCGTATAATAAATGTGTAAACTATAAGTACTGTAACTAAAGTGTAAACTACTTATAAACATTTGCTCACCTGACATATTTAATTGGGCGGCCACCTCTTGCCTAGCTTTCTCCGTCATCTTTTTTTGAATATGCTGGAAGTTTGTAGTTGAAAAGCACTTCATGCTTTTCACCTCTCTTACAAGTTTTAAATTAAATTCTTGATCACTCATTTTATCTTTGAAATGAATAAGCCTAAACACCCCTTGGTTTCGTGCAACTGAATTCTGCAACGCAACTGCGACAGCGGATCCACGGTTGCATACAACTGATTTGAGATTAGTCTAAAACCGATCGCCTCGTGTGCGGTTCCCCAACCCCTACAATGCCAAGGTCGCAAAACAGTTGCGAGTGCAACCAGTTTGCAATTGTTGTCATAAAAAAGTTGCGCCGTGTGCGCTGGGCCTAAACCTTTAATTGTAGTTTTATTTTTAAGTAACGTGTGCAATGTGAATAAATAAATATGATTATTTAAATTTCTGTATTTTATTGAACCAATCCTTCTGACGCATTCGAGTAAAAATAGGAACAAGGGTACATACATACATATGTACATACCTACCTCTATATTAACCTATCCCTAACATAGACCCTTGATAACTTAAAACCTCTATAACTTAAAATATTTTGTGTTTCCCTTGGACTTCAACTTATCGAGGTTCTACTGTAGTATTTTGCTGCTGACTAAGAGCTTTCAACTTTCGTTCAAAGAAATCCAACGGCTTATCGGCGGCTTCTTTGTGATGCTTGGTTGTGTGATGCCGCATAAGCTTTGACGGTTTCATACTCTCACGTGATAAAACATCGCCACAAATACACATTGAGGTTTATTATTTATGACTGTGAACCCGTATTTCAATTAACTGTCATCGTAATGTCTTTTTTTTTTTTTCGGGTTTGATTCACCACTACCGCACTCGTACCACATATTGAAGGCTGCGATCTTTTGAGAATCTTATCCATTTTACAAACGCGCGGAGCAAGCGAAAAAACCAAAGAATGACGTCCGTACTTGTTGACTGCACTTAATTGAATTGAGTGAGCTGAGAGTTGAAACAAAAGAACATTACGGTGTGCAACGTCGCCGTCTCCGACGCAGTTTGACCCGCGCGAATTTGCGTCCAAGTTCATCATAGCCTTACCAACTTACCTCGTACTGACTTTCAAAAGTCTCGCGGCTTCTTACAGAGTGTAGATCTGGATAATATTAAAATGTACCAAAACAACATTTACGAAGTAATTTAATTAAATTATTTCTTTGTCTTCTATGGTGTCGCGGTCGGGGGGGGGGGGGGGGTCGCCGGAAATTTTCAACTTGTAAAGGGGTCGCGAAATCAAAAAGAATGAAAAACACTGGTCTAAATTAACATCTGTAAGCCGAGTACGATGCTTATTTTTATTAATTTTCATGATTCACATTTGAGCCCCTTAAAGCCCAAGTGGTGTAACTCACATGAATCAAGTTTCGAGAAAATTAATGTTTTACTGCAGTTTTAATAAAAAAAATTAGTTTTATATATTTTGAAGTTTTTTTCTCAACAATGTATCATTAAAGAGTTATTCTAACTTATGCTGGCAGTTTTAAAAAACTTTTAAAATGTTTTCTGTTTTCGGGGGGCTTTGTTTGGAGTTACACCACTTGTGATATAAACAGGGAACAGATTCTCTTTAAAGAAGGGGGAAAGAATACAGTATTTTACTGCAACATCTATTTTTTATTCTACTGTTTATACATTTCTTACTCTGCATCTAGTGGCCCAATGTCTGCAGCATCATCTTGAGTCGATAGACTATAAAAGTAAGGATGACAGATGGGTGGAATGAATGGTAACATGTCTTGCATATCCTTTTTCTTCTCTTTTGTTACAGATCTTTGATTTCTGTACAGTTATCTTGTGATACATTAGTAAGATTAACAGGTCTGCCTCTTTTAGGTCTAGATTTGAAGTTTAGTTCTGAAAAGGGCATTTCTTTGGAAAGAATTTCTATGAAAAAAATTGAAAATGTTTCTTCCTTTCGATACTGGATCCACTGCATTTGTAGCAATGATAAAGGATGTTTTTCCGTATCAACCTTTCTTTTGGTGATATCTTGTAAAAGATTTCCAACAGACAAAAAGTCACCATGAGTCATCACTGTTATGTAAAAAGGATTTTTCTTCCTATTTTGCAATGACAGTATACCTGTACCAATCATTGTGATGATATATCTGCTAAATACTGCTGTACTTTGCTATTGAGGCAAAATCACAGTCGTTGGGCAAATAAGAATTACCACTTCTCATAAACTTCTGGTCAATAACTTCAATGTTATTATCTTCACTCAGAACCAGTTTCATCGCCATGGCAACATTCCAGTTTCTATTTTGCTTGGCACAGGTGTCACTATACATTAAAACATTTTTCGCAGCTGAAGCCCTGTTTTCAATGTGCTTGACCAAACATGCACTAATTTCTTGGGAACTTTGTGATCCATTTATCTCATTACAACAATACATAAATCCTAATTTTGAGGAAAGCTCATGGCATCCCAAATTATAAACATTATTGCATTTGTAATAGGGGACTTGACATGATAGTTTAGGAAAAGGAAGAGACTTTTCCAAATCATAGGAAAATGTATAGTAAGAGCTATTATTAATGGACTGTTGAGTGCCCTCGTTCATGGCATTATGAGCTTTTTCTGCTTGGCGAAGATGAATTCAGAATCTGCTGGAATACATTCATCACTTGCACCAATATCTGCCAAAATGCTTGGCTCACTAACACTGCTCTCATCACTGCTCATAATGACACATCAAAACTTAAATCTTTTACATCTAGGTTATTAAAATGTTTTTAGTTTACCTGGTTACAACATTTCTAGATGAGCAAAAAGTGGTTGAACTGCAAACAATTACAGGCACAGTGGTGTATCTCCAATATACACCACTTTAGCTTTTACCCAGTAGATGGCTGCGTTGACTGCATAAACTAGTGCTGCTAACTATAAGGTTGTTAAGGGAACTAGAATTTACACCTCTTGTGCTTTAAACAGAATGCAACTTGCTGAACACTTCTGAAACATTAACTCCAAAAAAACAAAAATTGGACTTACACCACTTGGGCTTTAAGGGGCTCATTTATACGTGCTTCCGAATGTGCAAATTACTTTTCGTGCGAATACTCTTAGCTGTGGATATTTTTGTTCAGGACGGTATGTTCTGTAAAATCTGCGTTATATATTCGGTTTATATATTACCCGCAATAAGCAACTAGAATACTATCGATCGTACGCGAATATGAGATGCGAGCGGTCAAAGTTGACTGTTATGAATGACAGTCGAGTCTGGAACGCATCAAGGTCATCGGGCGGTTTCCCGAATGTTTATCTGTTTGTCCCTTTCTAACGACTTTTTCTGGCTCTATCTGTGGCGTTCCACTGCGTACGCTTAATAACATTATTTATCGATTTTAGTCTTTATGATTTGATTAAATACCGATTTTTTTGCGCGTTATTTGAAAAATCTGAATCTCTTGTGGGCCAGATTGAAGCTGGTGGGTGGGCCGGATCCAGCCTGGGTGCCGGGGGTTGCCCATATATGACTTTAAACTTGCACACACTTATATTCTGCTGCATTATTTTCTTTTACAAGTCTTTTTGTTAATTTAATTCAGTTTGTTCATTGGGTGTAAATAGAAGTAAATTTTACTACAAAAGTTTTAGAACATTTCCTTTTATGTGTGTTGTTCATATCATATTGAATTATCAAACAATGTGAGACACTAATCTCATAAAAGCAATCATCCTTCATGGAGATGTTGTCTTTTGAAATAGCATTCTTATTGGCTTAAAAAAAACAACAAAAAACAAAAAAAAACTGGTTACCATACAATCTGTCTGCTTCTGGCCTGAAAACAAAATAATTATGATATGCTACTTGTTAAAGAAGATCAGTTTTTATAATGGAACTCAGCCTTTGAACTGTTCTAATACATGCTGAAACCTTCTGATTCCCTGTAATATACCATACCATTGAGCAATGAAGCCCTGCTCAGTATTTTATTGAAAACATCAGAAAATGTGTTGAAGTAATAACTTCCAAACATAAATTAGTTCAAAAAATACACAAACCTCACATGCTTGTGGATATACCAATGTCTTACATGTTTTTGAAACTATACTGATCTAATTTAATTTTATTACATGGCAAATCTAGAATGTTTAAGGGTTGATCACAACCTAAAAGTCAGTGGGATTATCGTTATTTTATTTTATTTTTAATGCCTTCCAAAGATGAATTTTGGCTCCTGATGTAAACTGAAGCTAAGCGACTTGAGCATTTCTATTGAAAATTGAAATTTTGTGTATAAATATCACAAAAGTTAATCATCACATTCATACTAGAAATGTCATTAAGCTACTCTCCAGTATAGCTTTTATCAATATGTTTTATTAGTTTAAAGAGCAAGGGTAAATCATTTTTCATATATAAAAAAACACATATATGTATATGTGATAAAATATGGTAGTATTGGCAATCTACACCACAGGAAGTCTGGTGCAAATAATTTGTTTTGTCTGAATAAGGAGCGTTGTTGCCAACTACGTGAACTTATTGTCTATGCCAAATAGACTACTCATTGTGAATATTTTCAATATATCTTTGCGAATTGCCATTCATGGTTAAGAGACTTGTTGATTACAGAATTAACTCATCTGTACAATGTCTGATTATTATATTGTCAGACTAATCCCATAAATTATAAAGATATTACCTGGTTGCCATCCAAAAGCTCCATGGGGAGCGACATACCAATCCCAGCATCACTTCCATTTTTGGAATGCCTCCTGGAAGTTGCAGTCTTGAAAACATCCATCGTCTGTTGATCTTGTTGGATCTCCTCCATCATAGCAAAACCATAACTTTTTAGCTTCAGTCTCATCTTTGAAACTAAGGTTGCAACAACCCATATTGAGTGAATGCAACAGGGGGGGGGGGGGGAGGTGAACAGGTTGCGGATGGGTAATCATATTGGATATAGTCTTCTCGGGAGACTAGCTGAGTAATTGAGGTGTTTCCACACGATATTTCAACGACCTGAAACTTCATCGCCATCTGGTGAAGTACTGGATCCATCAGAAGGCTGGTTTTTATAACCTCCAAATGCGCGCGTGGTCTAGGTGGAGGGGGGGGGGGGGTCGGTTTAGTTGGTCCGCGGCCACTGTTCTGCTGACAACGTATTGCGTTAATGACTGGTATCCAAGCTTTGCTCAGCTGGTATCCACAGTCCCGGTTAACGAGATTGTGTGTGGTGTGAATTTCAACTTCTTCTGTAAGAATACTGTCCCACAAGTTCCTGGTATGTGCCAATATCCCAATATATTTTCAAAATCGAAGCCATGGCCTTGTTCCAGAAGCACGTGTCAGGCGTGTTCAAGACATCGCTGGCTAATACACCGTACCGTCTGGCCTATGAATCTCTTACTGCATTCACTTGGAATGCTATAAACTCCCGGTGTTCGGAGTGCCAGGTCGTCCTTGGGGGAGCGCAAGATTTTCTTCAGCTTCAGTGGCGGTTGGAAGATGGTCTTAATCCCGTTTTTGGCCAGAACTCTGTCAATCCTCGACATTGTAGAACCAGAGTATGACAAGAAGGAAAGGCGATCCTGTGGCTCGTTCTTGGTGTTATTAAGCCTGCGTCTCAGTTGTCGGAATGCCAATCTTATCTGATGCTCTGAGTAACCGTTGTGTCTGAATGTCTGCTGTAGATGGTTAACTTCACCCGGTAGGCTGTTGACATCACATATCGCTCGCTCCCTGTGTACCAGTATCGTGAGCACCGTATTGCACGTGTGCTGGGTGGCGATGACTACCCGCAATCAGGTACAGGTCTGTGTAGCAGTTTAACTGTGTCCTCAGGCAGAACAGAATTCTTAAGTATGACTGTCGTCTTCATTGCCACAGCATTGGTTGGGTCTCGTGGAATCTTGCGGTAGGATTCTTCCATCAGGAGATCTTCCAGCTTTTGTTGGTATTCCACCTTAGTCAGGACTTCACACAGAGGCATTTCCCTTGTCGGCCGGCAAGACAATAATATCTTTGTTGTTCCGTACTGCTCGAAATGCTCTTCGTTCAGCGGCTTTGCTTTGTATAAAATACAGCAGGTTCACGCCTCATTTCTTCTGCCACCTCTGTAGGCAAACCACGTACGGCCTGCTCAACTCCAGTGAGAATTTCCTTATACGGTATTGATTTCGGTACTGGAGCGAAGTTAAGCCCTTTGGACAGCACCGATATAGTGTCAGCGTCAATTTCTTCAATGCTTAGATTAATGACTGTTTTACTATCTGGTTCCGATGAATCATTTGAGCTGTGGGCAAGTTGGGAGAACTTGCCACAGTGTAGTGCTGATGTGTGGCGTTGAACTCTGAGGCTTTCTGCAACCGTGCAGCAATCTACCCAATCCCAGGCGTCACAGTGTAGGTGGTTAGACAGGAACAAATGGACAGCTAGCAGTGCTTGAGAGACGGAGTCTGATTCACCTCTGGTGTACCGAATCCTCTCCCTCACAAGAGTCAGAATGGCCCGCCGCAGAATCTTCTTTGCGGGCGAAGAATCAATCGCATGCCGAATCTCGGCAGACAGAGGTACGATATCGTGATCCTGGCATCGCTGAATGAAAGCAAGTACACTAAGAAGTCTGGACTTCTTCTTGCGCAGTTTCTCCAGTCGCTTAAATCGACGATACATTTCCTCCCTGTAGAGGTGTGTTATATAGGAACGAAGTCTTTCTCGGCGTTGAGAGTCTTCTCGGGAGACTAGCCTAGTAATCAAGGTTTTTCCACACGATACTTCAGCGATCTGAAACTCCATCACCATCTTGGACATTCTTGTAGAGAGGAAACCAGATGGGAACTCAGACTCTCTGTGTTCAGGTAAGCCTACGCACACAGACCTGTACCTTAACGCGTGTAGTCGTCACCACTCAGCACAATGCAATATGGTGCTCACCACGCTGGTATATATTTTTTTTTTTTTTTTTTGTAACCGCTTTACGTCTTTTTTAACACGTGGTCTTAGAGACGGGAAAGGATGGGGGCAAGGAATGGGAAGGAATTCGGCCATGGCCTTTTTGAAGGAAGCATCCCGGCATTCACCTGGAGTGATTTGGGGAAACCATGGAAAACCCAAATCTGGATGCCCGGACGGGGATTCGAACCGCCGTCCTCCCGAATGCGAGGCCAGAACGCTATCCGTTACACCGCCCCACTCGGTCACGCTGGTATACAGGGCACAAGCGATATGTGACGTCAACAGCCTACCGGGCGAATTTAACCATCCATGGCAGACATTCAGACACAACGGGTACTCAGAGCATCAGATAAGATTGGCATTCCGAGAACCGAGACGCAGGCTTAATAACACCAAGAAAGAGCCACAGGATCGCCTTGCCTTCTTGTCATACTCTGGTGCTACAATGTCGAGGAATGACAGAGTTCTGGCCAAAGACAGGGTTAAGACCATCTTCCAACCGCCAAAGAAGCTGAAGAAAGTCTTCCACTCCCCCAAGGACAACCTGGCCCTCTGAACACCAGGAGTTTATAGCATTCCATGTAAATGCAGTAAGATATTCATAGGCCAGACGGTAGGGTGTATTAACCAGCGATGTCTGTAACATGCCTGACACGTGCGTCTGGGGCAAAGCGAAAAATCTGCGATAGCCGAACACAGCCTGGAACAAGACCATGGCTTCGATTTTGGCACGCAATCTTGTCAACTGGGACTGTGGATACCAGCTAAGTCAAACTTGGACACCAGTCATTAATGCAATACGTCGTCAGCGTGCTGAAGTGCACAGCACGGCGACCGTGGACCAACTGAAGCCACGCCAGCCTCCTACCGGCGCAACCACCCCTCCACTGCCTAGGCGCTGACTGAGTAAGCCAACCAGCTGCACGCACGTCCACCATGTGCATATTTGGAGGCTATAAGAACCAGCCTTCCAACGGATCCTGCACTTCATCAGAAGATGGCAACAGAGATTCAGATTGCCAAAATATTGTGTGGATACACCTTGAATACTGATCTAGTCTCCCGAGAAGACTCCATCTATTCTGAATGCTCATTCCTAGGTAATCATATTGTTACTGTGCAAAACTGGCAAACTGGAGAGTTCTGTGAGCTGTCTTTGTGGATTGTCCAGTTGTTCTCTGCCCAGGGTTATGGTTATTTCCAATTAATTTTTTTTTCTGCTTGCATTCTTTTCTTGTCACCTTCTTTGGTCTTGGACGTACAGAACTCTTCCATGCACAGATTGCTGCTTGGTCTCAGGATCGTACCCATAGACCCAAGTCTCATCTCCAATAACAATCCTCGACAAGAAATCTGTGTCTGAAAATTGTATTTGTTTCTCATGTTTTCTGATGACTGCTGCCTGACAAAAAAAAATTATCGTTGCCCAACAGGATCTCTGTGGACTAGCCCTGTTACTAGCACACTAAATCTTCTGCCATTTCATCTACTACATAACTCCATTGGGCTTTTTTACTATTACTATATGCAACTGCCAAACTGTAGGTAACTAGCTTGCAGTTAATGCTTCTTTTGCCATTCACTTATGATGGTATCAACTCCAGAACTGAACACAACTAATTTTTCCCCCTTTCTTGGTCTGTGAACTCTGTATTATCATCATCATTCACAACAGTTTCCAGCTACTAACCGGGTCTGCTTTGAGCACAAGCCTTCCCATTTTAATCTTTCTTCCCACCACATTATTCCAGTTCTCTCCTCTCTTCAGTACACACTCCACTCAGCCATCCATTCCTTGGTCGTCCTATGGATCATTTACCTTGTACGTTTATTTCATGACTTTTCCCAGTATTCTCTGCTCCTCCATTCTCTTAATATTGTCATACAATCTTAGTCTGGCCTTCTCTATCATTTCATGAAGTTCCTTTTTTACTGTGTGTCTAATCATTGTGTTCCTTGTGTACATTCTGCCTATTAGAAATTTAATTTAACTTGCTTGAATCCTGGCTTCTTTATGTCCAGAATAGAAAAATAGTATGTACAATAAATTACTCCCTTCTCTGCGGCATATCCTTTTTGCATATCGGACTTCTCACACTTCTTAAAAATGTCTCTGCCTACCTCCTCCTCACACTTACGGATATCTCACCTTCATTCCATCCAGTTTCATTTACAACATTTTCCAGGGATTTGAAACTATTCTCCCTCTGCTACTGTTCTTCTGCCATCAAAATTCTCCTGATTATCTTGTTATACTTTCTAGTTGTTGCCAGGTACACATTTTTCTTCAATTTAAATTTCACACCATATTTCATTCCTTAGAAATATAGTTTTCCGAGGATGAGGAAAAAAACACAAGTAATCAATCTACCCACTAATCTTTAAAGCGTAAGGGTGTGGGTAGATTTTCTTTCATAGTTAAGGGGTTCAGGGATTGGAATATATTACCAAGAGAGATGATAAATAATTTACCGAAAATACTGAAAGAATTTAAAGTTTGAATTCGTAGAGGTCATAAGTAGGTGAGTACGGGAAAGGGGAAAAATGAGTGTAGGAAAATTGCCACCTGGGCATGTGTTCCACTGCAATTAAATTAAAGATATGGCAGAAAAAATATATGCCATAGCGTATTGTAAAAAAATTGATTTGGGGCAGGTTACTGGTATAAGTGTGATGCATCATTTTTTAAAATATTTTCACCCAAATTTAAATTTTCTACAGAAACTCTACAACCTTCACTTTATATTGATATTTTTAGATGGGAATTTCCTAACCCCTTCTCGATTGGATTGATTTTGAGGATTATTACCACCCCTCTCCCTCCCCCCCTCCCCCCAAATACTTCCAAGTTTCAGATTTCTGAAGAAATACTCAATTTAAGCTTCAGGGCATGTCTGTTGGTAGTATGTCTTTTCCAAGATATTTTAACTTCAGTTTTGTACAGTGTTTTACCGGAATTTTGAAAATGTGCAGGTTAACCTCCATCTTCTTTGAAAATTAGTTAGGAAGGGAGAGTAAGTTCTGTTAATTGTCATTTCTCCTGGTGAATATTTTGCAATTTGTTAAAATTCATTACTTTTTTTTGTGAAATGTACAAGTTATATTTTTCACCCAAAATTTTCGCAGTCTAATTTCATTGGTAGTATACGATTTTCCACAGATGAAAAAATGGCTGAATCTTAGTTTTCAGTCTACTACAATTTAGTGCATGCAATTTAGATGGCATACCAACAATTCTAGAATGAGCGTGTGGTGCAGATTTTGGAAGTTACTATAGCTATTTTGTTTTTGTATTGATATATATACCCTTTTCTGCTTGTAGTTACAGATTCTGTGCATGACTTTTGAAAATACTAGGCTTTATTCAACTCCTTCGAGTTGAATAATTGAGTTGAAAAACTTCTGTTATCCATTATTTTTCATGTCAAACATTTTGCAGATAATTAATTTTCAATTTGTGATTTCCCTCTTCTATGCTAAACAATAAACTTTGGGAACCTATTTTAAGCCCCTTTTTTTAAGTAGAAAGAAAAGTAAACCTTAAATTTTATTTCAGAATAACTTACTTCAGTATTATCAAAATCGGAGGGTACATTTGTGGAATTTTCCTTTGAGACATTATTATATCTACCTTGCCATCTGAATGTAATTAATTGTATTATCTGTCCCATCCTATATTGACTTTATAGCTAAACATGAATTGAATTTGTTGTTAATGAAAGGTTTACGCACACACCTGCAACATAGGTGTGGTTTCTGTGTGTTTAGGCTGATGGGTAGTTTGGGTTATAGGCTTCTTTATTAGTAGGGCTGATGAAAATGATGTAACAGGTATATGTGGTAGCATCATTTTTTGCTATTGTATTAGAAGGAGAGGTAAGAGGCAGTCCTACAAGAGGGCAAACACCAAAAGACAGAGAAAGAAATGCATAACACCTTCAGAAATGTACAAGACAAGGAGTGGATAGGCCTGCGATAATGGTGTAGTGTAGGAATGGCAAGGCAAAAGAAGTGATAGAAAAGTTATGGCTGTGTGAACTGATGAGAACGATATGGCAGAAGGGGGTGACTCCTATAAGACTAGAGGAAGATATAATTGTACCTTTAAAAAAGATAACTGGAAAGATTGTAAGAATTATAGATAACTCACAGTGATGTGCTCTCATACAAGTCTGGTAGGTGGCTGAAAGGAATGGAGGATGGTATATAGGGCATATGTTGAAAGTGACTGTAAATTGTGTCTGGTGATATTGAAAGCAATTTAGTTGATACATTGGATGATATATGAAGTTTCACAAATAACAAACATGTCGTGGAAAAGCTCTCTACAGTAGTAATAATGTATTAGCTGTGAAAATTGCAGGATTGTTTGTTTTTAAGAAAGGAGTCATGGTACTGTCTTAATTGTTATTAATTGTGATATACCTTATGGCCAAAATACAATTTCTCTACAGACTTAGTTTTACCTTAAATGAAATTTTACTTTAAATTCTTCAACAGTTTGAGTAAATTGTTCAGCACTGTTTTGAGATTTATTCCAGATCTTCAATCCCTTAATCTACAAATCAAAACTTTCTGACTCCCTTATGCCTGAAATCAAGTGATAATTTTTGACAGTGTTCATCTATTCCCTTCCATGTCTTGCTCCTAATTCTTATACCGACTAATTTCTTCCAGTGACTTCAAAACCATCTCATTTATCATATCAGTTATTAAATGTGTTCATAATTTCTATAAACAAATCTATCTGTTTTCAATACCATATTTTGAAACCTGTCAATATTGTGATAT
>JARYHS010008074.1:277770571-277909987 GCA_031002005.1 Vandiemenella viatica | reverse complement strand
ACCCCCGGAGGTAGCCTTCATAGTCTGCTCCAGGGCGCCGCGGCAGACGACCTCGCAGACGTCGCAGACATCGCTTCCCCCCCCCCCCGGAAGGAGGTATGTTCAGTCTGCCAGTAAAGGCCCCTGCCAGGCAGACCTCACACACAACGCGCCTGCACGCCGGGAGACATATACGACTCCAAACAGGCGCAGAGGCATCAAAACAAACCAGGAAAATAAATAGAATCATCTAGAGGCTAAGTGGGACCTTTTCTTACAGAGGTCGCCGTACTACCACACAACGGAATTCCTGCGCCAGGCCGCCTATATAAGCGTAGCCGGCAGCTCCACCGACAGTTCCGACCTGACCGCTGAACCAGCGTCAACTACGGAAGACCACCGGAAGTTCGCGAGAAGTAGAAGCCGTCACTCTACCCCGGATCAGGACCAGGCTACAATTCTCGACGGTCATCTGATAACTGTACCCACATTTGTTTATGGTTTACCAGTTGTTTTTGTGTACAGAGTAATAAACCTCAAGGAACCGTTAAGTGTAGTTCACTTCACACATGATGCTCGGTCATAACAAAACGTGGTAGGACGTCTTTATCACGGCACCTACAAATAAAGGCTAGTTGGCTAAGCCTCATGTTCCTCTTCTGCCGTAGGGATCCAATCAGTCTCGTTGATTTAAAAATATTCTCCCGTAGAGATTCATCAAATGGTTACGAAGGCTTCCGCGGTCACTGTATGTACGCATATTATCTTGGTTCTCCGGGTGGAGCCGCGTCGATATATGTAAACCTAACGTTTCTGCCATCGTGCCATAACGCCCCCTTGAAACCGTCTCTATGGCTGAGATTTGTTAATGACACCTTTGTCATCTGGCCCCATGGAATAGAGTCGCTTCATGTCTTCTTCGATCATTTAAATAGAACCCAAGATAAGATCAAGTTTATTATGGAGATTGAAATCGACAACCAGCTACAGTTCCTGGATGTATTAGTTACAAGAAATGATGAAGGCTCCTTGGGGCACCGAGTATACCGAAAACCAACGCATACTAATCGGTACCTCCACGCTGACTCTCACCATCATCCAGCGATCAAAAGTGGAATTTTAAAAACATTAACTCTCCGCGCATCCGTGGTATGTGACGATGCGAGTTTGGCCGCTGAAAAGAAAAATTTAAAGGAGACATTTCTAGCCAATGGCTATAGTGTAGCTGCTTGTAACAAAGCTTTGGCATGCCTTGATCGCTACACTTTGTCTCGGCGGAGAACAATAAACCACCTGACAAAGCAGTGGCCGTCCTGCCATACATCCAAGGAGTGACGGATAAGATTGGTCGGCTGCTAAAAAAGAAGAACATCTGTCCCGTATGCAAATCACCTAGGAAATTGTCCAGCATCCTCACCAGCGTTAAAGACAAGAGAGAACATTTGCAAACAACAGGGATGTATGAAATTCCTTGTAGGTGCGGCAAGGTATACATTGAGGAAACAGGATACACCGCTAAGGAGAGGCTCAATGAGCACGTCAGGCATTTGAAAAATAACGACGCAAGCAAGTCCGCTGTAGTTCTACATTCAGCCGATAGTGGCCACTCGATTTTATTTGATAAGACCAGCGTTATAGCCACTGAGAGCAGATGGTGGCCTAGACGTGTGAGAGAAGCGTTAGAAATACAAAAACGGCGCCACAACATGAATGCCGACATTGTTTTACAACTTGACCATATTTGGTCATACATGCTCAAGAAAACCCAAGACGAAATACTCCATCCAACCGCCTACACCGGGCACGGTGACGTCACCACGGACCAATAGCTTCCCCTCCCCCCCTCCAGCGCTAGCTTCCTGCTACTATATAAGGCGATAACGGCATCTGACAAAGCAGTCCTCTGAAGAAGGCCACAGGACGATGGCAGAAACGTTAGGTTTAAATATATCGTCGCGGCTCCACCCGGAGAACCAAGATAATACAACCAGTAACAGCGGAAGCTTTCGTAACTATAGTGCAACATTATCCGTGTGGAATGCAAATGTTATTGAAAATACGAAGCGGAATCGAAAGTACGGATCCAATTCAACAAGAGTAATAATGTATGGGCCATAAAACTGTTGTAAAAACAATTTTGTGCCGTCTATGCTAGAACACACCAATATGCTTAGGTTTGAGAATGTGTACGTATTTTCCAAAAGTCTGTACCATTCAAAGCATCAATGGTTCGGAGAAATACTAAAACCCATCATAGAAATTCAGTATTTGACTTTTACCGACAACCAAAGTGCACCTACACTCAGTGAAGCTTTACCAAATTAAGTATTTCTTTTTAACGATGTGTCGTGTGAAAAGCAGACAAATATTCGAGACTATTTTTGTATGGTAGATACCGGTCAATCGTTTCTTTCTGCCGGTGTCATATATACCATAGTATACGGAAACAGTTGGTTAGAGACATTGAAAACTCAGTTATACTCTTTAAAAAAGATGACATCAACCTTAAACACATCTACAACGATCACGAAAAAACTAACTGTCATTCAACGAGATTAATACCGTGTGTTGATACTACTGAATTTTGGGTAAACATTGATTTGTGGTTATCAACAAAAACTGTGACATGTATCATGGGCGGTACAGCAACGACTTTGATTCGTTCTCGAATAATTAACCCAGAACCGCATTAGGTGCCGGCGTCATTAAAATCATAGACTTTGTTAGAACATCAACGTCACAGAACAAGAAAGTGCTGATATATATGGCTCAACACACAATTCTTACAAAAGAAGGGTATTGTCGGTAAAGAATACTCAAACTTATAGCATCTACGAACATTATATTGTAACCAAATGATACATTGTCAAGATAACTGCTGATGCACCTAAACTGCTTAAGAACTTAAAATCAACAGAATTGACTACATTTTTAACTCATAAGTCAACGAGTACAGTTCAAGATTTTGCATACGTGCTAGATAAAAGTCTGAATTATTATGAAATACTTGTTGATGGTGAAATCCTCCTGATGGCCAAAGTGAAAAGGGTTATTGTAAGACTGAATCGGTTGAAAACTGAGTATGGAGCCTCAATATTCTATGTGAAAGGAAACAATAAACTTAGTTTTCATCCAACAAATAATAAATGGCAAACTCGAACCATCCCTTAAAGTGTATATAATTATCAGATATAAAATAGCACAGTAAACACTCATAAGCTTCATTCTATGCATAAACATTGATGCTACAACTAACGGTAGCATCATAAAGGTCAGAAATGTAATTCGACGAAAGTTAATAGATCTGAAGATGGGTAAGAAGCTAAGAACGAATCTGAAGAATTTTCAAGGATTCATTACTATGGCGGATAACCTAGAAAAAGTTTTCATATCTTTACAAGTTTCAGCAATAGCTGCCTTCGAGCGTGATTAAGAAACACTGGAAGTCCTTGAGTCTGAATGTGAAAGATGTGACGGTGTTAAAGATAATTACAACTTTCTAATATTTGGAAATTTCCCACTAACTGTTTAGTGAAGATGTTATTTCACTTAGTGACAATGAATGTGAAACGAAACAGACACTAATTTTTAATTATACTGCACAAATTTGGAAATTTATTTTGAAATATTAAACCAAACAAGTGCCATCGAATAAACTTGAAGAACTACAGCAGAAGAATGTGTAAAAACGTGGTGTCACAACTTTTTCACCATCAGTGTGGTTCTGGTCTTCTCTCTGTAGAGGATTGTGTATACTGGGATGATATGAATGAACTTGATGAATGAACTTGATGTAACTTACAACGTCGACTTCAGTATTCTTGAAAGATGCATCATATCGTAACATGTATCAACTTGTAGAACTCCACAGACAGGCCAGAAGGAATTTACAGAAAAGATGTGTTATAATCAGAAGACTTAACGATCATTGGCAAGCTGATATGGTGGGAATGATACCGTACTTTAGTAAAAACAGTGGTTACAAGCGCATAATGATGGTGATTGCTAAATATTCAATGTCTGGCACTCAAAAAGAAGACTGCTAGTGTGGTTGACATTGCTATGAAAAGTGTAATACGCTGTGGTCGTGTACCTAACTATTTACAAACTGATAACCTGAAAGAAATTCAAATTTCTAGGCGCTCATTGCTAGCGTAGTTATTAATCACTACTCAACATCTACTCTTCTGAATGTATCAACAGTTGAGCGGCTCAACAGGAGTATAAAGAAAGCAATATGGAAGGAATGTAGCAGGTATGAATTACATCACAGGATTAAATTACTTCCACAGTTAAAATCAGAAATCGTTAAATGAAGTATCATTTAAAAGATTGAGATCTCCGCTTTGGTGACATCATATATTAAGACAAAATGTTTTGGGAATTCGACCCTTAAAGGACAAAAGTATTAATCTTTCTGCAACGCGTTTTTGAGTCACGAGCCATTTATCTCCCTTGATATCCAACCAATATAGATAAACGAGATATCATTTTAATGATTAAGGTTCCCGTCGTGGTCACATCATATTTTAAGAAAGAAACTTTTCAGCATTCGACCCATGAAGGGCAAAATTCTCAGTATTTCCATAACGTATTTTTTGTCACGAGTTATTTAACTCCTTTAATATCTAACCAAAATTGAGAAATGAGGTATTATTTTAGGGTTAAATCATACTTTAAGAACGGAATTTTTCAGAATTCGACCATTAGAGGGTAAAAGTATTAATATTACTACAACGCCTTTTTGTATCACGAGACATTTCTCTCCCTTCATATCCAACCGATATAGATAAATAAGATATCATATTAAAGGTTAAGTTCTCCGCACCGAGCGGGGCGGTGTAACGGTTAGCGTTCTCGCCTCGCATTCGGGAGGACGGCGGTTCGAATCCCCGTCCGGGCATCCAGATTTGGGTTTTCCATGGTTTCCCCAAATCACTCCAGGCAAATGCCGGGATGCTTCCTTCAAAAGGCCATGGCCGAATCCCTTCCCATTCCTTGCCCCCATCCTTGCCCCCCATCCTTTCCCGTCTCTAAAGACCTCGATGTTAAAAAGAGACGTAAAGCAGTTAAAAAAAAAAAAAAGTTCTCCGCTGCGGTCACACCATATTTTTAGAAAGGAATTTTCGGAATTCGACCCTTAAAGGGCAAAATTATAATTATTTCCGAAACGTATTTTTTTAATCATGAGCCATTTATCTCCCTTGATACCTAATCTAAATAGATAAGCGTGCTATCGTATTAAAGATTAAGGTCTCTGCTTTGGCCACACCATATCTTAAGAAAGGAATTTTTCATCATTCGACCCTTCAAGGGCAAAAATTATAATTATTATTATTCCGTATGCCTTTACATCTCGTCGACGTCGAGGTCATTAGAGGCGGGATGGGATTTGCAACAAGAAACGGGAAAGAATTGGGTCATGGCCTTTTGTATGAAGCACCCCAGCATTAGTCTGGAGTGATCTGGGGAAAGCATGGAAAACCCAAAATGGATTTTCGGAGGTGGATTCGAACCGGCGTTCTCCCGAATGCGAGGACAGAACGTTACCCACCAAGCTCGGTCAAGGGAAAAGGTATCATTTTTTCAATAAGGTGTTTTTTTGTTATGAACCAATTAATCTTCATTGGCACCTAAACTAAATCGATAAATGAGATGATATTTAAAAGATGAAGGTCTCTACTAAGGCAACGTTAAAAAGTAAGAATGAAATTTTTTGGAATTTGTCCCTTAAATGGCAAAACTAATAACTGTGAATGTCGCGCGTATGAGACAGTTCAGAGCCAAGCCGCCAGATAGCAGTAGCACATATCACAGGGATATTAATAATCTTCTTCACACGCTGACAAACTTCTCGTTGTAGTTTACTATTCAGAAATGATTGCAGGTTTTATAGCCGAACGTGTCAAATTCTTCCTTGTTATATTTAATTAATTCATATGGATCACAACCACCTGACAAGTAAATGAAGCTGCCTGTGTACATATAAAGCAGTTTTAGCGCATAAACTACGTTTTTTTTCTTTTAAAAAAAATTGCTATACGCCTCGTCGACGATTAAGGTCGTTAGAGGCGGGATGGGACTGGGGACAAGGAACGGGAAGGAATTTGGCCATGGCCTTTATGAAGGAAACATCCTGGCAGTTGCATGGATTGATTTGGGGAAACCATTGAAAACCCAAATCTGGATGCCCGGACGGGGATTCGAACCCGCGTCCTCCCGAATGCGAGGCCAGAACGTTAACCGTTCACCCACCACGCTCGGTGGCATAAACTAAGGAATAGTGTTTACTTAATAGAACCTGGTACATCGGCAGTTTAGACATATCGAGAATGCATGTAGCGACATCGACTTTGTTTTTCCAAAATTACCTCACTTTCCCTATTTACAGTGTTGCAAGCATTTCATAGAAAATAATAATGTCATTGAATTTAGGTGAAGTTACGTATTTGGGAGTGCATAGTGTCACGTCGTGGTGTTTTCTTGTGTCTTCTATTGTTTTCCCAAATATGAAACTGTTTATCAATTTATACGAGTCTCTCTTAAAGCTTGATGTGGCTAAACGGCGGGAACACGTTTTAAGAGAGATATAATCCCTCAGTCACGGTGACTGGTCTAATGATATAATGTGATGTATTTTGGCAATTTTCGCTCATACGCCTCTACATTGCTGGAGAACTCGGTAATGGAGAATGTATCTAACCCATGGAGGTAGGAAAAGAGAGGAGACAAGGTGTCGCTAAAACTGCGAAGCCACCTGTAAACTCTGGAGCCGACTGCGCATGCGCGGTGGCCATATTCGTAGGTTTTAAACATTGGTATGTTTTCAATACCTTCCCTGCTGTGAATATTTCATGTTCTGATATTTCAAAGTGTTTTATAATGCCATCTTGTGTTGCCTATGGTTGCACAAACAGAACAAGTAAGAAACAACCTGGAATAACATTCCATAGGTAAGTCACGTTGTAATTATTGTTCATGAAGTGTTTGTATTGCGCTGTCTGCAAGAGTAGCTCCTGTCATTAAAAATTTACAATGCCTGTTAAAAAAGTCTATTCACAGCTCTCAATAGGACGACGGTGTTATCAAATATTTGTTGATGCAGAGAACCATTGTATCTTGCTATTTTCACGTGTGGATCAAGTTTACATCGCGATGCAGCGAATACATTATTCCAGTTGTAATTTATATTGAAAGTGTATGATGAAATTAATTGTGATAATTTGTGTTATGCGATCTATGAATCGTAATGCAGTCCATTTTGTAGTTATCTGAAATGTAATTCGCTACGTTTCATGTGTTTAGTTGCGTTTGCTTCGTTTGACTTTTTAGCGGCAATATTAAGTCAAATTGTGATTAGGTTGAAATGTAACCTGTAGCAGGATATTCTTTTTATAGCATAAGGAACAAATTATTTATTTGTTATTACTAATTTATTGAGCACCTTGTTAGTGACACAAGCTTGCGCATTTTAATATATGGTAGCAAGATAATTGAACTGGCCATTCCTGTCATTACCGTGAGCCACAATCTGATGATGAATTCTTATGTAACTTAACGAAACTAATTGAAAGTAAAGAACAAAAATTTTTGATATCTCGCCTAGTTCTCTTTTCTTTCGATGGACCAGGCCTCATTTCTACTTAATCACCTCACTAAGGGAAATATCAAAAAAAATCTTTATTTTCGATTTGTCTCATCTAGTTCCATAAGAATTCAACATCAGATTGTGGCGCCACGGTAATAGAATCCCCTTGCACTGATGCCGCTGGCGAATTTAAATAGGTCTATCCACTACCAGTGCAATATTTTCTGAGTCAGCCGTGAATTCTTTTGAAGGTTTCAATAGTTTTAAAGTTCTAACCATTCTCCTAGACTCTTTTTAAAATTTCATATTGGACTTGCTTCTGTTTTTAAATAGGTCTAGACCTATTTTTCTTGATTTTGTAATCTTTCCCATCAAAGATTTTGAAAGGATTAAAATTACTGAAATGGAATTTGAAAATATAATCTGTTTGAATATAAACCAAAATTTAAGAACTGTAGATAATAACATTCAAGCCTTCGACAAGCAATTGAAGCACCCTTTCCTTGGATCTAGGCCATTAGAGGTGGGAAAAGAATGGATGAAATGAATTCGGCCAAGGCCTACTGACTGGACCCTCCCGGCATTCACCTTGAGTGATTTGGGAAAACTTTTTTCCCTATGGCTTTACGTCTCGTCGACGTTGAGGTCGTTAGAGGCGGAAAAGGACAGGTGACAAGGAACGGGAAGGAATTCGGCCATTGTATTTTGACAGAACCATCCCGGCATTCACCTGGAGTGATTTAGATAAAACTTTTTCTCCCTATGGTTTTAGTCTCGTCGACGTTGAGGTCATTAGAGGCGGAAAAGGATAGGTGTCAAGGAACAGGAAGGAATTCGGTCATGGTCATTTGACAGAACCATCCAGGCATTCACCTGGAGTGATTTGGAGAAACCGTCGAAAACCCAAATCTGGGTGGCCGCACAGGGATTCGAACCCTCATCCTCCAGAATGCGAGGCCAGAACGTAAACCGTTCACCCACTACGCTCATTCTCACAAGAATTAAATATCTAGCACATGTAAATTTTTTATCAGTCCTTAACAGTACTATGGATTTATTCAATGTTTCCAAAATAGCAATATGATCCTCAGTTTTTTGTTGCCTCTTTAGGAAGATCAAAAGTTCTATTTCGGCATACAAAATTCCTATCAAAAATTATTTAACAGCTTGTTTTTCTTAAATTCTAATGTTGGTAGGTTATATCAATTAGGGTATTTATAAATGTGACCCCATAAGACTTCATTTCTAGTAATGCGGAGGTTAAAAACGAAGAAATTCTTCCATTCCATATACATTCCCTGTGTTTCTTGGCCCTACCAATATTGCGACCTCCCCATTGCACCGCTTCCCTCTCGGTTTCACTTCGTTGTATGGAAAAGGTCCCTTACGTGGTTTCCTTTCTTTTCTTTGCTCCATGATCTAACCTCATCCTCTTGTATACACAAACCTGTGTGTGGTAGAACCATGGTATGGAAATGGTTTAGTACCGAGAAATCTTCAAGACCAATTCCCTAAGTGATTCAGCTGCAATGCTCCTGAAATCTATACTAGCAAACTCTTTAGCTGTCGACGATTGAAACCCTCAAAAGGGTAGAAACTCTTATATGGCCATGCTGTACAAATAGTTTACGTCGAAATACATGATAAATTAATCCGGTTCCTCGTGGTTGTATTCCAAGTACTAGGTCTTTGTCTTCGTGTGCCGATGGACGAATTCGCAAATATCAACACATTACGCGTTCGAAAAGGAACAGTGTGTCGATATCTGTCAGAAGGTGCGTTCTCCTTAATATAACCTGCGTGAAAGGCATGGAGCTGTGAAGTAGTGGGCGGTGTCTGGGGTATATTTCTCCCTAAATTTTTCAATCAGATTTGCAAGCAACCGCAGATGTGTCCATATTGATTCCTGCATATTCATCTTAAGTTTTAATCTGGAAAATCCACTTGTGTAGCGTGTTTGTAATCAGCTCCAGAAATACCAAAATACTGATTTTGGAGCAAGCGAGATCTCAGAGAGCTTATTCCAAGAATCCATATACTCGTGAGGCAAGACTCCTTCTCGCTTAACCTATTGGAGGTCGGTGAAATGCGCACGAGTAATATGCATATTATCGTCCTCAGGGGGTACTAATCAGATTGTCTAATGGGGCCTGCATGAAACGATATGAGTCGAGGAGCCTGTTAGACAGTACCTCCAAACTTTTTGAAAACGAAATATAACATTCAGTATCGATGGGTAGGACATATATTCCATCGTAGTAGGTTGGAAAAGCCATAGCAATAAAATTCACATCATACCCAGACAAATTACAACAGAAAATAAATAAATATCTTCTAGCTTTGTACTCTAAATTACAGTAATTATGCACAGCCATGCTAAATTCGCATGAGATATGAGAATGGTCACGGACTGTTCCACTTCGGCTCAATGTCGTATCTTAGCACTAATAAGCTGTGCATCCTGGTAATCTTTCATTACAATGAGAATATACCGCTTATAACTTTTATCAACATCCCTGCCAGATGGTCTATTTGATGAAGTAAAGAGTTTTAAGCATTAATAGCTAAAAAAGAAGTTGAATCAGAAGAGACTAAGACGACCGTATTAGTAAATAACCTAGTATGCCAAAATAATTGGCGTATCTTACTGGACATCGGTTGTGTGAGAGACATCAGGGTTGGGTTTGGACTCAGCGTGCGTGTATGAGTACGTATGCGTTCAGGAAAACTTTAAAATTGCGCATTGATAACGACATGTACACGTTGTTGGGTAGGTCCGCTCTGATTGCACTACCCTGTAGCAGTCAACCTCATCGTGTTGTTTGCTTCCTGTAACATATTTGCATGGCACTTTTTCTGTTACTTAATAAAGATTTGACTAACCCTCTATCCATCGATAGAAGCTCTTGAATGGTTATAGAGATATAATATTATATGAGTGTAATAGATATGGCTTACCTTGGCAATTAGGGATTGATTTTATTGCTTTTAATTAAATTTGGGCGCCTTTATAATTAATCTTGGATTGCATGAACAGGGTTAATTTTCCTTTTACCTATTTATAACAGATACATAATTCTTTAACAAGTTGAGGTGTTACAATTTATTACTGCCTTTTACATTTGAACAAGACACAATTACAATTGAATGTATATGGCACATGTGAATTACAAAGAAACAATCTTATGGATTTCTGGAATTAACCGATTGTCCAACCGTATAATTTTCTGCTGGCTAGAAAAGTTTTATTGCATGAGTCCCTATCTCTGCAGATCGCTCTGCGGGTCGTTTTCGGGTATGGAATGTACTGGAACTTGAAGAAAGCAAGCACTTAAGCACTTCAGCTCACCAAACAGTCCACGTGGGCTCGAGGATCATCATTCATGGTACACTGCATCGTCACTATCTGCAACCTCCACTCGTCAGAGCAGGTCGCTCCGTCCTCTCCAGCTCGCGGACACAAGATGTCTCTTTCCGGGGTGCAGAGCACGTCGTTCTACCATCCCCACTCCTCTTTTTCTCGTCACCAACCTCCTTGCCGGATTTTCCCTCCAGAACATGCAAACAAAACCTTCTGTTAGAACCAAAATATAGATGCCTTATGTTCATTGGTCAGTCACTCCACTCGCCATTTTTGGAACCTCCCGAATTTGTACGAGAACACACGAACATTTCGCCACAGATCGCTTGTGTCCGATCTGCATTGTATCCCAGCTAGGGTGGCTATAACTGTTGCTGTCCGCCTCTTCAAGGTCACCGTGTACCTGCTCCGCTAACACTATTGTGCTCACATGCAGCCCCTTTAACAGCTGTTGTTTGTTTGTTTGCGGCTGCCTCTGTCTCCAACCCTTTCACTTAATTCTCATTTTCTGAGTATATCACGCGGAACACCAAATGTGTTCGGATCACTTCTGTTACAATGAGCTTTTGATGAGCACATTTGTCCAATTCTTTTGTATATTTTGCAAAAAATTTATCCATTCATTATACAATAAATAATATAATGAAATCAGCAGTAATGAATTTTATTTCTACCATCTGTAATCATTAACATGATTGTCGCGTTTGTCTGAAGTGATATGGTGGAGCTCGTCAGCTATGGTTTTAAGTTTACTAATTTCTTCCAGGCCTAAAACGCTTAGCGAATAACCAGGGTTTCACCTCTCAAATTTGGAAATATCTGAAAGTTTCACAATAAATTCAATACCAGAGAAATCGATGGAATATTTGGTTTTTCTTTATGGTATATGCTAACTTTTTGACATGTTCATGCGAAAAGTAATAATCGTTCAGAGACAGCCTTATTTACACTGACGTCAAGTGGCAGAGCAACATTTGAGACCATCGTTACAATACCTAAAATTTGGAAATGTTTCTGTCAAGGGAAATTATTCTATCGATGGTTTTGTCACTTAAACGTTCCTGAAATTCACTAAATTTATTCATGAGTTCCGTCGTCATATAGCGAGCTGCGAGGGAAGTGCTCGAAGTAACATCACGCATCTTAGTCCAAAAACATACCACGGCGATTTCGAAGTGAGAGTCCTTCTGAATTTTAAAGTCGTTAATAGGACCCCCTTCACGACAGGGGTGGACTGGCTATTGACAATTTCCAGGATTTTTCTTCCAAGAGGCTAATACAAATTAATTTAAATGTTAGGATCTTTGCAGCTGATGGAATTCAGAATAATGCCTGAGAACTACACACTGCGAAAGGCACTTCCCTTGCAGTCGGCTCACCTGCATTGGTAGAGATTGTAAGCCTAGAGTTAGCCCGACTAGTGGATGTAATGGCGACGCTGGTTAACGGTCGAATGATACAGCCAGATGGCACATCCCACAGAAGTCCGATGGAGGGGATTGTAGGTGATAGTTGGACAACATCCAGAGAATATTTATTGGTTGACGGTCAAAGTGGGGATGATACATCCCGCAGCCGGCATGTGGAAGTGATGAATAGTGTGTGGAGCCCGCGGGCTGGTTGTCAGCCAAGTTTTCGAGTTTTGAAGACGACAGTGGGTGATGGTCGGCAACAAATGTGACAGTTCGATTAAATAATTGGTTATAAATAGCAATAAATTTTAAAGTCCCAATACAAAAAGCAATTACGAAGGTCATTAATAGCATTGAAAGTGACAGTCAATTAAAAAGAAGCCTTTAAGGTGGTGGTAAAATAACAATAAATGTAAGAGCGGTGTCATAAAATAAAAGTAAACGTGACAGCTTAGGAATTAAAACTGGGAAAGAAATCCATTAAAGCACCACTAACAGATTGTTTCTAGGATGGTGAGGACAATTGAATATCAATGCGAGAAGCTTTATGGCGGAAACAGAAAAAGGGATGTAATATGAGCAATATAAAAAGATTACTTTTCAAACATTGACATATAAGAACACTGTAGTAGACGCTAGAGAAAAAAAAAAAGATTATTCGAAAATGCAACTGACCTATGGAGCAAAAAGGTGAAGGGACGCAGGAAATAGCTCCCTGACCAGTTTAAATGAAGGGGAAAAAAGGTAGGACGCATCTTTTCCCGACATGCATTGCACCCATACACTACGTAAAGGCATTTTGAGTCTCGAAACTGTAACAGCGTAATTTTATTAATGCAGGAAATATGATCTTGAATTTATTTTCTTTTGTATGAATGTATAAATATTTAGTGCTGCGGTTTATAGTCTTATTTGACTGCGATGAGTAGTAATACTCATTACATGAGTTTCAATTTGCGATATTATTTTTTAACTAGGTGGTACCCATGACTTCGTTCGTGTTTGTAAAGAATTTGAATTGACAGCTACCAACATCTAACCACCATAGTGCATGATGGGAGACTCAATGCTATTACCACACACAAACGCCAGTCATCTGCGCTATGTAGTTCAGGCAGCAAATTAAAATTTACGGACACACATGTCTTTGATCGAAATACGAAAATATCCTTGATCGGCCACTTTCAACCACCATATCTCCTACACTCCCACAGTTACTGAAGTTCGGCCAACGTTGTGATCGCAAGGTGACTCTGTGTTACTACTACACGCAAACGCCAGTGATCTGCGATTTATAGTTTTCTCTGAAAAGTGATACACCAAGACACATGCGAATTTGCCATAAATATGAAAGTGTCGCAGGTCGACCACTATCAACCAGCGTTTCTCCCACACCCCAATAGCTACCGACATCTAACAACCATTGTTCACGATAGGTGACATGATATCACTACCACACACAAACACCAATGGTCTATGCTATGTAGTTGTGGCAGAAAAGTGACATATGCGGAGACACATGTCTTTGATCGAAATACGAAAATATCCTTGATCGGCCACTTTTAACCACCAAATCTCCCACAGTTACTGAAATTCGGCCAACGTTTTGATCGAAAGGTGACTCTGCGTTACTACCAAACACAAACGCCAGTGATCTGCGATAGATAGTTTTCGCTGAAAAGTGATACACCAAGACACATGCGTCTTTGGCAGAAATATGAAATTACCGCAGGTCAACCACTTTCAACCCCCATATCTCCCACACCCCCATAGCTACCGACATTTAACCACCAAAGTTCATGATGGGAGATTCACTGCTACTACCACACACAAACATCAATGGTCTATCCTATGTTTTTGTGGCAGGAAAGAGAAGTATAAGTAGACACAAATTTTTGGTCGAAATATGAAAACGCCCTGCATTGACCAACTTTAATCATCATATCTTCCACATACCACAGCTATTGGCATTCTGCCAACGTTGTGCACGATACGAAACTCTATGCTACGTCCTCACACAAACACCAGTGATCTTTGCTATGTATTGGAAGCTGAAAAGTGAAATATAGGGAAAAACACTTTATATATATATATATATATATATATATATATATATATATATATATATATATATATATAACATAAAAAAGAAGTACCATAACATTCCCAAAAAGAATCGGCTAATGTGGTGTTCCTGAACAACCACAAAAAGGATATGACAAGGTGTGGCATTTAAAACTGATTTATAAATTAATAATAGACAGGACGTTAATATGCATGAT
Source organism: Vandiemenella viatica (assembly GCA_031002005.1). NCBI lineage: Eukaryota > Metazoa > Arthropoda > Insecta > Orthoptera > Morabidae > Vandiemenella > Vandiemenella viatica. Next base: position 277,895,365 of record JARYHS010008074.1, on the reverse strand, counting down.
TGCGTTTGGCAGATGGAAGATTGGAGAACGTGACAATCAGCAGGGACTGTAAATAAATAACAAAGGGGAAAAGTGTGCCTAAAGTACCAAAATGATAATGTTTAAATCAAATTACATTCCTATAGTAACCTACTCAATGGACCAGTAAACCATAACAGGAAAGGCCTAGTAAAGAGCGCTAGTTGTCTCTTGGACAAAGTAATATGAGACACAGCCAAGAATGTACATATGAAGAAGGAAATTGGAGTGGAAAGTTTCAGAGAGAGAATCTAAAAGAGAATGATAGCTTGGTTCAGTGATGTCAAGAAAATGGCGCGAACCAGACGTCCAAAACAGGTGGAAGATCTGCATGGTTTAGTAAATAGCCCATGTGGTAGAAAAGCAATAAGGAAGGACGAGAGAACTACTGCATTTTATGTAGGAGTGATTAGGGTGGCGGAGGCTAGAAGGAGGTGATATGGCACCTAGACGGCGGCTAGGACGTCGGGAGGTAGTTGAGACGATCCACCGGCCATACAGACTAAGCGATTTGTAGCAGAAGTTTAATTTAATTCCGATGGAACGCCTTTTTTGGTGGAAATTTCTCTAAATACCCATTTCCCCCCTTTCCTGCACCTACCTACTTTTGCCCTCTACAAATTTCAACTTAAAATTCTTTCAACGTTTTTGGTAAGTTATTCATCATTTCTCTTGGAAACTTATTCTAATCCTTGACCCCTTTACTTATAAAAGAGAATCTTCCCACACCCTTGTGCCTGAAATTGAGTGCTAGCATGAAGTCATAGTAATCCTTTCCCTTCCATTCATTACTTTTACTTCTTGTACCAGTAGCTTTCCAGTAGCTGGTATATAAACCAATATACGCCTTGGAAAAATAAATAGATTCCACTAGTTGAGTGCTGGCCTATGGTTTATACTAAATCTTAAGACTTGAGATGATTTCTTCTTTTCTTCATGTTAATTCTGATACCTTAGTTGATTTGCATTGTCTGCTGCACTTGAGTGTGTTACGATAAGTTCTTGTCATCAGAATATTCGATCGCAATACTAATAGGAAGTGCGTCTTTGAAAGAAACGTTGCTAAACTTCTAATGTTCCGGTTTACTACAAGATCTCATAGTCTGCACTTATATTCCTTTTACAGATGTAAGAACACAAAACTGGAATCATCTTTTAGAACCATAGCCCTGCTTAATCGAATTTAGATATGAATTGCTAAAACCAAGCGTGATGGGTGAGTGGTAACACTCTGGCCTCGCATTTGGGAGGGCCTGGTTTCGAATCCCAGTCCGGGCATTCAGATTTGGGATTTCTATGGTTTCCCCACATCACTTCAGGTGAATGCCGGGATACTTCCTTAAAAAGTCCATAGCCGAATTCCTTCCCGCTCCCTGTCCCCAATCCCATCCCGCCTCTGATGACCTCGACGTCGACAAGGCGTAAAGAAAAAAGAAAAAAAAGAAAAAAATGAAATGCCGAAATGGAATAAAAGCGAAGCGAAACGAAGCCAGTTGGTACTCACAGTTGACCCATGCGTATACATGTCGCAGAAGGCTGCTGAACCACAGCATGCTTCCGACTCACGGTACATCACGTGCAAGAAGGAGCAAAAATTACATAGTCTAGCTGCAATATATTTCAGACAATATTTATTCCCTTGTGATTAAATTAGAACTCGTATTCCAATGGGAGCCTGTCGCTGTGGTTGGTGCGTCGTGGATCTCTGTTGTAGTCAGCAATTCAAATGTTTTATGGCGACACAGAGACAACGAAGACGTGATCTGACCCAGCTAGGCGAGTCAAAATGAAATGTTAAGCAGTTAATACTTCGAATGAGTACACTCAGAGAAAAGAGAGAGAGGCTTTCAGATTTAATTCTGGAGGCCGGAGCACAAAATAATAGATTTTTCAACATATCAATCGAAGTGTAACGGGCAGTCTGTGCATTAGGGCTTAAATTGGTAGTTTTGGTAATTTATTCTGTGAATATTGTAAGCTGCTTCGAGCGAGAAGATGCGTACGTGCATAAAAGTCCAAGGTCTGCACCACAGCATAGTGCGTATGCATGTACAGTGCACGTGATAGCTCAAGCATAAATACGCGATCGTGGCGTGATCTCGTTCTATTATATTCTATGACTGACGAATCTGCCAGCAACCATGTAAGAGGTAAGACTTGCGTCTTGTCTGTGTGCCTTTCGGCACTGGGCAAGCTATGCTTGCCCATAGTCTTGTTTCGCGTTAGTAAGTATTTGGTCAGTTAAAGTAGTTAGATAAATTATTCAGTCATTATTCAATCTGTGTAACTTAAATGAGTTGTTTGCCGTTGTTGTAATAATGTTGTAATGCCTCGTGGTAATCGTATTTGGTAATGAAGTGTTATATTCGGGTTCGTTAATTATTCAGTCATTCATGTAATAATTCAGTAAAGCCATGTTTCAGTAACATTCGTACGAAGAAGCTAGTAATTCATCTAATAACAGTATGTTGGTAACGATGCGTGCGTGTCAATTCCTTCCAGCATAATGTTAGACGGATTTGCGGGGTAAATGTATGGTTAGGTTTTTATAATTAAAATATGTTTAAATAATCAGTTGTGTCGCCTCAGTCATTTACAGTCGTTATGTTAGATCCCAAGTTTTTTCAGATAATTATGTGGAAGAGTTTGTGATATATCGGCAAGGTAAGATCTATTATAATTATATCACTGTTAGAGCAGTTCGGGATCCCTGCTATATCAAAGATCGCCCTGGTGTCAAATATCCTTATCCTGACAAATAACATCTCGGTGCCCACAAGTGGTTAATCTGTTATAATCTGGAAGATAGTCTAAAATCCTAAGATGCTTCTAAGAACACCTCCTAAATCAATCTAGACGCTCACAAGTCGACTGCGCGGCCGTAATAACCCCCTTTATCACCTAATATAATCCCCCGTAAAATACAGAAGGGCTATTTCTTTCGAAGCCAGGCCACTATATTAATTAACATCCCTTTCGTTTTTTATTAATCAAATACAGCGTGAATAATAGTTCAAAATACTTCCAAAAACACGCCAAATAAAAAAATTACAATTATTTATTTCGTTTATATAATAAAATTAATGTACATTATGTGTCTCACCGTAATTTGATAAAAAAAAATTATTCATGAAGTAATTATTTTGTTACTGGCTTGCATTAACATGACGACTTCCCGGTACATTAAAAAAAGTTTCCGATGCTTGGTCAGACTACTAGTTTAGAGCCCAGTGATGATTATCCTCCATAAAACACCTGTTCGGTTTATCCAGCCCCTGCGTTACTATCTGAAAATATTACCAGTGCCCAGGCACCTGACGAAATCGGCTCCTGTGTTGCAATGACTGTTCTCAATGACCCTATCAACGCTGCTGCAGATCTTGCAACATCAGCTGTAAGAACACAACCAGAACGAGCCAAACAACTGCCACCAGACATCCGCCGAACAATAGTACTAAAAAACTCACGAGGGAGCGGCAAATAACCAGAGACCCGGCCACAAGAGAACTATGAATAGCATGAAGAGTAAAATTAAAGCCAAGGTCAAAAACACCGACTATGGGATTGGGCAGGACTTGTTGCAACCCTTCTGTAGCTGATGGATCAGTCTGGAGCTCCACCAGACGTACTCTACGCCAGTGCCAGAAATGCCGTCTCTAACTGTTGGGAACATTGTCACTTCCGATCCGGCAGCAAAGGCTGATGCATTTGCTGTAGCCTTTGAAGAAAACTTCCGGCGAACAGAAGAGCCCCATGACGACGCCCATATTGAATTATCCAACCAGAGACTTGAGCTCTAACTAAACACAGCAGTAGCTAATGAAGACGCCGTCGAGAATTCCAGCATCGAAGAGGTTTCTGTGATGCTAAGACATGCCGGCATGAATAAAGCCACCGGAAACGACCACGTCGGAGGACTACTCCTACGTCATTTGCCACCAGAGGCAGTAAGTTATATCTCGTCGGCTTTCAATAAAATCCTAATTACTGGTGAATATCCAAAATTTAGGAAACAAGCGGAAATCATACCAGTTCCTAACCCTGGCAAGGACAAATGATCTCCAAAATCTTATAAGGCGATTAGCCTACTACCTACCTAGACGAATGGTTTTGAGAGGATTTACCTATAAATGTTTCTACAACATAAAATGCTGAGCGTCTGCTCCTCATTGAGCAGTTTTGATTCAGGCGGAAACACTCAAATCCACATCAGATTAGTGGAACATGCAATGAGTGCCCTTGAGAAAAGGGAATACTTGGAGGTGTCATGCTAGATGTATCCCGAGCCTTCGAGGCCTCTTGATTAAGCTTCTGATTCTTGGTATACCTTTGTCGCACGTCAAACTATCAAAATTTATTTGGCAGGGCTTACTTTCCGCGTAATCAATAAAAATGTTGTCATTCAATCAAATCCATCAAAGCTGGAGTTCCTCAAGGTTCAGACATCGGATCAGTGTTATAAAATCTGTATATGGCCGATATTCCAAGGACAGATCAGATTCAAGCGGCATTGTATGCTGATGATACAGCCCTCTTCACGAATAGCATCAAGTCATCACACTTTGTAACAAAACCCCAAAGTGGTTGTAATAACACTTACACAAGGCTAATGAAATTCCACTTGGCTTTTAATGCAGCTAAAAGGCAAGCAGTCATTGTGATTAGAAGAAATGTTCCGCCCCTATAGTCTATCAAACTGTATGGAGAACGCATTAAGTGTACCCCTACCGCTCTCTACTTGGGAGTTACCATAGACAAGCGGCTCATGTGCAAAGCACACATCAACAACATACGAGCAAAAGCAACGGGTAGAATAAAGCAGATCTACCCTATACTCAACCCGAAGTCACCTTTTTAATCAAACACAGACATCACTCTGTACACTACAATGATCTGACCAATCCTCGAGTAGACGGCAACTGTGTGGGGCATTGCAGCTCCCACCAATCTAAAACCTCTCCAGAGTGTCCAGATTAGAGCTATAAGATACACTTACAAGGTACTGAGAGGTAGCCCTACAGTTATGCTACATCTAATAAGCGGTCTTCTGACACTCTAGGAACGATTCAGAACCACGGCAAAGAAACTGTTCCAACAATGCCCTGGCACGACAACCCACTAATACGACAGCTCGGTACATAAGTGCACTTTAATAACAATACCGGACGCCCAGTGTAATGTTTCAACTAAGGATTGCAATCACGCAGTGTTTTCAATCCCGCGGGATTGGCTCAAACAGTTTAACGCTTATATTTAAAATATAGTTACTTAAAACGGTAATAAATTAAATAATAATTAAATTAATAAATCAATTTTAATGTTAAATGATAAAAATTAATAGTTAACAATTTTTTAATTGGCAAAATGATAATAAAACTTTTTAGCATGTCTTAAGTACATTTCGAGGTTTTAAATTTTTGTTTTTTAATCTAAACCAATTTTTAAATAAATAATAAAAAATGGAAAATATTCAGTGTTAGGTCATATTATGTGAATTACAATACATCACATGAATTTAAAAACGTGGTTTGCTTAGTGGCCAAGTTACCAGAGTTTTTTAAAAAAATTCTAAATAAACGTTCCAAAACACCGAGAGAAAGCATTCCATTTCACAAAATGAAGTGAATATACTGTGTAAAGTGTAGACTTAGCTCAGAACAAGATCTCATAACTTTTTGTCACTGCACAAGCACGAGACTTGGCCTTTTTTTTACAATTTTTTTTTTTGTGGGATTCATTATTATATCTCCTGATTCCTTGATTGATCTTACAGTTGATTCAATGTTATTAAAAGAAACTACTCACTAACACTTAAAGTGTCAAGTATTTCAATTTTACATATGTGGCGTAACGACGTTTTAAGAGTGGAAATTATTACTTTTTAGTAAGAAAGGAGACTTTCTCGGCGAATAATTGCAGTGAAGTTTTTATAGGTTGTATCTCCGGATTTCATTGTATTTTTTTTTTAAACTGCTTTTCGTCTCTTTTTAACATCGAGGTCTTTAGAGACGGGAAAGGATGGGGGGCAAGGATGGGGGCAAGGAATGGGAAGAAATTCGGCCATTGCCTTTTGAAGGAAACATCCCGGCATTTGCCTGGAGTGATTTGGGGAAACCATGGAAAACCCAAATCTGGATGCCCGGACGGGGATTCGAACCGCCGTCCTCCCGAATGCGAGGCGAGAACGCTAGCCGTTACACCGACCCGCTCGGTGATTTCATTGTAAAAACACGTGATTTCACACGTGAGGGAGACGGCGGAGGCAGCCGTCGAAGTATGGTGTTCCTACAACACAATTCGTCGATACACCCGTGAAAACTTCATTATAACTTTTTTTTACCTTTAGTCGAAATAATAACAAGGAGAAGAGGTATTATTCTATAGCCTGAGCGGCACATGTAAACAGGCGGCTTTCGTCAAAGAAACGCATTGAGGCAGCGGCCAAAACAGCAATAAGTCAACGGATATACAATTACCTTTTGATAGCTGCTAAATAAATAGGTATACGATTAAAATTACGATAACTTTAGTTTCCTATCAACGAATAATTAAATTTTCAGCCGCAAAAAATGAAATTGTCACAATAACTTTATCTGCAAATACAGAAAATGGAAATAATGAAACCATGAATAAGAAGCTGTAACTGTGTAGTTCAGATAACGTTTGCGACACATAAAAAATAATTACATAGTTAGAAAATCATACTTAATACGCAACATAACTCAAATTACAGAAATGTGTACTCGAAAATGAATACGTAAAAGTGTATGACGAAGGTTAACAGAAACAAACTTTTTTTAAATAATGGCATTTGGCTTCCTTAGGCCATACAGCCAGCTCAAGTAGGAGTTTAGTTCGTCCATTGCTTTTCAGTTTCTCCATGTGTATATTGTCTTTCAAGTAATTCTAGACACTCCACAGGACGGACATGACAAGCACAATCACATACAACACTTAAACACCCATGCCCTCGGCCGGACTCGAACCGGCGACCTTCGGCACGTGGGGCCAGTACTGTATAGCCCCTACGCTACCGAGGCCGGCAAAAGAAACGTTTATTCACACGAGCCAAATGTCAACTGAAAGGGTAGGACAGTGCAAAACATCCGATAGAGATCGAGTGGGGCAGCGAGTCACAGAGACTGACATACGTTTACGCCGGATTTTGCGGATTGAGGATCCGCTTAATTTTTGCGGGATCCGCCAGACTGTCTAATGATGCGGTATCCCGCTTTGCTGGATTGCAATCCCTAGTTTCAACCCGTGAAACGGACGTTTTAAAGCAACAACCACTAATTTACCCGCGACCACTGATAAGAAGATATCAGAAATATACAAAGTTAGCATTTATATTTGGGATAGATGGGTTATTATCCTTAGTTAAATAATTACAGAAAACTGCACTTTGCAACATTTAATTTAATTACAGTGACATTATGGGTGCCATAACTAGTAGTTCTGATACAAACAAGCAAGAAAACACAGGAATATAACCGGTGCAAGGTCAAGGTGTGACGGGTAGTAACTGCGTTAACATTATTGTTTTCAGTAAGCTGAAGGCCACTTCCAGCTAACATGAAACAGTCGGTGTGAGTGCGAATACTCTCCCAACCGGCACTACAAGTAACAGCGTATGGCGGAGGCCGTCTGAAATTCGCCTATGTTAATAGGTACAGTGTGTTTTCTGGGTAGAGCACACGAATCACAGTGGCCGCGTATCACGAAATTAACATTACCAACATGAAGCGACTATTGAGTCCGGGGTCCGGTATCGGTCGGAGGTCGTAGCTTCACAACACCTTAACCCCACAGCCCGGAATTTAAAGTGGAGGTCATACACTGCAGACAAAGTCGTCCTGTTAGGCGTGTCCGCGTGGTCCAGGCTGGCAAAGGACCCTGTGGCGAATGGATGCGCGTCCGCACTAGGGATTGCAATCCAGCAAAGCGGGATCCCGCAATCCCGCGGGATCCCGCATCATTAGACAGTCTGGCGGATCCCGCACAAAATTAAGCGGATCCGCAATCCGCAAAATCTGGCGAAAACGCGTATCAGTCAGCGTGACTCGCTGCCACACTCGGTCTATGTCGGATATTTTGCACTGTTTGCCTGTACCCTTCCAGTTGGCATTTGACTCATGTGAACAAGCGTTTGTTTTTGTCAACCTTCGTCATTCGTAAATAAATAAATACACTTTTACGTATTCATCAAAAATTACATTTGTTTAGAGTACACATTTCTGTAATTTGAGTTATGGTGCGTATTTAGTACGATTTTCTAATTGTATAATTATTTTTTAAGTGTCGCACACGTTATCTGAACTACAAGGTTACAGCTTTTTATTTACGGTTTCATTATTCCCATTTTCTGTATTTGCAGATAAAGTAATAGTGACAATTTCCTAATTTGCAGCTGAAAATTTTATTATTTGTTGATATGAAACTAATGTTATCGTAATTTTAACGATCGCGTACCTATTTATTTAACAGCTATCAAAACGAAATTGCATATCCTTTGACTTATTGTTGTTTTGGCCGCTGCCTCAATGCGTTTTTTTGACGAAAGTCGCCTGTTTACATGTGCCTCTCAGGCTTTCGATTAATCCCTCTTCTCTTTGTTATTATTTCGACTAAAGGTAAAAAAAGTCATAATGAAATTTTCACGGGTGTATCGACGAATTGTGTTGTAGGAACACCATACTTCGACGGCTGCCTCCGCCGTCTTCCTCACGTGTGTAATTTCGTGTGTTTGCAATGATATCCGGAGATACAACCTATGAGGACTTCACTGCAATCATTCGCCGAGAAAGACTCCTTTCTTACTAAAAAATAATAATTTCCACTCTAAAAACGTCGTTACGCCACATAAGTAAATCTGAAAAACTTGACAGTTTACGTGTTGGTGAGTAGTTTCTTTTAATAACATTGAATCAACTGTAATTTCAACCAAGGAATCAAGAGATATAATAATGAATCACGCAAAAAAAAACGCCAAGTCTCGTGCTTGTGCAGTGACAAAAAGTTATGAGATCTGGTTCTGAGCCAAGTCTACACTTTACAGAGTATATTCACTTCACTTTTCTGGGTGTTATGGAACGTTTATTTAGAATTAAAAAAAAAAAAAAAAAAAAAAAAAAAAAAAAAAGTAAAAAAAACCTCTGGTAACTTGGGCATTAAACAAACCATATTTTTAAACTTATGTGATGTACGTAATGTAAGGCACATAATATGACCTAAGACTCAATATTTTCTATTTTTATTATTTATTTAAAAATTGGTTTAGATAAAAAAACAAAAATGTAAAACCTCGAAATACACTTAAGACACGCTAAAAAGTTTTAATGTTATTTTGCCAATCAAAATATTGTTAATATGAAAAATTATTTATTAATTTAGTTATTATTTAATTTATTAACCTTTTAAGTAACTATGTTTAAAATATATGCGTTAAAAAACTGTTTGTACCAATCCCGCACGGATCCCGCGGGAACCCGCGGGATTGGCGCAAATCTAGCGCGGATCCCGCGGGATTGAAAACACTGCGGGATTGCAATCCTTAGTCCGCACCCTACAATAGTCGCCCCAAGAGTAATGTGTCGTCGTCCTGCGTGCGAGGTACCCCACGGAGGTGTAAGTTCCTCGTCGTCACCCATGTGAAACCCGGCATGGAACATGCATTAGCGGCGTGGCTCATTCAAACATCGAACCGCGTGAAGTCTTCGGTGCTTCTAACAGGCGTGAGAGGGAGTTGCGGGCGGAAGTCTGTTTATACACGAGATCTTTTCCGCATCTCTTAAGCCTGTGGTCATAATGGCGCCCCATAAAAATGTGCTGAAATCTACTCAGCACACCAGTAAAACTGGAAAGAGATGGCACTTAGCCTGTTGATTTATACCAACAGGATCTGGCAAGTCTAGTAATGCCAACTAATTTATGACAACCGGACTAACAAATGGAAGTAGATGCTAATTTGCAAGAACTTCCTCACAATCCGGGAACTTCGAAACGAAATTAATACTTGTTCAAATTTAACCAAATTTGTAAAATTAAGACCTTTTTCACTAAGCTTACAAAACATTAACAATTTATCCAAAATTTGACAAACATAACGATTTGTTTGACTAATTTTTACATAATAACATAAGTTTGGGTATTTTTGTATAATCTGCCTGCACCTTCCACCCCGTTTGACCAATCACCCTGAAAAATTTCACAAACGTGAATTTTTTCCGACAAAAAAAAATAAAAATTCTTCACCTTTATACCTTTTAATTTTTATGCAAACCTATATTTTTATCAAATTTCGATGGAACTTTGCACACGTATACGTTACAACAAAGAGAAATATACTGTCAATATATGGTTTGCAAAATCTCAACCCCTCTCCCCCTTTCCACCCCTTAAGTTTTGTAATATTCTTTATACATATTCACAGTTTTTATCCGATATCGATAGACCTTTACACACGCATACTTTAAAACAAACAGAAAAATACTTTCTACATTTGATTTTCAGAAACTCAGCCCCTCTCTCTATTTCCACCCCCTTAATTTTTGTCAATATTCTTTATACAACGCTACAGTTTCTATCAGATTTTGAAGGAACTGTAAAACAAACAGAAAAATACTGCTTTATTTAGTTTAAAAATGCTAACCCCTCTCCCCTCTTTCACAACCCCACTTAATTTCCAACATTGTTTATGGAAAACAAAGGATTTATGAGATTTTGATGGAACACTGCACACGCTAGGAACAAGGAGAAAAATATTGTCTACATTCTGTTTACAAAAACCCTTTACCCCAATTTATATTTGCAAATCTTCTTTAGACAAATCTACAGTTTTTATCGTATTTTGATGAAACGTTCCACACGTATACTTTAAAACAAAGAGAAAACTGCTGTCTATATAAGGTTTACAAAAACCCTGTCCTGTCACTCTCCACCGTCAACCTACTAAAACAAAATTTACAATTGAAACCATTCAGTTTTTTTGCAAATATCTAGAAAAAGGTAGGGAAATCAGCCAAAATGGAAAGCTATATTCTGAGAACCCATTACATTTCCTGTCAAGCGGTGTTGGAAGCATGCGTCGGGCAGACCATTTGCACGATCGAAGAACGGTGCAGAGAACATAAACGTCACACCGAGCTACAGCAGCCGTCGAAATCATCAAAGCCCAGTTGGATAATTCCCCAGCTCTTTGATTAAGGGGTTTGGTGAGTTCTGCACTAGTTTGTGAAACTTAACAGCAAGTTCTCGGAATCTTTGTAGTAGAATTTGTAATCCTGTAGCTTCATCTACATCTTTAGCGGAGAACCTGCTTTCTACATGAAGGGGTCTCTTTAGGGCACTATAGACGATACAAATGTGTGTTGGCAGCGTACCCCCATACCGGGCAGGCGCATTCGAACATTGGCCTAATCAGGAAGCAGTAGACACCCACTCCCGTCGACGCAGTGAGCTCGCTGTCCTTTATTAATTAGAGGGTAAAGTGCTTGTAACCTGGCGCTGGCGCGTTTATGCAGGTCTTCTATATGGGCTCTCCACGTTAGCCTGGAGTCCAGAGTAGCTCCCATGTATCATGCCGGTTTAAACCATGGTATCAGATTGTTGTTTAATTTCAACTGAGGGTCCGGCTGCAGACGCAGGCGTGGTCCTCTCCTTCTTGTTAATAGGATGGCCTGAGTTTTGGCAGGGTTGATCTCTATTCTGCAACGCCTTGCCCTGGCCTCGGTTTTCTGTAGCACATTCTGCAGGTGCTGAGTGACGATGGCCTTGTTATGGCTGCTGGTGAAAAAGGCGGTGTCATCTGCGTAAGTTGCTGTGTTGACACTGTCTTTGGTGGGCACGTTGGCTGTGTACAGGCAGTACAGCAAGGGGCCGAGGGCCGATCCCTAGGGTACGCCAGCCATTATTCTGCGTCAGGTAGAAGTGACTTTGTCGACACTTACATTGAATGTTCGTTTCTCTAGATATGACTTGATCGACTTGACTAATTTGCCAGGAAACCCCTGCTCATATAGTCTCAGCAGAAGGCCAGCGTGCCAAACCGAGTCGAAGGCTCGGGAAATATCCAGGAGTACCAGTCCACAGTAGTGTTTAAAATTGAACGCATGCGTGACAGTCTCGACCACCCTCCTCAGTTGTTGAGTGATCGATTGTCCGCGGCGAAACCCTAGCTGGTGGCTGGGTAATATTCCTTGATGCTCTACATGGCGATTTAACCGTTTCAGAAGCAAACGCTCAAACACTTTACCTACTGAGGAGAGCAAGCTGACGGGTCGATAGATTTGTGGCAGCGATGGATTTTTCCCAACCATATGGATCTCTATGATTTCTGCGTGCTTTCATCGAGCCGGGTACATCTGCGTTTGAATAATATTGTTGAAGAGGGCAGCGAGGTAGTCGTCTCCCTGGGCCTTCCTGTATAGAGGGTGTCCTAGCAGCTGTGAACCTCTTCAGGCGTGATGAGCTCAATGTCATGTTCATCATCATCCGCGGCCTCTAAGAACACATTGAGCCGTCTGTTGACTGCCTCCAAGCGGTCGGCATCGCCAGGGGCTGGTTGGAAATTCATTTCAAACGCATCCGCCAAGGCATTGGCCTTGTCTTCAGGACGATAAAGAAGTCCGCGATCGCCTTGTAAGGGTGGAAAGCTGTTGCGTTTCTTGGAAAGCCTGCGGGTTTGTGTCCATAGCGTGCCATCGTCAGGCCGTAACATAGATAGTCGGGCGTTCCATTCTCGAACGGCTCCTCATGCCACATTGTGAAGAGCACAATACCAGACTATGCCGTCGCAGTGTTGCGAACCTCAGGCAGCTTGGAAGACCAATAAACAAAGGCTTTAACCTGGAACTGCAGCAAAGTGATACTCCTCTGAACACGTAGTCAGTTAGTGCCTTAGTACCCGCTTGCGGTAATTGTAAGTGCGATGATGGGAAGTCACCAACACCTCCACACTTCTTATGGCAACAGTACTTCCTCTTTGTTCAGCTAGACGCCGACAAGTCGTCACTTTTAGACTTTTATACCTAGTTTGCCCTCAGGATTACTCAATGCACCAATCTGTAGACTCCTATGAACATGCGAACATAAAATTCAATGAAGAACTAGATACATGGTTGGAAAAATTTCGTTCATTGGGGCATAATGGAATATTTTCAACCACGTGACATTAAAAAGCATTCGTACGAGACCCTTTGCTTCATCCAAAATCATCTTTCTTCGGGTTTATTTCTCGAGACTGCAAATTTCCCATCCCAGGTGAGCGGTCGTTGTTTCGAGCCAAGTTGACGATAAATATGGGTCCACAGCGAATACAGGACACTTGTTTGTCTGCTGAGGACGGATACATTGCTCTGACCTGGGCCTCTCTCTGAGTGGATTTTAAGAAATCTTCCCCGGCTGAGATTTGCCTTTAAGAGCTCTCGTCGAGCAGAGTCGTATTTTCATCCGACAACTCTCGCATATTTAACATAAATTATTTAAAATCAATATCACGAATAATTGATATTATTATCCGAGATTTTTGCAAGAAGCCTCATTATGATGCCTCGTTACAATTGTATCATATCCTTGATGTCGCCACATGCTGCCTGTAAGCCATCAAGTTACTAAAATATTTCAATTTAATCTTCACTTACTATTACAGCATTTCAAGAACAAGACCCATTTTTCTCAAATGTCTGTGTGTGTTGTGTATCTGAGAGGGATTGAGTATATGGTTGGTGAGGGTCAGTGATGCTTCAGCGTTGGTGGTTCCGTCTGCGAAATTGATAGTCAGTTAATGCCTGTTGTTGTATATATTGGTGGATGCCTATGTATGTTGGTTGGTGCATTTGGGTAGTGAAGTGGTGTCTTTGTGAGTGGGCATGTTGTAAACAAACATAGTTACCTTTCACGCTGAGCCGATGTTTTTTATTTAATATTTTCATGTATATTTTTTGTCGTTCCTTAAAACTTTTATAGAGGTGTTATGTAAATAATTTTTGTTAATGTAACTGAGAGAAAGTATTTGGTTTAAACTAATAAGTGGGTCTTAGTATCTTTGGAAAGTGAGACGTAGAGATTGCGAATATCTTTGAGGGAGGGAATCCGCTAGATGGAGTACTAGCGAGAGAACGCGTACGAAGTGTGTATGGCCTCACTCGCGCATTAAAGACTGATTAATTTGTGAAGTATCTAATGGGACAGTTAAAGAGTTGCATGAACATAAGATTTGTTGAGGAAAGTGCCTTCAAGAAGTAGTGAGAAGAGTTACGAAGTGATCTTAAATAAAGTAATATTGTAAGTGTAAATTATTGAGAGCGGTGTTGTGAGTCAATTCAGGATGTATTAAAAAGAATCATCCGATTTTTAAAAATCATAACTATTATGTTATTTGAGATATGTGCGTGAACAACGTACTGTTTCCCCCCCCCCCCCTTCCTTTAGTTTTAGCCACATATAAGTAAATTAAGTTAATCGCTTTCTTATTGGGCGCAGCGAGAGTTATATCACATCTGCGATGTCTTGTATATGTAGAGCGTCTTTTAATACGGTTCTTCTGTATGGTTCTACATCTTAACAGGAAGTGGTAAATATCCTGCACTTCGTCACAGGATTCGCAGTTCGGAGAATCAGAGACCTTCAGTAGAAATTTTACCCCGTTCTTAACCTACTAAACAGCATGATTGTCTTCCTATGAAGACCCACTTCCTGGAATCACGGTTTCAACGTAACTTTCCTGTACTGTTGGAAGGAGAACACTCTCGAGGTTTACATGGTTCCCGCTAGGTAGCAGCACTGTGCACCCACTTCAGTTCTAGTAAAAATGACGTTGGGACAATAGATAGCGTTTTGTGTTCTACGTTTTGCGCAGTGCCGATCAGTAACAACTGTTCAGCGTGACTTTCGTACTTGGTATGGTGTGGATCATCCCACAGCACAGTGCATTAGACGATGGCATGAACAATTCCGAGAAACAGGTTGTTTGTGTACAGGCAAATCGTCGGGCCGCCCCCGAGTGTCTGACGCAGACGTTGAACGCATTCGCCATACATTCACAAGGAGTCCGCAGAAATCGATTCGCCGTGCAGCTCGACAGTTGACATGCCCCCGATGTCTGTCTGGCGTGTGTTGCATCGACGTTTACACATGAAACCATACAAAATTTCAGCTACTGCAATTACTTCATAAAGGTGACAAACAACAACGTGTGGAGTTCTGTAATTTCGTTCTTGGCAGTTTTCTTTAGTGACGAGGCAACAATCGATTTAAATGGTAAGGTGAACCATCATAATGTCAGAATATGGGGTACGGAACAACCACATGAAGTTGTACATGAGAGAGACTCTCCAAAATTTAATGTTTTGTGCAGTTTCATGGGAAAAGTTGTTTGGCCCATTTTTCTTTGCCGAGAACACTTTTACAGGAAGCACATATCTCGTTATGCTTGAGAACTTTCTTTTCCTACAGTTGGAGAATGATTCGAACGACATCATATACCAACAGGAAAGGGCACCGGCACCCTAGCATCTGGAAATGCGGGAATTTTTAGATCAAAGGATTAATGAACGATGGATCGGTCGCACTGGACCAAATGAATCAGCCTTACATTACTGGCCTCCATGGTCACCGGACCTGACTGTATGTGATCATTTCTTAGGGGTTTATAAAAGACTCTGTTTATGTGCCTCCGTTACCAACAATAGTGAATTAACTGAGACATCGCATAACAGCAGCTGTGGAAGCTGTCGCTCAAGACATGCTCGCTGCAGTGTGGGAAGAATTTGAATACCGCATTGACATATGCCGTGCATCTCAAGGGGGCATATTGACCACCTATGAAAACGTATGAAAAAAAAGTTTTTGAATTTCCCGTTCATCAAAAAACAAAATTCATTGTATATGTTTATTCGTTTCAGAAATATAGGCGTGCCAAATCAGATGATTCTTTTTGATACACCCTGTATTATTGTCCTGGTTCCATTTCTCATGCACAATTCTATGAAATTAAGACGAGGTGGAATCAATTTTATGAAAGAAGATAAAGCACGAGGATAGACAAACCTATATGTGGCTATTCGTGATGAAGACAAGACGAAATATTTTTACAATATTGATGTAGTAATTTGTAGTTATGTGTGGGAGAGGGACTGTACTACTGTGTTTGCCCTTGGGGTGATTAATGGATGTGTGTCTGTAATTCTGTGTGTGAGTGAGACAGAGAGAGAGAAATTAGTTGGTTGGTAATGGCCTCTGTGGGATCAAGTGAGCTAGTACTTGTGTGATGCCTAAATGTGTATGATTCGGTGTATGGTGATTGCTGAGCGAGTTTTTACGCATAGTAGTGGATTTCTATATGTGTTTGAAAAGTTTTATAGTTGTGTGTATGTGTGTGTGTAGACATATGATAAGGATGTCGGTCCTTGGAAGGGTTGGTTGGTTATAGAGCCTGGAATGGATTTACCTTTTACTGTGGAATGTGGGTGTTTGGGAATAGGCGAGTGAGTTTGGGGCATTTAATGTTTGTTAGTATCTGTGTACGAGTAACTTTTGACGTATGCTGGTTGGATGTCCGTGTGTAGTGTGACTTGGTGAGTGTTAGTGGAACTCTGAATTTATTTGAGTTGGAGTGTGTGTCTGCCCCAGCTTGAGAAGGTTAGTATATTTTCTGTTTGTGTGTTTGTCTGTGCGATGATGTGAATAAATTTTGAAGTATGTTGCTCCGTATATTAGTGGCTATGTGATGACGAGGTTCGGTGTGCGAATTGGCAAGCGCCCGTGGTGATTGATTGAATAAATAGCTAAAAACAATAGCTAAAGGCTTCTTTATGAGTACGAACATATTCGGAAGAACTGATAATGAGAGATTGTTTGTGTACGGAAATCAATTCAAAGTTTTAACAAAAAAACGGGATTTCGGATTGTCGTGGTAAAATTTTCAAACGTATTTCTGATTCCAAAGATGATGATAGTGCAGCAAACAAATGATTCGTTCATAAAATGCTACATGTACCTTCTTTTTTTGAAGATATCAAAAACAACAGAAGTGACTGTGCTTGTTGATGTTTTTGTTGCCTCAATTTAACATACGTGCTGTAGACGGAATTAAACTATTATGAAACCACTGTTTACAAAACAATACACTCAACTGACGTAGAAAAAGGGGCTGACTTAACATTTATTGATATAACCTTATAAATGGCGTAAGCTTCATAATACTACGTACTCTCTGTAAAATGTATTTTCACCTGCCCAATGATGGGAAAAATAAAAAATTGAAAGAAAAGAATCGGATTTTTTTCATCAATACCCTCTAAGAAAAAAAATGAACATCTTAAGTGCTTTAATATTTAATTTTAAATGTTGAAGTTAAAAAATGAATGAAAAATTCAGATTGCTATTCGGTGGATGTGACTAAAAATCTTTTATTTTGTGCCGCGGCCTCCAGAGTCAAATCTTAAAGCCACTTTATCTTCTCTCTGCGTGTACCCATTCGAACTGTGAACTGTTTATCATCTCAGCATGACTCACAACTCACCTAGGTAGGAAGGAATAAATGTTTGCTATATAATCTTGGAATTGTTGAATAACACAGAGCCGTAACGCACGGCCGCAATGGCAGACTCCGTCAGGAATTCGAGTCATGATCCAACCGCCTCGTCATGATGGTACAAGCCTCTCCACTCAGTCTCCCTCCACACCACACGTTCCTCAATTGCTGCCTAATTTCTCCTCCTGTAAACAAAATTCAGCAGCTCTCTCGTCCTCCTCATACTCACCTTTCAAGTGGCATTTCTTTCTACTTGAGCTATTTTCTAAGCCCTGCAACTCTTCCATCTGCGTTGAACGTCTGGTTCGTGGCATTTTCAATAAAACAGGCGAGGGTTGAGACTATAGACGCAAGGTGATTGAGTCTCGTCGTTCATTTAGTAATTTTTAGAAATATTTTTTGTTTACTTATTCTCGTATGCTTATGAGCTACTGATGACGATTGAAATTGCATTTGAGATTACCCAATTTTAATTCACAGCCCACCCTTCCACATTAAGATTTTAAAAGTATGGAAATCTCGAAATAACTCTAGTCTAATAGGTAAATAGTTCCCTTCTTTAGGATCTGGCTAAATTCTCTTCACTATCTACTAGCAACTACTATTAACTAATACTTTCTGTAACAATGTAGAAGATATCACATATAGTAAAGACTCGTTTACCCCGGTAGCGTGGGAGAAGCTTGTTTGCTTCGTTTTGAAGAGGTTTCCGGTGCAAATCCCGCGTGGAACATAGTTGGTTTTAATTAAAGGTTGAGTTTGTCTTGTGTGGTTCTTACAATAAAGAGACAAATGATCACACTAATATGAAATGTAAACGTTGAAAGAAACACAAACACATTCAGCTGATTGCATGGTTAAACGGCCAAATATCAATTAAAATAACTTCAACAAGGTATTGAACTTAATTAATCAATATAGATTGTGACTATACAGTGCTAAACATCCAGAATATCTTTATCTGTATGGTCATGTGATCAGCTTCGACCAATGAGAAAGAGTCGGAGAGTAGGGACTGAAGTAGCAGAGAGTCAAGATCTGTGATGTGCTGTTCCGATATAAACGAGAGGTATGGTTTCATTTGTACGGGATGTAGGATGGTGATGTTTCTGTATGGTACAGTGTTGTTAAAACAGTTCAGAACCGTGAAATCAGGCGGTGCCAACAAGAAAAGACAGCCTCTTGATTGTAGTGAACTGTGGGTGTGATCTCGCGTATTCATAACTGCTTGTGGTCGAAATCCTTATCAACTTGTGTTATTGACAAACGCAGGAGCCTACATCTCTGAAATACGAGGTTCCGATATAAAATACATAGTCACATTTTACGGTTGGTGATCACAGTGGAACCTTCGAGGCAAAAGGTGTTGTTACCTCGCAGCTTCTTCAGACTTTTTACATATTTACCCCACGTTTACATTTACGCTTTTATACATACAAATAGCTCAAATTTATGGGTCGTTATAATTTCGTGATTGCCAAATATGATTTAATGTGCAGTTTCAAAAGAGATAAAGGGAACCTAAGATGTTCAAAACAATGTAATGGTAAGTACGTGTGTAACAGAATAAGATCTAAGTGGTTTAAAATGTTCAGTGTTAAAATAAATGTTCCAGTAATGATGAGTGCAAGTTATTATAGCATTGGTTTAACTGAAGAAAATGGTGCAAAATATTAATAAGCTGCAGCATAAAGGCAAAAATAAGCTTAAATCATAATCATATAAAGGAAATATGGAGTTCTGGATGTATTTCAACTGAGATTAATGTTTTGGTAAAATATTGAGCAAATTAATGATTTAGTAAGAAATATTAGGGTTCAATAAAGCATATTTTTCTATGAGCGCTTCGTTTACTGTTTCATAGACAAAAAACATGGCCAGGCTCAAGGGTTGGCCACCCTCAAACCGCAATTTGGGTATACTGTCTCTTTTGTTAATTAAAAACCTTGCGAGATATGTTTAAAAAATAATCAAGCACCGAACAGTGAATGGTGAATGGTGTGTCAGGTAAGAACAAGGCTTATAGTAGAAGCACTGTGTAAAAAGTTTAAGTATGGGAGCACCATGTAGAAGATGATAAAATACGAGGGTTGGAACTTAAATAGTGGCAACTATTTATTCACAACCGTTACAAAAGCGTTACATGTTTGCACCTGTTACTGTCCTTCAAAGTAGTCACCAGCATTGTGTAGAACCCGTTGCAAGCGTTGTGGAAGGCGTAGTATACCGTTAGCAGAGCTTTTTCTGTTTTTTAATTTGCATTTGGCTACGAGGGCATACAGCCAGCACTATGTAATTTTGTAGTTTGCAAGTATGTATTGGATCACTCAATGTATTATAGATTCTCCGTGGTATAGACGACACAACACAAACGCAACACTTAATTAAAACCACCCATGCCCGAGGCCGGACTCGAACCGGCGACCCCTGCAACGCGAGGCTAGCACGCTATCCCCTACGCTGCCGGGGTCGGCTTCCTTTTCTGTTGATGGTGCGAATGGAGCGGTCTACTGCCTGTCGAATCTCTGGAACAGTTCTTGAAGACCTTGATGGCACTGTCGTGCTGTACGGCCTCTGGCACATTCAATCTTGATCCAACTCCGTTGTTTCTGTTTCGAAAACATAGTGACACCGTTACGTTAGACCGCTCGCTCACAAGTGACTGCGATTGTGCGCACGCCGCGGACATGGGACGGGCGAGTCCATTTGCTCGGAAGTAAGGCAGGTATGTCAACCATTTGTGCTATCAGCGACAATAGTAGATTCCATTGCATAGTGTATCCACAGCATTGTTGCCACTATTTAAGTTCCAACCCTCGTAAAATGCAAAGGAATTAGCATAAATCAAAAGTAGAAGGAAAGTGAATAAAACCAATTAGTTTTACGCCAGCTCAAAACAGTAATCGTTCGTAGAACTGAGAACGGTGGAATTAAAATATCAGGTAAAGAACGGAATAATATTTTGAAGTAAGCACAATAAGCAAAAAAATCGCACATAACATCTAATTGGTTGGGAGCCTGTCCAGCAATAATAGTATATAACATCAGAATAAAAATCAACCTAAATAACTGATAAAAATACAAAAAAAAAGTCAGAAATACCTTAATTGCTTCAGTGTAATATACTAATTGAATAGAGTCTTAGTTTCAATTGTAAAATGTGGATTAGTTATGGGTTTGTTAAAGTGTGCAATATGCTAAAGTATTACAATCAGTTCTATTATAATCTTGTGAGTGTTGTATAGTTTTGAATGTTTGGATCTACAGGATTTCGGATTTTGCAGCTATAGTTTTCCTTTTCTAAATTCTTAGTTATAAACTTCTTTGAACAGAAGTTAAAATGAAAAACTATCTATCAAGTAAATTTGTAAAAGATCAAAAGTACAACGTGTAAGAAAGCAAATAAATACATTTTGAGTCCACTAAACAGGGGAAAGTAAGGTAAATTTTTTTTAATATGAGGTCAATGAGGATTAAAAACATTATGGTGAAGTAATAAAATACGTGCTGAAGTAAATTCACTTGGTTCATAGGTGCTTGTAATTTAAGAAGCTGCAGCAATGGAAAACAATTAAATAGGAAATGTGGTGCGTGGTGCGGAATGCATGTCATGAAGAAATGACCGACGCAGGTTACGATACATGTCGTGAAAAGCGAGGGAAATATGCACGGGTTATCATGGGCAACGTTGATATCGGAACGGAATGTGACAACCTATCGCTTAGTTTAATTTCTGGAGGTATTTTATGGAGAGTTTAAATTAAAATGGAAGGCTGAAATGGTTTGACGGTAGGAAGACGATGGTACTGTTACCTGATCCTAGTCAGATAAAAATATATAGCCTTAGTAATTAATCTCCGGGAATAATGTTAAGCCAATGGACAAATAGTTTAATGTTTGGCGTTACAAACCAGCCGGAAATGCACCGGGTTATTGCTGGATGGTAGGCCAAGCTATGGTATATTTTATACACCCATGTAACTGGTCAGAAGAACCAGGGTATTTTGATTAAGCACCAGGTATAAGGTAAAAAGTACGGTAAGATGTATTGTATTGTAAGTGAATCAGCACATGACTTCGGTAAGGTGGAATAAGTGAAATTGGAACGTAGACGGTAGTAAGTGTTCTCAAATATTAAATATATATAAAATGTCTTAATATCTCATGCCTTTGAGTGCAAAATTGTAAATATTGGAGTAATTAATTTGGGTTCTTCCTCAGTATTTCTAATTGCCCTCAGTAATTATTTTAAAAAATCTTTCAGTCTATTGGAAATGCACACGAGTCTCATTCCAAATAGGTCGTAGGAATTAAACATTATTACTAGCCAGCAGATCGTAATATAAGGTTTAGGCTGCAAAAGTAATAAGAACGGTAGTTAAGAATTTAAATAATTTTGGATATCTAGTAGTAGCTGAAAGCTTTAGTCTACTTAAGTAAAATCTTAATGCAATGTATCTCATTTTGTACTAAGCTTGTTATAAGATATTGGTATGCGTGAACTAATCCTCAGTAGTTATATCAAATAATATTTTATGTTCTGTATTAATTGCCGATAGATAATTTCACATTTTATAATTAATGTACTTGGTTCCATAAACTCAATATACTATAGTTTTACTTATCTTTTAAATTCCAGCTAAAAAAGAATTTTCCTATTGACTTGGAAGTAACATGTCTGAAATGAACTACGAATTTTAACATAATGTCAATAATGTAACTGTAATAATTCAGTTCTTTGATTTTCAAGATATTATCTTTTGCCATATAACGATGAGTGACTTCAGAATTCACTCAACACGCTAACTTTTTGTTTTCTACCTTTTAAAAATTCTTCTACTCAGCAAATCACTTTCTCATCCACTCCAATAACACTGGTCTACAGGGTATTTGTAACATACATAAAAAAACCATTTTTAGTATCCGTTGGGCTTCCTAATAACGTATTAATAATTGAAAAAGTGCTACCACGTCACATTTGTATGTTATCACCCCACATTATATAGTTATTTTACTATATTTCTGTATTTACAACTCAAAAGTTGGCAACACTGCAGAAGAGTGGTGGAGTTTCTTTGTTTATTGTTTATTATTGTCAGTGAAGAGACAGACCTGTAAAGTGCGATTGTGTAGTGTTGTACATAGTTTAGTTTGAAAATGTTATCAAATAATCGAAGATTGTGTAAAAATTCACCAGATAAGTTTTGTTACATTTGTGGACGTTACGTATTGAAATCGCAAGGTAGGCCTATAACTGAAGACGTAAAAAAAGCATATTTCTTGTATTATGGTTGCAAATTGGGAGACCAAGATAAACAAACACTGGGCGCCTCATATCTGTTGTGTGAGCTGTAATGTAACACTTATTCAATGGATGAACGCTAACCGAAGTTCTATGCCATTCGCTGTGCCTATGGTTTGGCGTGAAGCCACTAACCACTTTAGTGATTGCTATTTTTGCCTCACGAATACTGAAGGATATTCCAAGAAGAAGAAGAACAAAATTGACTATCCTACTATACCTTCTGCCATTAGACCCGTTCCACACGTGGAAGGCTTACCGGTTCCAACTCCCCCTTTGAATAGGGGAAATGTGGTAATTGCAGAACTATATGACAATGAAGATTTGCATTCTGAAAATGGACATTTATTGGAAAAAACAACTGAACCTACTTACGTTCCGTCGTCGAGTGAACCTCATCTCATTACGCAAAACAAACTAAATGATTTAGCCCGTGACTTAGGCTTATCAAAACAGAAAGCTGAACTTCTCGGTTCAAGATTACAAGAATGGAATCTTTTGGCCAAAGGCACAACCATAACTTCCTTTAGAAAGAGAAATGCTAACTTCTCTGTATTTTACAGAATTGACGGCCCTATGTGTGTATGTTTCGACATTCTGGGGTTAATGAAAGAACTTGGAATAACACATATTTCTACTGAGTGGCGCCTTTTTATTGATTCTTCCAAATCTAGCCTCAAGGCTGTTTTACTCCACAACAGAAATACAAAGCCATCAATTCCAGTTGCTTACTCAGTTTCAATGAAAGAGACGTATGAGACCATGGCTGCAATTCTAAGAGCAATGATGATTTTAAGTGGCAAATTTGCAGTGATTTAAAAGTGATTGCTATTGTAATGGGACTTCAAGGTGGCTATACAAAATATTGTTGTTTTTTATGCTTATGGGATGGCAGAGACAGTAAGAACCACTTTGTAAAAAAAAATGGCCGTCAAGAAAATCTTACACTCCAGGAGAAAAAAATGTATTGCTTGATCCTTTAGTTGACCCTAAACATGTGCTTCTTCCTCCTCTGCACATAAAGTTAGGGCTGATGAAGAATTTCGTAAAAGGTATGGATATAGAGGGGCCAGGTTTCAAATACTTGTAGGAACTTTTCCTTAAACTTAGTGAGGCTAAGATAAAAAAAGGTGTTTTCACTGGACCTGACATCAGGAAGGTTATACGTGATCCTGAGTTTCAAGAGACACTAAATAAAAAAGAACTGGCAGCATGGAAGGCATTTGTGAAGGTAATAAAAGGATTTCTTGGAAACAAAAAAGTAAGCAACTACAAAACTTTAGTTAACAGCCTTATGGGTTGCCGAATGTCTCTAAAAATTCACTTCCTTCACTCGCATATCGATTTTTTCCCTGAAAATCTTGGGGCTGTAAGTGATGAGCAAAGAGAGAGATTCCACCAAGAAATAAAAACCATTGAAACAAGATACCAAGGACGGTGGGATCCTGCGATGCTTGGAGATTACTGCTGGTTTTTGAAAAAAGAAGATGCAACTCCGCATAAAAGGAAAAAGTGAAAAACCATTATAAAACCTTTACATTTATGTAATAATTCATTAATATACTTCATAAATAAATATAATTCATTAATATTTAAATAAGGGTATATATTGATTAATAAATTTTACACCTTCTGTTTTCATAGAATTGATTGTGGTGTTCGTTTTCCCTTTGTCATCACACTTTTGACAGTACCTGTAAAACAAAAACTAGACGTGGTACAGTTTTTTCATTGTCATTTTCGGATTTCGGAGTGAAAAATACATAGTGTAATTAATTTTTGTTACAGAAACAAATATTTTTTTTTTTGTAGGCCAGTGTAATTTTTACATTATTTACTATCATTTTATGGGTCACTTTGTCAAACGCCTTTGACAGATCTAGAGCTACACTATAAATTTGGCCTCCCTTGTTCATTTCATCTGAGATATCTTGCATATATCCCACCAACTGAGATTCACATGAATATCCTTGCCTGAACCCATGTTGCCTGCTTGAAAACCACTTACGTTCCTCACATATATTTCTGATGTGGTTGCATATCAATCTTTCCACTAATTTACCTTCCACTGACGTCAAACTGATTGGCCTGTCATTCTCAACTCTATTTCTCACCCCTCCTTTATGTACCGGTACTACTACTGCACTTTTACAGTCCTGTGGTAAGCAGCAAGTATCCAGACTCAATTTAAATAATATTTCAAGATAAGGTACAATGTCACATCCGTCTATCTTTAAGATATCTGTAGTAATATTATCTACACCAGACCCTTTATGTTTTTTCAGCTTTCTTATTTCCTTCATGATTTCCTCAGGATGAATTTCAAATTTTTTAGTATCTTCATTTCTAATAGTATTGTTAAGCTCGTTCTCCGAATTAGACCCTCCTGTTTCTGATTCATTGTCCCTAATGCTTTCACTGAACCAGTTACTTAAAATCTCTGCCTTTTTCAAATCGTTAGTAACTTCTTCTCCATCCTTATCTATAAGTGTATCTACACCCTCCCTTCCCCTCAGTTTCCTCATATAGCCATAGAAATTTCTAGATGCATCAGCCAAAGGCCCTCCTGCACTGACAATACTCTTCATAAACCCATCTTTAGCCATTTTCTTTGCTGTTATTAAGTCCTTGATTAGTTGTTTTAACTATTCCCTACTACCCTGCTGTCTCTTAACTCTGTTATGTTCTCTTTGTACCAAGCTCTTTAACCTCCTCACTTCCCTGTTATAGTACATAGGTTCTCTACTTCTCTTTATTTTCAGCTTTGGAATAAATTTTTCTTCCCCCTTTCTTATTATCTCCTTGAACTCTTCCCACCTTGGCTCTACTGTGCTTGTGCTTTCCTTCCATTTGCTAAATTGTTCTCTGAAATATCTCTTTAAATTTTAAATCTGTGCCTTTTTATAATTGTACCTATTTCCTCCTTCAATTTTGGCTGCTGGCTTACTGAATCCTCTAATCCATCAGAACCGCTTCATGATCACTTATTCCTTCTGTTACTTGACACCCCACAAGGTTATCATCGGGCTTTATTAGGAATACACCCAAAATGTTTTGTCCCCTAGTGTTTTGCTCTACCACTTGTGTAAATCCTCCTTCCCTTATTGAGGAATTTGCAAATCTTTGTTGCCTTGTGTTATTAATCTTATTACCTTCCCAGTTCACACCTAGTAAATTTAAATCCCCGCCATAATGATGATTCTATTCTCACCTCTGAAATATGAGTATGAATTTAATTCCTCCCCAAGAGCTTCATATTCATCTGTCATTCTTCCACTACAGTAAGCAGCAAACACACTGATTTTTTTATTTTTTATTACTCCAGAAATCTACCCCAAGTAACTCATGGTCTTGATCTATGAACCCCATATTGGAGGAGTGGGAGGAGAAGGGCAGGTGTATAGGTAAACATCACTTAACCTACCAACAATGCGAGCCAGCCAGGTGTACCTACAGGGAATTGAAGTCCTTTGTCCACTCCCCAGGGGGTCAAAAGAACAAGGGGGATGGCCACCATTTTGAGTCCTAACCGACCTTCTCACCCTACTACTGTCCGTTGTTACATCTGGTGTGACTGCAGATATCTAAGCACGAATGATGTAATGTTGCAATAAATTGAAAGGCAAATTTTCGCATCAAGGTGAAGGTTTCGCAATTGCGTCAACAAAGATCTACAAATGAAGTATTTCAAAACTACATGTTTCCAGTAGTTAAGAGGAAGACCATAAAAAACGATTTCGTTATTATATGTGACTACTTCGAACAATTATGAGTGAATTGTTTGTTTCGCTGCTGTATTTCAAGTGATAAATTACCAGATATTCCTCATTACATAATTACTATATGATTCAACGGTAACTTGTTCGCGAAGTTAAAAATCGGAGTTTGCTGAAACGGTTACAAGAAATACAGATCCAATTTATAATTTTTTAATTTTTTTTAGAAAGAAGTGTGCCTTTGAAGAAATTATTTACGTACAATTGACGTCCATTAACACAAGTACGTTGTCTTACAAGCCACTGGTGCAATCTGTCACTCTCACGAATTCACATAAAGAACAGATTGTCATTAAAGCATTGTGGTCGTTCTGATCACTTGTGGATTTTTTATGTGGGACTGTTTGAAGAAAGAGGTGTGTGCAAATAATCCGCCCCGTCACATCTCTTCTAGTGCTGTAAAGGTTGTAATGTAAATCCTCGTATCCTGCAGGAAGTGACAGAAGCCGTAAGAACGCTGTAACCTTTATATTAAAAGACTTGAAGAACAATATTCGGAAAGAAATTCGATGATTTAACACCAATGAATAGCGTAGAATGTATGACAGCGTGTTAAATTATGCTCTAGATTATTTGCAGTACCAGTAGGTACAGGTCTTACTATTTGCCTACTTATTTAATTTTACATATGTAGGGCCTACTAGCAAAAACCCGCAACATCGTCTGCTTTCTTTAATAATAATAATAATAGTAATAACAATTGTAATAGTAAAAATTTATTAGTTCTTTAACAAAAAAGCAATTTCTATAATATTTATCCTCAAAAAAAGTAAAATTATTTGGTATTTGGATATTGGTTTTATTTTGACGACCTATTGATTCGATCAATTATTTCTTCTTTAAAACTGAAATTTTCGTCTATTAAAACTATTCTTACTGGATATCATTTAAGTTCGTTAAGAATTATTTTTAATTATCTTTGCTTTCACGCAATATTACTGATGTCTTTATTTCAGGCGCATGTGGTAGGCTTTGATCGTGATTCAGTGAATTTATTAATGCTCATGAGAAAGAAACTGCGATTTTCAAACGTCAAAATTATAGGAAGCTGAGATTAAGTTGAAATGCAACTTGGACCAGAATGACATTTGACACGCTTTGTTAAAGCATACGGCACAACGGATTTATTTCGATAATTTACGCGATGTATCATAAGGTTTTATGATTTCTAGTTAATTTTAATTTCATTGGTTCCATATTGCTGTCGTAAAATAGCACTTATGAAGTTCCAACTTCATGACGATATAAACTACAACCGAAAATGTATATTACAAAATCAGGCTTATGAGCGTTATTCATGAACTATTCTATTTAATTAAGCAACAGCCAAAAATAAACTGTCAAAGCACTACATACAAACCTTCATTTCTGACGGGCTTCGAAGCTAGTGGATACATAATCACCATTTTATTATTTAAGAACAGATTTATATTTCCTACTCCGGAACCAACCAGTCTATGTCTGACTTTTTCTCCAATTCTTCTTTCAGTTTCTAGAATATTCGTACTGATCTTGTACTGAATTAATTTTCGCGTTTTTAAACGGATCATTGAAGTGCTTTAACGTTCTCGCTTTGATCTCTGAACTGGATATGTGTGAAAAGCAGTAATAAAACTTGGTTACGAAGTAGGAGATTCTTTGATATTGATAAAATTCGAAATAATAATTACAATTTCCAAACGAACTATTGGTTTTAAGATTCTTATTACGTTTGATTCACTTATTCTATTTATTTTAGTATACAAAACTGAAGAACTAAATAACAATCTAAGTCAAAAAATAAAACGAATCCAAACACGATCGTAATCTTTTGTCAGTGTTTTTTGAAAAGAGTTCTCGTCTCAAATACAAAGCGATCTGTGCGCATATTTCTCCTATTTAGAAACAGTTATAATTTCGTGCTCGTTCCTTAGTTCATACAAATCATCAGCTATTTTCACAGATTTTAATCTGGACTATAAGCTCTCAAAATTTGAAAACATTATCCAAATTGCTGCAGTAGTTTTTGCTTGGTGCCATTTCAAACTACCAGATACACGTAGCTTTATGATAGTATAGGTACAGGTATATCAACACAATACATATTTGTTTGTAGGGAACCAGTTTTTCAAGCATCACCCTGTATATAGTTGAGGCAGAAACAATAATCATATTGATCGAAATATCGATTTTTATTTCAAAACTTCGAATATAAGGGGTGTATTGTTCTTAGTTTGGGAGTTTATTTTGCTTTCAAATGAACTATAATACTGATTATTATACTAGAAATTAAAATTCTGAACTATGGGCTAAATTAAAGTTGTAAGCATGTTTCTGTCATATAAATTAACCTCGGATTTTTTTAATTCAAATTACACACAAAAAAAACTGCTTGAAATATAAGAGCTCAACATTTGCATTTGTTGCAACACATCAATCCGCTTAGAGGTCATCCATTAACTAAGTAACGCGAATTTTACGTTTTTTTTCACACACCCCCCCACCCCCTCATCTTTCCTTTTAATTACAAGTAGTCACATTTGTGTTACCTTTCCCTATCACTCAACTTTAAAATAGCATGTATAGAGTTTATTTCACCTGGTCCATATTTAATTGTCTTATTATTTGAGATTATTGGATTGCCTGTATTCGCACAGTTTTATTCGCCTTAAGCACTTTTCCTTTAGTATTTCAATTTATATACATGGTAGCAAAAAAATTAATGTCTAGGAATGTAAACTTCTAAATGCAGCGATATTTCGGGCAAGTCAATTATGATCTGAACACATTTTCACCAAAAAAGTGTAGGCACAGATTTTTTTAGCTCTACTACTTTCTTTTTGTAATAGATCTAACGTCGCGAAGCTAGTAACCCCACCTGCCCACCTCTTGCCACGTCATGTCACACTTTGTGGACCCCTTCCATTGCTATTAACGTGTTACGCAATTTATCACTGTGACCAATTAGAGTTGAAAAATATTCTCTGTTTAACTACACTTCAAAAAGATGTATCTAACGTACAATCAAGAAGAATTTTTCCAGTAATTGTTTTAAATCAGATGACATAATTTTTAAATTATCTGATAAAAATTATGCCCCTTTTTTTTAAAGAAAATCCTACCTCACTTAATTTTATATCAGTCTCACATTATTTTATATCAGTCTCTATCCAAAACTCTAGGGTATTAATTCGAGGCTTGTTATAGACCTGCCTTCTCTCTCCTTCCCCCGTAATTAATTTTGAACATACCATCATCACAAACTGTAGCTTTCGGTCGACGGAGATGCTCAAGACTGTTGCACCAAGGCGTACGTCGTTTCTTATAGCTGTGTGAGTTGACGCCTTGTAATTAAGCTCCTTATGAGGAGAGCGATTCATCAGAGTTACAAAGTCCTCATAAGCACAACATTCCAGTTAACGAAGGACTTCGTTCTAAATGCCAAGTTGAAGTCCAACTGTTGCATGCTAGTGATGCCCAGCATCAGGATTGGCGATTAAAATTCATATACGGAAGTGTTTTTCTAAAATTCCAAATGTTAAACGTTGTGATCTAATAGAATAAAACATCAAAGGTAGCATTTTCGTGAAGCGTTGAAATCAGTTACAGATACAACTTAACATCAAGAGAAATAAGCATAATATCCTAGATTAGGTATGGAGTCCTGATAACATGAAGTCACCTTTCTTTCCAAAATACTGACATCATTTCTACGAGAGCATACCGTTTTCGTACATCTTTTTACGCACATCTCACAACAAGATCAGCACGAATATTCTGGAAACTGAAAGAAGAATTGAAGAAAAAGCCAGACACAGCGAAGAAATAACTTAAATAAAACTTAATGCCTAATTACGATATTATGTCAGTTACTAGCTCCGAGCTCGTCAAAAATGACGGTTTGAATTAAATATTCTGGCAGTTCGTTTTTTGTTTTGTTTTTTCGTTTGGTTAATTATACGGAATTGTCATTACATAATGCTAATGGCCTTCATTTTGTTCTAAATATTACATTTGCAGTTCAAATACCAATACAGTAGTAACTTCTACTGAATTAATGACGACGGAAGTAAAGAAACAGTGATTTTTTTTTTTTTTTTTTTTTTTAAAAGGAATCCTAAAAACGTTTGCTATCCATGTTGTATCAGTTTTATTCCTGGTCCAGGCACAATTCTGCAAGTTAAATATGGAACTACTCCACCCGCATTAATTAATATCTTTAGTAACATGGCACTTATGAAAGCAGTTTAAATGGTTTGCAAAACTGATTTCAGAGTGAATTATACTGTAACAAAATGTTTCAGATGCGATTCTGGTCAACTTAACCACAACCTCCGCTAATATTGCATTCGGAAATCATAGCTTCTATTACCCTCATATGAATAACGACGGTCATCACCTATGGTGGTAGTAGGAATTTATTCTGGAAAGGCTTGTAAGGAAAAACGAATAACGATCGGGTCTGCTGGAGATCGCGATTCCGCCAAAATAACATTCGGTAATGACATCGCAATACTGCTTAGGTCAATCGCAAGACATTATTTTCAAGCAGTAATCCCGTTGTAATACAGCCTGTAGACTACCATTATTTTCAAGGAGAAATTATCTTGTAATACGGCCTGAATCAGACAATACAGTTAAATGTACTTCGGAAAATATTTCTACAGGATTCTTGCATTTTACCACGGCAATTCCTGGTAGAATCGCGATCTCCAGTAATCCCGATGTATTTACTTTACTTTAAATGACGGAAAGTATAATATCAAAAATGGATAACTGTCATTTATTTGAATGATATATTTCGCGATTTGTACTTTTCGTGAAAACTTTCCCTGAGTTTTTAATAAACTTCGTTGTTTCTTATCTTCTGCCAAAAAAATTCTTAGGTTATTTTTTAACCTAGTATTTATAACTGACGCGGTAATACAACGTAAACTTAGAATACCCTTCTCCTTACATGAATTTTTGCAGCTGGTTGTCGTAGATAAATAAAAAGCAATATGTAAATTTAAACGAACGTACTAATTGTATCTTTGTGACATATTTGCCTGGCATTATTTTTTTTCCCCCTGCTCTCCGCATTTCTAATATCTCTGCTCACTGCCATGTTGCGGCACTAATATCGTTGTTGAATTGCGAGTGTCACATCGCTTATACAGTAAATACAGTAATACAGTCATATCCTTGATGATTTAAATCTAATAAAAAATTTATCTTAAATCTCATTTAGTAGCTAACACATGTATCAAAAACTAAGGTAATGTAATGGTAGTAGGAATTTATTATGGAAAAGCTTATAAGGAGAAACGAATAAGTCATTTTTAATGATATCTTTCTTTATATGAATACATTACTCTGGTTATATTGTCAGAGTATTTGGTTAGGATTTTACATAAATAAATGCATTTTATTTTAGATGATGGAGACTATAATTTCTAAAACGGATAACTGTTATTTATTTGACTAATACATTTCGCATTACTTTTCTCCGAGTTTTTAATAAACTTCATTGTTTCGTACCGCCTGTCACAAAAATTCTTAGGTTATGGTTTAACCTAGTTCTTATAACTGATACAGATAAAATAGCGTAAATATTGAATCCCCTTCTCCTTACATGAATTTCTGCGTCTAACTGATACAGATAAAATAGCGTAAAGATTGAATCCTTCTCCTTACATGAATTTCTGCGTCTAGTTGTAGATAAACGAAAAGCAAGATGATGGAACGAATGTAATATGGTGGCTGTTGATTGGCTATTGAAAGATGGCATGTGACCATTCTCTAGCCAATAGCTATAGTAGCTACAGACGACGTACACATACTCCAGATTAGCGTTTTATATAATAGGATTCCTGTGGAAATACTGTAAAAGTTGATTTCATTTCAATGTATTAGTTAGCCTAAGTTATCGATCTGGGATTGACCCCCCTCGAGGTAAAATACGCCATACAGCTGACAACAGTCACAAATCATCTAACACCCCAATTTGTGAAAACCGTACTCTCGTAAAAAAAGAGTGCCGAAGCGTTAAAGACCGTCTGCAACAGAACTTGTTACATTCTCGTTTTTCCTCTCAACTTGCCACATATCGCATGGAGTTATTATGTACCATTAACATGTAAAGTGTAGTAGCCTGAATTAATATCTTTTATTGGCTTACCATATTCCCGGAAAGACAATTAATCTCATTTTTACCCTTCTTTTTGCCTTTGCTACCATTCAACTATTTACACGTCGCTTT
This sequence comes from Vandiemenella viatica, assembly GCA_031002005.1. Lineage (NCBI taxonomy): Eukaryota > Metazoa > Arthropoda > Insecta > Orthoptera > Morabidae > Vandiemenella > Vandiemenella viatica. The sequence continues at coordinate 277,862,516 of JARYHS010008074.1, read as the reverse complement.
ATGCTCACAATCATCATATATATTATTTCTATAAGGCGTTATTTTGTCACAAGCCATTATCTCCCTTCATACTTAACCGAAATCAATGAATGAGGTGTCATATTAAAGCTTATGGTCGCCACTTTGTTCACATCATATTTTAAGAAAGGAATTATTCGGATTTCGATCCTTAAAGGGCAAAAATGTGAATATTTCTAAAATGCTGTTTTTTGTGTAATGAGTCATTTATCTCCTGGATACCTATCTGAATTCGTTTAATGCAGTATCATTTTAAAGATTAAAATTTCAGCTGTGGTGGCATCATATATTAAGACAGGAATTTTTCGGAATTCAACCCTTAAAGGGCAAAAGTATTAATATTTCTGTAAAACGTTTTTGTGTCACGAGCCATTTATCTCCTTTCCTTTCCTAACTAAACGATATAGATAAATGTGGTACCATATTAAAGATTAAGGTATCCACCGTGGTAACATCATATTTTAAGATAGTAATTTTTCGGAATTCCACACTTAAAGGGCAAAAATGTTAACATTTCTAAAATCCTATTTTTTTGTTACAAGTCATTTATCTCCCTTGATACGTATCCTGAAATCATTTAATGAAGTGTTATTTTAAAGATTATTTCTCCGCTTTGGTGGCATCATATATTAAGACAGGAATTTTTCGGAATTCGACCCTTAAAGGGCAAAAGTATTCATATTTTTACAACGCGTTTTGGTGTCACAAGCCATTTATCTCCCTTCATATCTAACTGATATAGATAAATGAGTTATCTTATTAAAGATTAAGGTCTCCGCCGTGGTAACATTATATTTTAAGAAAGTAATTTTTCGTAATTCGACCCTTAAAGGGCAAAAATGTCAATATTTCTAAAATTCGTTTTCTGTGTTTCGAGCCTTTTATCTCCTTGGATATCTAACCGAAATCGATAAATGAAGTAGCATTATGAAGATTAATGTCTCAGCTTTGGTGAAATCATATATTAAGAAAGAAATTTTTTGCAATTCAACTCTTAAAGGGAAATAAAATTGTATTTTAAAAAACTAAAAACACGCTTTCGTTGTAATTTGAACTGAAAGGTTAAAAATAATCTTTAAATATAAAGATTTTGTTTAACTGTGATAGGACGTCCTACAATTCAGGATAAATTAATTTTTTTGATCAAGCTTAAAGAATAAAGTTACTGATTACAAAATTAACTTTAATGTAAAACAGCATGGGGTGCTATATCAGTTGTCTTGTATTTTTTGTCGTTGGCTGTTTGTAAAGGTAGAGTCATTGTAAAACGTTGTGTAGAGAGCACCCTATGCTTTTTTTTTTGCATTGAAGTTAATTTTGTGATCAGTAACTTTATTTTTTAAGCTTATTCAAAAAAAAAATTATCCTGAATTGTGGGACTGTTAAACAAAATCTTTATATTTAAAGATTATTTTTAACCTTTTAGTTCACATTACTACGAAAGCGTGTTTTTAGTTTTTTAAACTACAATTTTATTTTTAACTTTTTAGTTCAGATAGTTTCAAAAATATGTTTTCTACTGTTGGCTTTTCTTCGCCAATCTCTCTTTTTCTTTATGTTGTAGTTTCATTTTTATTTATTATTTCCACGAGTTAAATACAATTAAATGGTCAGATCAGCCAGAGGTCCAATGGCAGGGTAAATGTGGATGACTACTCTTCTATAATAGTACGAAGTAATGTTTCGAATACTCACTATTCAACATCACGTTAAGCGACTGCAGACAGAGAAACCTTTCTGGATAGGAGATAGTGAAAGACGATCGTCTTAAGCAACCGAGGCTCGTAAATCACACCCGGGAAACTGGAGATGGTCCCCAACGATGATGATGGCTATACTGGGTGGGAAATCTCGGAAGGGTCTGGCCGCCAAATGACGAAGGTTTCTCGAATCGCGCCTGTGCACTAATGTCGCGGCTTCATTTGCCTAACTCGGTAATCCCATCAAGTATATGGTACGTGTAGTTTAACTTGAAATACGAACCATGGGTTATTATAATCTTTTCCATTTATAATATCCGCAAAAAATTCGAACTGAAATCGGGATTCGAGCAGGGAAGTCTGTTCGCCAATCACGCGCCTTAACCAAATGGACCACAAAGGCGATCGAAGTGGGTGAAAATGAGCCACATCTGTCATAAGACGGTTAAATCACTTTAGTATTCTTACTGTCAAAGTAATGAGATTACCAAGACATAGATACGAAATTATTGGATTTTCATCGGTTCTTAATACATGTAAAAAATTTCAGACCCTTCGGACTATCTGAAGTGGGTGAAAAATGAACTGAAATTTTCCATTACATTCAACCACTTTTAAGTTATTTCTGACAATGTGGTGAGAGTGAAATTATTGAATTTTTATCGGTTCTTAATAAGTGTACAAAATTTCAAACGATTCGGACGTCAGGATGCGAGTAAACACTGAGATGAAATTATATTTCAAGAAAGGAATTTTTAGTAATTCGACCCTTAAAGGGCAAAAATATCAATATTTCTTAAATGCGTTTTTTGTGTCTCGAGTCATTTATCTCCTTGGATATCTAACCGAAATCGATAAATGAAGTAGGATTGTGAAGAGTAAAGTCTCCGCTTTGGTGAAATCATATATTAAGAAAGAAATTTTTTGGAATGCAACCCTTAAAGGGAAGAAGTATCAATGGTTCTTCAAGGCATTTTTTTTTTCACGAGTCATTTATCTCCATTAATATATAACCGAAATAGATAAATGAGGTATCATTCTAAAGATTAAGGTCTCAGCTGTGGTCACATTTATACTTTAAGAATGGGATTTTCTGAATTGAACCCATAAAGGGCATAAATATCAATATTTCTAAATTGCGTTTTTTTTTCTCCATTGATTTATCTCCCTTGATAATTAAACAAAATTGATAAACGAGGTATCATTTAAATGATGAGGCCTTCGTAAGGTCTTAAGTTCCGTTACACCATATAAAATAAAGGAATTTTTTTAAAATTTGCCTCTTAAAGGGAAAGAAGTATTTATATTTCAACAACGCATTTTTCTGTCACGTGCCAATTACGTATCTCCCTTGATACCTAACCGAAATTGATAAATGAGGTATCGTTTTAAATACCAAGGTCTCCTCTTGGTCACACCATATTTTATAAAAGAAATTTTTGTGAATTAAACTCTTAAAGGGCAAAAGTATTAATATTATTCCTACAACGTGTTTTTTATTATTATTACGAGTCATTTATCTCCTTCGATACCTAACCGAAATCGATAAACGACATATCGTTTTAAAGATTAAGATCTCCAATTAGGTAAAATTAAGAAAGAATTTTTCGAAATTTGATGCTTAAAGTTGCTGTTCAGAACCAAGTCCATAGATTGCAGCAGGAGATTTCACAGAGATATCAGTAAACTGTTGTTTTTTTTTTAATAAAATAAGTAGCTTCTCGCTTATTTTTTTCTGTTACGAAAACATTTTTGTTTTGCTTTACAATTCAAATGTAAACATTTTACTCGCATAGCAACACATATCACAGAGATGTTGATATGCTATCTGCATTTTGTTCAGGTTGGTTATGTTCTATTAACGTCAGTGTCAATTTGTGGCACATACACTGTTTTTTAAATTTTTCTGTTTCGTAATATGTTGTAAGTATTTTATACCTATTACACTAAACAAACTAAATATTTGCTACAAAAGTGCTGTTCTACTTATCATTATATTACAAACATTCAACCTCACTATTCATTCTATTTTATTCACGAAATTTTCGCACGGGTTGTCTAGTATATTACTATTAGTACATATCCTATTAGTAGCATGTGGGAATACGAGAACATACGAGGCTTGGCGTTTAGACGCCATGCTGTTACACCACTAACGCCATGACTCCTAAACTACAGAGTTCCCTCTGCCCCCACGTGTTACCTTCGCGTTAACTCCGCTGCACATGATCCTAACATAACTCAATGTAATATCTGACAATAACCTGAATTAGTGCAGCGTAACATTTAAATAATTCGTGTTTGTCTGTCTTAACTTCATCTTTAACTGTTCTGACACAATAAGTAGCTACGGCTTGAACACCCTAAACCAGGATGGTTAACCAATGTTCCGCCTGCCGATAAGGTCACAAGTTATTTTAAACCTAGTGCAACATTAGTTCATGTAATAGAGGACATAGGTTCACTTTGTAGGAGTTTCACTAAGGACGATAGAGTAGTGATAGGGAGAGGTGAGGGGAATAGTATTAATAGAAACGCGAGTTATAGAGACCTGAGGAAGGTAGTGAAGGAGGCGCAGCATACCAGGGTGGAGCTCATGCAGGTCCTAAGTCGCCATGACGGCCACAATTGGACTATACTGTGAGGCGGACAAATGTGGAAAAGGAAGTGCTACTTGGGAAAGGCATTAGTTCCGTCTTCGGGGTTGTTCCAGCTAACACAATAGGTAGGCGGGGTTTCACAAGGCATGGCCCACACCTAAATAGTAGGGGCAAGGGGGTACTTTCCGAGTTGTTAGCAAAAGCAGCAAGGGAGCCCATTTCCAGGGGGTCAAGACTGTGCCTTTTTTAGGTTAGGGGCTGCTGATGAAGGGATGGAAATAGATGATAAGAGATATGTAAATCCACGATGGGAAAAATCACAGGGCGCGATGACGTCACCATGGACGGTTAGCGCGCGCGCGCTCGCTTCCTGCTACTATATAAGGCGATAGCGACAACTGACAAAGCAGTCCTCTGATGAAAGCCACAGCATAATGGCAGAAACGTTAGGTTTTAATAAAACGACGCGCCTCCACCCGGAGAACCAAGATAATACATACAGTGACCGCGGAAGCTTTCTGTATCATCGATTATTTCATGTCGTTCGGCCATAATCGTGAGAGAAAACCGTTCACATGCTGCAGTGCTTTGGTCATATCGATATTTGCGTCTTCCTATTACATTACTTTTGGTACTTCACTGTATAATTTATGATACATAAACTTATCAAGTTACACGAAAGTTAGTTACATAATTAAATTAGCAATGTGAAAGAGTATATTTGATGGGTGTTAGTGTTTTTTTTTTTAATATATATAAATTAGTAATTAGAGTAACATACGTCGACACACGCAGATACTGCTACATATAATCAAACAGAGAAATATTCACAAATCACTCATTGTTTCTCACTTTGGACATTTATGACACTTCTACACACTTACTCCCGGCACAGCCACTTCGGAGTAGCTTAGGTCCCTCAGGAGATGATTCCTGGAAGCAGAGGTGTCCTTCTTCGACACATCGGGAGTTTCTTCCTTCAGGAATGATCACTGCTTGGTCGTTGTTCGCTGTCAGTTGAAACTGTATCTGTCAATTGAGACTGTTTATAAGGGTCAAGAACCTTTCTTTGGCTGCTTGTGAGGCCAGATTGCAAGCTGCATCAGGAAAGTACCATAATTCCAGGTCGCGCAGTATGTCGAAAATGTGCCTGTACTGTAGTATTTGCTTGTATGGCGCTGTTTGTTCTGCTGTTGAAACACTTTCCCTGCATGTTCCGGACTGCCCTCGTTTCCACAGTCACAGCAACTGCTGTCCACTATTCCTCTTCTTTGCAGTTCACTGTTGTAAGGTCCATGACCCGTTATATAGTGTACCGTACCAGCCGAGGCGATGGGAGAAGATGCGACATTTTGGGCCTTTCGCAGACACGTGGAAAAATGTTATAATTCTTCTTCCTGTTGTGCTAACGTTCCATCTTTGCTGCCATTCTTTCAATAACAATCTGTTTACCTCTGCAGCTGTTGTTGCTGGTGCTCCCGTGATTTTCTCCACCTGTTCCAAACATCATTTCCTGAGTCAGTATAATGCTCCCCGTTTGCGAATTTCCAAATCCAGTGGCCACACCCCAAGTGCCACGGTAAGGACATCAGTTACTGTTGTTTTGTAAGCACCACTCACCCTGAGTAGAATACTTCGCGGTGTCCTCCTCTTTTGAGGTGTATGGCCCACTCGCTGGCATACTCTACAACAGACGTTAATATTGTATTATGGTATGTTCGAATAACAAGCAGTGAAATACTTCCTCCATATGGGCCATAAAATTTAGACAATCGTCTAATTTCACACCAAAGTATCGACTTAAACGACTTCTTATCCTAACTCCGTCTATTTTAAAGGTTGGATTGCTCTGTAATCGGTCTTTCAGTAACATATTACAGGTTTTTTGTGGTGCTAATCTTAGTTTGAATTTGCGTTTTTGGCCTCAATTTCAGCTCTGGTTTTACCCTTTATAATTAAGAATAGATCATCAGCAAAGGCAACAAGTCCAGAAGTTCCAGGATTCTTTGCAGCCTTGTCATTCGCTGTTCAAGCCCAATTTACCTAAATATCGGACCACAAATGGATCCCTGTCGGCAGCCCTTTGTTAGCTTTTTCTCAATGGATACTACAGGACACCTAAGTTTGACGTATCTGTTCTTAATGTAATCTATAAACGTGTTATACAAGTTCTTTGCACAATTATGTTCCTTAAGCCGTGAAAAAAGTGCAGGCCACCATAGATTATCAAATGCTCCAGATATATTGACAAGACTCCTTATCACGTAATTCTGATTTGAGCTCTGTATAAGATTAATTGTCCGGTTGTTTTCTTCCTCTGTAGATCTACCTGCTCTGAATCCATATTGATTTGGATTCATTCCTTCCTTCTTCCAATGTTCTTGTAACCCCTTGCACAGCACCTTTTCTTGTAATTTGCCCAGCACGTTTAGCAAGATGATGAGACGATAGGATTTAGGCAATTTCGGATCATTGTCTTCTCACTTCTTGATGATTAATATTTCACACTGATTCCAGATGTTTGGTTCTCTTCCCTGATGCAGTCATTTATTATAGAGCTTACACAAAGTGGCGACTACTGGTACTACAAGTTCTTGTACTACTTCAGCTGGAATACCATCTGGACCTGCAGCTTTGTTCCTGGACATGGCGACACTTATTGCTTGTACTACCTCCAAGATGCTAATATCTGGAGTGTCAGTGATACTTTGCCTATATTGGTCTATATCGCCATCTTCCACTTTACCATCTGGAAGGAGTTCTTGGAGTAATACTTCTGCAGTAGTCTTCCAACTCGTAGTCATGGTTCCATCTTGTATCTGCACAGTAGACAGTGTAGTTGAGGGTTTTATCTTTCCTGCTGGAATTCTGTATGGGATACCCCAGGGGTCTGTGCGCAAGTTTTTTTTCACAAATGTTTCCCAACTTTTTTGTTTAGTTAGTTTTAACAGTTCTCGGAATTCACTTTTAATTTGTCTATATCTTTCCACCAGCTGTCCTCTAATATTGGCGATGAGGCAACGTTGGTAATCTTTTCTTGCTTTATACATTGTTTGTGGTAGTATTTGCAGCCTATCAGTCCAAGGTCTGACCACTGTGCCAACGGTTCTCTTTAGAGGAATAGGCCTTCTCATTGATATTTGGAGTGCCCGGGTAAGATCTCTTGCGGCTCAATCTACATCGTTATCATCTAATAAGATTTCCTGTTGCAAATAACTTTCCCTCAGCGTGTTCCAGTCTGTCCGTCGGATATTATAATGCACCTTGGAAATCTGTGCCTCCGATGTTTCAAATTCGTTCCGCCCTCTGACCAACTCAAACGTAATGGTTGTTAAAAATTATAAAACGTTCCAGGTCCTCAATAACTTCCCAGATCGCAGATTGGTCACGGTAGTTTTGAATCGAAAACTACATGCCCATGAGTTACGACTAGTCTTGTAAAAAAACAGTTTTTTTTCTGACGTGAAAGAAAACATGAAAAAAAACTGTGAAAAAAAACATGTTTTTTTTCTGGGACATGTTTTTTTTCATAACTACTAAATTTCAAATTTTTAAGGCATTTATCATTTAATATGACTGTTTTAGAGTTTATACTAAGTACTTATCTTACTTTTAAATCTACTATAACTTTCTGGTTCAGTAGAAAAAAAAAGTATTGGTAACATCGACTGAAGTTTTCTTTTACGAAAGGGGACTTCCCGAAAAGGCTAGGTTGCGTGAGAAGGAATCCCCGTTCGGCCGTTCCCCATTGTTTGGATTGATACTCGCTATTTGAACTAGTGCTGCCAGGCCCTACAAATTTATCTGTAGACCTACGAATCTTTTCAAAAAATTAGGAAATTTAACTACGATTTTTTGCCTCTTTTTATTACTTGTTGTGCTTTCCTTATAGTCATATACTTGTTAAACTCGCAGCGTATAGTGATAATACTGAGTCATTGTCAGTAATTATGAATAATTTCCTTGCAACCGTTGGCGTAAACCAACGATTGAAAACAAATAAAGCTCCTATTTTGTATGATAATATATTTAAATTCAAACTTAAAAGACCGTAATACAGAACTATCGGGGCAGTATTCATTTACAGTGTGTACTTTGCTCACAATTTAAAATTGCAATCTCAAAAGCTTTTGCATGCAATACAACCGGTAAAAGAAAATGTAACTATTTCTGAAGTTATGGATCTAGAGGGGACAGAAGAAGAAACAGAAAATTCCAACTCCGACCGAACTAGTGTTGGTAGTACTGATACTACTGAATGTGGTTCCGACATAGAAGATGAATAAAAAATTATGTTACCTATATAGATACATTTATGAATCATTATGTAAGATATTATATGATTTAGTAAGGTTTAAAACACACATGTAAAATTTAAGTTCCATAAATAAAACTATAATTTATCAAATATATAGTTTTCTGAAAAAAAAAACCAAATTTAGAAAAAAAAAACGAGGGTGCTAAGTTTTTTTTCATGTTTTTTTTTTTTTCACAAATCTGAAAAAAAACATTTTTTTTTTCAGTTTGCAACACTAGTTACGACGTACTGTTTATATATTTGATCGGGACCAAAAATTTCATTCCTTCTTTCAGAGACCTTATGCACAACAGAGAGAATCTGAGAAGTCTTTATAGGAAGATTGATGGATTTTAGATGTAAACGATTAATAGCTTCTGGCTGGGGAAGGTTACATATTTTCGGGCTGGATGCGCTATTCGAGTTTTATTATTATTATTATTATTATTTGGCTTTAAGCGCCTAGGCACTACACAACCTAATCAGAAAGGAACATTTTTGTTTATCCCCTAAAGAGGTTTGACACATTATGTTTAAATACAATTGCTCAGACATAATTACAAATGATGCAGTGAAATATACATTATTGTTAGTTCCTTATAGTTGCTTTTTTTTCCCAGACATTACAATGAGTAAAATCCTTACAATTAACTAGTTTTTACATCTAAATTTTTATATTAGTTGACTTTACAAAGTTACTTAACAACTTGTATATGGTCACGTTGTTACCGTGCAACAGACAACTGATGCTTGTTGGGAGAGGTATTCCATAGTTGACTATTTGTTTTAAAAATTTTTGTCCATGAGATTTTTATTTGGGACATGAAAACACTACATTATTAATATCCCCTATTTCTGCTCTATCGCAATCACAAATATCAGTATCTAAGATGTGTATCCGATGTAAATGCAGGGGGATTAAACCATGGGTAAAGCGCATTCTAATTATAGTGTAAATGACGACTCTGTGATCCGGGAAGTTGAAGAACCATGGGCGGGATGGTATTCGGGGTTGAATAGATGCATAATATTGTCCCCTCCTACTTTTGCTGGAGTCCCATTCAGTTTTGCCATTTGTTCAAGCCTTTGTTTTTATTTGGAAGAGGTAGTCAGTGTACGGAAGCTGTATATCTAAGGTGTCTCCTATTTTGGCGGCTGTCTTTGCCATTTGATCCACTGTTTCATTATCAGGAACCCCTGCATGTGCTTTTAGCCAAATGAAGTTAATGGATCTATTTCTTCTGGACAATTCTAGATATGTGTCCACAATCTTAACTATAAATTGATTGGTTTCTTGCCCAAAAATTTTCTTTGGATGGAATTCAACACGCTAAGCGAGTCAGAGATTATTAAAAAAAAAACTCGTCTCAGTCAATGTCAAGATGTGCTCAAGTGCTCTTAATATGGCGATGGCTTCTGCAGTATAAATGGATGTATTCGATGGTAATTTATACGTTTTCTTGATACCTAGTACTCGGGCTATAAAAGGCGCAGCCTACTCCATCCCCTGAGTCTATTTTGGATCCGTCTGTATATATAAAAAACGAATAATTCTAATTGTCCTCCAGATATTTCCTTACTGCTAGTTTGTAGGTGACATGTTGGTTGATCTCAGGAGTTATGTAATATATTGGTATTTGTACCATGCTAGTGCTGGAATAATATTCATATGGGGGAAATATCCTCGATGGAATAATTCTGTCTACCAGTTTTTCCCCACTCTCTGAATGAGGAGGACTTCTGCCAGTCTATGACGCTCTGTTTATATACCATAGTTATACAAGCAATGCATTCGAGATAACTGGATGATTCCCTATATGCTAGCCTTTCAGAATATATTTACTAGCAGCCAGTTTCGTCTAATATTCAGGGCATCTCCGGCTCAACAGTAGGCGCGTTAGTGGGGGTAGATCTCAGGCTCCCAGACATGGTTCGTATACAGCTGTATTGGAGTTTTTTCCAGCGTGGAAAGGGTTCGAGTATTTGCGTTGCTGTATAGAATGCTTCCATAATCTATTTTAGATCGAATTAAGGCTCTGTATATTGTTAAGAGTGTTGTGTGATTTGCACCCCACCATACCCGTGTTACGCTTCGAATAATGTTCAGAGCTGGGTTACAGGAATTAACTACTTGAGTAATGTGCGGAATCCAACTGAGCTTGGGTCCAGAACTAGACCCAGGAAGCGAACATTGGATTTAACTGTAAATGAGTAGATTCCAATTCTAAATGTTCTGATTTCGTTGAGATGTAATCGATTTCTGGTGAAGATTATCACTGAGGACTTTTCAGTTGAGATTTGTAGCCCATTCCGTTTAAACCATTTATCCATGTTCATCATCGTAATTGTTAGGTTGGATAACGCTTCCTCCAGTGTAGCCGCCATACAATATATACAGATGTCATCCGCATATTGGAGAATTCGGGTGTTTGGATTAACTACTCTTTCCAAATCCCATGCGTATAGAATATATATAATAGTGGACTCAGAATAGTCCCTTGAGGTAGTCCTGTATAGAGTTTTCTGGTCCAATGGTTTGATCCCTGTATTGTATGAAGATTGTTCTTTCTCCCAACAGGGTGCTAATGCCATACACTATCCTCTCGTGAAGCCCAGTCTTTTTAACTTATCCAGTAGGATAGGGATTTGCACATGATCATAAGCCGAACAGATGTCTAAAAACAGTGAGACCGTGCAGCTTTTTCTTTTAAAAGAATCAGTGATATCCGTTGTCAAAATAGTTACATTATCTATTGTCCCTCTCCCTTTTGCGAAATCCAACTTGTGACTGAGGGAGTAAATCTTTCGCCTCTAGCCACCAATCCAGGCGGTTCTTAATCATTCTCTCTAGAGTCTTCCCCTACGCACGATGATAAAGCTATTGACTTATACGAAGCCTGTAATAGTGGATTTTTTTCAGGTTTTAAGACCGGTAAAATCACTGTGTTGTCCAATCCTCCATTAACTCATTTTTTTGTCCATGTTTCATTGAAAATGTGGAGAAGTAAGTCTCTGGCTTCTGACGGCAGATTTGTAAGCATTGGATAATGGATATTATCAATTCCCGGGATGTGTTCTGATTTGTTGATAAGGCTTTTCTAGTTCTATTCTAGAGAAGGGGTCATCATTGAGAGAGTGTTCCTCTTCCGATTCAGGTATGCTCATCGGAGCGTAATGCATGAGGATGGTGTTATCCTATCTGCAAATTCTTCCAACCAGACCGGGTCAGCTTCAAAGTGTCGATTTTGAGTTTAATTTATTCTTCCAAACGTCTGAAATGCTTGTATTCTTATTTATTCCGTTGCAGTATTTATCCATTCCTCTTTCTTCCGCCGTTTTAGAAATTTTTTTGTCTGAGCATCCACCCGCTTATATTCCATAACTTTCGAGCGTCTGTACTTTACGATAACTACTCAGGGCCAACCTATGTTTTGCACTGTTTTGGAGCATTCTGAATCCCACCAGAACACTTTGTATTTTTTTGCAATTTTTTGTAGTTTTACGGCGAGGAATCGACTTCATCGCCGCCCTATTTATAATTGATATCAGAGCGTCGTAAGAATCCTTTACAGATAGATTAGGATTAAATTGGCTAATTTCCTCTGAGATGACCTTTCTGTACGTAGACCACGAGGCTTCCTGGATACGCCAGGGACTACTAGCATGATATCTAGTTCGCGGTTTAATTCCATTCCTATTGTTATGTAAATTGGGAAATGATCCGATCCCAATGTATCTTTTTGTTTCCCATTTATCTATCGTGTGGAAATTGGTGAGGCTATAGAAATGTCTACCGATGTTGGCGTCTGTAGGGAGTCGGAATTAGTGTGGGTGAGCCATCATTTAAAATGACTAGGTTATTAGTCTTCTATAGAATTTAATAATGATCTTCCGTCTGCGTCCGATGTGTCATTACCCCAAGCAGTATGGTGGCGTTAAAATCACCACAGATCAGAAACGGGTACGAATGACGCCCACAAATGGTTCCATTCGTTACAGCTGACCCTCACATGTGGTGGTTTATATAGTGATAATATAGTGTAGGCACCGTAGGTGTTTACTATTTCCGCGGCTACAGCCTGTACTTCCTTTACTCCCCATTTTATCTGTATTTGTTGAAAAGAATTTTTTTCCTTCATTAAGAGTCGCGCCACCCTTTTCCGTCAGTTTTTATCTTCCCTGATGATGTTATATCCATGAAATTGATAGGGGCATGTGGCTTAAACCAGGTTTCACTGATAGCTGCTACTGTTATGTTGTTGTCGAACAATTTCCTTAGACAGTATGTCTTTATTGGCAATAGCAGATCGAGCATTCCATTGCATAAGTTTTATCGCCATAGGAAGTAGAGAGAGTATTCGGTTCTTTGATTGGTTCCTACTAGGTTGGTAAGAAGGTGACGAAGTGGGTCGAGTTGGGAAGTATCAGATGGAGCTGCTTGAAATTCTTGAATCCTCTTCAGAATCATTTGCAATATCTTCTCTATGAGTGCTACTTGTTCGGGTGAGGGGGATTTTTCCTTATCCTTGGGTGGAGGAGGGTAGGGATTCTGTGTGATAGGTGTTATTGGTATATGATGGGGAACATACATTATTTGATAAACAGGAGGGTAATGGGACTTTTGTGCTTTTGGGGTTGCTAGCCTTTGCTTGTTGCGGCCTATGGTAGCTATGGTAGTAGTAGTATATATCGGTTGGTTTGGAGAGAGCGCTTTACTTTGGTGACGTGACTCTTGATTTTGTTGGATAGGGATTATAGGACAGTTTTGGAATGCATTTGTTGAGGCTAAACTGGGTGGCTGCACTGCCATTGGAGAGAGCGGGGGGAAATGCTTTTCGTCGTAATAGAGCGGAGCGGCGCTGGCTGCCTGCAAATATGTATGACGATGGGTGGGATAACCAGTTCGGCTTGGGAGAGGCTTTATTTATGGGCTGCTGCCTCACGTGCTTTTTGTTGTTGAACAATTACAGGACATATTCTGTCATTGGATAAATGATGACCGTAACAATGCATACATTGTGGATCTGCTGTGCTGGCACACGTCTCCATAGTATGTGAGCCTCCGCACTTATTGCAGCGGGGAGCGCTGCGGCATTGAGTTATACGATGGCCAAAATGTAAAGAATTATCACAGACGAGAATTTGTGGGACATGAGGTTCGACTGGGCAACGTGCTCCAAAGATTGCTATGTGGTCCGGGAGGGATTGTGATCTAAAGGTGATCATGCATATTGGTATCGGTATTCTTCTATCATTATTTTGGTATGAGTTCTTCTTGGTAAACCGTTTAACTGCGATAACTGGATAGGGGCTTTCTATCGCCTGTAGAATTTCTTCTTCTGACAGGGAGGTGTCTACGTCCCTGGTAATACCTTGTTTGTTTATCAAAAATTTGGAATGAATGCTTCTAGGTTTCTGTCCTTGAAACTGTAGATTGAACCAACAAGTTAGCAGAGGCTGCTGAATTGGTATCGATTTTTAACCATTCCTCCCGGCCGCTATGATATTGATGATGTCATGCTTATGTGCTGGGCTATGTGTATAAAGAAGTTTCCCTATTGACATGGGGTGAAGTCTACCAATATTTTTATCCACACTTTCTATAAAGACAAAGTATGGACCCGTGTCTGTGCGGCTGTATCGGTTATTCTTACTTCTGTCTTTATTGGAATTTAAGTTGGGGCTTGGAACCTGGGGATACTAATTTGGTTAGTAGGGTTCCGATTGATCGATAATATACTTTGAACTCCTTCACGATCCGCGGGAATGCTTGTGATATCCATGCCCGTACCTCGTTTAATGTTTTTTGGTTGGATCACGGCTATCATATTGATGATCTAATTCTGCGACTGAAGTAGTTGGGTAGAACACCGCTGAAGACATGGGAGCTAACTCCTGGTGCACACTCACTGGATTGTTTAACGTTTAAGTGGACATTTCTTCGTTTGGTAGCTCAGTAGGGTTCCCTCTATGCGAGACCGTTTAACAGTTCTTTCTTCCGAATTTACATTGTTCAACACTGCGATCGAGGGGCAGCTTGCAGAAGCAGCGTCGTTACCAGAGTAGTTGAGCGGATGAAGATGAGATAGCTGTGGAAGTGCATCATCGGCGGGGCTGAAGAGGCTGTTTCTGGAAAATAACACAGCTGCAGTGCCGCGTTGATTATTTGCCCCGTGTCTGGGGGCTCTTCCATGTTAAGGCACGGCCCAGGCTTTCAGTAGATACTAAGAATTGAAGCCTAGTTTAGTATATCTTCAGGCAATTGAAATTTTATACACACTTCACTGCACTGACTGACTGTAAGTTCACTTGACTGTTTACGAGACTGACTAAGCTCCGGAACACGGAAGTGATCGCTATGAGCGCAACAGCTAGACTGTAACAAACAAGGTTCCTGACTGCGCTATTCGAGTTAGATGCCTCAGCGCCACATTGAGATTCGGAGCGTCCTCCAGTCGACAGAGTTTTAAATTTGTTTCAAAATCGATGTATATTGTTTTGGAGTTTATAGGGCTGTGTTTGTTATGTTTCCCAGATTCAGCAGTTGTTCCACCAATTTTGGACTCGTTACAGGTTGTGGGTAATGTTCAACCCTCTTTGGTCTGCCTACATTCCATCCCAGACCAATCCTCGTGACAGAAGGGTTCCGAGAAAGATTGGCAGAACTCGAAAATGTTTTGTTAATCTGTACTGAATGGTCGTCAGTCTGCGTTCCAGCATCCTGTTTCTTACGGTTCTTGTCCATATTTGTTTTTTCTTTGAAGCAGGCTGCCCTCTTTGCATTTCTTTTTTTGTAGTGAAGGGGGGTTTCCATTTGATTTTGTAGCCTGCTTCCCAATTATATCAACTGTTTTCCTAATTACATTTGCCATTTGAGGGTATATATCGTTTCCCATATCTATTCCTTGTAGTTAACTATCCATAATCAGTCCTGTTTACAGCTTGTTGTAGGAGTAATTGCTAGGTAAGACACTCTAAATCGCATGCCTGAAATGTCCAATAATTTCCTTGTTCTGTGGGTCTACTTCCGTGTTAGCAAACCACGACCGCAGACACATTCACAAATTCCTTCGCTAGAGTCTCTACCAAGATACTTAAGCTGGCGCTAGCAGTGTAGGGGCTAGAACACTGTCATCGAATTGTAAAGGTTACCGATTCGAGTCCGCCTTTGCATATGGTTGCTATTGAATGAGGGTAGTGTTCGTCTTGTGTTGACTTCACAATAGTGTACCACATTACCTCATCAAAGGTTGACACAATAGTCAGAAAAATATAAACTGGAGCAGGCCAAAATGGTCAAAGGCACCTAAGGACATAAAATATTTATATCAGCAGATGGAGGCAGGTCAATTTCAATAACGTGCACTACCATTTTTTTTTAAAGAATAAACAGCGCCATTATTATGGAATATTGATTAATTCATTTTGTAATCAAATAGTGCAAGTAGAACATTGCAAGATGCAATTAGAGTATGCTGAAGTCAAAATCCTCAGACATTTTTAATGACTAATACATATTAGCTCAATATTATTTTTCAACATTTTCATCGGTCCTCTAATTATGATCAAGTAATTTTAATAATACGTCAAATGAAGTTGTTTCTGTTACTTTCGGCAAATGGCTGTCACTGTATTTGTAGATGCTAGTAATTCGAAAAGGGGCATATTCTTAGTACGGATGGCCATATTCACAAACCTTATTAGAGTTAATACTACTGAACTAATGTTCTTCACTTCCTCAGAGGCACTGGTAACTAAACACATCCTCGAAACGTTTGTCAAATCGGTTACTTCCTCCTTGCGTCTGAACTACAATTTCCTTGAGCCAGCAGTAAGTTCTTACGAAATGACCATGTTTAGTGTTAAAGTGATTAAATGGCCGGTTCGTGTCCAGCAGCGGGCATGGGTTGTCTCTGTGAATGTCATGTCCGTCCTGCGGTGTGTCTAATCAACTGGAAAAATTTTATACTGGAGATACTGAAAGCACTAAGTGACATAATTACTATCGAGCTGGCTGTATGGCCTAAGATATCGAAAAAAAAAGAGAGATTAAATCCTATACATTCAACTGAAGTTAAATATCCCTCCCTGTGTTCTAAAGAGCTTCACGAGCTATTATCCTAATAGCTGTTTAGAACTCAGCCATGTTACTAGTTGGCACCTAACAAAGAATATTTTTTGTGAGATGAGGTGGACCTGTGAGATATTTTTGAAGGCGACTAATTGCCTTTTGGTTCAATAAAATTGTCTTTAAATTTTTAATGGCATTCCTTCCGATAGCCATCCATTCAGCCAAACCGTTTTCTGTGATTATCCTGTATACTGTTGTATTACCAAATGCTGTTTGGTCATAGAATTGAAAGACGATCCAAGACGAACAAAAACACCTACGAGACACCTATGCCTTCTGACCAGAATCGCACCACTGACCGAGAGTCCCATTCGGAAGGACTGGGGTTCAAATCTTTGTGCATCCAACCGCATTTCGATATTGCATGATTAATCGAAATCATTCCGTAAGTACCGGAAAGATTCCGTGAAATGGCCATGGCTGAATTCCTTTCCGAAATATGTCCCCAGTCCTTTTTCCTCTATAATTACGCCGACGTCGACCAGCGCTAAAACAACACCGAATTAGAGACTCTACACATGTGGAAATAGCACTCTACTCCGTTTGCTACCATGTTCGGCCGTTGAATAAGATAAATCAAACAAGGAAAAGGTCCAAAATTCATCACAAAGATGTAATTATTTTTATTTGAGAAATAATTTTTTTGCTTCACATCTCATCGCGGTCATTAGAGGCAGGAAACGACTGCGGGCCTGAAATGGGGAGGAATTAGGTGATGGCCTTTTGAAGGAACCATCCAGGAATTTGCCTGGAGTGATTTGGGGAAAACCATCTAAAATGCTTTACTCAATGGCCTGATGGGGATTCGAACCCACGACCTACAGAAAACCGGATTAGAGTGTTACCACATACGCATCACGTTCTTCTTTTTTTTCTTCATTTTCTTCATTTCTTCGACGAAAATGTGATATGAATCCTGATAGTATTGGAAACTAGGATCGGGTAAGAATTTCAGCCACGGCTTTTTGAAGGAACATTTCCTGAGTTCAGCTGGAGAGGTTTACGAAAATCATGGAATACTGAAATCTGATCTCCGACGGGATTTGAATTCGCGTCCTACTGAGCGCCAGACAACATTACATATAACGCATCGGGCTTGGAAGGCAGAAAGTAATAATTGACAGAAAATTTTACAGAAATATCACTTTTAGTTAGAAACAAAGAGAGATATGAAAGTTTTCCTACTTCTATCTTCCAGATTTAAAATGTGGAACCGCTAATTCACATTTCAGATGGATTTTTTTTATTTATTTACTTATTTACTGTTCTTAATTATTATTATTACTACTAAAACTGTTGCTACTGCGATCAAGTTAAGCTTACCTTCTAAATATGGTATGGTGAAAAAAAATTAAGGTGTTAATATTCCGAACCATTTAATTTTCTCGAAATAGTTTATTTATTTCGTAACATTTCGTGACTTAGTTTACCATTAGAGTTCTTTCGTAAATGCTCTTTCTGCTTACTCTCAACCTTTGTGTGTATTTGTCATACGCACAGTTCTATAACGCTGCAGTGCTAGAAAGTGTAACTAAGTCCATTCAAACTCTCTTATTGGTTTTCCGTGCGTAAAAAATATACACAATCGTTATCAAAATTACGAAAAAAGTGTTATCATCTCCCTTGAATCAATCGATTTGGTAATTTCAATAATTATTTTGACTAAAATGGTGATATTCGTGGTTATTTTAACTGTAGAACTCCGAACTCTGCCTCTGAGCGTCTGAGAGTTTCTTGCTGTGTTGGCTCATTTTTTTAGTCTTGGGTAAAGTGTTGGGTATGAGAGGTCTATTTTATCATGAATTTAGTGTACCACCTACCAGTTATGATGTTCCATGCGGTATTCGTGTCTAGAAAGAAGCATAATCGAAAGGCGAGGCGTCTCGCGAATTCTGTCACTGACTGTACGTAATCGCGAAATGTATCAGTCAAAAAAGTAACAGTTATCCGTTTTCGAAATTGTAGTCTCCGTCATCTATAGTAAAATGCATTTATTTATGTAAAAATCTAACCAAATACTCTGATAATCTAACTACATTAATGTATTCATATAACGAAAGATATAATTAAAAAGTATTCTTATTCGTTTTTCCTTACAAGCCTTTGCAGAATAAATTCCTACTACCGTCATAGATGATATACTTAGTACTTGATAAATGTGTTAGCTATTGAATGAGATTTAAGTTTACCTTTTTATTAACTCAACTAGCTGTGCCCGCGACTTCGTCCGCGTGGAATAGTTATTTTGGGCATCATATTTATTTTTGAAAACAACCTCCTCAGCTTTATAAATTATAGCAGTTACCCACGACTTTGTCCGCGTCAATTTCTGTTATTATTTTAGACAATTTTTGCAAATTTAGTTTTTAAGTTTTTAAAAGAACATAATTATTTTAAAGTACAGAATATTAAAGTAAGATGCGGTACATTACCCACAAGAGTTTCTTAATTCTTTGAACCCAAGTGGCCTTCCCCCATATTCCCTCAAGTTAAAAATAGGTGCCCCAATAATTTTACTTAGAAATCTCAAACCACCAAATTTATGTAACGGAACCCGACTTCAAATTAAATTTCTACGCAATAACGTGATCGTTGCAATAGTTTTGACTGGTCCAGCAGTTGGTCAAACAGTGCTTATACCTCGCATCCCAATGATTCCAAATGATTTACCTTTTAATTTTAAAAGAATTCAATTTCCCGTTAAGCTATCTTTCGCCGTTACAATTAATAAATCACAGGGGCAAACATTTAAACACGTAGGAATCGATTTACGTCAAGACTGCTTTTCACACGGCCAACTATATGTCGCGTTGTCAAGATCGGGTTGGGGAGAAAACCAATATGTTCTTCTGCCACAAGAAAATAAAACTAAAAATACAATTTACGCAGAAGTACTTTAAAATAATTATGTTCTTTTAAAAACTTAAAAACTAAATTTGCAAAAAATTGTCTAAAATAATAACAGAAATTGACGCGGACAAAGTCGTGGGTAACTGCTATAATTTATAAAGCTGAGGAGGTTGTTTGCAAAAATAAATATGATGCCCAAAATAACTATTCCACGCGGACGAAGTGGCGGGCACAGCTAGTTGATAATAATGCATTAATTTCGACCAAATTTGATTACCATAAAAACGGTTCTAGTGAGTTAATCTTAAAAGATAGACATATACTGTCGCGGACATTTTTTTAGATCATTTCAAGAGGAATACATATTTTTTTGGTATCTTGAACCGTTTTCGCAGCGCACGCAACAGAAGCCCTCAAAGATGAATAATTTTCCCCGTTTTTTCCACATTTTCCATTGTTTCTTCGCTCCTATTAGTCGCAGCGTGATGTTATATAGCTTAAAGCCTTCCTCGATAAATGGTAAATTCAACACAAAAAGAATTTTTCAATTCGAACCAGTAGTTCCTGAGATTAGCGCGTTCAAACAAACAAACAAACAAACTCTTCAGCTTTATAATATTAGTATAGATTTATAAATCGCAATTCAACAACGATATTCTTGCGGCCAAATAGTGGCTAGCAGAGATATTAGAAATTATTTACACTTTTTAATAAATACGAAATCGCTATAAAATTAATTTCCATAATGCAGGCATTACATGTGATTTTCGAAAAAAAAAAAATATTTTTAAAGAAACGTGGAAAAACATTTCGGCTGAAAAAATGTGGAACAAGCAGTATTTTTCACTAACATGTCGCTAATGAAAGTAAACTTTAATTTCTCATGGTCTCTGCTATAGGATAACGTAACTGCGTTGCCAGATAAAACGTAATATTCTGTTTTCGAATTAGCCCTTTCGTGACCAGTGGGAACTAAAGCCGAAAACAAAGAAGTGGGAACTATAGTTCACTGGTAATCATTGTTCCCACGTCTAACTTGTGCTCCCATCTCTGTTATAGTGTGGTAACTACATGTAGTTTATCAACTGGCTCGCAGAAGCTGTTGTATGTCTACATTCTCAGTCAATAAATGCAGTGGCGCGGTTTCTGAGTGTAAGGGACCCAATAATTTGACCACAACAGCTATATTTGTATTCAGCGCTATTCTGTTGTGTGTGAAGTGACTTGTTTTATATTTGTCTAATTTCATATTTACTAAGGAGACAGTATATGACTGTATTTAGCAAATTTCACTGAAAACCACAGAAATATTGCAAGGAAAGTTAGTGGGAACTATTTATCCCACTGAACTGTTTGGGATGTGCAAACTGTGTAGCAAGGAAAGTTAGTGGGAACTATTTATCCCACTGAACTGTTTGGGATATGCAAACTGTGTAGCTGTAAAATCTGCATTTTGTTTATTGTGCGTTTCCCATTGTTTAGAATGCCTGGGCTCAGGCCAGAAGATATTCTGAGAATTTTGCACACCCTACCAGAAGATTCAGATTTCGATACTGACTCAGATTCTGATGAAAATTCAGCGAATACTTCACAAATTTCGAACGATGTTAGTGGTAACATTATTGTGCAAAGTGGTGATAATGGTTTCGATTTGACAATAGAAGCTAGCGAAATTGGAAATACGTCAAACAGAAGATGCTGTTAATGTAGCACAAAGGACAAAGAAAAGAGAACAAAAGTAATGCGTAGCAGCTGTGGTGTACCTTTGTGTATAGCATTATGCTTTTCTATTTTCCATAGTACATCACCATAGTGAACTCAAATGACAACACAAATTAATACATGTATAAATGTAATATTTCTGATGTTTTTTGCACTTAAAAATAAATAAATATTTTTTTTTCAAATTCCCGATTTGAGTTAGTCCAGAGTTCAGTGGGAACAATAGTTACCACTAATTTTTTTGTAATTATAGACTAATTATTCACATTCAAGATTGAAACTATAATTTTAAGTGTGGTTCCTTAGTGCAATAAAGTGCTCATAAGAATTCCTCTGTAAATAATTTGGTCACGAAAGGGTTAACTGCATAAACATACGAAGAGCAGCGATAAAAGAAATTAATGCAAGGTAAATCATACGTTACAAAGTTACAATCGGTACGTTCGTTTAAATTTACATGTTATTTTTTATTTATTTACGACAACTAGATGCAGAAATTCATATAAGGATAAGATTATTTCATGTTTGCATTATATTATCTGTATCACTTATAAAAATTAGGTTAAAACCTAACCTAGGAATGTTTTTGGCAAAAGATAAACAACAAGTTTATTAAAAACTCAGAGAAAGTTGACACGCAATTTACCAATCGCGATTTTATCACTCAGATATTATACGTTCCAGCATTTAAAGCAAAATGCAGTTATTTAAACAAATCATAGTCAAATACTCCGATTATCTAACCACAGTATGGTAATCATATCACGAAAATATCATTAAAAAGATCGTTATTTGCTTTTCCATACAACCTTTTCCACATTAAATTCCGACTATGATGCCCGTCGTTATTCATATAAGGGTAATGGAAGTTATGATTTTCGAATGCAATATTAGTGGAGGTTTGGTATGTGTGGTTGCAACTAAGGACTCAGTGGGAAGCATGTGGGAGCATGGTTATAAGTGCAAACCTTGTTCAAACATTTTATTACAAGAATCATGGTCAACGATTAAACTTATACAGAATATCACAAATAATATAATACAATATAATACATAAGAAAGCTTCGATCTTGCAGATTATGATCTTAATAAATCCTGTACCAATACAAATATAATACCTAATATCATGTATATCATGTGTGAAATGGTGGCAAACACAGTGTGCTCAAATCCATATCCATCAGTGCTAGTGCAGCGCATGTTTATAAATATGTGCATTTATAGTGATTTAATTTGGTTTTCGGATATATTCAGATGCAAAATGACAACCATACATTCCTGTATATTGCATTTGTTGATGTAAAATTTACAAACCATCTGAAGATGAGCAGGTATAGCTCGAAACCGGTAATGGTTTAATAAACAACATCATAGTGTGACTGGTTGCTGTATTTTTTACAACCCATATTTTGTTAATGCGATGACAACCTTGTTAAGCCATGAGAATATCCCTAATCACAATATCTCCACTTGTATTAAACATGCAAACAGAAAATCCTTACGTGCTTGGAAACATAATATAACAGGGCAGGCTCTTACCAATTTACCAACATATAACAAATTTACAGCTAGTATCCAACACAAATTTGTACACAGGAGGCAAAATACAGCAATTATTTTAAACAAACAGGAATCAGTTTACCTTAGCGTCCCACAGTTTTACCTTAAGAATCAAGTTCTTACCAAAAGGTTCTGACACACTATAGTGTGTACACACCAGCGCATTAGTCGTTACCACCCACACACACTGATAAGGTAGCGGGAACGATTAGCACCACATATCGGGGAATTTTGTCCATTCCCGTAACAAAATTATTAAGCACAGTTAACAAGAATGCAGTAAGCGACGCACTTTGTAGCTGGGATCATCAGGTATTCTACCTCAAATACCCGACAGTGCTAGAAAATGGCAATTTATCACCTCGAAGCCACCGCCAGCCCCGCCCGCTGCCGTGCTCCCCAATCGGCGGAAAACCGCTCACGAACATAGAGCGCAGCGGAGGAATTCCCTCGATTAATGCGAGCGAGGAACGGTCTCGGTCGGATCACAAATCCACATCATGCGGTACTTCCAGGCCGCCTGGTCAAATTACAAGTCCTCGCTTATACCAGCAGACCTCTAACGTCGCAGTCAATTAGGGAAAATATCAGGCCCAACGAACCAATCCGCTGGTGCCGAACGACTGACTTCCTGGTTTCGTGTCACCGAAAATCAACTACATCAGCCGGTAGAGGGCACCACCAGGGCCACAGCGCGCTCTCACGGGCGAAACTCGCACGCGGGCTCTGCAGGAACCAGCATCAGAAGACAATCGAGGGCGGGGAAAATAAACAATGCTGCCGAGCACGGCTCAAGGTTGTGGCTAAGTTGACCAGAATCGCAACTGACACATTTTTCTACAGCACAATTCGCTCTGAAATCAGTTTTACAGACCCTTTAAACTGTTTTCATAAGCGCCATATTACTAAAGGTATTATTTAATGTGGGTGAAAGTAGTTCCATATTTGTCGTGCTGAATTGTGCCTGGACCAGGAATAAAACTTATATTACATGGATAGGAAAAGTTTTTGGGATTCCTAATATCTTTTTAATTTTATTGGTTCTATACTTCCTTCGTCATCAATTCAGTAGAAGTTACTACTGTATTGCTATGTGAACTGCAAATGAAATTTCAGAACATTACAAAATCCAGGAAATTTGCATTAAGTAATAACAATTTGGTATAATTACCCACTGCAAAAAAAATGAACTGCCAGAATATTGCATTCAAACCGTCATTTTTGACAGACTCGAAGCTAGTTTCCAAAATATATGCGGAATTTGTATGAGATGGTCCAGTATTTACCAAGTGTGTGAGAGTAGGAGAACAAAGCGGGTTCGTTCTCATTTTGTGTTCCCAAGCTGACAGAAGAGGATGTTTTTTGGAGCCATTAACTTTTATTGCATATTTATGATAATTAGCGTACGCTGGTGGCCCATCAAATTTCCCTTTTTTATTGCATGTTTATGCTAATTAAGGTACGTGGGTGTGACCCATATCAGATTTAAGAGGCCATTAATTTTTACTGCCTACTCAAATCTAATCGAGCGATGCAGGTGTTCCTCCTGTTAGATTTATGGAACAATTATTTATTATTGGCAACCCAAACCCAATTAGGTGGCGCACATTTTCCCACTGTCAGATTTATATGATCGTTAATTTTTAGTGCCGACCCAAAGACATTTTAACCAAACTGGCAGGATCTAAACCCAATTAGGAGTTCGCTAGTGTTCCCAAGACCCAAAACGATTTATATGATAACTTGACGGGCCGCCAGTGGCGTGAACCTTCCTTCCACACCACAAACTGACCTTAAAAGCAGTTGAGCCACCACTCTTACATTAAATCACTTTTCTTTAACAAGTAAAGAGATCCTATCAGTGTCGTTATACTCGACAACGTACTAGTTGAATGCAAGTGATTCGAAGTGACTAACTATTGGCCTGTTGATGAAAAAAGATTTTGGTCCGGTGGTAGTGTTTGGAAAGATGGAACACAGCAAAGTAACTAAATGGTATAAGGCATTGGACGTGCTGATACAGGTATTATGGTTTGATTTATTCTGCAGTAACCTCGACTGTGCTCAGACAAGTGTATCACTTGGAGAGCACACAATCTTACACGAAATTGCAGCTGAGGTGAAAGCTATATATTTTTAGAATAATATGGATCCTGCCTGCGGTGACTTCTTCGGTGGATCAATATGGCGGAACCTAGTCTACACCCAGCCTGCGGTGACCGGTGTCGTGGACATCATGAAGATGTGGAGCGCTCAAGCTGCAAGATACTAAAAACAGTTTGTGGATATACTCCTGATAAGTGTTATCTACAAATGGAAATCAAAACTAATTGATGTACATATCTATAATGTTTATGTCACTCCAGTGTGTAGTGGCCCTTGGGATTTTTGGGTAAAGCTGGGCAGTAGTTATGATTTCGTACTGCGCCAGCCAAAGCAGGCCAGTTGCAACAACAAAAGAAAAAAACTGCAGGTAATGGAATGTGGCTATGCAGAAGGCAATGGCCAAGGAAGCAGGTGAGGTGTCAGCAAAAATATGCTGAAGCACGACGTCATTTGACAAAGGATCGGAGCCACGATTGGTCGAGAATCCGCCCTACCACTTGTCCTATGGTGGGAGGCTGGGATCAAATCCTGGGTGCACTGAGGAGGAGAGGACTTACTCAGGTCGATCGTGTCGCTCAGGTCACCTAAGCTCAGGTGGTAGCAGTGGACAACAGCCGTCGTCTACAATGGGCGCAGCTAGGAGCCTACGCCAGCAACAGTAATTCTAACAGGTGGGTTGAAACCATTAGAGAATCATATCTGGGATGCCAGGCGATAAGAGCGAGCAATAGATGACTTACATTTTGACGGGAGCAAGAAAAATAGGGATGATTAATTATGTTTATATTCCTGGTGTAAATAAAATTGTAAATGTGTATATATCCTTACTGAGAGTATCATTTAAGAATACTGCCACTCACATGACGTAGAGTCTTACCCACAATTTAATATAGCTCTCGGGAAGTGGAAGAGCGAAAGCAAAAAGATTCGCCGGTCCATCACAAGTGACATACAGTCCAAATTCCTCGCTGGACAATACGTTGTTAAGACGCGAACTCATTTGATATAATTTTTTTTTGATTTTGATTATGTGTATGATGTATTCGAATATGATGTATGTGGTACTGGTGAGATTGCCAGAGTCAAACACGGCCGTGCTGCGTTCTTCATTGTTGTTTCTGCCTGTCTGAAAACCATGAACTACAGCCCCAGCTTTTTTTCCAACTGTGTTCATGTCTTTAATAACCAAATGTATTTGTTTCTTGTAGGTGGCTGCTGCATACGGCTGATGTGAATAATATTGCTTGCGCGTAACCGAACCATAAAATTCAATGCCAGCAGATATATTAAATATGTCTTCCATTTCTGACTGTATATCTTAAGACTATAGGAAGAGTACTTTAGCAGGTACAGTATTAATCGTTTCACTGCCGACTCGTGGCTGACAACTGTTTGAACTTATAGCGATTACACATTACGTCAGTTTCTTTATATGTAGTCTCAGGGTAATGGTCTCGCCTACGAAATACACCAATTCGTCATCGTATTCTACTACTCTAATTAGTATATTGCTGGCGTTTTTACAGTGATGGGCAGACTACAACGTTGTATCCCAGAGGTAATGTAGGGAAAAAACTCGTGCAGTACATTCCCTAGCTTACCGTTGACGTAATTTCTTGTACATATACTGCACACGATGCGTATAGTATTAATTTGACTATCTGCTCAGTGTTGTCAGCGGTGTGTGTATGGTTTTAACAGACATTTCGAAAAATCGAGCAGTGATTCAATTGAGTTTGGTTTAGTGAAATCAATTTCCATCGGTGACTGTACCTCAAATCTGAGAATATTGTTGTTTTCTCTGACAATAATCTTCCAGTTATTAGTGTGCTGAGTCAAGCATTTTGCCAAGTCGTTAATATCGTAAGATACTATAGGTTTGTAAATCACATTATTCTTCTTCGTGCAATAAGATTTACTATTTACATTTACATTTGGGATCGAGTTGTAAGTTTTAAAGCGTACTAATTAGTGTTGTAAAAAAACAGTTTTTTTCTGAAATGAAAAAAAAAACATAAAAAAAAAACAAGTTTTTTTCTAGGACACGTTTTTTTTATCACTACTACATCTCAAATATGTAAGGTAATTATCCGTCTAATATGACTGTTTTAGAGTTTGTACTAAGTACATAGCTTAATTTTTAAATCTAATATATCTTTCTGGTTCAGTAAAAAGAAATTGGCAACATCGACTGAAGTTTTCTTTTACGAATTGGGACTTCCCGAAGAGGCTAGGTTGCGCGAGTAGGAAACCGCGTTCCCCGTTGTTTGGATTGATACTCGCAATTTGAACTAGTGCTCTCAGCCCTGCGAAATTATCTGTAGACCTACGGATCTTTTTAAAAAAAAATAGGAATTTTAATTTTATCTATGGTTTTTTGCCTCCTTTTATTACTTATTGTGCTTTACTTATATTCGTATACTTGTTAAATTCTCAGCGTATTGTGATACTGAGTCATTAAATTGTCAGTAATTATGAATCGTTTGCTTGCAACCGTTCGCGTAAACCAACGATTGAAAAAGAAATAAAGATCCTATTTTGTATGATAACAGATTTAAATTCAAACTTAAAAGACTGTAATACAGAATTATCGGCGCAGTCTTTATGCACAGTGTGTACTTTGCTCACAATTTAAAATTGCAATCTCAAAATCTTTTGCCTACAATACAAGAAAAACCAGTAAAAGAAAATGTAACTATTTCTGAAGTTATGGATCTAGAGGAAACAGAAGAAGAAACAGAAAATTCCGACACAGACCGAACTAGTGTTGGTAGTGCTGATACTAGTGAATGTGGTACTGACATAGAGGATGAATAAAATTATGTTACCTATATAGATACATTTATGAATTCTTATGTAAGATATTATATGATTCAGTAAGACTTAAAACACACAAGAAATGTAAGTTCCATAAATAAAACTATAATTTATCAAATATACTGTTTTCTGAAAAAAAAAACCAAGGGTGCTAGGTTTTTTCATGTCTTTTTTTTTACAAAGTTAAAAGAAAAAAAAAATTCTTTTAATTTGCAACACTATCACCAACCCGACTGAATCCTAATTTTGACTCATAACTGTCGCTGGAAAGTAGTAACATATCAACACAGAACTGTTAGCTGACAAGCAGGGTGTTACAGACATGTATTACTCCAACCATGGATCTTGCAAGGAAGATGTTACGCATCTACTACGAGAGATCCTGCAGTGGATAATCTGGCAAAAATAGGTATTAAAGGGAGGATACCACCCTTCCATTTTTTTAATGCGTGCATCTAACCTTAGCTTAGCATTCATAGTCCGGTTAATTACAAATGCTGCGCTACGTTCACCCAATATTGCATCCTTCATCTTCATTCAACATGCGGCGTCTAGTAGATTGTTTCCTGTCTGATCAAGCTTCAGATGTTTCGCAAAACTGTTATGTCGAAATCTGTGCTCAAACAGCATTTTATCGATAAGCTTGTTTAGAAAGCCACGACCCTTTTTCTCCCATGTTATCGACTGCCTTACTTTATATGTTGGCACACCGACGCAGCCATCTAAAGATGGCAATATGCTATTATTCAAACAGCAAACAACATTACCCGTGAGTAATGCAGATATTGCAGACACCAAGAGGAATCGGAACAACAGACCTCTGTTCGCTGAGACACTGAGGACAATATTGTGCGGGCCGTCAAACTGTAGGAAAACCATTCTTGTGCTCTCTGTGCTAGAACACACCAATGGACCAGACACGTGATTTCCAAGTCTCTTTTATAGTAAAAGTATCAGTTACTAGGAGAAATACTAAACCCGTCAAAGAAATCAACTTTTTCAAATTTAGCGAAAGTAAAAGAATCCCCCCAACCAGTGACGTTTTACCAAATTCTGTGTTTGTATTTGACAATGTTAAGTTTGGAAACCAGAATAATATAAGTCATTTTAAGAAATATATTCAAGCCCAAAATTCACTTTTCCGCCACCAGATGGTTGCACTTCCTGGGGCGCTAGTGTTGACCGTGTGACGTTACTAGTTCACCAACCCGCCACCAGAGGGCGCCACCTGTCTATCGCATGGCTTGCCGCCGCTCGGCCGGCGCGGTTGTCCACAATTCTGACACATCACCGCAGGCATATAGTTATTTCGAGCTGTTCTTCTACTAGGCCGCGACAGCAGGACACTCAGTCTGAGTATTTCTGACTTCCCCGTTACACGCCATCGCCTGAGGCATTGCTCACTAATTCAGAAGTAGCACACGCCGTTGGTACACGTCTATCAAGAATATTTTCGTCCGAACATGCAGTACAGGACGATTCCAATAGGCGCTATTCCGAGCGTATCATTACGGATTCACTGGCGTGGAATGTGCGCGTCTTATTATAAACTGCTTGCTAGTATAAATTAGAGATCCCTAAACAATAGTTATTCTCAAACGTGTAATTTCCTTCTTAGGACCTTCGAAGAACATTTTGTCATGTCTTATTGATATTTCGAACTATTATAATTAATTCATTGTTTAGTTACCATAAAATTAACTACTAAAATTATTTTTTCGTATTTTTTTTGACAAAACTTATTGCTGCCTTCTGCAAATAATATTATTAGTTCTAATAACAAGTCCTGTTCATTGTACATTATGTAAGGTCAATTCTTCGTATGTATCTAGTTGCCATTTTTTTATACCCACTCCAAATTGTCTTATTACCTTTGATGGTCATTCTCTTAAACCAACACGCATCTTGTGATATGACAGTTGTAAACGCTGTTCTCTTCTTATTTCTAGTATTTAATACTCGTAATAAGAATACTATACTACTCCATCATACTCAAGGAATATACAAAATTGTTGGGTAGGGGTTTCGTTAAATAAAAACATAATTTCTTGATAAATGATACAGATTTATTGAAATTTTAAAATACATTTTATTGCATAATAATACATCATTCAATACTTATGGTTTC
Organism: Vandiemenella viatica; assembly: GCA_031002005.1. Taxonomy (NCBI): domain Eukaryota; kingdom Metazoa; phylum Arthropoda; class Insecta; order Orthoptera; family Morabidae; genus Vandiemenella; species Vandiemenella viatica. The sequence continues at coordinate 277,832,587 of JARYHS010008074.1, read as the reverse complement.
ATTCCATATGTGTCATAGGCCTCTCTTGCCTTCACATACTGCCCCCCTCTTTTTTACCTAATTCTTCACTTAATATCCATTTATCGCCTTACACGTTATGAAATTCCATGCCAAAGCATGTATACCTTTAAACGTTGCTAATGTTTATGAGATGGGAAATGTTTTTATATGGGTGTTATATACTTTCTGTCTCACACATTACTGTGAATAACATAGACGTGCAACTTACGGGGGTATCTCAAACTCTAATGGCACGACGCAAGAAAGAATTCATTAAACATCGAATCTCATCATCTCGACTGTGGATAGGTGGTTAAGGCGTCTGGCCGGAGATCGAAAGGGCCTCGGTTCGAATCCCTTTCTGGGCGGTGATTTTCATAAGCCCTTAACCCACCTTCACCTCTGGCACAGATTGCTGTGTAATGTGAAGTACGCCATGGCTCGGATGCCACGGTAAACTGTAGGTCTCTTCTAAGGATTATAACTCTATTTGTAATATGGTTGTGTACACTTTCAAAAGGAAAGATGCAAAACAAACGAAAGCATATCGTGGACCTAGTTTACCCAAACGAGCATTCATACGGGATTGGCCTAAAGAGAATGTAATACTTGGAAAGGGGAGCAAGAGTCAGTCAGTCAGATGAAAAATTTTAATATCACGCTCGTCTCTTGTCTCTGAACTCAATATATTGCTCTGTGCATCAAAAACACACCAGCACTCATGAAAGGATAAGTTTTAAGAAGGATTTGGGCAGGTATAAGATAATGGATGTAGGTATGGGCAGTGTAGGTGAACGTGTCCGGACAAAACCGCGAAGTGACAAAACCGCGAGGACAAAACCGCGCAGACAGAACCGCGACCGGACAAAACCGCGAACGGACAAAACAGCGAAACGGAAAAACCGCGAAACGGAAAAACCGCGAAACGGACAAATATTTCGAAAAAGCTCTCCACTTTTGGATTACATTGATGATACATGGATTGGACGTATTCTTTGAGGAAATCGACGACGAGAACCACTATTTCCAATCGAAATTTGGAACCAAAACCAGAATGTTAAAAATTCGTTTGAGAGAACCAACAACTCCGTCGAAGGGTGGCACAATGCTTTTCGGATCAAGCCAGCCTACAATTTGGAAACTCATAGAAGCTTTCAAGAAGCAGCAAAATCTGACGGAGGTTAAATTGGTGCAATATGGAAGGGGAGATAGAAAAATACAGAATATGACATATGCGAGAGTCACCAAGTCGATTTTCAATTTAGTTAGTGAATATGATTGTAGCGATGCACAGAAATTTCTTTCTGGTATAGTTCATAATTTCGTTTATTAGATAGTGTGCTTGTGTATTTTGTTACAATTTATATTAACTTATTAATGGTTTATTGATGTATATTTCGTATAATCCATCTATATTGTATTTTTATTTTCCATAATGTTCATGCTTTTGTGAAATTTTTTTAAATAAAAAAAATAATGGTGTGTTACGTAGATCACCTCCTCGTGGTGCACCCTGGGTAACGCTAATAATCTATGAACTCTTGTGGTTTTATGTATTCCTGGTTTTTCTGTATTCGCGGTTTTGTCCTTTCGCGGTTCTGTCCGTCGCGGTTTTGCCCTAGAACCGTAGGTGAAACAGGAGTGGTAATTGTAAAGAACATGTTACTGACGATTTTTTGGTCAGTCATGAGTCATTGGGTTTCAGCATCACTTTTTCGTTGCCATAATTGTGCTGGTTGTTGTGTCGAGCTCACTGTAGGCATGGAAATGTGCGTGTATGTGCATCTAGCTCTGTATCTGTAAGTGTAAATATGGTGATACAATAACTTAAACTCGTCTGTCTGGATGTATTATGTGCTGTTCCTCCACTTAAGTTTCTTTGTGCTTGTATGTGGAGATGTATGGACTTGTGGGTGAGGTCTAGTATGAATATGAGGGGTTCTGGTATCTGCTGACAGTCAAGTGTCTATTACAACTAATAGTACCTGGGACACTATTAACGAATGGCAGAAAAGGTTGCGGTGTGGGGGAGACGTGGTGGTTATCTATGCGTGGATGGTACATGTAATCAATTTGTTGTGATGAACTCTATTTATGGCATAAACACTGAGGTGTGTGGTGAAAACATAACATCGTTTGCACACCCTCTCTCTCGTCAGGCAGATGATATGTGAGGAGAGTTCTGTTTTTCAGTCAGTCATGAGGCAAGAGAATACTGCACAACTTTTTCGTTTCCATGATTGTTGCCGTTAGTTGTGCTTAACTCGCTGTAGACATGGAAATGTGTATCTGCGTCTCTCTTTGTGCAGGTAAGTGTATGTTTGATGACACCTGTCTGATGATTTTTGTAACAAGAGTTCTGTCAAGTTAATCAGTGGTAACGACAATTCTGTACCACTTCATTGTTTCCATGATGCTTGATGTTGTTTATGTCAAACTCGCTGTATACATGTACATGTGTGTATGTACATCTCTCTGGGTATGTATGCGTAAATATGGCGAGACTTTCCTTTAACTCGTTTGTTTGGATATGGATGTGCAGTTAATTTCCTCCACTAATGTGTGTGTGTGAGTATGTCCACTTCCTCTGTGTGCGTTCTATCTTGGTGCTTGTTGTTGTGTCGGGCTCGTTGTAGGCATGGAAATGTGCGTGTGTGCGTTATTCCTCTGTTGATTTAAGTCTAAAACATATGGTTATAGAATTACACTCACCATCAATGTGTGCCTCTAACCATTTTTTCAGGGCTTACGCACTCTCCCATTCCACTGCGCTGTTTACAGTTTGCTGCCATTAGTTTTCGAATACGAATTGTTTTTCTCAGGTTGTGCACAATATGTCTTTCGGGGTAAAAATCGTGAAGAGTGGATGTACCAGAGAAACAAAGAACTTTTGTTACAAACCCACCGTCAGACCATTACTTGTATGTAGTAGTGTAATATGCGGTCCACAGTTTCTGGACATGAAATGCAGTGTGCCCGGGAAGGCAGCTAGAGTGTAAATATGGCGATAGCTTTCATTCACTCGTTTATCCGCATGTGTAGAATGTGTAGTTCATTTCCACCACTAATGGGTGTGTGTGTGTGTTTGTGACGTAAGCAGCTGTGAGTGAGCATCTCAAGTACGACATTGCAGCCTGTCTTAAGAAAGGCTCTTGATTTTATTCATGCCTTTGTGGTACTAGGGACACATATTACTGGATGGCTTGCGGTTATGTGGGTGATATGACATGATGCTGATGTGAACAGTTTCGTACTTTTGCACATACTACTACATGGCAAAGATGGCTGCAGTGTGTGAGAGGCGAGGCGATGCTAATGTGAACAGTTTGGTACTTGGGGGTAACTATTACAGATGGATTTTTTTTTGGTTCCAGGGTTAATGAAACTATAGAAAAAGTGTGTACACCTTCTCATCAGGTGTTGTTCTCACTGTTTGCTGTATATTCTTTACAATTACCACTCCTGTTTCACCTACACTGCCCATACCTACACCCATTGTCTTATACCTGCCCAAATCCTTCTTAAAACTTATCCTTTCATGAGTGCTGGTGTATTTTTTATGCACAGAGCAATATATTGAGTTCAGAGACAAGAGACGAGCGTGATATTAAAATTTTTCATCTGACTGACTGACTCTTTGCTCCCCTTTCCAAGTATTACATTCTCTTTAGGCCAATCCCATATGAATGCTCGTTTGGGTAAACTAGGTCCACGATATGCTTTCGTTTGTCTTGCATCTTTCCTTTTGAAAGTTTACACAACCATATTACAAATAGAGTTATAATCCTTAGAAGAGACCTACAGTTTAACGTGGCATCCGAGCCATGGCGTACTTCACATTACACAGCAATCTGTGCCAGAGGTGAAGGTGGGTTAAGGGCTTATGAAAATCACCGCCCAGAAAGGGATTCGAACCGAGGCCCTTTCGATCTCCGGCCAGACGCCTTAACCACCTATCCACAGTCGAGATGATGAGATTCGATGTTTAATGAATTCTTTCTTGCGTCGTGCAATTAGAGTTTGAGATACCCCCGTAAGTTGCACGTCTATGTAATTCACAGTAATGTGTGAGACAGAAAGTATATAACACCCATATAAATACATTTCCCATCTCATAAACATTAGCAACGTTTAAAGGTATACATGCTTTGACATGGAATTTCATAACGTGTAAGGCAATAAATGGATATTAAGTGAAGAATTAGGTAAAAAAGAGGGGGGCAATATGTGAAGGCAAGAGAGGCCTATGACACATATGGAATGAAACCATAAGTATTGAATGATGTATTATTATGCAATAAAATGTATTTTAAAATTTCAATAAATCTATATCATTTATCAAGAAATTATGTTTTTATATAACGAAACCCCTACCCAACAATTTTGTATATTCCTTGAGTATGATGGAGTAGTATAGTATTCTTATTACGAGTTTCAAATACTAGAAATAAGAAGAGAACAGCGTTTACAACTGTCATATCACAAGATGCGTGTTGGTTTAAGAGAATGAACATCAAAGGTAATAAGACAATTTGGAGTGGGTATAAAAAAATGGCAGCTGGATACATACGAAGAATTCACCTTACATAATGTACAACGAACAGGACTTGTTATTAGAACCAATAATACTATTTGCAGAAGGCAACAATAAGTTTTGTCCAAAAAAATACGAAAAAATAATTTTAGTAGTTAATTTTATGGTAACTAAACAATGAATTAATTATAATAGTTCGAAATATCAATAAGACATGACAAAATGTTCTTCGAAGGTCCTAAGAAGGAAATTACACGTTTGAGAATAACTATTGTTTAGGGATCTCTAATTTATACTAGCAAGCAGTTTATAATAAGACGCGCACATTCCACGCCAGTGAATCCGTAATGATACGCTCGGAATAGCGCCTATTGGAATCGTCCTGTACTGCATGTTCGGACGAAAATATTCTTGATAGACGTGTACCAACGGCGTGTGCTACTTCTGAATTAGTGAGCAATGCCTCAGGCGATGGCGTGTAACAGGGAAGTCAGAAATACTCAGACTGAGTGTCCTGCTGTCGCGGCCTAGTAGAAGAACAGCTCGAAATAACTATATGCCTGCGGTGATGTGTCAGAATTGTGGACAACCGCGCCGGCCGAGCGGCGGCAAGCCATGCGATAGACAGGTGGCGCCCTCTGGTGGCGGGTTGGTGAACTAGTAACGGCACACGTTCGATACTAGCGCCCCAGGAAGTACTGTTAACAAGACGAATAAGACCTCATTTTAAACGACACTGTCAACACGGACATACCATCCAACGTGTTCAAAAATTTGTGTGGATACTTCTTGAATGCTAGTATGCGTGGATTTGTGGCAATTGATATTATAGGAAGACTGAGATTCTTAAAGTGACTATATCTGTAGGGCATACGCCTAACAATAACGAAATCATTTTGGTGAATGGAGATCTTCATGAAACAGGCATTATAACTTAACACGAACCAAGTGGAGGCCGAACACCATAGACTGGTGAGTAGGAATTTCCCGAGATGACACTTAATAAACAAAAGAGCTAATGATCGGTGGAAAGTTAACATTGTAGAAATGATAGTATACTCTCGTAAAAACAAAGGTTAAAGGTAAATATGGATGGTGATTGATACATATTCAAAGTTTGGGTGGGCTCTGCCGCTTAAGAACAAAACGTCTAATGCTGGGCAGAAAATCGTTGATTCGTTAATTGTTAATTAACGATGTTAACAAAATTGCAAAAATTTAACTTTTAAGTTAACCTAAAAATTTGTTAACTGTCTTCTTAACTTCCGTTAAATTGAACCTCCGTTAACTTTAGTCCGTTATATTGGTAGTTGACGTGGTTTGGTATATTTGAATTACCCGCCATGTCACGCTCGTACTGTCGACGAGTCGTATGGCGAACGAATAACAGGTAATACAAAGTTCGAGTGTGATGTGTATAAAACTGTTATGCTAGGCATGGCGTGGGTGTGATCGTGAAAACTAGAATTTTGGATCGTTTCTATTTTACGTCTTCAAACTATCGCTCACTGCTCATTTCTAATTCGTTCGGCGGTTGATTTTGATGTTTTTATAATCTATCTGTTTTACTGCCAGCAAATTTTCACTTTTTAGTCTGTATTGTTTAGGTTTCAGTTAGTAAGATGAATTAGTCTAACATTCGTTACATGGTTACGTCATGAAAACTGAAGCTCTTCAATCCGTTAGTGAAAGCAGCAATGCTAACAAGAGCAAGAATAATATTAAAAATCCTCGGCCACATTTATGCGATTATGTTGCATTTAAATCAAAACTGAGAGAACAGTTGATTTGCGAATTCGAACTGTGTTTGCCTAAACATTCTACAATCAAGGCTCACGTGTCTAGCCTTAATAATCTTAAACAACATATGAAGAGGATGCATATATCCAAATATTAACAGTTTGAAGAAAAAGTAAAAGCAGAGCCAACTCGTAGGAAAAAAAGAAAAATAATTCAAAGCCTTCTTCAAGTGCTGTGGGTTCTTTTGATGTAGATATAAAAAGAATTAAGTTGTTTTCATCGCCATGTGCTAATAAAAGTTTACGTCAATAAAATAAATTACATCATATCTAACGGAACCATCGTATTACAAGTTGGTGTGAAGCGATGTTTTGCAAACCTTTTTGTTGCCAACGTGATTCCACTACATGTTGAAGAATCCAATACGTTTGAGAAGGTGGTGAAATCGTTGACCGCAGTAAAAATTCAATTTCCAGAAGGACATTTGATAGATGTAATATTGATTTACATCATGGTACATAGCATCTTGGTATTGCTTGCAGTAATACCTATAGCAATATATAAACATCAGTTCCACTCTTGGATGGTTAGCTTTTAACGGTTAACTTTAACTTGAGTTAAGTTTGCAAGAATGTAACGCTTTAATGATTATCGAAGTTAATTTTTTAAGTAGCGGATTAACAAATAACGAAGTTAACTTTTCGATTAAATGTGCCCACTTATGGTTGCCACCGCTATGAAGAGTATACTAATTCGTGGTATGTACCTCGAAATTTACACTGGCAACGGGAAAGAACATTACAATTCAGAGTTTAAAACGCTCATGACAAGCATAGGTATCAATCACTATTCAACATATATCCATCTGCATACATAAATAGTTGAACGGCTCAACAGGACTATAAAGAATGCAATATGGCAGTAGTAGGCTTGGACCATATCGCTGGACTGAATTACTTCCATAGTTACTGTCTAATTACAATTCAAAGTGGCATAATACCACCAAGATGAAACCATGTAACGTTAAAGACAACTCACTAATTTCAACAATGTACAGTCAAATTACGATTACTACTTCAGCATTATTTAAAGACCAGTTTGAGAAAGGCTACATCCCGAACTGGTCGAGTGGGAAGTATTTACCATCGGACAAGTAAAATTGACAAATCCTGTAATCAATTTACTTAAAGATTATCTGTGTACAGATATCACCGGAGGCTTTTACCAGCAAAAATTACAGTTAACAGATAGTACAAGTACATATTTGGAAGAACGAGTGATAAGGAGAAGAAAAAATACGGTATTAGTATAAATCACATAACACTTAGGTACACGAAAAAGATTTATTTAAGTTGTAAAAATATGTACAATGTGTGGTTTCAATAAACAGATTTTTACAAATTGCACAATTTTTTATATTTTCCTCTTTCAATACAAATTGCATATTTTTTTATTTACACACATACACACACCTGTGCATAGTTCTTATTATTATTTTTTTTACCACAATTTTGTATATTTACAGGCGGATTTGCACGAAATAAGCAGTGTGTTTCTTCTCCATTCATACACTCACTCTATAATAATGTACTTTCACTCTAGTATCGATTTGTTCCCCATGATAGGTATTCTATCACATCGTAGGAATTATACCACTTATCAGACCTAGAGAGACCTCCACCGTCTTTATCGGATGGAGATTGGAGTGATACTACTGCTACACATGATGCTTTACATGTGCACCATGGAAGCAGCTCACATGTTCCTCCATCTGCAGATGTTTTGTGACGGAACCTGCCTGACCCTTTTCCCGTCTCAAGGTCTGATTGAAATTTAGCCGCCATGAGTTAGTGTCGTGCATTTGCCGTCTACTCACGCTCGGTTATTCCTATGACCGGCCCTCTTCTACTCGGGCAAGCTGTGGCCGCTGGAGCTTCCCCAGGCTGGGTCGTCAAAAAAGGCTTGGTAGACAAACGAAGGCTCGGCGGGAAAATGAAGGCTCAGGAATGAGCAGTGTCTTCCTCGCCTGTGCCGCGCAACATTGATGGTACATCATAAAAAAAAGGGACAAGATTGTACGGCAGGGGCATTCTCGAATATACAGTATACCAATGATTGCTACCAATATTTTGTGAATGTTCTGTATCAATTGAATCGTCGTAGACACGAGGTGCAATGTATATGTGTTTGAAAAACATATGTAACGGAAATGATACAAACTATGAGAACAGGACACAGTGTAACGAAAACCATAACATAAGTAAGTTATCTATACTCACAGACATACATTCATAAAGTATACCCTGAATTCACAATTAGTGCATTATCATTTCAAATAAATGTGATGTCTTATAAGGATTTGTACCAATTAATGCACAACATTGAACTTACTTTAATGACAGTACCTGGGTGACCGATCTTCGCTCGGCATCTTTCGATTTCTGTTCAATATGCAAGATTTTGTGTTAAGTTTGATTAAAGTTAAACATTTTCCTTGAAGACTTCCCAGTCATTTTGAAGTTCCTTGCTCTGACCAAAAAGAAGCTACATTAGTTGGCTTACCTGCACCTGAATGTTTAACGAGACAAGGTTAGAGCTGTTTCCGAGATATGCAAGAATTGCTCGTTTTGTTTTTTGTAAAATCATGTTACAAATTTGAAAAACAAACTGTTATCTGCATATGAAATTTCATCCAAATCGCTATCGCGATATCAGAGATCGTCTGGTTTCTCACCTGTGATGCCACAAGACGTTTTAAAATTATAATTAGGAACTTTAAGATGTAGTATTTAATAGAATAAGAACAGCATTAAGGAATTTATTATATGGTATCGAGAGAGAGGCAGTGAGATTTTATTTTAAGATTTTCAGGTGTTGGCTACAGACTTCTGTCATGGCGGGTAGGTCACGCTGAAGGGGTCAACCACCCAACTCCCGCTCTCAGTCTTGGAGGGGAGCAGGATGGTAAAGTAGCCAACACACGGACGCGAAAAGTTGTCTTCTGGGAGGGGCAGTATCTCTGTAACTCTGGGCTTTATCCCATTTGGCAGAGATGGTCCTCACGCCATCTGGGAGTGGCCAAGAAGTCAATGTTGGTAGTACTGCCCCCCCAGAAGAAGGTCAACCCACCCGAAAAACGTTAGCCGGATATTATATATGGCCCCACAACGAGACCAAAGGTCCTCAGTTCTGGTCAGTTTTTGCTCGGTGTAGCGGAATTGAAGTTCGTGGTTCCGCTCCGTGTGGCGACGTGCCGTGAGTGATGTAAGTACATTTTTATGTTTTCTCCTCTGTCTCTCGTTTACAATTTGTAAAGTGAAGTTAACTAAGTACATAAAGAAGGAAGTTATAATTGTCTTATCAAGATGATGATTTCTGGATTGAATACATGTGTTTGAACAGAGAACCGATAGTGTATCACAGTGTACAATTTATCAGAATACAATTTTATTTTGTGTGGTTCAAAATCCAAGTATTTTATTTCTTTTGTGACGCCCTTCACTTGTGATCTGATTAAAATATGAATGTAGTAAATCTCCGGCAACGAAGTCCGGTAACAAATAAATGAACAACTATTAAAAGGTGGTGGTGGTAACGTGACACTCGTCATAAACTGCTTTTAAAGAAAAATGCTATTATTCAGTAGAATTCTCAGTGCTGATCAGGAATTAACCAAAGGTGCAAGATTAGTGGTAATACACTTAGACGAGTACATCATCAGTGCTAAATTCATTCACTCCAATAAAATTATGTTCATACCTCGCATTAACCTCACATCTTCCGATCCAACCGTGCCTTTCCAAAAGATAAAAAAACAGTTCTCAACAGAAGTAACCTACGTTAAGAACATTAATAAAGCACAAGGTCAGAAGCTTCACAAGGCAGGACTGTATTTATCATGACTTCATAACCGTTTTTTTTGTAAGGACACCCGTACACGGCATTTTCACGAGTTTGTAGATTCAGTAATATTTATTTTTGTGTTAGACAAATACGGTCAAAAAGTCAACGATGGTCACATTATAACTGCTAATATTATTTTCAAAGAAGTTTTGTAAAGTAAAGAAGATAAAAAAAGGACATCTGACAAAGCCAATATTTTTTAAACATATACTGTTTAATTGTTTTTACAACTAAACATGTAGTGAGTGTTTGATAACGACTCTTTACAGTAAAATTGATATTTATCATTACTCTTCAAAATAAAATACCTTTATTTAATAAATACTTGCATTTGCCTATTTCGACATTATTATATTACCATTCGGTGCCTGACCACGATACTATTCACATAGGTCAGCTGGTGCACAAAAATTATTAGTTTTAAAGAAATAAGAACCAAAGAAAACTGAACTAACAACAGTGTAGTGACCCCGCCAGCTTATTAATAAGAGCAGACAGGGTAACTTCCACTGGAGCGATAGATAAGGGCGACCATAGAAGATCGACCAATGTTCTGATATGAATATTCGTCGTAGGTCCCTATTGCAAAACCTGACAGGTTTTATGGCTCTGTACATTCAAATATTAATATAGGAATGGAGGTTAAATTACTGTAAACGGTAGTTGCATATTTACACCTTTATTTACATGATCAATGTCTGATGGCATATGTGAATATCTACAATTTTTAATTGGCTTTATAACAAAATGGTTATGCGTTCACCGGATCCTTCCACGCAGGGCCAAAGACAAGGGTGAGCATGTAACTTATGGGCCCCTAGCAGCCCAAACTAACTGGAATATTGATAAGACCTCTCCAAGATTATGCCCACATAAATATGACCAAATGATTGACTTTATAACTGTCCACACCCAGATATCGCAGCAGAGCCCACCTTAGTATGACACGACTGGCAGCATCTTCTTGTCTGCGACGGCCCCTGGCGTCGATGTGGTATGTTGAAAGACTTTCGTAGAGAGACCGACAGACAGCTGCCCCCAGGGTTTGAATAGACTCCCCTTCCTAACATCACTGTGTGGAGAGGGCAATACTCCTCGCTAACCTGCTGTATGAAGTCATAGTAACAGCTTGCAGTAATGCCAAGCGCTTGGCAACTGGCTTGCTGATATGCGTGCTACTTCACAGGTCATAGCTCTATTGCTTAACTTTTTTCGATGCTCGCCCGCCCTGGATACCGTCATGAGAAATTAATATGAAGTATTTGGGCAAGTGATCGCCTAGATCACTACATGTCCCCCCTTCGCCACGTCCGGAGTCTGCGAAGGACGTGTTTTGTAAACGCAGTTTTTATTTAAAATTAAATACAAGTTTTCCTTAAAACTAATTACAATTTATTTTTCTTCGTGTTACTGAGGTGTTGGTGTGTATTTAAATACAATTAAAATGGTTTATCTGTGTTATTTTGCTTTGATTTCGACTGGATTGATTTGTGGTGGCGATGTCGACCTTGCCGACTCTTGTTTGGCGTGGCTCAGCGGATACGGGCGTCCCTGCCAGCTGATACTAGGAGCGGCTGCGTTAGCAGTTGACATGATTCGCGACGTCACGTCAGCTTGCTACCTTAAGGACAGCTCAGCGGCTTACTTGGTTTGATTCACCACTCCAGCCAAGTTACAGGTTTCTAGTACACTCGTAATATTTTGGATTAGTGGAACATCCACTTAATTCTATGTATACAGGGCGTTCGCCGGGAAACGCAACCCACTGTTAGCGCTACAAGGAAGAAACTGCTCCCGGCGAGCGAGCGGTCAGCTTCGGGCATTGTTCGACCGTCGGCCGCGGACTATTTCATAATAATTACGCTTCATAAACTTGTATGTGCTAAGCATTTGAATCGCTAAATGCAGAAAGGGAACATGTCCAGTTTGATAAGTTTTAGGAACATGACAAAAAACTGTATTACGTTCGTACGGTAGACTACTCAGTATTACATTTTGTGTTTGTTTGGGATGAGAAGCATATTATTTATATGTTTTTTTAAGTGACTTTCTGCAGAGAACGAAAGGGCTAAGTTGAAAGATGCCTTTTCCGGAAAAAAAGTTTTTTTTTACGAAATGGACATGTTCCCTTTCTGCAATTAGAGATTCATTTAAATGTGACGTAATTCATTAGCTTACCTTATAAAAGATGCTGGAAGTGTTGACCCTCTTGTGTAATGCACATTTCACATCTTCTGAACATATTTCGAGACACACGCTGCCCTAACTGATTTAATGATTTTTTGGGTGACTGTTCTAGTCGAAAAGCGATATCGTCAATTTTCTCCTCTGTGAGAATACCGTTGACCGACAGTCTCTTTTTGTTAAAAAATGAACCTGTTTCTCTTACTTTTTTAACCAGACGCAGAATTGTTGATTTAGCTGGCAGTAAAGCGCCAGGAAATTCGCGACGAAATTTACTGCGACACTTTTTAAACGACTTCTTCTTCACATGTATATCGTAGAGAAATATTGTTTGTTGCAAACTGTAACGTACTATAATTTTACTCACACTCAAACACGGTACAGATTAGTAAGAGTATGAAGCCCCAAACCAGCCAAACCGCAAAGAAACGTTTATTCACAACACTGATTAATAAGAGACTGAAGTCACAAACTAGCTACAATGCAAAGAAACCGTTCTTAACAATGTAAGGGTCCCATTATACTGCGTCACTGCACTGTTGGGGCAGCGGAGGTGTTAAACAGTGCGGTGATTCACGGTGCCGTGAGTTGCTGGCTGCACTGACCGAGCAAGTTGCCGACGGCAACAGACTGGGAGGGTAGCGTTTTCCGGCGAACGCCCTGTACAATGGTTATTTACGCTTCAAATCGGTACTTTCATACAAATATTTTTCAACATATTTTCTATTGAACACTTTACATTTACATTCGTATTGTTTAGGACAACCTAATTATAATAGAGTTGATCGTAATTTAGTACCACCTTATTATCCTCTCCCTTAATACTAACAGTGTTGATCGTGTACCTTTTGATTCACTATTATTGATGACCATTTAGTGACACAACTCCCTTATGATTTGAATGAACAGTTACTCTTTAATGTTACCTTTTACATATGACTCGAGAGATTGTAATCACAGAATGGTGTGTTAAAATTATCTTATTTCCTTGATGTCAGTGATTGCTATTACGAAAATGCACCACGACTAGTTAGTGGTTCTTTTAATCCTCGCCAATATCATCTCGAGGAACCAAGATCACCTTCTCCCCTAACATTTTGATATATTGAGCACAACAATTATACACATACATGATTTCATTTCTTTTAACACAACTCTTAACTTCTTCGCCAGTACTTCCATTATTTAAATGATACAGCAATTAACACTTAGGAACTAGCTTATTCTCGTCATTTCCTGCACAGACTTTCATATGCGAAGAATGCACCTTTCCTGCCTACTATACAAAATACTTTTTATCTTATTCCTTTATTTCAATTTATAAAAGTTACAGCAGGTTAGCGTGGAGTATTGCCCTCTCCACACAGTGATGATAGGAAGGGAGAGAATCTATTTAAACCCTGGGGGCAAGGGCCTGTCGGTCTCTCTACGAAAGTCTTTCAACATACCACATCGACGCCACCATCTTCCAACGAAGTAAGGAAACACTTGTTCACTCAGATGGCCAACGTCGGGAAATAATTCGTTCTTTAATATTTGTGATTGCGAACGACTTTAATTATTTATAACCTTCATTTAGTTTTAATTTTTGAAAAACATGGGATGGGAAAAAATAGTAAAGATCTTATTTGCAGACCGAAGAAAAATTTTCTGCAGATGAAATGAAACCAGTGACGTTTAAAATGTTTACATTTTGATTTGCCGATTTCTACTAAGCTTTTGTAAAAATCAGAAAAAATCTAATTTCTCGCTGTATTTACGAAACTACTGAACTACTTTCTCCTTATGTTTATAGAAGAGCTAATAGCGATTTCCGTCCGGTTTATATTTTTCGCAAAATTACTAAATGAGTAATTTTAACAAATTAAAGGCTACTCCAGACAATTTTTACGACAAAAATTTATATTAATCCTTTCTTACTGAATTTCACGAATCGGAGAGTAAATATGTTGTTAAAATTAACATCAAGCTTTTCAAAATTTATATAAGATTTATAAATCATATCTTTTGTTTGATTTGTATCTACCATTTGAAAAGAAATTTCACAAAATTGGAAGCAAACTCTTTATAAAAAACATTTTTTACTAGTTTGCTTTATGAATGTATATATATTCTGAATTGAAGTTAATACACTATAAACCAAACTAGCAACTGACCAATTTTAATTTATATTTTCTAGTAATTAAAAATTGACCAATATTGAAGTCTCCTATGATTCAACGAAAGTGTGAGCTTTCACTACGATTACTGAAGTAGAACGTACGTAGTTTTGAGACTTAAAATCTCTCAGCCCTGTATCTCACCACAATCATACGTTTAAATGCCCGACAGTCACAAATATTAGTGGAATGACTACCCGTTCCCTGCAATGTCTCACGCGAAACCGACAGATATGCTTATGGCACTGGAACAGGATTTTCTATTCTTCTACCTGCTGAGAAAAGTTGTTAAACAAGATGGATTTAAAAAAAAAAAAAAAATGAAACAAACACATGGAAACATGGAGGAAAGGAACTGACATGTTGCAGTAAATACATTGCTTGATTAATGCTGCCTAAATACAAGACAGTTGAGTTAAAATCTTGCAGAAGTGGGCTACGTTTCGTGAGAAGCCACGTACCGGGAGATTATTTAAATACCTACTTTCACGTTCGTAGCTACGTATTCTAAGTTTCTATTCACAGAACTTAGTTTTGTTGCGATGAAAAACTTTTACGAAAGCAGAAGGCTGTAATCAGTTTTGATATGGCCTATGTAAAATGAATTCTGTTAAACTCAGGGAAGTTATCAACCACAATGCGAAACATCATCATGACATATCTAAAATCTTAGTTCACATACAATGAAATAACACTGAAATTGAGTCCTACAAATGTTTGAAAAGAATCATCCGCAGCAATTACGGAAGACAAATAATAGCTTTCTATCAGTGAGAAAACTTTTTTAAACAGGTGATAATGTAGCTTTTTATCATTACTCAGCTTATAGACGTTATAATATTGCTCGCAGCCAGACCCTCTGCTTTAAATGGAAAGCAAGTTCCGAGTGGTCAAATACTCTGCGTAAACTTACAATTTCCTCCTTCAACTATAACTGCTATTCTACAAACCAACCGCAGCGAATAACAGCGCCAAACTATAAAAATTTGGAACAGTTTGCACTGAAATTCTTGATCGCAGGGTCTCCTTTTTGGCTGACTCATAATTTTCAATATTCGAAATATTAAATTATTTCAGATCTTTACGTAAAATTCGTCCTCATTCATCGCTGTTGTATTTTAGTATTTTGACACTATTTTTTGGTTCAACAGCTTCAGTAATTCGATAACTTACTGGAGACCGTTACTCAGACGTAATGAAACGTTAGATCCACGTATAACCGTTTCTTCTTTGGGAAGGTATTTTGGAGTTGTTTTGTCACCGAACTTGTTGGGTGAGTGGTTAACCCTCGAGACTGGAATTCGGAAAGTCGCATGTTAGATCACCGGACCGATTGTCCTGACTTCGGTTTTCCATGGTTTTCCGAAGTTACTCCAAGCGAATGCCGCGACGTGTTTCCCGAATTACCATGGTTGCGATAACTGGCGTTATTTTCCCCAGCGTTCTCCATGCCCTAATGACCTTGAAATCGGCTAGTAGTAAAGCCCTAACCAATTAAAAACATTCTTACGTCTTCACAGTATTGAACTCCATCCTGCTATAGCTGTGATTACAGCAAATTTGCTGATAAATTGATTAGATTGGTGAACACAAATCAATAATTTTCTTTCATAATAAGCGTGCTACAGGAGACAGTTAAGATGGCAGTAACAAATCACCATTAACTGATTTAAGCGATTTGACGGAAATTGTTAGATTTTTATGTTCAAGTAGTTTATCCGTTCTGACTATAACATTGCTTTTAACATCACTTACGTAGGTGTATACAACGATGACAGTAGAACAATTTCTTCTGATAGGATGTCTGAATAGCATTTTGAATCAGTAACTGCTAAGAAAACTAGTTTTATCGTATCGAAACTTTTGGCTTGCCTTTCTATCTAAGTTAAAAGTAAGCCTTGGAAGCTGTACTTCTTTTCATGAAATCGTTGAAATTTTTACTAGTTCTGTTGGCACTGCTAACATTTTGGATGTCCACTTTCAAGTATATTTGTCAGTAATTTTGTGTATGTCACGGTAAACAAAATCCATGTTTTGGATTTCAGAGGATTAACCAAATAATTTCAGGCTAACAGTGGACTAGTTCATACTCGAATACCGTGGCCAGAATCCTTTACAGTCCTTGGTAAATAATCTTTTCCGTGACATTTAAAATTGTAACATTCATTTAAAGACTGAATTGGTAAAAAATAAACCAAGAAAGCATTTGTGTAAGTTTATCGATACGTGCAGCCTCTCCATTATTTTAGCTTCTCAGTTGGTGTATGTTGTGATTTTAGTGATCCACAGTACGTTAAACATAAGAAGAACGTAACGGTTCACGAAAATTACTTATGTCCGAGGCTGGAATCGAACCATCTGCTCCAGGAACTACCCGAGCGCTAACCACCATTCTTCCGGGTCGGCACCCGCGATGCCTACAGTAGCAGCGGATGAGTCCTACCAAGATCGCAGCAGAGGCGTCAACTACTGTTATACACATGTTGACCAGCATTACGTTTCCTTGTTCCCAGTTTCCTGTGTATTCCTCGAAACTATATGTCTCATAAACAACAGTTACAAAATATAGAAACAATCGGTCATTGTCATTCATTATTGATTAGTATCAGCTTCTAAAATTTTCGCACTTTGTTAAACTTCTGGTTGTATTCTGGGTTACCAGTTGACTGGTAACAATTTCACCCCTCAAATCAGTGCAGGTTCTTTACGGACTACTGTCGGAAGAGTTCACCATAGTATTAACATCAGAATGGAGTGAAAAGTTGGCATACTATAATAGCGTATAAGTCGCGAAATAAACTAATGATTTCAAACGTGTCCGCTAGTAATCGCAGCAGTTCGTTAATTACCAAATGTTTTAAATCCACGTCCTTGGATACTTACCAATAACGTTTTCGGTAAGAACATCAAACCAACGTTTCACCTGTCGTTTGAGTTTTAACATCACCAACCACAGAATATTGCTATAACTAAAAAGGCGTATTAGATTTTTGTTCTTTGCCTGTTTATGAAACACCACTAAAACCACAAAGGTGACAACAATTTGTGAAATTGTGCCTTCAACTACTGACCCCTCATCATGTTTTGTTTTTGTTTTGAAAAGAGTGTTCATTTCGCCTTAAACAGCATTCGTTATTAATGGTAGGTGAAAATTATTATTTTTTTTCCGCTAAAATACTGTCTACTCAGAATGCGTTGACGACATCTCATGTCACCGACAAGTCATTTAGTTATAATTTTTTCCGTATGTTTCTAAAATATTTTTAAATGTGGTAGTAAGGGAACAACATGTCTTCATAGCACACCGCAAAATTAACTAACTTCAAAAATCTGCAATTATTTGTCAACGCACTCACCTAAAACTATCTTTACATGGCAAATATTGATTTTATCATTAATAGTGAGTTATTGTAAGTGAAAGATGATCGGTATAACGTCTTCCTTTCTTTTGACGCTAGCGTTTCTTCTAAATTAACTTTTTGTTTGAAAATGGTAACTTTTAATGTTCTGTATGGACACGTAATTTCTCTTGAATGTTTTAAAAAACTAAAATGAAGTGCTTTCAATGTCTGCACAACTCTTATCGAAATACAATCCATATTTTCGTTTCTATAACGAATATGTTAAAATATGTCACGTTTTTTGTGAGGTGGGTGAGTCTCAATTTTGGATATTAACATGAATGTACCACCTACCGGGTATAGTACTGTCTTGGTAGATGTGTATAATGGGTTGAATAAGTCCCAGGATGAAATGTAGCGATGTGCAATTCAGGTCGTTCGGATTAATATGAGCATGGTAGTACCAGGTTTCCTTATATCACCCAATCCTCTTAAAATCTCGCCTCCCCAGAAGACATCGTCTAACCCCTTCCACTCTCACCAGTTTTCGCCTCTCCCGGGCGACTCCCCTCTATTGCAATTTTCGCTACCCTGAGCGACTCTATTTAAACCCTCCAGGTTTATTTTTAACACCTCAAACAACCGCAATAATTTTTTCTTCCATGTATTGTGGAGACCATTTTTAGATCTCTCCTTATAATCTCCTATCTACATTTTTTTAACACCTAACAATCCACTAGTTCCACATCCTAGGAACAAAACTTACAGAATTTCTCATATAATTACTTATTGGCCCTAGGTCTCTCTGTTATGCATTATGATTCTATTTGTGCCTCGTATTACTGCCCTTTACATGAATACTATCATATTAACTCCCTTTAATTTATTGATAATATCATTTAATACGCATGCACTCTCTCATACTCCCCCATATTCACATTCTTGATCTCTTAATACACTATACCCTTGTCTTGAAGTTTCCTTTATAACATGTTATTTTAAGTGATTCAATTTTTATATATTCAAGTCTAAATACTTAATCATGTCCAATTTCCTATATAACTCGCGGACTCTATCCTTTGCAATAACTGAACATAGCAATATCTTAGTTACAAACATGCCATACTTCGCGTTACTACAATTTGATATTTCTTAATTCATCTTTCTTTACATTTCTGAACTTTCATGCCTTCTTTTCTGTATGAAGTGCTCTAATATTAACTTCCTTAATTGACACGTTAATTTGTTGATACGTTGCAACTG
This sequence comes from Vandiemenella viatica, assembly GCA_031002005.1. Classification (NCBI taxonomy): domain Eukaryota; kingdom Metazoa; phylum Arthropoda; class Insecta; order Orthoptera; family Morabidae; genus Vandiemenella; species Vandiemenella viatica. The sequence goes on along the minus strand of JARYHS010008074.1, from coordinate 277,813,463 downwards.
AAAGTCTTCACTTATTATTAACTAACAATCTGGTTTTTCATTTGAATTTTACCTTTACCCTTCCTGAATGTTTCTTCCAGCCTGATGGGCTATTTATTACTTTTATTAACGAAACTCTTATGTAATTACACACAAGTGGATAAAGCCACGCTAACTTTTGGTATGTTTTAATTTGCTTTACTTCTGCAATAATTATTTTAAGCTCCGGTTCCATCATTTTCATTGTACGCTCCTTTTAACCATTAACATGAACTTGAAATATTATTTTATAATGATTGTTATTCCTAATTGTTCATATTTAATTATTATAATCTTAATTAATGGGTACTCTTTAAATGCATTTAATTAATGATAATTTCGTATACACATTTACTCAACAGCTAAAATTGGATTCAATAATCAAATAATTACCCCCTCTTCACTTATCACATTAGTTCGAGCGTTCATTGTACTTGTAACTTTTAGTCTATATTCTATTAGTCTTATTTAGTCTTTATTCTATTTAACATTAATTATCTTTAAGCTATAAATTCAGGATTACAAAATAAATACATTTTCTCTTTCAAAACTTGTACTATAATTACATCATGTTGACAAGGCATTGAGCTATAGGTTTTCTCGAGAATACGTAATATGAACGTCTTATTACAAAAATTTAAACAGTTTAATGTATTCTGTTTCTTGCTGGCATCAATTATGACGAAACTACATTTCCAGATTTTATTTCTGCTTCTCAGACAGTTACAAATACTACACACCTTCACTTCGGGGTTTAATTAACAAAATTACCTTTATCATTGTAGCTTTTTCTCGATTTGCTGTTACTCGATTTTCTTACAATCGTATATTTATAACATAATTCCGGCAGTTGAAGGTCGTTTCTTCACATTAAACTCAACTTCTTCACTTAACTAATTTCATTGACCTGAACCTTAATCAATAGCATTATACATCTTTTAAAATTTACTGCTGCTCCACTTTTTCTGTGCGATTTAAATTCTGATAATATAAGGGCATGAACACTTTCTTGATTTAAACTATAGGGCTTCCATAAGCCTTCGATACTTGGAGCTTGCGTTATTTTTTCCCGCCTACTGCTTACGACACTTACTTTCAGTGTTGTGGCCTATATAAGATTGCTGACCCAAACTGCTAGCTCGGCGATTTCCTGCTGATGCAGCGATGTCTCGTGTCGACGACACGCCTGCTGAATGCTGCGTGATGCCTACCTCCAATTTCGCTCGGCCGCTACCGTAATCGGCCATCTCCTCCTCCTACGACGTCTTCTGTGGGATACTGGATTAACTATTGCCGCTTAATCTAACCATAACCATCCCCAAGCCGTGCCGTCTGTTCGACGCAGGGCTGGCCAAAGGACAGAAACCTGATATGACGAATTGAACCTACATAAGACTAAATATTCAGTTATCTTATGAACCACTTGCACACCCCCAAGCAAGTGCACCCCCCAACCTGTCAGCCACAATTTTACCCCTTCTTGTAGTGATCCCGCCAGCTTATTAATAAGAGCAGACAGGGTAACTTCCACTGGAGCAATAGATAAGGGCGACCATAGAAGATCGACCAATGTTCTGATATGAATATTCGTCATAGGTCCCTATTGCAAAACCTGACAGGTTTTATGGCTCTGTACATTCAAATATTAATATAGGAATGGAGGTTAAATTACTGTAAACGGCAGTTGCATATTTACACCTTTATTTACATGATCAATATCTGATGGCATATGTGAATATCTCCATTTTTAATTGGCTTTATAACAAAATGGTTATGCGTTCACCGGATCCTTCCACGCAGGGCCAAAGACAAGGGTGAGCATGTAACTTATGGGCGCCTCGCAGCCCAAACTAACTGGAATATTGATAAGACCTCTCCGAGGTTATGCCCACATAAATATGACCAAATGATTGACTTTATAACTGTCCACACCCAGATATCGCAGCAGAGCCCACCTTAGTATGACACGACTGGCAGCATCTTCTTGTCTGCGACGGCCCCTGGCGTCGATGTGGTATGTTGAAAGACTTTCGTAGAGAGACCGACAGACAGCTGCCCCCAGGGTTTAAATAGATTCTCTCCCTTCCTAACATCACTGTGTGGAGAGGGCAATACTCCTCGCTAACCTGCTGTATGAAGTCATAGTAACAGCTTGCAGTAATGCCAAGCGCTTGGCAACTGGCTTGCTGATATGCGTGCTACTTCACAGGTCATAGCTCTATTGCTTAACTTTTTGATGCTCGCCCGCCCTGGATACCGTCATAGAAATTAATATGAAGTATTTGGACAAGTGATCGCCTAGATCACTACATGTCCCCCCCTTCGCCACGTCCGGAGTCTGCGAAGGACGTGTTTTGTAAACGCAGTTTGCAAAATTACTTAAAACTAATTACAATTTATTTTTCTTCGTGTTACTGAGGTGTTGGTGTGTTGTTTAATAGAATTAGCCTTCATTTCCGTTAAAAAAAAATTGCAATACTAAAAATGAATATTTTGATTTGCATTGAATACATGGAAGAAAAATCTTAAAAAAAGAGAACTTTAACTCTTTGAATATTGATTTTGTTTTGAGGATATATTGGTTGCAACAACAGAAATTTAGATATTATAGAAGTATGTATAGTAGTAATTGATCCTTTTATCCATAATGATCAGTGGTATTGTGGTAATGGCTTCTTTATCTGTGGAAACAGTTGAATTGCCTGTAGACCAGTTTACTATAGTCCATTTGTTTGGATCCATTAAAATATAAATTTCAGTGTTAAAATAGTAATTGATTCTTTCTTCATAATTGGTTTCTCAATCTGCCAACAGAACTGAATGTCTGCCGGCAAATTACCACTCCACTTGTCTGCCATTTCACTACCTGAATAAAACATTTATAAATTTCAAAAATTTACTTCGGGCAACGCCGCGTGTTCTGCTAAATCATCTAAGCTTATTATAAATCTTTTGATACAATATCGGAACAAAACAATACACGACGTCACTAAAATGGCGCTCATAAAATAACTAATAATGTTTCAGTTATTCTGGCCCAGGCTGCAGAACTCTTCTAATATTATAGCTAGAAAATCAAAGCTTCTATCACTCGCGCATTAATGCATTAACTATTCCATGTTAGTGACGTTACGAATGGCAAAAAAAAAACTTGACTCATTTCAGATCGCGATAGTAAATGAACCGTGAAAGCGCAGTAATTTAAATATTGAATACATCTGAAACTACAATCAGCCGCGTGAAGTATGTCATCAGTATCATAACAGTTATTGGAGTAACGTAATTAAAAAAATTATACTGAAATGCTTGTAACTTACAGTGTACAACGGAAAGTCCATAATTCTTTACAACTCTAAGACAACTTTCGTTAATATTGTTGGTCAAGTTAACATCTCGATAAAGTGACTGTTACTGCTCGTGATTTAGTAAGGTGTATAATTAATATGTTGAGGTGTGTTCGTATAGTTTGACTTTTTAGCCGTAATATTAACAGAGGTAGTGGTTTGGTTGAAATGATGCCTGGACCAGATTGTTTTTGTTACAGCATAAGGCAAAAGGAACTTAGTTATTATTAGTAATAAGTAAGCAGCTTTTATATGCTCCGTGTAAATGAGGTGTATTGTGTTGTAAACGACTTCCACTGTTACTTCATGAAACAATAAGTTTCTACATTAGCCCATTGAATATATTCGTTTTAAGTGTAGCATTCGATAGGTAGCCTATTTGCAGAATATTTAACAGTAAGTAAAAAGCACTGTTTCGTGAATCATAGTCTATTATTTGTACAAAAATTCTGAACAAAAAATAAAAAGGGTTAATTAAGTTTTAAATTTCGGCAAAAATAATTTGTAATACAGTGGCTGTAGGTTCAAGTTTACGTCGCGATACACATCAGTAACTTAAGATAAAATTATTGTATCAATGCGCCTGTGATTGAGACTTTGATTTTGTAGCGACAATATTAACGGAGATTGTGGTTAGATTGAAATTCTGCCTGGACCAGAATGAAAATAAAACCTTCTTGTCATAGCAAAAGCCAAGAGGAATTTAGTTATCAGTTATTTAAGAAACTTTAATAAGCACTACGTAACGGTGAGACGTGATGTACCACGACGTAAACTACTCGCAGACTGTTTAGTAAGAAAGAAGAAATAAACTAAACCGAGATAGAACTATGACATTTTGCAGTTCTATCTCGGTTTAGTTTATTTCTTCTTTCTTACGAAACAGTCTGCGAGTAGTTTACGTCGCGGTACATCACGTCTCACCGTTACGTAGTGCTTTTTGCTGACTAGCCAACTGTGATGACAAACCCCACGTAATGTTATACCCCATCACTAATCCCCGCGGAGGAAATGTCGAAAGACAACAACCTCCAGCATACTCTGTTCTTTTTGTTTCAGGAAGAACGTGAATGGCTACTCTGGCTGGCTATGACATTTTGCACTTTTAGTGAACCGACTTTCGTGCTGGTATACTCATAGCATTTTAAGTTGCTTTTTTTCAATTATGGTGTATTATTTGATATGTCATACTATTTTATGTACGCAAATGAAAACATCTCTTTGCGAACTTAACAACAGTACCTACCTTTTTTTTAAATTTAAGGTTAAGTAAGGTCCCTGCGGGTAATAAGGCCTAGCTAAGGCAGATTTGAAATAAAACGAAAAATTTCCAAGAAAATCAAAATATTTTATTAGAAATCAGTATTTTAACATTATTTCTACAATACTTAAACTTAAAATGGAATCTTCTACCATAAACTAAAACAAAAATGAACATTTGAAAAAAAAAAAAAACATTGCAAGTAGGCCTTATTTTACTACAGTATGGTTTCAACTTTTAATTTAATTCTATTACACATTAAGTTTTGAACTTGAGATCAATATTATACGACAAATCTAGTCTCCTGTCGTGAAAAAAAAAATAAATAAATAAAAATTAACTTTACCTAACAGCCGCCAGGGCACTGGAAGTCATCAGCATCATCCTCACACAACCCAACGCACTCTTCGTGGTACCATTTGCCGCATTTACCGCATTTTCGCATATCGGCCATCCTCTCCTCCTCACAGCCATGACAATACCATCCTTTATTAATATCAGGGACTGATTTCTTCTTTGTTTTCGTGTTTTTCATCTCTTTCTTCTTTTGGTCGAAAAGTTCCTTTGTCACTGGGGTACCCCTGTAATTGATAGCTTTCTTTCTTAATGTTGGTATTTTCGCGTCGGCTGTTTTTACTGGCGTCAGCATCAGCTCGTGAAATGAAGTTCTTTTCAGCTGAGACAATGGCATATCCTTTTTTTATAAACGTTTCTCGGGAAACAAACCGAGTGATGTTGTTATTAATACACAATATTTCGGCGACTTTATTCTCCGTCGCCATCTTCAGGTGCAGTTGCGAGTCTTGAAGTCTGCCTTGAAGTCAGCCTTGAGCGTGTTGTTTGTAAACTGGCATGGCAACGACAGATGTTGTTATGTTGCCTAGCAGCATCTCAGATGTCATTAGACGCCCGCGGAACACAAAAAGCAGAGCGTTGGTGACGAGCAGCCTCAATTACAGGAATCCATGCATCACTTATCTGGAATCCACAATCCCTGTTTACCAAATCAGACGCGAGGCGAATTTCAAATGCTTCTTTAATGACGCTGTCCCAGAAGCCTCTCGCATGTGTCAACACCTTAGTCGCTTCGAAATCGAAACCATGTCCTTCTGTCAAACTATGTTCCGCCACTGCTGATTTATCTTTTTGCCCCAGGCGAACATGTCGGGCGTGTTCCAAACAACGTTGTTGTACGCACCGTATGGTCTGACCGATGTATTTCTTCCCACATTCACACGGGATGCAGTAAACTCCGGGTGTACGCAGGGCAAGGTCATCTTTTGGAGAGCGCAAAATGTTTCTCAATTTTGGTGGTGGTAGAAAAATGGTTTTAATGCCATTTCTTGCCAGGACTCTTCCGACCCTAGATGTTGTGGCGCCAGAGTACGGCAAGAAGGCTAATTTATCGTGTGGACCATTATCGTGTTTATTAGGCCTACGATTCATTTCCCGGAATGCCAACTGTATTTGATGTTCGTTGTATCCATTCTTTCTGAAGGTATCACGGAGATGTTTTAACTCACTAGGAAGGCTGTCTTTATCACATATTGCCCGCGCTCTGTGGACAAGAGTAGTTAGTACTGTATTGCGCTGTGCAGGGTGATGATAACTGTGCGCGTTTAGGTAAAGGTCTGTATGCGTTGGCTTCCTATACACCGTGTGTCCCAAAGTTCCATCAGATTTCTTTATAATTAGAATGTCCAAAAAGGGCAAGCGGCCTTCCTTTTCAACCTCCATCGTGAATTGGATGTTTTTGTTGACACTGTTCAAGTGAAGGAGAAACTTATCTAGATTGTTTCTGCCATGAGGCCAAACAACAAATGTGTCATCTACATACCGAAAGAAGGCACTGGGCTTCAGGGGGGCACTTTCCAACGCTTTCTCCTCAAAATGTTCCATATAAAAATCAGCTGTAACAGGTGACAGGGGACTGCCCATTGCAACTCCCTCGACCTGTTCATAGTAGTGCCCGTCATACAAGAAGTACGATGATTGTAATGTGTCGCGGAACAGCTCAACTAACCTGGGCTCGAAGTGCTGTTGTAGTAGAGCCATCGTATCAGCCAGAGGAACCCTGGTGAAGAGGGAAACCACATCGAAGCTCACCATCAAATCCTGTTGACGTAGGTGAAGTTCTTTAACAGTATTAATAAATTCCACCGAGTTTTTTACATGGTGAACACATTTTCCCACAATTGGCGATAACAGCCCGGTCAAGTATCGAGCCAGATTATAAGTGGCCGATCCAATAGTACACACTATTGGCCGTAATGGTGTTTCTTGTTTATGGATTTTTGGTAATCCATAAAGTCTGGGTGGAACAGCTGCGCGAGGTTGTAACTGTTTAATAGTGTCTTCTGGTAGCCCAGAACATTTCAGCAGAGCTGTTGTTTTCTTCGCCACCGCATTGGTCGGATCTTTCGACACTTTTCGGTAAGACGCGTCCACCAAAAGTTCTTTTACTTTTCGTTGATAATCTGTCATCGTAAGAACCACCGAAGCGTTCCCCTTGTCTGCTGGTAGGACGATAATATCTTGGTTGTGACGCAATGACCAAAGTGCTTTACGCTTAGCAGCTGTGGTGTTGGGCTGAGGCGGTTTTGCCTTGCTTAATATTCGGCTGGTTTCTCGCCTTATCTCTTCAGCAGCGCTCACAGGCAAACCACGAACGGCTAGCTCGACGCCAGTGAGAATTTCCCTGTATGGAATGGTCTTGGGTACTGGCGCAAAATTTAGCCCTTTAGATAGAACTGAAAAGGTGGCAGCGTCTAATTCACCACCACTCAGATTAATTACTGTCCTTCTATCAGGTGCAGGAGAGGCATTAACTTTGCGGGCAAGTCGGACAAATTTCCCGCATTGCCGTGCCGTCGCACTGCGTTGAACTCTGTGGCTTTCAGCGACGGTACAGCTGTCTACCCACTCCCAGGCGTCAACATCACTCGGTTTGTTTCCCGAGAAACGTTTATAAATAAACAACGCCGAGAAAGATTACATTCATTTATAATGGCATATCCTCTTCGTCGTCCGAATCAGAGGACCCATAAACCACTCTCTGAGATGATGTCGAAGTTGATGGTATGGTCAAGTTAGATGGCTGGATCTCTTCTTGGTAGGCAGTATCAGAAATCAGCTGCACTGGGGCTGGAACTTCTGTCAATAAGGATGGAGCGAAGGCAGTTTCAGGGATAGCTTCGGCATTTAATGGATACAAACCAGTTGCTTTAAAGCCACTTATAATGTTGCTATGCGTCATGCATTTCGACCACACATTCGAAAGAATGACATTAAATCGGGCCTTAGTGAGCTTCTTGTCTCGATTTTGATCTAAGAATGATAGGACTTCAGCATTCCAGTGATGTTCAAATGAACGATATACAGCTTTGTCGAGGGGCTGAAGTTCATGCGTAGTATTTGACGATAAGCAATACAAAGATATGTCCAGTGAATCCGCGCAATCAACGATGGTCAGGTCCAAATTACAGGCTGCTCCGTCAAAAATCAGAAGACATCTTCCGGCACTCTTGTATCTTGCTAGGTGCTTCAGAAACTCCTTGAAAAGCTCATTAGTCATGTAGCCTTTCGAAGATTTTTCTACCAACGTTCCCGGTGGCAAGTTGTCGAACAGCTCGGGCTTCAGTCGTTTACCTTTAAATATGATCATGGGTGGTATAGCAGTACCCAACGCATTTACACATCCTGCAATGGACACACTTTCTGCGTGTTCTGAAGCTTGTAAATACACTCTTTTAGCGTTTTTTTTAGCCAAAACAGTTTGTTGTTGGTGGATCGTGAGGCGGCAACCCTTTTCATCCATGTTATAAATTCTTTCAGGATGATTGTGGAGATCAAAGTCATCGTACAATTGCCTTACTTTTGCAAAATGATCATCAACGATGAACTTGTTGAGTTTTTGAGCTCTTGCAAAATTCATGAACTGAGCTTTTCTTTTACATATTGCAGGGTTTCTCTTCATAAACGCTTTAAACCAGTCTTTGCCTGCTAGTTTGGTGGTTTTGTTTAAATTATGTTTGATATTATTCTGTTCGAAAAATTTGTACACCAAGCGACGTAGAATTCTTGGTGTCACAGGAAGTCCTATTACTCTTCTCACAAGATCAGCTTCCTGATCTTCGGTAAGGATGGTTTTCCGACCCAGACGTTTATTCAAACTGCCACTCTGTAGATGGTTTCTTATGGTTCTCCTAGGGACCTTGTACCTCTCTGAAGCTTTATATGTACTCAGCACGCCCCTTTGTACTGCTTGAACAGCAGACAAGAGGTTTTCTTCAGACCATAATGCTCGTTTGGGAGGCATTTTTGGCAGTTGATACCGAAATCAAGCCGAAAAGGAAAAAATAAAGCATAAGAATAATTTGGTATTTACATTAAAACTTAGAAAATATGGTCTTAACATTGCAAAAGAACAGGAGGGTAATAAGACCTATGACTAAATTCGATAGGCCTTACTGCCCGCTAGCCACTTATGTAAGGAAAACAAAATAAAATAAAAATTAACTAAAGTACTGAATTCAAAGTTAAAGGTTAAAAAGAGAATGAATTTCAGCTAAATAGAGCTAAGGTTTACATAATTAACTGCAAAATTACTAAAAATGCTTCCAACGGATTTTTATTATTCATGCGACGCGGCCGCTCCCCTTGAAATCAGGCTCCCTACTGTCAGCGGGAAGTGGGGAAATCCCCGTTTCTAACAATAAGGCGGCTCAACAGAGCATACTTTGATGTGTGCCTGTTGCTTAAACGCGGGCGCCAATTTTAAATGTGATTTCCGTTACTTAGGCTTTATTAGCCGACAGGCCTTGTTACCCGCAGGTACCTTACATATTTATAATTCCTGCTTCCAAACTATTGTTTGTCAAGTGCATCGGTTTTATGGCTTTTAAACTAAACACAAACTTGCATATGTAAGAAGTATTTCACTTTTATTTCTGAAAAGTATTTATTTATTTATTTTATTTATTTATTTGACCTTAGGTTTTGAATAGACCATAAAGTCAGCCTGGTAAAGTAACAAGGTAATAATATTAATAGTATGTAAAAAATATGCAGATATAATAGATACATTAAATATGTAGGTCACTGTCTTTGATATAATCCTTGATGATACTATAGATTCTGTTGTTATTTGTAGCGAGTAGTACTGTAATGTTAGTTGGAAATGGCTGCTGTGCTCGAACAAGAGACTTGATGAATGTTGATTGCTGTTGTTGAAAAGTGGAGCAGTTGAAAAATAAGTGATTAAGGTCCTTCTGAAAAGTAGTGTTTGCGATTTATGTAAAAAGCAAAGAGTAAACGTTGCACGGCTGTCTACGAAGTAGGAAACTCTTTGTTGTTTGCGAATTGATATTAATGGCAATTTCTAAAAGAACTATGCGTTTCTGTGGGATAAAATTTATCCTATGTCACTTCGCACGCAATTAACTGACTTCATGCCAAATTTCATTTAAATATGTTGAGTTATTATGACGTTATAGATTCCAGACGTATATCCAAACACACATCCGAACTTTCTCGTTTTCTCATTTATTTTTTTTTTTTTTTTTTTTTTTTTTTAATGGCATTCGGCAACGGAGGCCATACAGCCAGCTCAATGTGTATTTTTTCCAATGTATGGACGCCACAGGACGGACAAGACAATCACACAGACACACAACACTTAACATCCATGCCCGCGGCCGGATTCGAACCGGCGGCCTTCGGCACGTGGAGCTAGCACTCTAGCCCCTACGCTACCGAGGCCGGCTTCTCATTTATAGATATATAGATAGATTATTCTGAAAGGATTGTCAGCGTTATACCCGGACGTGTCAAATTCTTCCTTGTTATGTTTAAATACTGTATATGGATCGCAGCCATCCACAAAGTAAACAAAACTGTCTGTATTCAAATAAATCAGTTTTTGGCGTATAAACTGCGGAATAGCGAATTTGTAATGGAACCGGTACATTCGTAGTTTAGTCAGATCGCGAATAAACATACCGACATAGACAGGCTAGTTAAAAAGTATCCTCATTTTTGTCATTCCCAATGTTACAAAGTTTTCGCTGAAAATAGTCATGTGTTTGCATTAAGGGGAAGCGACGGGTTTGCGGGCGCCGTAGTGGCCCATCCTCCTAGTACCCAATTTTACGTCACGGTGTCTTCTAATATCTTCCATTGTTTTGCCGAATATAGAATCGTTCGACAAGTTGTCAAAGCTCGCTCAAAGTTTTATGTAGCTAAACGGCGAGAACTCGTATTAAGAGAGATTTAATCCCTCGACCACGGGGACTGGTTAAAGGATATAACGTGGTGTATTTTGTCGATCTTCAATCCCAAGCCATTGCTGGAGAACTCTGTAATGGGCGACGTATCGAACCTTGTCTTCCAATGTAGTCATCAACTTGGAAGTAGTAGAACTATGGTCTCGACATGGCGGAAAGTCTGCTAGGTAGTCGCGTTTGTCCTGGTGAATGTTCTGGTCTACCTCCTGACCTAGACGAATCCCCTTGGTGAGTCGATTGCAATACTCAAGAAATTTGTGCTGGCAATTTGCTCGGCTGTCAACCACTAAAACTCTCCAGACAGTAGATTTTAAAAAGGAATTTGACACTATTGACTATACCATACCATACTAATCTTCCCAAGCTTCGCGTTTGTGAACTGTGAAACTTTTTAAAACTTTACTGGGTAACAGAATACAAATTAGAGAAGCTGAAGTAAAAGTGATGTTATAATAAATGAAAGCGAGACTAAATTTCGTTTCCTTTCACAATTGTAGCAACACAACTGTCAGAACACCAAACTAAATCTGATACTCCACCATTCCAACTGCTACAAACTACTACTGATTTCGATTCTGGCATACTATGGATCACGGGAAACAAATAATTTACTGGTCCTTCTTTTCTTCTCCAACTAGAATTTTTTTAATTATGCAGTGCAGTTCCTCCTTTCTTGGTCTTTGTTCGTAGTACCTGGAACCCTTTGTATTTATCAATTTTACTTTCAAACACTATTCAATTCTCTATCTCATCTGGATGCAACCCACCTTTTTCTATATCTTTTCTCGTTTCCTCCACCCATTTTGTTGTCATCTTTAACTTAGTGACGTAGTTGAAAAATCGTTTCTCATTCGGTGTCCATAAAATTTCAGCCTTCTGTTGTGCCTTGCGTATATAATTTTCTCTTCGTTCCTATAAACAGCTTCACTTTTCCTCTTCCTCCAGGTACTTATTTTTCCCTTCACTTGTTCTACGATTTTACTTTTTTTTTTCTTTTTTTTTTCTTCCTGCAACTCCTAAGCCTCCCTTTTCTTATTGAATACCAGGCATTTTGAGCTGAACATTGCCTTTGTCTTGACAACTGTTGTACAGTGTCTAATCTTCACTTTATGGAAGATCATTACAAAATATGGAAAGTAAATTTTACGAGGGTGAGTCAAATGAAAATAAAAAATCGAAATTTCGCGCCGTTATCCTGTAAGTTGATAAGCGTGCTACAAGCAGCGTGCAGAATGGCCTGTAGGTGGCAGCATAGTGCAGATGCACAAATACCGTCGCAGTATCAGTATAAAGATGGTTACGCCACTTGAGACTTCCACTAGGGAAGAACAGCGTTCTGTTATTCGGTTTTTGAGTAGTGAAGGTGTGAAACCTATTGAAATTCATCGAAGAATGAAGGTTCAGTACGGTGATGCATGTTTGTCACAGCAGCAAGTCTACGAATTGAGTAGGAAGTTCGAAAATGGTGTGACTTCAGTGGAAGATGCTCCTCGTCCAGGTCAGGCGCAACGAGTTGTGACTCCACAGAACATTGCAGCAGTTGAAGCCATAGTGATGGAAAACCGCCGAGTGACACTGAATGACATTGCAGCATGTTTAAAGATTAGTGCTCCAGTTTCACAAAGTATCTGCAAGAAGGGTGCCACGGCAGCTGATTCCTGAAATGAGAGAACATGTTGATGCTTGTGAAGAACTTCTTCGGCGCTTTGGACGAGAAGGTGATGGCTTCCTTGCAAGAATCGTTACTGGGGACGAAACCTGGGTTCACTTCCACCAACCGGAAACGAAGAGAGTGAGCAAGGAATGGCGCCATTCCTCATCACCAAAACCAAAGAAGTTTCGAACAGAACCATCAGCAGGGAAGGTTATGCTGACTCTCCTTTGGGACGAAAAAGGCGTCATTTTGGAGCATTACATGCCTAGAGAGACCACTATCACCATTGCATCATACACAGGTCTCCTAAAAAATCATCTTCGGTCTGCAATCAAATCAAAGCGACGTGGATTGCTGTCATCAGGTGTCCTTTTGCAACATGACAATGCAAGGCCCCACACTGCCCGTACAACAGTTACAAGAATCACAGACCTGCATTTAGTGTGTCTTCCTCATCCACCATACCTTTCCCCAAGTGATTTCCATATGTTTGGACCACTCAAAGAAGCAATGGGAGGAGAAAAGTTCCGTTCGGATGAAGAGGTACGCCACGCGGTGCACGAGTGGTTGCGCGGACTACTAAAAGAATTTATGCACTTTGTAAGCGCTGGAGGACTTGCATTGAGCGTAGGGGAGATTATGTTGAAAAGTGATACAGCTTTGTACCACTTCTGCACAGTAAATAATATTTAAAAAAATATTTAAGGTTTTCATTTGTACTCGGGCACAATGGAATCACAATGGATCAAATTTAGTTGCCAAACCGCAAAAGCTTATTATTCGATAAGAAATATTTTCCCAATTACAGCATTAAGAACTGTTTATTTTTCTTTAGTTCAAAAACATTATGGGAAAAACAGCTGGGAGGGATACTTGATACAAACTTGGTTTAGGTTAACAGCTGTCAAATGTGAATGTAATGCATAAAAAGCTACATTCCTTTGGGGACGTCCATTACTTGCACGATGTTTTTTTTTCTTAATTTTCAAACCCTTCCCCCATTTCTCTTGGTGAAGTTTGGTAACATATGGCCCCTCCCGTCAGTCAGATATACCATTTAATTTTTAAGTAATTAAATTTATTGTATACCGTAAACCGGGGTGACAAAGAATTTGAGGTTTTTCTGCTGTTTCAACAACACTCTCCTTGAGCGACTCCATCTAGCCCACTCCTTTGGGTACCCCATCCTTTCTTTACAAAACTATCTGTTTATAACACCTAATGGCTTAGCGATTTCTGAAAACGGATTTGGGCAGTTGTAACATTCTTATCCCAGGGTCCGGGATGACTTTGTGACAAGCTGTTTTTCCATTAAAAATATGAAAAAATGGATTTCACAAAGTTACCACAAATTCTTTATTTAATAGGTAAAGATAACCATTAAAAAGGAAAGTCTCCAGTCAGAACCTCTCTTTAGTAAGGTACGATTTTACCAAATTAGGCAAGTTACAAATTAGTTTTTCACATCTACAATCCATTAAACTTAAACAGCCTCATAATTTTTTATTTTTTTTTTTAATTTTGAGATCCTAACGGCATAATACAGGTCTTTGGCATTGTGAAATATTTAACGAAAGACAGGAAATATAGGATGAAACACGCAAAATCATTGTGCGGCTGACTTTGTGACAAAAATACTGTCAAAGTCACCCCAGCATCTTTTGATTTTTTCTACATAATTTATTAAAATTCTTGAAAGACTCGCTCAAATAAGGTCGTTTTAAAATATGTTATAATTAATATATAAATGTTCAATAATAATTGCTTGTCCTGTGAGGTATTAGTCATCATATGAGAATGATTCCGGCAAACGGAAGAAAGCACAAAAAGTCAATTTACACTTAGGTTGAAGTGACTAGCTGGGTAGAAATGTACTGAATTCGTTCCCTGGCCATTTGGTCGCTGCACTCGTTAGGCTAATAATCGGCAGTATATAAAGCTGTTTTTTGCTTAACCGACGCGGAGCACTAATCGAAAGTGTGAGAAATGACCCTTGTCAGTCACTACAGTAGACACAAAGTCACCACGGTATATGGTATGTTTGCTTCATACCACTATATACCTAAGTATTAATACTTATGTATTCCATGTATTCCATTTTTTCTGATAAATAAGACAAAAATTATATAAAAAGTTAACTAAGTTTTTTAAGTTATTCCCCCTTCTCCTCCCTTTAAATGAAATGTGGTGAGATTTTCTTGAACCCCCCCTCCCCTCTATTTTGAGCTTCCCTTGTCCAAACATAGCATGGTCCTCAATGTATGCATGCCAGTGTAAAAGTCTTCAGTGTTGATGAGCAGCCACATAAGCATTATGTTACAAAATGAGACTGATGTGTACATCCCTTGGTGGAACACATTCAACCTGCCTCGGCTCACAAATATATAATCAATTGCCCACCGATGTTATCAAAAGACGAGGAAACATATTTCTGCATGGCTTTTAAAAAGCCGTTTCAGTGAATGTATTAGTAAACTTTCAGCATTTTGTATAAATACACTAGCTGGTACCCACGACTTCGTTCGTGTTTCTAAAGAATTTGGATTGACAGCTACTGACATCTAACCACTATAGTGCACGATGGGAGACTCGATGCTATTACCACACACAAACGCCAGTCATCTGCGCTATGTAGTTCAGGCAGCAAAGTAAAATATACGGACACACGTCTTTGGTCGAAATACGAAAATATACTTGATCGACCAATTTCAACCACCATATCTCCCACAGTTACCGAAATTTGACCAAAGTTGTGATCGATGGGTGACTGCTACTACCATACACAAACACCAGTGATAGTTTTGGCTGAATAGTGATACACCATGACACATACGTTATTGGTAGAAATAGGAAAGTGCCGCAGGTCGACCGCTTTCAACCACCATAGCTACCGACATCTAACCACCATAGCACACGATAGGCAGGGGCGTACCAATCGGAAATGGCGCCTAGGGCAAGCATCATAGTTGCCCCTTCCGTAAATTATCGAAATATAAAATAAACAGATAGACTAAATAAAACAATCATAAATCTTAATAAATACTTTTATTTTCTGTTTTAGGACAAAATTATTTCAATAACCTTAAACTTAAAATTACACCTTCCTAGCCTTCTGCGAAACAAATAGATTAATAACACTATCGAAATCTGTTTCTTTGGTTCCTTCTCGCTTCATACTGAGCAAAGTTAGGTTGCATAACCTTGTAGCCCTCAAATACGAAAGTATTAGTTTTAGCTTACTGAAACATAGCTCGTAACTTGCGATGCATATTGCAATCATAAGCATAATCTGAACTGAAATGCGCAGATTTGGAAAGACGCTCTCATCTCCGTATTCAACAAAGAATTCTTAAGATCTTTTTATGTCTATGTCTAATATTTCTTCGTATCTGTTCTCCGTTAACATCATAAGCATAGAAGTGTCAAAATTCCTTAGATTTATTTTTTAATCGATCGTGATCGTCAGTGCCGTAACACAGATATATAGGAGAAATCCAAATCTGTCGCTGTTTCATACAGACCACTCAACCTTTCGGTCATATTTTTACACACAACATGAACCATTCATTACTCGTTCTATTCCTTCCTCAGCACTCAACCCTCTCTCTCCAGCCATACCTTTCGTTCGCATTTGGCATCTTTCAATCACTACATTCCAATCCTGGCAAAGATTGAAACCTTTGTCGAGTGCATCATTAACGAACCTCTCTCTTTCATTTTTAAATGGTCTTGGAGAGTTTTCATATTGAAGGAAGTATCATGAAAATTCATGCTAGGATCCTCGAGCCGATTTTGATGACGGTCAATAGAACAAAGTCAGAAAATCGTAGGAAAACATGTGATTGTATAGAAGACTTGCCTCACATCTTGTTTCACTAGTTTAATTGTCATTGTCTGTCATGTCTTGGAGAACTTCCAGCATATCTTCCAGATATTTGTTAACTGGCTTAATTGTTTCAACCCTTACACTCCATCTTGTTTTAGACTCTGATTTTACAACCACTGGCACGAAGTTCTTGAATTTTTCCCAACGCATAGTGGAACGAGGAAAGAATACATAAATAGTTCCTAAAAGTGTGAACATTATAGTATCGTGCTTGACTGCATGTACAACAAACAAATTGAGTAAATGATTATCACGATTCATAAATATCGCCAGATTATCATTTTTGTTTATTCTTTTGTGAACACAAGCTCGGTGCCCAGCCATCACATAAGCGTTGCAATAACATTGTGAACGACAACCCCTGTACATCCATACCGCCATTCTCTAACTGTTTAGGGATTTCACTAACCAAGCTTCCTTTTGACTCATTTGAATGAAGCCGAAAAAGGACTCTGATTTCCTCTCAAAATCAGCTTCTGTATATCTAACTATTTAAGACATCTGTTAACGATGTGCATGGTCAGGAGTAGAGTCAAACATGAGACTATAATATTTTTATTTGCGAATGTTTCGCAATAAACATTGGCGAACAGTGGTCGTCATCAGATGAATGAACTCATTTTGAACATGAGGTGAAAAGTAAGATGTGGTCCCAGGATATTTTTTAACCGGAGCATGATGGTTATTCGTGATGGGATCAAATATGTCCAGGAATTTTATTGAACCAATAAATTACCACCATTATCGGATTCGGATCTATCGCATGTACTGACTCTCTGTGACCTCATAATGCAAGATTTTCAGTGGCAAGAAATTAGAGGCAGTGAAAGATTTTCTTTAATACATTACGCCACTTTCGTTTTTCTGTCTTGATCTTGGTTTGTAGTTCAGCTTCTATAATTCCTTGGTTGCTCCAAAATTTCTTTCCATTTCTTTCCACTGAGTGAAACACTCACGATGATTCTTTCCATTTTCATGGGCAGTGAACTTTTCAGGTGCTTTCCATTGGGTAAATCTATCTTCGTGCTCTACTGAAAATGATTATCTAATTGTGAAAAGACAAGACAACCGATGCAAAAAGCAAATTTTTTAGACGGGAAATTGACTAGCCATGAGCAAGTCACTTTTCCACCGCGATTTCCTAGTTTCTTCTTAAACTAGTTTCTGTTCATACAACAGTTATTTGTAGGAAGGAAAGGACCGTCAGTTTTTTGGAAATATTTTGAACCCATTTTAAATATTTTTGTTTTCAAATTATCTGACAGAATTTCCCAGATATCTTTTTTTTTTTTCCTCGGGTATTACGCCTCGTTGACAGCGAGGTCATTAGAGGCGGGATGGGATTGGGGCAAGGAACGGGAAGCAATTCGGCCATGGCCTTTTTGAAGGAAGCATCCCGGCATTCGCCTGGAGTGATTTGGGGAAACCATGGAAACAAAAATCTGGATGCCCGGACGGGGATTCTAACCCGCGTCCTCCCAAATGTGAGGCCAGAACGCTAAGATATTATATCAAAGTGTGATATTATGTTGCTTAATTACTTCTGGTATGACAGTAATTTGGTTTTCTATATCATCCACCATATCATCTTCACCAACTTTTTCTCCTACTAAAATACTAATGTTTTCTACAAATTCTTCAGTAGCCTTAGAACTCGTAGCCTCACTGCGATTACTTTTGCCACACTCAAAATTATTTAAAGTCCTCGTCTTGTGCTGAACTAGTGTTGGAAACTTTTTAGTTTATTGTACATGACGCTGTAGGCAATACCTTAGGACATGTCGAACTTCCAGTAGCGGACTTCTCGAGAAGTACTGGCGGGATTTTTGAGCTACTTCATACTGCAATTTTCGTTTTTTCCGTCCCTTGCCTCTCTTTTTTCTTTGAAAACAATCGTTTCATATTGTATTGGTTTTATTGGGAAATAAAGTAGCTTCACGCTCGTTCACGACGTATGCAATGCAAATAAAATACACAACTGTGCCACGCCAATCATCTCATCAGAAATTAAGCAATGGAGAATTTATCGCTTGTCCTATATACGGTACTTAGAAAAAAGTTTGTCAGTGCGGGTGCGGGGCTGGGGGCCGCTATTATTGGTACATTCAAAGACATCTCAACAGAGCACGCAATATACCTTCCGATCGAATTCCGATTCGCTATTTACTTATACCTTCTCGCTCGTTCGCTAAAGCTCACCAGCCACGCGCAGCTATCGAGGGTTTATTTCAATATGAATTACATTGTTGGTTTATTTTGATTTTTAAGTTTTTATAATTTGAGAATTTTGCGCCCCCCTTCCAATGGCGCCCAGGGCACGTGCCCTACCTGCCCCACCCTAGGTACGCCACTGACGATAGGAGACACGATACCACTACCACACAAAAACACCAATGGGCTATGCCAGGGATGGCGAACCTTTATTGATCTACGTGCCATTTTTTCTAAAGAAGTGTTGAATGAAGCCTTAACGTGCCATCAAACAATCATGACTTAGTAATTAATGGGAAAAGTAATAAAATGAAACTAGTGCAACTTCTGTTGTTGAAAATTAGATGCCAAATAACTTATATTAGGTTCATACTTTGTTTTTTTAGCAGCATGCAACCTGAAGTAGAGTCATCTGACAAACGGGTTCAAAGTGAGTCTTTAAAATTATTCTGGTTCGCTTTATTTGACAAAAATATTTGTGATTTATTTCATATTGCCGTTTTACGAATGATATTCTGCACACTGATCCAGAACATAAAGCACACACCGCTATATTAATCATGCCATATTGCTCAGTCCACCTAGGTTGAACTTCTCTATTATATTTATCAAGCACTTTTTTTTCTTTTTTTTACCAAATTAGCCATTTTGAATAGTTGTACATATAAAGGTCGAGCCACACTTGACCGCGCCGCACCGTCACTTTTCTTATTGTTGTCGCTTACTCGATTGAAGTGAGTTCAAAGGACACCGCGTGTCGGCCGAGACACGGCCGTGTGTTGGCCCGGATAAATTTGGTTTATATTTTGACGGTGCGGCTCGGTATCGGTCTGCTGTCGGGCTGGTCGATATGGAGAACTGTATAGAAAGAGTTCGGAAATTTCCGGTCCTTTACGACTAAATATTGTTTTAACGTTACTGATTGCTTTAGAAGTGTGTCCTTTTTTTTCAGCCTCACTTCAGATATGCCTAAAATGTAGGTAGAGCCATTGCATGTTCGCATTAACAAATCAAATCTTTGCCAGTGGTGAAAGTCGATTTTAAGGCCAGTAAAAATTGCATAAGATATCCGGATTTTGAACCGGGGACCTTCCGTACCCAAATTACTCGCCACAAGCATCTGAAGTACTGGAAAATATTTATTGAATCAAATAAAAGTACATTTTTGTTTTGGGATAGTAAAATAAATTATATAGAATAAAAGTTCGTTTATTTTATTATGATTGAATAATAATTTTTGATTACATCCAGATTTGTCTTCTGACGTTACGGCGTACGATTGGGGAACTGAAAGTCCCTGGTTCAAATCCCTGTCTCAGCTGTAATTTTTATGGGTCTTAAAACTGACCTCTGGCAAAGCTTTGATTTGTTAATGCTAAGATGCTAGGACGCTCGGTTGTTCGAATTTCTCGTTAATCTGTAGGTCTCCTTTACAAATTAAGTGAGAACAATAGAGGTGTACTGCGCGGCCGATAAGAAACTCTGTGACTTGAATTTTTAGATCACGTGAAACTATTATTATTTTACAAAATCATTGCATTATTTATTTAAATTAAAATGTATAATAATCTTATTCTTTTTTGTTAAAAAAATATTGAGTGAATCGAATATAGCCTCGGACAAAATAAAAATGTTAAATGTGAAGTGAGAGACGCTTGACATTTCTTTGTGACTATGTAGAGATACACGAGAATCTTTCAAAATACGATCATTTTTTTAAATTGCGCTGGGATACTATTTTTGTGCGTTAGAGATCAAACAGTGAAGATAACATGAGTCAGGCAAAAAAAAGAAAGATTAACATACTTTATTATGTTCGTAGATTATTAAGTACAGTACTCTATAATAATGTACGGGTGGTAGCCGCAATCACTCTTAAGGTAATTTTTTAAAATTAATTTCGTGAAACAACCAAGTGCATACGTTAAAGGAGACCGAGTAGGGACCCGTCCGTCACACGGCCGTGCTACGGACCAGTGTGGACGCGAGGGGGGCGAGCCGACACACGGCCGAGTGTTGGCTCGGACGCGGTGTGCTGTCGGTGCGGTCTATAGTGCGCGTCAGGAACGATGGCGGGTCGCGCAGAGAGAGAAATAGGGTCTGACATAGAAAATACGACGTTGCCGCGTTTAACTATTCGCAGTACAGTTCTAAGGCTAGTATCATACGCTTTAGCAGTTCTCTTTTGAGGTTTGGCAACGTCGCAGATCGGCCCTCTCGCGCTTAAAATGCTTATATACTTTCAAATCTTGCTTTCTGCTATGACTACGCTTATGTTGTTCATCTTACATTATTTAGAATAGGAATTATTGCAATGCTCACTGATTTACAGCTGTACAATTCACAAACATATAGCATCCAACACACGTGTTAACATGACAGGCTCTGGATTGTTACTGAATGTGATTGGCTACTGGCTACTGGCAGACCCTCGCTAAACTGGGCCGCCATCGTTCGTGACGCGCACTATAGTGTGGCCCGACCTTAACTCAAACAAACTTAAGCAAGGTACTGTGTTAACCCCTTAACCTACGATTTAGATTCGAAGATGTTGGGCCGAAATTGTATACAAGCTCGCGCAGCGTTCGGGACGTTCGCACGACTTGTGTAACACGCTAATCTGGGCGAATACGGAATAAGAAGCTGCAACCGAAAACTCGCTATAAAATGGAAAGACAATCGAGATGTTTATATGCTGTCGACAAAACATGAAGCAGTCTAAATGACCTCACAAGGATCCCAGGGCACTCTAAAACCAAATTGTATTGCAGAGTATAACAAGAGAAAGAATGGAATTGATCTCCAAAATCAAATATTAGCATGTTTTCCAGTGATGAGAAAATTCATGAAAGGATATAAATTTTTTTATCTGTTTATATGTCTTTTTAACTCTTTTATCTAATGGAAAAAACTGAATGATGGAAAGAAACAATGTTATGTCGACTATAAGATCAACATAGCCGAATCTCTACTGAAGAAAATGCCAAAACCGATTTATAGAGAACGAGGCGCATTATCCTCCGGAGATGCGCCAGACAGACTTTACGCGAAGGAATGGGCTCATTTTCCAAAGCTCATTGATCCAACACCCTCTAAATTAAGACCGTCAAAACGTTGTTCAGTTTGTCACAAAAATAAAAAACGTAAAGCAACAACGTGAGAGTATTAAAATGTAAAGTTCCGTTACATGTACCAGAATGCTTTGAAATATATCACACCGTTACAGATTACTAATTTTATATTTTGGAGTTTTATATAAATAAACATTTTGTAATACTTGCGTCTACCACAATTATTGCATCAGACTGTAATTGCGTATCAAATATTCCACGTAATATTCACATCTGGCCCGATCACCGTCGCGGGCTATGCCCGTAATATTTACTTCTGGCCCGATCAACGTACGCGGGCTATGCCCGTAATATTTACGTTTGGCCCAACCATCGTACGCGGGCTATGCCCGTCATTGTAGGTTAAGGAAATTAGTTTGAAAAGTGCAAGAACTAAGCGTAATTGGTAAAAGCAGTCAACGACGTCAATATAAACAAAGAAGTGAGTAAGTCAGCTTAGCGCCCCTCCCACTGCCGCGCCGCCTGTTTTTCCTCTCTCTGTTACTTTGGTCAGAAATTCGCTCGAAATCTACCTCTTTTGCGCAATGTGTAGTCGTTCTGGCACCAGTAGTTTCGTTCACGATGAACTTTGTTACTATGATCTTAAATAATATAAATGAAAAAATAAATTACTTATATCAATTAGGTTCCTACTTAATTACTGCCGTGCCCAAATTATTTGGCCGCGTGCCATCATTGGCACGCGTGCCATTGGTTCGCCATCCCTGGGCTATGCTATGTACTTGTGGCAGCAGAGTGACATATACGGAGACACGCCTTTGGTAGAAATACGAAAATGCCCTGCATCGACCACCTGTAACCATCATATCTCCCACATCCCCACAGCTATCGACATTTGGCCAATGTTGTGCGCAACAGGAAACTCCATGCTACTTCCACACAAACAGATCAGTGATCTGTGCTAGGTAGTGGTGGCTGAAAAGTGAAATACAGGAAAACACACGTCTATTTATATAAATATATAACAAGTCTTTACATGTTTTTTTATTACTAATAACTTTTATAATGATCATGTGCATATAACATCTTTACAAAGACTATACTACTTGTGTTTTTATACTCATATCATTATTGTTTATTTTTATACAATAATTAGAAATATGTAGAATGACGTACTCAATAATGTCACAAAATCAGCTACAACTTGAAGCCTGATCAAGTCTTAACTTACATGGGATTCACAAAATAAAATCTATTAAACCATATCATTAAATTATATATCACCGATTTTGTGGATAAAAATTGTAAAAGAATATGGGGAGAGCGGGGAGGGTTCGGACTGTGGGAGAGACTGGACATTACTAGATTTCATACAAGGAGAAGGATAGTTGGCAGTCCTGCTGCTTGTTTTGGTGAGTTATCAGTTGCTTTTGAAAGGCTGACACCAATAGTCAAGTTCTAACAATTTGCATTGTTATCCCGACCCTTTTTCTGATTATGTGTGTTCTGATGTAATTTTTGGCACTCCATTCGGAAGGTGTGGAGTTGGACAGTATTCAGTTGGAAATAAGCAAATATTTTTTGTGGAAACTAAGGTAAGTAATGAACATTATAAACCATAATTGATTCAACTACTTCCATATTAGTCACATTGAAATGTGCATTTTTCTTGTGATGGCTATATGGGAGAGATCGGACAGTCTGTCCGAAGTCTCCCCCTTATTTCTGAAAATTTTTACTTCTGTCTAATCTCTCCCGTTTTTGTTATATACATTTGGTTTTAGAGAATGAGTTTGTTTTAGGTTGTAAAATGCCGAGGTATTACAAAAAGAGGACAGATAGGACCTTTCGTGCTGCCACGATGAAAATGGCAGTAAACAAAGTCCTAGAAAGGGGAGCTTCGATTAGAAAAACTGCTGATAAATACCAACTTAAGAAATCAACACTTCTTGATTACGTAAAAAGAATAAAGATGCATCCATAAAATGTTAACTATGCCCCAGACTTAAAAACAAAGTCAAATTTTGACACCTTGTATGGAGGAATAATTGTCAGATTATCTTGTTAAAAGCAGCAAGATGTTTCACGGACTGACACCAGCCAGTGCAAAACACCTGGCATTCGAATTTGAGGTAAAAAATAACTTGTCTGTACCCGAAAATTGGAATGCAAGTCGATCCGCATCTCGGGATTGGTTCACAGGTTTTATGCATCGACATCCTTCACTTTCCATCAGGTCACCCAAACCAACAAATTTGGCAAGAATGAGTAGTTTTAACACAAATAACTTAAAACTTTTTCATGACAAGTTGAAAGAGGTCTTGAAACATTATGCATTTGAACCTCATGAAATTTATAATTTGGATGAGACTAGAGTTACGACCGTTCCTCGAGTGCCTAAAGTTATTTCACGGAAAGGTCAACACCAAGTCGGTCAAAAAGTATCACGAGAATGTGGAGAGCTTATCACGCATGTTGGAATAGTTAATGCTTCAGAAAATGCCCTCCCTGTAGTATTAATTTTTCCACGCCATAGGTTTGATCAAAAGCGTATGATGCAAGGTGTGCCCGATAATGGTCCATTAGGGTTGGTGCATCCGACTGGATGGATGACCAGTGAAAACTTTATAAAAGTGTTAAAGCATTTGGTAAAATATAGTAAATGTTCTATTGACAAGAAGATATTGTTATTGATAGATACTCATAAAACCCACCTTTCTATTGAAGCTCTAGACTATTGTAAAAGTAATGGCATTGTTGTTCTTACTTTTCCTCCCCATACCACAAATTAGTTACAACCTCTGGACACTTGCATTTATAAGTCGTTCAAGGCATTTGTGAGCGAAGGATGTGGCTCATGGATGACAAATCACCCTGGGAGACCCTCAGCATTTATGATTTGCCATTCATATGCTATTCAGCCTGGGACAAATCTGCTACTCCATCAGACATCAAGAAGGGATTTGAATCCACTGGCATTGTGCCATTCAATCGGGGAATGTTCACCGAAGACTTCCTGGGGGCATATGTTACTGAAACAAATCAATTTGATGGGTCATTGAAGAATGATTGCCACACAAATGAAAACTTGGATTTTCAAACACCTTCTCTATCCAGATCCTTACACAGCTCTCCCAAATTGACCAGACTTGTGTCTTCTTCAATTAGCACTATATCAACGGAAAATATTCAACCTTTTCCAAAGACTAAAGAAAGATAAGCCACAAACCGAGGTCGTAAGAGAGGACATAGCATGATTGCCACAGACACCCAGGAAATAAATTAAATTGCTGCCGCAAAAGAAAAGTTGAAAAAGAGTTCAAGAACAGAAACTAGGCCTATTAAAAAACTGTTTGAAACTTCATCCAAAAAAGAACCTACAGCCCATGCCCTAGCATCCAGCAATCATCGTCAAAAAGATGCAAAGAAAAGAAACTCTTCGTCTGAAAGTGAATCAGACGGTGTTCTTTCAAATATTGGAGACTCATCTGGAGGGGAAAGGGAGGAAGATACTTCTTCTGATCAAGATAATACTAGTGTTCCTGTTAGTCCCTACGCAGCTGTTAACATTCATGGGAAGACAATGTCAAGTGGACAACGATATGAGGCAAGAATTGAAGATAAAGACATGGGGGGTTATATAGTAAGGTTTCTAAAAAGAAAGAATTTATCATGAAGAATTTGTCTGATGAAGATACATTCTTTGTGCCATACGACGGCATGATGCTCAAACTTCCCTCTGCTCAAACGGACACTCGTGAATGGTTCAAAAAGATGATTTATTTTAATATGGACCTGAGTGATTTTTCTTTGTACTAGTAACATCTTTTTTGTCTTAAAATAAATCTCTTACTAAGGAATTTTTAAGTTTTGTGGTGCTTATTTTGTGATTTTTATTAATAAACACAACTTTTTAATTCTGTACTAGTGTGTCCAGAATCTCCCCCTAATTTGTCCATTGTCTCCCACATAGTGGGAGATTTCGGACAATTTTCAAGTTTGAAAAAAAAATTATTTGTGTAAAAACTAAAATCATTTTTGTCTTAGTCTACTGAAATTATGAAATCTTAATCCCTGGAGATTGAAAATAATTAAAATTTGGAAATATTAATTTTAAATTAAAGCTACAATTCGAAGTTAAAAAAAAAACTGTCCGAACCCTCCCCGCTCTCCCCTACAATATTGTGGGATGGGGAGGCATAACAAAAACAGTCCAATAGAGGAAGAGGGGCGCATGCCCTAAAAGGTTGAGAAAATCAAGTCCGAGAGATGTATTGCCTTAATTGATTATCCATTTTCTCTATCTAGCATATCATGCCACAACTTTTTTTTTTTACACATTTGAATAGTATTACTTCTAAATTTCTATGTATACTCAATTTAACCTTCATTTAAAAGAAAAATGTAAATTTAAATGTCATTTATTGATCCTAAGAAGCTTACAAAATAGATTTGAACTAAAAATTACACTCCCACTTCCATAAATTGTTGGTCTAGCTCATCAAAAAAAACTGATTTTTATGCAGCTAAGATCAGAATTTAATTATATCAAAGTTTTACACTAAACAGCCAAAGAAACTGGTACACCTGCCTAATATCATGTAGAGTCCCAGCGAGCCCTCAGAAGTACCGCAACACAACGTGGCATAGGCTAATGTCTGAAGTAGAGCTGGAGGAAATTGACCCCATGTCCATAAATCCGTAAGTGTATGATGGGGTGGAGATTTCTTCTGAACGGCACGTTGCAAGGCATCCCACATATGCTCAATAATGTTCATGCCTGGTGAGTTTGGTGACCAACGGAGGTGTTTAAAGAGTGTTCCTGGAGCCACACTCTAGCAATTCTGGATGTGTGGGGTGTCACATTGTCCTGCTGGAATTGCCCAAGTCCGTCGGAATGCACAAAGGACATGAATGGATGCAGGTAATCAGCCAGGATGCGTATGTACTTGTCACCTGTCAGAGTCATTTATAGACATATCAGGGGTCCCATGTCACTCCAACTGCACACGCCCCACACCATTACAGAGCCTCCACCAGCATGAACAGTCCCCTGCTGACATGCAGGGTCCACGAATTTATGACGTCACCATACCTGTACACGTCCATCCATTCGATTCAACTGGAAACGAGACTCGTCAGACCAGGCAACGTGTTTCCAATCATCAACAATCCAATGTCGGTGTTGACGGGCCCAGGCGAGGCGTAAAGCTTTGTGTCGTGCACTCAGCAAGGGTACATGAGTGGGCCTTCGACTCCGAAAGCCCATATCGATGATGTTTCGTTGAATGGTTTGCACGCCGACACTTTTTTATGGCCCAACATAGAAATCCGCAACAATTTTCGGAAGGGTTGCACTTCTGTCACGTTGAATGTTTCTCTTCAGTCATCGTTTATCCCATTCTTGCAAGATCTTTTTCCGGCTGCAGCGATGTCGGAGATTTGATGTTTTACCGGATCCCAGATATTCATGGTGCACTCGTGAAATGGTCGTATGGGAAAATCCCCACCTCATTGCTACCTCGGAGATGATGTGTCCCATCTCTCGTGTGCCGACTGTAACACCACGTTCAACCCCACTTAAATTGTGATAACCTTCCATTGTAGCAGCAGTAACCGATCTAATGCCTGCGGCAGACACCTGTTGTCTTATATAGGCGTTGCCGACCGCAGCGCCGAACTCAGTTCTCTCCGTTTGCATACTCATGCTTATAGCACTTTCTTTGGCTATTCAGTGTATTACGGTATGTAATACCAATTCTGCATGCTACTTCACACACTGTAAAGAATGTTTCTCTTTTATCTTTCTTTCAAAAGATTATCATTTACACGTATCTTTTTTCCCAAAATTTATCATTTATTTATTTTTTAAAACCTATAGTGTTCTAAGCAATTTAAAAACTGGTAAATTGGAAATGACTAAGTATTCTAACATCTAGTTTTTCATTGGATTAATTACACAGAATACAGAGGTTTTTTTTTCCTACCACGTAGTGCATTTAATGACAAGTATTTTACCCAACTATATGATCTGCCACACTTCCATTGTAAATGTTTTACTTGTGTCCTTTGCTAAAACAAAATTTGGAAAATACTAACACGTGATGATGATTTAGATTTCTGCTTGGATTATTGTTATGATGTAACTGTTGACTTACTGCTTCTGAAGTGTTGACAGTGTAAGCACTCCAATTTCTTGCTGCCTATATGCTATGATACTTTTATCTAAAAGCTGATGTGAAGAATACACCACCGAAAGACACTGACCCTCACTATCACGGTTCTGGCTCTGCAAAATGCTATGTACAGTCTGCAGTGTGTCAACAACCCTTCAAAACTGTTGTTCCAAAAATTGGACCTCATCTCCTGCTATCATCTTCTGTGAATAATTGGCTTACGAGGGGCATTTGAAAAGTCTGTGCAAAGTCCGAGAGATAGCACCACCGGCACATATCGAGGTCATGTTTAGTTAGTAGCATCTCTTGAATGAACGCACACCAAGTTTTAGCCATATTGGTCTATTTCTTTGTGTTTGGCATTCGTGTGAATCTAGGAAGTAAAGTGATTTTCAAGAAATGGACGAAAAAGAATTTCGTGTGGTGATTAATCATTACTTTATGAAAGGCAAAACGCCTCAGGAGACTAAAGAGAATCTTGATAACGATTATGGTGACTCTGCACCTTTGATTAGAACAGTTTATAAGTGATTTCAAAATTTTCGGAATGGCCATATGGGCACAAGTGATGCTGAACATTCTGGACTGCCTGTTGAGGTTACAACTCCAGAAATCATTGATCAAATCCATGATATGGTGATGGATGACAGAAGAGTTAAGGTGCGTGAGATTGCTAGTGCTCTGGGCGTCTCGACTGAATGGGTACATAATATTTTGCATAAACATTTGGACATGAGAAAGCAATCCGCAAGATGGGTGCCGCGACTGCTGATGCTTGACCAAAAACGGAATCGTGTGAAGTGTTGCAAGGATGGTTTGCAGCTGTTCCAGAAGAATCCGGAGGACTTTAAGGGTCGTTTCGACACTGTGGATGAAACGTGGATACATTACTATACTCCTGAGACCAAACAACAATCTAAAAAATGGGTTACCAAGGAAGAATCTGCACCAAAAAAGGCAAAGAGTGTTTCTTCGGCCGGGAAGGTTATGGTGACTGTCTTTTAGGATTCGCAAGGGATAATCCTCATCGACTATCTGGAAAAGGGTAAAACTATTACAGGTGCATATTATTCATCATTACTGGACCGTTTGAAAACCAAGCTGCAAGAAAAATGCCCACGATTGGCCCACAAGAAAGTCCTTTTCCATCACAATGCACCAGCACACGCCTCAGCAGTTTTGGTCACAAAATTAATGGAAATAGGATTCCAACTCGTTTCACATCCCGCCTATTCTCCAGACTTGGCTCCCTCGGACTACTATTTGTTCCCCAATTTGAAGAAATGGCTGGCGGGACAAAGATTTTATTCAAACAATGAGGTGATTGCACACACTAATGGATATTTTGCAGACTTGGGCAAATCCTATTATTTGGTGGGGATCAACAAACTAGAACATCATTGGACGAAGTGTATAAGCCTAAAAGGAGACTGTCATAAAATAAAAAAGGTTTACCCCAAACACTTAAGTAGTTTTTATTTTTGGCACGGACTTTTCAAATGACCCTCGTAGCAATTCTGACAAATTTTTTTACACAAACTGAGCAACAATATGTGCTGCTTTATACATTTTTTCCAGTTCGGAAGGAACTATTAAATACAAAATGTAAAAATATGATGTCAAACTTGTAAGTCAATATGGGCATATGTTTCTTAAGTGAGATTTTGGAAAATGAGCAGTATGATTTCAAAAATTATCTGTGAATCGATAATTTTACATTTGAATATTTTTTATAGTAAGTACCTCCACACATAAAAAAATGTTATAGTAATGAGTCGGAGCATAACTGCAGATGAGCCGCTGTAGCGTCCCTCTTTATTATTATTTAAACCCGTTGTTTATGCGTCAGGGTGGCTGTTATGTTGGTTACTATGGGCGTTAGCCAGGTACTTACTTGGGGCGAATATGGCCACTCCACCCTAGGCTGGTACTCCGGTCTTGGCTTAATAGTCTATTTACTTTGATCTTAATATCTCGGGCTTGACTTCAATGAAAGAGGCTAAGTGCATACATAGTTTTATTCTCTCCTAGGCAGGCTCTTACATTTATCCAACCGCCACGAGCAAGAATCGAAGCACTTTGCCAATATGAAAGAATGGTGGACTTACAATGGTTTCGGCTGGCTAGCGGGCGCGGCTGGTCTTCGATCCCCACTCGGTGTTCAGAACAGCACAGTGGCTACGTAGTTACTCAAACTTGACTTGCCCCCGGGCCTCGGCGAGCCCGTGCTTATATGTCAACAGTTGTGTAGCCTGTCCCCTTTCTACGGGCAATAACCTGACAGCTAGCATTTCTGGAACCTCCTTCACGAGCCTAGCTTCCATAGCTATTGCTCGCCGACCTCGATTTCTAGCTGACGAACCTTGCGACATACTACGCCGGGCGCTTGCCTGCGTCTCGCTGCCCGCGAATGTCGCCGCTAATACCTTATCACTATTTATATTTTATTATTCCCAAAGTACACTGCAATTATTAGAACGACCTGCTACACCGCTGTGCTACCTCCACAAGATCTGAAATTTTTGTCTAGAATTTCTACACCACCTCTATGTACAATTATACAATGAACAAGCCTGGCTATTTTTACTGCTTCTGTTACTAGTCAGCAAGCTCAACCCCCCCCCTTTCCCCCTCCTCAAAACTTAAATCTCCGTAATACCTACTCCAACATTTTGTTCTCCATCTGATGAAATATTAGTTAGAATTACTTTTTGCACCTCCTGATCTCTGGTAATTGAATTAGGCTGCTGTCTCTCTTCTTCTGCAGAACCAGTCCTGTTGCTTGTATATATAATTTTCTTGGAATTTTGTGGACCTTTTTTTTTTGCACTTGCACAAACATTTAAACTACAGAATTTTACTAATTCCAAAATAAATGATTTTTCATACTTTGGTATTACATCAACCTCAGCTTTTTTTCTAATATTTCTTTTTCTCCTGGTCCAGACCGCCTTTTAGCCTAACAACTGCAAGCAGTTTAGGCTGGCATGATACCCTCACCAATAACATTAGTGAAGTAATTTCGAAAAATCGGAAATAGGCAATGTAGAATTGAGATTATAACTCCTGACATTGCATCCTTTGTCGTGACTCATTCAATTAAAGTCCTGTTCATGTATTAAATAACACTTTCTGTGAAATATAAAAGCTTTACTTAAGTAACCACAAAAAAGCTTAAAAATAAAGAAAGAGGTCTCGCTTAAACCAAACTAGCCAATATTTTAAGTTTTTATATATTATTTAATTACTAGATGCGGATAAAATACGATGAATAGTGAGGTTGGCAGCTTGTAATAGAATGAAAAGTAGAACTGCCTCACTTTTAGCAATTGTTTATTAGTTTACTTTAACAGGAACACACCAAAATATTTACAACATAACATGAAAAAATTAGGAAAATGTAAAGCATACTGTATGACAAAGTGTCACTGGCCTTAACAGAAGACAACCAACCTGAACAAAATACATACCGTATCTCTGTGATATGTATTGCTGTGATCATAGCCCGTGTGAAAATTTCATGAACAAAATGTTTACATAGGAATTGTATAGCAAAAATGAAGTGTTTCCGTAACAGAAAAAATATCCAGTAAGCTACATATTGTATAAAAAGCAGTTTATTGATATCTGTGATATGTGTTGCTACTGTCTAAAGACTTGGCACTGAACTGTCTCATACACACGACCTTCATAGTTATTACTTTTGCCCTTAAGCATCAAATTCCGAAAAAAAATTTTCTTAGTGATTTTACCTAACTGTAGAAGTTAACCTTTAAAATGCTACATCATTTCCCAGTTCTGGTTAGGTATCAAAGGAGATAAATGGCTCTTAATAATAATAAAAAAAATAGACACATAGTAGAAATAATATTGATACTTTTGGCCTTTAACAGTCAAATTCAAAAAAATCCTTTCATAAAATATGGTATAACCTTGGTGTTTAAAATGATACCTCATTTATCAATTTCGGTTAGACATCCAACAAGATAAAAATTCAAGAAAGTTTTAGAAATGATGATAGTTTTGCCTTTAAGGGTGAAATTTGGAAAGTTCTTTCTTAAAACATGATGTAACCAAAGTAGAGACTTTAATCTTTAAAATTATACATAATTTCTCAATTTCGATTAGGTATCAAGGGATATAAATGGCTCGTGACACCAAAAAAAGTTGTGTAAACAATGATACTCGCGCCTTTAAAGGATCAAAATCTAAAAAATTCCTTTCTTAAAATATAACGTTACAATATCAGAGACTTTAATATTTAAAGTGATACCTCATTTATCAATTTTAGTTAGATATCAAGGGAAATAAATGGTTCAACAGTAAAACACTTTGTAGAAATATGAACACTTTTGCATTTAAGGGTCGAATTTCAAGAAATTTCTGTCTTAAAATATGATGTGACCAAACTGAAGTCTTTAAAATGATACCTCATTTATAGATTTTGTTAAGGAATCAAAGGACAGAAATGGTTCATGGAAAAAAACACGATTTAGAAAAAATTATAATTTTGCCCTTCAAGGGTCGAATTCCAAAAATCTTAAAATGGAGATAATGGCTTGTGACCAAAAGAAACAGCTTATAGAAATAATATATATGATATGATTTAACTTTATAAAAGCATGGGGAATTCATGTGGGGTTTTACAAATTCTTTTTAATTATCTCGTGACCACATTATTCAAGTTTTACATTTGTATCTGTTAATACAGTCTTAAACTTAACAAAAGCACCGAGAACTTCAAGCAAAAAATGAACAAACCGACAATGCACATGTGCACATTTAGACCAGTGTACCATATTTGCACATTTGGAACATGTACAGTCTCTCTAACCATCGTGTATTTGCTCTGATCAAAACTCCTCCCTCACCTCTTTGCTCCAACAGCCAAACAAGCCTTTATGTTCCTTAATTATTCCCCCAAATTCATACATAAACTGATATCCTGGGACATAACTTGCACTACACGCCAAAAACACCTACCATGCATAATCCAAAACAATAATTCTGGTTTCTCACCCAGTTCTCTCTGTTTGGAATACCGGAACTTAATTCATCATTGCTATCACTTTCTCATCTCATTTCCATTAATGTGGGGCATGCTCTCCACTGTTCTTCCCATCGAACCTCCCTCGCCTTCAGCAGATCACAAAACTTGAAAAATATACTTGTGCACAAATAACAATCCTAAACCACAATTTCTATTCCACCTCATAGCTCTCCATTATAACAGGTCTTGTAAAACATGTAACATATTTACTCTCACCCCAACGTATTGCAACTCCCCTCCCTCCCCACTGGTGAAACTTCCTCTCTGCATAACTACACTATCTACAGTACCCACTAAATATGCCAGTTCACCTGCCTCCCTTACATCGCCCTTACTAAAAACCAGTTGTTGATCGCGACAAATGGTCACAGATAAACAGTTCTAATTCAGAACACCCAGTTGCTGAATACTTCAGAACCTCAAAAATACTCCCCGAAACTGAACTCTGTTGATGGTAATTTTCTTACCAACTCGTTTTGGGTTCCAGATATCGTCCAGGCCTCAATCCAAGACAAGCTACACCTTCGTCCTAATCACTTCATCCTGCCAAATGAATTACTTGTTACGTTACGGGTTCCCAACATTTTTCATACCATAAGCCCCTTCCACAAAATAATTCTTCCCATACCTCCCTCCCTCCAATGTCACAATTTTATTATTAGTAAGGTAAATGCCTACTTCCCATTTCTAACAACATTTCAGAGCAAACTCACCAAGCATGTGATGTTAGAATAAAGGTTTAAGAGTGGTGAAGGAGACATAGTATTTGCAACAGAATAGACCTAGGATATCGCCCACACTGACGAAGCTACCCCCTTCCAGGTGAAGTTGGGAGAGGGGTGTACCCCAGATTGAGAACCTCTGTTATACAGGGTGGGGTATTTAATATGTTTTCTGGAAATATTTCGGAAAGAAAGCATTTTAACAAACAATAACCTATATAAAAAATAATCGTACAGTAGGGGGCTACAATTATGTGATACTGGTTTTTTCACAGGTGGCGCTGTTGTCGTTACAAGGACAACTTAATTCTTTTAAATGGGAGCCCACATTTTTTTTATTTTTTTTAAGATTCCGATTCCTCATGAAAAAATAAAAATAGTTTGCTTAACTCACTTTTCTGTAGCCTCACAGATGGCGATGTAATCGCGAAAAATGATAATTCGTTTGAATATTTGCGTTTTTTATGTATAATTTTAATTATTGTTTAAATAATTACATGTAATTTTCATTCTGTAAACATGGAAGGTAATTTTAACCCTTTGACTGCTGTTGACGTGTATACACGTCATGCTGCCTGCTGGCCCCGAGTGCTAATGACGAGTTTAGACGCAGCCGCCGGTTTCCCTCCCCCACCCCCCCCCCCCCCCCCCCCCCCCGAGTGCTGTTGACGAGTTAAACCGCACCCGCCTGCCGCTACCTGAGTGCTGATGACAAATATAGACGCGCCGCTACCTGAGTCGTACAGCGGACTTCACAACCCATTTCTCAATAGCCTTTTGCAGTTCTGGTCGCTAGCTTATCGTCCGAATGTTTGTATGTAGGGAGCCTAGGCGTTGCTCTACAGTTCACTATTCAACAGAAATTACATCAGCCTTCTTTGTGTCCTGTATAGTATGAAGAAAATGGCAAGACGTCATGGGTGCATTGAGGAAGAATCATGGTGATTCTTACGAGGAGTGACACCGAGGATGAACTACTTGATTTTGATGGAAGTGATAGCTTTTCCACAGAATCGGAAGGCT
Source organism: Vandiemenella viatica (assembly GCA_031002005.1). Taxonomy (NCBI): domain Eukaryota; kingdom Metazoa; phylum Arthropoda; class Insecta; order Orthoptera; family Morabidae; genus Vandiemenella; species Vandiemenella viatica. The sequence goes on along the minus strand of JARYHS010008074.1, from coordinate 277,778,763 downwards.
GTAGTCATAAACCATACTCGTCAGCAGGGGTGACAATGCAGTCTCATGTTTCAACAAGAGATGTTAGTTGTTCTGAATCTGAAGAATCGGAAAGTGATACTGAAACGCTTACGAAGAAATTACGTCTTAGTGATAAATCTGACTGGAAAGAAAATAATTTTCGTGCAGTTAGTCACGCATTTGATGATATGCTATCGCGTCATGTGTATCAAATAGGGAATGTGCCAAGTATTCTGTCAGTTTTCATGTTATTTTTTTACAGAAGAACTGATGAAATATATAGCTGATGAAAAGAATCGGTTTTATATAACCACTATGGAGAATATTCCAGAATCATTGCATTCTTGAATATCAAAGTGGAAAAATACTGAATATGATGAAATTTTTTGTTTCATAGCTATTTGTCTTCTGATGCATCGCGTGAAAAAATTAAAATTAGCTAATATTGGACCAGAGATGTTCTTCTAAATACCGCAATTCTTGTTGAACTTATGTCCAGATACCGCTTTTTGTTACTCTGGTGAGGTATCGTGAGATTTCTCCGAACCCCCCCCCCCACCCCCTCTATTTCAAATCGCGTAATAATGGACAGACACTTCATAGCTTTGAAATGTTGTAAAATATTTCTAGCATCTTCTTCGAATCTACGCTCTTTAAAATTCAACGAAAACACTCTGATACAGTAACGAACATAAAGAAAATTGCAGTTGTTATAAACGGGTATGCAGGAAAGAACAGTAAACTATTAAGGTAAATTTAAGAATCACGATGCTTTCGACATAAGCTGCGAAAATCTAGTAAAAACTACAAGCAAGATATAATTATTAGTGATGAATAATAGGGTTACTGATTGTTTGATTCTGCAGTAATTTATTTGCAGAGAAACTATGTAGTGAGAGTATTTATTGTGTATCAGCCATGAGAGGTAACGCCAGGAACATCCAGCACTGGGCGTGTGAGACAGCGCGGGCTTCTCCGTCCCCAGGAATAATCACTTAGCACAGGTAGCCGGCCTCAGCGCGGCAGGTAGACGATCCGCTGTCAGCAGTCAAAGGGTAAAGGATGACAAAATTGATTTTTTAAATGCTTTTTCTTACTTATTTGCAGCCATGTATGCAGCAGGTGCTAAAAAAGGTGACCATTTACTTCCAGACATTTTCTGATCCTTTGCAGAAATGATGCCTGAACAGCTCGAAGTGTATCTCTGCTGATGTTAGCGCAAGCATCACGAATGCGCTGCTTCATGTTATCTGGTGTAATAGGCAAAATTGTAATTATAATGTTCAAATTGGAATAGAAGTAAAGTTACAGCAATAAGCTGTGAGGCGGTCGGTGTGGCGGCCGTTGGCCGAGGAAAGTAGGTTTCACTGGCGTCAGCGGTTGTGCAAACAATCAGCTGCAATCCTGCAAAGCGGTCGCGAGCGAAGGCTCGAGAAACTAACACAAACAGCTGACCCATTAATGACAGCAATACGTGACCAGCCATCGTGAAGATTCCAGAACACCATGGAAGGGCACCGCCTAGCCGCATGGTTAGGAAAGCGGTCACGCTGTCGTCACTCTGGGTGGCACGATATAAGGACACGCCCAGGGGTCGTAGGAGGTCAGTCACCGCTAGAACATCGGACGACAATCACTATGTCGATTTGAGTATCTACTGCCGCGCGCCACGCCGCCTGACCGACTATTGCCACCGCACGATGATAGTCAGCATATCTGCCCAGTTGGCCTATTAGCAAGCTATGGAGTTCTATTGCAGGGGAGCTGCTCGAGATGTATTAGTTGAAGTTGGATGTTAATAAACCAGAAGAGGTGTATCAATTGCTATGTCAGTAGGAGTTCACTTCATTACCATTTGCTCCTCAGGCAGCTTAGTAGCGTGTGCCAACATGCGAGACGGGAGGAACGCCAGCGCTGTGTCAACGAGTAATCTGCCTGACAAGTAAGTTCCATCCAACGGCACGGCGGTATAGCCTACTCAGCCAATCCCTGACAAATCCGTAGTGGGCAAACCATCCATTACATTCGGTGATCAGTCGCGGTTTTCGAACCAGCCATCGGTCAGAGAACAAGTTGTTCAACGGAGCCGAGGTCTGGGCTGAACGCAGCGCAAGAAGAAAAGAAGAAGAGGAAGAAGAAGAAGCTAAAAACAACGGAGATAATAGGCCTTGAGTAAATTTGGCATAGGAAACAAGGGGGCTGTGGCGTGCAAGATAGGGTGACAGTCACGCAGCACCGCGGCAAGACGCAACGATTCGAACGGCGCGGGGCAACAGCAGTCGCAGAGGCACCTGGCGGCGGAAGCAGCAGCAGTCTTCGCGGAGCCGAGTGCAGCCCGAGCCAGCCTTCAGTCGGAGTTAGTCTTCGCGCAGAGCAGGAGCTGTGCAGCCAGCGGCGCGGGTCGACTCCTCACGCGGGTCGCAGTGGGCGTGGCATCAATCTTCCACACGGGGTGAGTAGTTTTCAACCCAAATTATGACAAGTACAGGCACTCAGTCCGAAGCACAAACCGTGCAACAAGCGGTAAGTGAAATTAGCCAGAGAGTTGAGAATTTAGAAGTTCAGACAGCTTTAGCTAAAGACGAAATGAGAGAATTACAATTACTAAGCACTTTTCTGTCTCCAAGTTTGACATTCAGTGGCGAACCGGGAGAGAGCGTAAAAGAATTCTTTTCACGGTATGAAAATATAGTAAATATGTTTTCTTTGTCCTCTCAAACCAAATTGCGCATTTTAAAGTCGCAGTTTGGTCGGGAGCAGCATTTCGGCACATATCTGTTGACCATAATTGTAAAATAACGGAGACATATGAAGGTCTTAAAGCAGAAATGATTAAAAGATTTGAACCTAAACGTAGCACTATGTTTTACCGAGAGAAGCTACGAAATACTAAGAGAAGGAGCGCGGAATCCCTTCAGGAGTTCGCGGACAGGCTTAAGGCAATAAATGACAACACGTACGAATTGACAGGTGATGAGAAACAGGATCTAATCACGTCCTATGAGGCCGATCAACGTCTCTTAGAAACGTGGTTATCGGGAATAGATAGTGAATTGTACGAACAGATAGCACTTAAGAGACCAAGTACATTTGAACAAGCATTACAGTTCGGCATATTGTTCGAACAGGTGAAAAGCAGAGCGACAGGAGGTAAGCCTAGACATTCTAACCAAGTGTTCTATGCTCAAAAAATAGTAAAATGTCATTTCTGCGGCAAACAAGGTCATTACCAGAGAAATTGTTTTCGAAATCCTCAAAATCAAAGAGCAAACCGAGCTAAGCCTTCACAGAGCAAGTTTTCGAATCCTAGGAGTAAGTTTGAAACTCCATGCTCGCAGTGCTATCACAAAAACCAACAGGGAAGTAACCAAGGTAATAGAAATGATTACGGAAATCGTAACAATCAGTACAAAGGTAAACCAAAGCAATGGTCCAAAAACGGGAGCTTGAGACACGGTAAGTGAAAAAATAAGTAAGCAAGCTCAAACTTCGCCTAACCAGTCGGAAAACTGAAGCAAGGTAACTGTGAGCCCGCCCTGTTACCTGACATTAGAATCCCAATAGCCCAAACTTGGGATAGTCTAGGGCAACAATCAGGGGATCTCACAATTGTAGCTAACTACCATGGAAAGATCTGTAATTTTTTATTAGATTCTGGCGCGAGTTGTAACCTGTTGTGTGAAGAAATATGTGGAACAAAAGGGCTAAACCCACCCAACTGCAAAATAGTAGGGTTAGATGCTTCTAATGAGGTACCAGTACGGGGAATTAAAGATGTAGAATTTCAAATTGAGGGAGAAAAATATTTGACAACGGTATATGTGGTACCATCCTTAGGTCCAAAAATAGATGGCATTCTTGGATTACCATTTTTACTACAGTACAAAGCGGTTTTGGATTTTTCAGTCAGCACTATTAGTCTTAGGAATTGCCGTGGCAAACACGCCAGCTAGTAATGCTCAAAGACCCAAAAAAGCGTTTAGTGGGGAGGGCAGACGTGCAATCCCCTGCAGAAAAGACGCATTGGTCAATTGTAAAATCCGATGCTGTGTATAAAGTTCCAAGCTCCTCAGGGAGAATCTTTCACATTCCAATTCCTAAGGGAATAGAGGTGGAAGTTGGGACTACTGTGGTAATAGATCCTTTGCCCGTGAACGAGTTTTTAGATCAAAAAAGAACATATGTTAAACGAAGTATATGTGAGGTTAGCATGAGTAAAGGTAAAGTTTGCGTTCCTGTCGTACTAGAAAACTTCGGGAATGGCACTGTAGAGATCCCTCGGAAACAAACATTAGCTAATGTGTCAGTGTTAAGCGACGATGATTTTTTGCAAACCACTTCTCGCTCAGGTGAAAGTGAAAGCATAGATATAAAGCAGATAAGTTATGGTTCGGCCGTACCAGTAATTGATTTTAAAGATAAAATAAGTCATTTGCCAGAGCAGCAACAAGAAAAATTAGAAGCACTGTTAAATGAATATATAACGTTATTTGCACCTAAGCAAGCATTACCTGGAACTAGCCTGGTGAAACATCATATCATAACGGGGGATGCCGCGCCAATCAAAATGAAACCATATCGAGTTCCCGTAAACCAAAGAAAAATCCTAGATGAATTAATCGAGCAGCAATTGAGAGATGGTATTATTCGCGAATCCGAATCACCGTGGTCATCGCCAGTGTTAATCCCTAAAAAGTCGATTGATGGGGAGGTACAATATCGTTTCTGCGTCGACTATCGACGACTGAATAAAGTTACTGTACCAGACGTGTACCCTTTGCCTTCCATTTCCGAAACGGTTGATTATTTGTCAAATTGCAAGTACTTTTCCACCCTAGACTTGAAGTCGGGTTACCACCAAGTAAGCATGGCAGAACAGGACATCCCAAAAACCGGATTTTGCACACCCAACGGTCTTTTTGAGTTTTGTAAAATGCCTATGGATTGCGGAATGCAGGTGCGACGTTCCAGCGTCTTTTGGACACTATTCTTAGACAAATAAAAACGCAATATTGTTTAGTTTACGTCGACGATATCGTCGTATTTTCTAAATCATTTGAAGAGCACATAAACCATCTTAGAGAAGTGTTAGAGCGTCTCAGAAAAGCTAACTTAACTTTATCGTACAAGAAATGTCATTTCATCCACGAAGAAATTGAATACCTAGGCCATTTAATTTCAAAGAGGGAGTGAAACCCCACCCAAGATTAGTTTCGCAGTAAAAGATTTCCCCACCCCTAAGAATATCAAAGAGTTGCAATCTTTCCTTGGCTTGTCGAATTACTACCGAAAGTTCATAAAAGGATACGCTCAAATAGCTAAACCGTTAACTAGATTGTTATTGAAAGATGCTAAATTCATTTGGACAGAAGAATGTCAAAAAGCGATGGACACTTTAAAAGAGGTTTTAACAACACAACCTTTGTTGTCGATTCCACTTCTCACGTCGTTTTCGGCTTACTGTGGATTGTAGTCAATACGCGTGTGGTGCAGTCCTCTCTCAGGACTTCAATGGAGTACAAAAACCTATCTTACGCGTCAAGACAATGAGTCCAGCAGAATCAAATTACTCAGTTTGAACGCGAAATGGTTGGTTTGTATGGGGGATTAAATATTACCGTACCTATCTTTGGGGTCGTGAGTTCGATGTAGTTACCGATCATAGCGCCCTTCAATGGTTGTTAAATTTGAAGGACCCTTCAGGTAGATTGATGAGATGGGCGTTATTACTCGCAGAATATCAATATAAAGTAATTGTGAAACCTGGTCGGGAAATAGGGCATGCTGACGGACTAAGCAGAAAGGTTAGAACGCTGAGCACGCAGCAACCACTGTCGTTAGCACAATTATCGCTGCATCAGTCCCGTGACCCGCAATGCGTAAAGTGGCGTCAACATCCACGCTTTGTTATGCATGGCGAAGTGTTACACCGGAAAACAAAGCAAGGTGATTGCGTAGTTGTACCCGAGATACTCAGAGAGTTAGTTATGAAGCTACACCATGACTCATTCTATGGGTGTCACGCGGGTTAAAAAACACAAACGTTTGATTGCTAGAGCCTACTGGTGGCCCTCGCGGCAAACGACGTACGGCAGTATGTCGCGAGTTGCCTAACTTGCAGTAAGCGCGCGGGAGAATCTGGGCGTAAAGAAAAGTTACAACCATTACCAGAGACCACCCAACCCTTTCAAAGAATTCATGTTGACGTGGTTGGCCCAGTAACTAGGAGCGACCAAGGAAACGCTTACATCTCACCATAATAGACGCGTTTTCGAGGTACTTAGTGATGATACCCCTCCCGGACCAAAAGGCAGAGACAATAGCAAGAGCGTTCGTAGTGAAAGGGTATTGGTGCACGGGCCTTTTTCAATTTCAGACAGAGGATCAACTTTCTATCGGAAATTTTCACAGAAACGTGTAAATTATTGGGCATTGAGAAACTAAAGACGTCAGCATTAAATCCAAAATGCAATGGCAAAGCTGAGAGAACGCACAGGACAATAATAAAAGCACTGAGCTGTTACGTTAACAGATCACACAAAAACTGGGATACGATCTTACCATTTATAGTTAGTGCATACAATTGTAAAATCCATTCCTCGACAAATAAAACACCATACGAAATACTATATGGTTACGAGATGAGGTCACCATTCGCATTAGCTCCGGTTCCTAAAGACATAAATAACCCAGAGGTTAGGGGTCTGGCACATAAGTTAAAACGAATTTGGAGTAGTGTAAAGAAATCTAACGCAGCCGCATTCGCTAGACAAGCAAAGCAGTACAACAAAAAGGCCCACCCACAAGAAATTTTGTTGAACAAACCCTACAGGAAACGGGGAACTACCTCTAAATTCAACGTTACATGGGAAGGTCCATTTGAAGTCTTATCTTTGCCATCTAACGTAACCTTGGAAATAAAACTACCAAATAGAAATGCAATTGTAAATAAAAACAGAGTTAAACCATATGTATGGCGTAAAAGCGATCAACAGGTGCTAGGCAACATCGATAAATCACCAACGGGTAAAGAAGTTGGAGAACCGAACACTGAACCACAAGCAGGAGCCGTACCCAACCAACACTATCAATTGCGAAATCGCACTAGTAGTAAGCTTTCGCTAGCACCAACGGAAAGTCATAGCACGCAAGGAGATGCGGACGGAAAGGTAAGTCCAGAAAACCGGGCGCAGCAGCGCTACAACCTGAGAAAGCGAAATAAAGATTTAAAAAATAAAATAGTAGTAATAATAATAATAAAAAATCCATAGTAACGTGCAATAATTAGCAAAATTACAACAGCCATGCGTATGTCTTACTTGAAGGAGAGAAAAGATACTAGTAAATTGATAAAATATAGTGTGCGTGAGGTATTCATAAATGTTTTTCATTGAGTTGTATTAAACGGAAATTGTAGTGAGAAATTAACAGATAATAAATGGGTTGAATACTGCTCTACCTCAAGAACAAAATGCTAACGCATAAACAAAATTACTCCAGTACACACACACCCACCATCACATAATCGCAAACAAAACAAACAAGTGAAAGGAGGACACGTGTGTAACATGAAGTTAACAGTCCAGCATTCTGTCACAAGACTTGTGTTCTGCAGGATTGCTGACTACGATCGGCAAGTGACCTGGTTAGCAGCGATTCAGCGCTTCGCAGTGTCAACTTTGCTGAGCAGACTGTAAGCAGTGCAGTGTGTAAACACGGACCAGAATAAGTATCTCACAATAGTGGTTAAATAAGAGTTTTGTGTAATTATAAGAATAATTAGGATTAGTCTGTGGTAATAAGTGAGCGGGAGAAAAGACAGCATACAATTAGAGAAGTGTAAATACTATTCCTTACAATAAGCAAAAATGGGTTTCCAGATAATCTTAGCAATAGTACTAAGAAATAGGATTTTCTATATGTTATAAGGTTACACCTCTGGACAATGGAATAATTTTTGTCAAAGAACAGGATGTAATTCATTCCCCATATACATGGTCAGTGATTGCACAAATTGATTTTACGGAACTTCGCAACCATAGCGTACAGTTGAGCAACATTTTTCAATCACTAGATGATTCCTTCCAAAACTTGCCATCCTATGACGAAGATATAACGCACACATTAATAGTAAGTTTAAGAACCTTATATGCTTCTTTAAACGAAAGAGTACCAAAATTTAGTAGAATTAA